>CM035104.1:7430018-8630018 GCA_020205505.1 Panax japonicus
ATTCGGTAATTCGGTATTCGGTAATTCGGTTATTGTTAAATTTCGGTTATTAGTTCGGATAGCAAAATCATCATTATTTCGGTTTTCAGTTATAACCGAATAGCTTATTCGGTTCGGTTATAACCGAATGATCACCCCTATTTTTGATACAATATTATTCTTGAAATTTACTCCACAAAGCAGTATCATGTTGATAATTTGGACATTATTGAATTTTGGATAAATTAAATTATAAATCTTTAAAAATTCATCCTTTGTTTTCTTTTAATTGAATTCTTATATCATTGTCATCATCCTCATGCTTATATTGTGATGAAAGTCATCTTTGGCTTACGTGCATAGATGAACTGTTGATTGGTATGATTATGACCAGGGATCATTCTCTATAATCACGACCCGTAATGTTACAAATGATGTGGTAAAAGTCCTCATTGGCCCGTAGTGCATTGATGGATAGTTGCTGGTATGATCATGATCATTGGTGATTACACGAATATCTTTGGCCCGTAGTGCATGGATAATTTATGAACGTGATACTAATGAATATCCTTGGCCCATAGTGCATGGATAATTCAGTGATGTGGATTATTTGTTAAGCTGAGTCTCAGCTATAAAGTTGATGATAAACTTTTTAAATCATAGAAGATAGTAGATATCATGCTCTACTTGACTCTTCTAATGGATTGCTTGTTCCGCTGCAGTTAAACTTGTTGTTTATTATTTAACACTGTTGAAAACTAACGATAATTTATTCTACATTATCTTAGTCATAATATTTCTTACTGGGCTAGTTGAGCTCACCATTTTGCTTTCATTGTTCTCTTTAGAAAATTAGAACGTAGCCGGGACTAGCCGGGGAACGGAGTGATGGTCCGAGATGGTGGCTATGGTAGTCCTCACTATCTTACAAAATAGTGTGATAATAATTGTAATGAGGACTCCTTTTGGGTTAGAATACTACCTATTAGACAATATTTATGTAAAAACTCTCAGCTACATTTTATCGTATTGTATAAAAGAAGTTTGTATTTGATTTTCGTACCATATATTTGACGACTCAGAATGAGTAATGTATACCTATTTTGGGGGCGTCACACCCAACCCCTCCACCTCCAAAAATAATATTTACTGATTATGTATACACTCCCACCCCCACCTTGTCCACCCACCCCACGCACAAAAAATAATATTTACTGATTATGTATACACTCTCACCCAGCCCACCCCCCAGCCCACCCCCAACCCCAAAAAATAATATTTACTGATTATGTATACACCCCTACCCCCACCCAAAAAAATAATATTTACTAATTATGTATATACCCTCACCCCCACTAAAAAAAATAATATTCAGTGATTATGTATACACCTACCCACCCACCCACCCACCCACCCACCCATCACCCCCACCCTCCCCAAAAAAATAATATTCAATCATTATATATATCCACCCATCCCCCACCCCAGCCTCCCCCATAAAAATATATATATTTACTGATTATGTATACAAACTCACCCAGTCCACCTCCCCAAAATGATATTTACTTATTATATATACACCCACTCAGTCCAGAACCTAGCCCCCACCCCTCGAAAAAAATATATTTAATGATTATGTATACACTCTCACTCCCCACCCTCCATCCCCCACCCTTCTCAAAAAAATAATATTCAGTGATTATTATATTTTATAATGTCACGTCAAACTTAAGAGAAAATTAAGGAATTTGAAATTCAATACGAGTACTTAACTACTTTTAAAAATAGTAAATATTAATTACACAATCTCTTATTTCATTTCTAATCCCTTGATTTCCTACTACATTCTTATGGTACATGTTATAGGATGATGTAAAATATTAGTTTTACAAGTCATCCTTATTAACCTTTTCTCCTATATTAACTAGGTAAGATAATCCACGTGAGGAGATTATTTTCTTTTAAAATTATGTAACCTTTTGAGCAAAATCCTGTGACCAAAACCGAGCTGATTCAGTCTCGATTGATAATAGTAAGTATACGTATATATGTTTAACTCATGTTGAAATACCAAAACTCGCTTTTATACTTTATTATATACTAGCAGTGGGTCTTATTCTTAATTCTTAAATTTTATATTAATGTTTTTCTTATATAATATTTTGAATAAAATTAGTAATATTACTTTTAACTTAACAGACTATTTTGTTTTTTTTGCATGTTAATACTTTTTTTTATAAATATATTATTGAATTTATTAGATAAAATAATTCTAATAAGAAAATACTTTCTTTCTAAAGTTATATTATTTAATTTATAATAAGATCTTACTTGTACCTGAATATAATTAATTAATTACACTCATATTTAATCAACAGTAACAACAAATTTAAGTTAGTACAATCTTTTTGAATTTTTTCTTTTTCCTTCTCAAACTATGTTACCTAAGTTGTAATAAAATCTTATTTAACAATAGTAACAAATTAATATTAGATAAGATAATGTTATGATTACTTCCTTGTATACCGCATTACTAATTTTTAATTTTTTATTCGGTTTGTTGAATTGAACGAAGGATCTTGTTGTACAATTATAATATTATTAATATATTGAATTTTATTTTTGAAAATTCTTATTAGACATAGTATGTAAGACACCAACTTTTTATAAATAAAATCGAATTATTATTGTGAATAATAAATGTGTTAATTTGATATAATACTTAATACTTTGGTTATGGGTGACATGTGCAAATTTTGCAAAATAAAACAAGTGGTTATAAAATATTCATTGTTGTAGGGGAATATTCGTTTGCTCGTGGAATATTCTTGCTGTCGGAGAATATTCATACCACGACGCAGACATTTGTGGGCCCCATAACGAAAAACGGTCGGATGAATAAAACGACAAGTTTGAGTTTTTACAAATAACAGCATAGTTGTTGCCGTTAACACTGTTAGAATACCCGGTGGTTAAAATACAGTAATACGCGTGGTTGCACAGTAGCACACGGTATTGCACATTATTTTTGAATTATTGATTCTTATGCAAGAAGGCACTACTCAATAATTGTTACATTCAATATTTTATTTTATTGATTCAATAATTGCTATGTTGATATTTTATATTATTGTTGTTCCAATAATTGTCACTACACAGTATCTCCATTATTAGATCAATAATTCATATCATTTGAATAATATTGTTCCAATACTGTTGTTGTAGCCGAACTCTACTAACGGTAGGTGATCATCCCAATTTCCTTTAAAGTCTTTCACACAGGCTCTTAGCATATCTTCTAATGTCTGAATCGTTCTTTCGCTCTGTCCATCTGTTTGAGGGTGGTATGCTGTACTCATTTGCAATTGCGTACCCATGCATTCCTGAAGACGTTTCTAGAAATTCGATGTGAAGTGCGGATCTCTATCAGAAACAATTGACACTGGAACTCCGTGCCTCGAAACAATCTCTTTTACATATAACCTCGCCAACTGATCTACGTTAAATCTGATTTTTATCGGAAGGAAGTGTGCGGATTTCGTCAGTCGGTCAACGATAACCCATACTGCGTCGTAGCCTTTCTGAGTCGTCGGAAGGCCAATCACGAAGTCCATTGTAATATGTTCCCATTTCCATTCTGGGATATTCAACGGTTGTAGCAATCCACTTGGTCTCTGATGTTCTGCTTTTACTTTCTGACAGGTTAGACACTTGACAACACATTCTGCAACATCACGTTTCATATTCGGCCACCAGAAATGTTGTCGAAGATCTTGGTACATCTTGGTACTACCAGGGTGAATCGAATATAATGAACTATGAGCCTCACTCAAAATGTCTTCCTTAATCTCTGGTACTGGCGGTACCCAAATTCTGCCCTCAAATCTCAGTATTCCTTCCTTGTCCATCTTGAACCTCGGTTCAGATCCTTCAGATATCTTCTTTGTCACCTTTTTGCATTCGTCGTCCTGAAGCTGAGCCTCTTTTACTTTATCTAGTAGAGTTGTACCAGATTGCATCTGAAATAACTTCTCATCAATCTCCATAGGATACTTCACTTCCAACTCCAGTTTCTCCATTTCTGCAATTAGCTCCTCTTGAGCAGTCAACATCATCAATTTCTCATGACCCTTTCTACTTAAGGCGTCGGCAACCACATTTTCTTTACCTGGATGGTATAAAATCTCGCAGTCTTAATCCTTTATTAATTCCAACCATCTTCTTTGACGCATATTCAAATCCTTCTGTGTATAAATATATTTCAGACTCTTGTGGTCCGTATATATTTCACACTTCTCCCCGTAGAGATAGTGCCTCCAAATTTTCAAAGCAAAAACAACTGCAGCTAACTCCAAGTCGTGGGTCGGATATCCCTTCTCGTAATCTTTCAATTGTCGTGATGCATACGCAATGACTTTGCCATTTTGCATCAGCACACAGCCAAGTCCTTTATGCAACGCATCACTATAAACAAAAAAATTTCCTGTATCATCCGGAAGAGATAACACAGGTGCCGTAGTCAACCTCTTCTTCAATTCTTGAAAACTTACCTCACACTTATCCGTCCAAACAAATTTCACAGCTTTTCGAGTTAAATTCATTAGTGGAGTTACGATCTTGGAAAAATCTTAAATGAATCTTCTATATTACCCTGCCAATCCAAGAAAACTTTGTACTTTCGATGGCGTCCTCGGCTGATCCCAGTTGATCACGGTTTCAACTTTGGATGGATCTACCGAAATTCCGTTTTTATCGATCACGTGCCCAAGAAATTGTACTCGTTCAATCCAAAATTTGTATTTCGAAAACTTGGCATGCAACTTTTCCCTTCTCAATACTTCCAATGTTAATCTCAAATGCTCTTAATGTTCTTCCTTGGTTTTTGAATAGACCAAAATGTCATCTATAAATACAACTACGAACTTGTCCAAAAACGGCTTGAACACACCATTCATTAGTCCCATAAATGCTGCAGGAGCATTCGTAAGACCAAACGACATTACTAAAAATTCGTAGTGACCATATCGCGTTCTAAACGCTGTCTTCGGTACATCCTCTGGCCTCACCTTCAGTTGATGATAACCGCTTCTCAAGTCTATCTTGGAAAAGTATCTCGCTCCCTTCAATTGATCAAACAGGTCGTCGATCCTCGGTAATGGATATTTGTTCTTAATCATGACCTTATTCAGTTCTCTGTAGTCAATGCAGAGCCGCTTCGATCCGTCCTTCTTTTTCACAAATAACACCGGCGCTCCCCACGACGATATGCTCGGTTGAATGTACTTCTTGTCCAACAATTCTTGTAGTTGTACCATTAGTTCTTTCATCTCTACTGGTGCCATTCGGTATGATGCCTTCGATATTGGAGCAGTTCCGGGCGCTAAATCGATCACAAAATCTACTTCTCTATCTGGTGGAAGTCCTGGCAAATCGTCTGAAAATACGTCGACGAAGTCCCTCACAATCGGTATTTCTTCTACCTTCGGATTCTCTTTTCGACTGTCGACCATGTAAGCTAAGTATCTTATACAGTCTTGTCTTAACAACTTCCTGGCCTGCATCATCGTCATACAACTCGCTTGTCTAGGCGACTTGCTACCATAAAACACAACCTTTGACGGGGTCATAAGGTTAATAAGCTTCTTTTGGCAATCAATTATAGCCCCGTAATTGAATAACCAGTCCATTCCCAAAATAACGTCAAATTGCCCAAGTCGAATAGGGATAAGATCTATGTTCATGATATTACCCTTAATATCCACTCTACAGTTCTTATGTACGTACTTAACAGGGATTATTTCTCTATTCGCAATTTCTATGTTCATGGGGTAATCCAATTCATTCTTAAGCAAATCTAAATTCTTGGCAAAGTCATCGGATATAAAGGAACAAGTAGCACCCGAATCAAATAAAACATAAGCATTAATTTTATTGATCAGAATGATACCTGACACCACATCACGAGATTGAACTGCATCCTGTACCGTCATATTGAAAGTCCTGGCAGTTGGTCGGTTTGTTATGGTTGGTCCGGTGATAGTTAAGGCATTTCCACTGTTGTTTCCCCGGTTTCCTCCTGATCCTGACCCTCCCGATCCCTTCTTAGGATAGTCTCTTGCCAAATAGTCCTTCGAACCACAAGTGAAACAAGCACCCTTCTTTGGGTTTGGACAGTTTGGTGCTATGTGGCCTTCCTGACCACAATTGTAGCACACTCGCTTCCCTTTCATGCAAACTCCCAAATGAGCTTTTCCGCAGTTTGAGCACGATTCGATCTTCTTCTTTTGCCCTCCTTGTTGACTTCCAGTTGAAGAATTATCCGTCCACTTCCTCTTCTGATTATGACTAACCCCAGTGTTACTCCCACCAGTCTTGTTATTACTTTCATTATCACTCTTCTTCTTTTTCTGCTCTTGATTATACTTGGTCACCGCATCACTTCCACCTTCAGCGAGGATGGCCTTTTCCAGTACTCCGGCAAATGTGTTTATCTGAAACATTGATACTTTACTATATACCCAAGGCTTTAGTCCTTGTTCGAATCTTCTGGCTTTTCTCTCGTCCGTGTGTACTTGATACGGGGCGAACATCGCTAACTCGTTGAATCTAGCCGCATAATTAGGTACGCTCATATTTCCCTGCTTCAATTCCAGAAATTGAACCTCCTTCTAGTTCTGTGAGCTGGTTGGGAAGTACATCTCGAAAAGCATTTCTTTAAATCTCTCGCAAGTAATTACACCTTCACCTCCACAAACTTTGTTTGCTTGCCACCAATAGCTAGCTTCAGACTTCAGCATAAATGTTACAAAAGCGGTCTTCTGGTCTTCTCTAACCCTAGCAATGTCGAAAACCTTCTCCATTTCCATAACCCACATTTGAGCCTCGATCGGGTTCATGGAACCTTTAAATTCTGGCGGTCCCACCGCCTTGAAATCTTTAAACGTAGTATTTGGTGGAGCTTGAGGTTGATTATTCATTGCTCCAGCTAGCAAGTTAACCAATTGCTGAACAGGATTAGCATTGGCGTTATTATTATTATTGGTAGACTCTTCCTGAGCTGGTTGACGTTGTTGTCTTCTTCGTGGCAGCATATTTCTGTTAAAAAGATATATGCTTATTAAATCTCTATTAAATTCTCTAAATAGTTAAGACTTAACTCAACAATTTAATATAATCATTTAACACATCATCTCAAACAACTTAATATATTTAATTCAAACTAAAAGTTTTACATCAAACGATAACATAACTGCTATTTACATCTACCATCCTGAGAAAAAGAATCCACAGGATTTAAATATTAAAATATTCCTTCGTTCATAAACATATTGGAATTATATATAAAAACTAACTAAGTATTTCACATAATTAAATAGATTATATCACTGTCTGTCAAGGTGCTGAATAGCCTTGCCACACTCCTCTTCCATGATACGAGACATCGTCCTGCGATCCAGCATGTACGATGGAAGTCCTTCGAATTGGATGGGGTACCTCAAAACTCGATCCTGGGCCTCATCCATTGCATGATTAAGTGTAGAGTATGTCTCTCCAAGCTTTGCCTTCTTTGCACGACCATCCTCTTCTGCAAGATCAGCACGACGTGACTCTCTTACCCAGCCCTCCTCTGCTATGGCAAGCCTCTCTGAACTCTCTTTCAGATCCTTCTTCAACTTTTCTATCTCTGTGGTCTTATCTACAGTTTAACCTTTCTCATGGACCAAATCCCATTCTACATTTCCCAGTCGTGAGTGAAGAGTCGAAATCTCCCTCTCCTTCTGCTCAAGAGTAATCTGCTGAATAATAGCTCGCTCAGTCAGATCCTGCACCTCATCTCGTAACTCCACGTTACGGTCGTATAATGTGTCGTACATCTCAGCATCGATGGAATGCTGTGGAAACTCCTATTCTTCCTCTTCCTCGTCAAATTCCTCCTCAGGATCCTCCTCAGGATCTGTCTCAGGTTCATGCTCCTGACCAACAACGGTGATCAATGGAGATGACTCCCTTTGTACCAACTATTCCCTAACGACATGAATGTCTCTGGGCTCCTCCTCTGTAGGTACTGTAGGTACTCAGGGTTACTCCTCCCCTTCTCGACTAGTTCCTCCAACGTCAGACATCCTGACAAATAAATTTCAAGTTTTAGTTACTAAGTCGTACTAGTGAGCACATAATTTAACACATAAACACATAAAGTCTTTTATTATCTTTAATGAATTACAAAAATTCATTTTCTAGAACTCGATAAGAGTTTTCCATCACTATGTTCTTTCTATAAGGCTACTACCTAAGGTTGTTCCCCCACCTATGGTTCATAACCTACAGCTTTGATACCAACTTGTGACACCCCCAAATCCGGGTACTTCAATTCCACGGGATTTGGTGTTCACTGTACAAATATCATCTATCTATCTACCCATAATAAATGCAAACCATGCAATAAAAAGAAATAAAATCTTTCCCTTAAGGGTTACAACATCCGAATAATAATACAATCCCAGGTTAAACTAACCTTAAACATCTGTGCGGAAATATAAACAAGAAGTCTTAAGTAACATCAATTCTAATTACATCACATAAATAATCAGTCTTCATTACTTGCTAAGCTTGCCCTTGCCTTTACTAGTGGAAGGTTCGTCTGCTCTTTCGTTCTTAACTGCAATGTTATTATTACGCAAGAGTGAGCACGATTGCCCACAAGTATAGCAATATAAAAATGAATAATAACATGCGAGAGAAATAATAACTTCTGAAATAAAAGCTCAACTTTTGAATCAAGAATGAATAACAAGAATCAAAAGATTTCCGAGGGTCATAAGACCTTGAACTATGTCCTAGGTTATTAAGGGTTATAGTTGAAACCTTTAATAGTCATAAGACTATGGACCTTTCTACTCGTACTTAGGGGGATCAGCCCTTAGTACCATACTGTGCACAATATCTTAACGCTAACACATAAGTAAATCCCTTTGCAGGGTTGTTCATCTCAGTTTAACATTCGAGTCCGCACCAAAGGAAGTTTGGTTTGGATAATTCAATAAGGGTTCTAAAATTTAGAACATTCATCAACTATGGACTAGTCGAATCAATAAGGTTCACTAGTCTAACAAGGTTCAACAATAATAATATTCAAATTGAATAATAATCTCAAGAAGTATACAATAGAACAAATATTGTATAACAATTTCATATTTTGAAAGGATAATAAATCTTTAATATAACAATTCGAACTTTAATAATAGTAATGAGGATTTACTCAAGGTAAATAATAAACTTGAACAATGATAACAAGTAGGGGTAAGAAACTTGCCTCGTGCGTAGATTATACTTTAATAAAACTCGTTCTTTGATTTAAATCCTACATATCATTTACATTCACAACTCTAGTTAATTATAATATAATTAACCATCATAAATTCATTCTTTTGTCTAAACTTTGGTTATGACTATACTTAGTCAAATATCACACTTATGGTCACATAATAACACTTAATGAATAATAAGCTACTTATGTATTTCATAATTCAATCCACATGCAATTATGTTATTTACATGTTAAGTATCTATTTTATTATCTCATTATACTTCTAACATAACTCTATGTTCTTTAAATCAAGTTGCTATCACATTGCTAAACTTGAACATTTAAAAATATTTCATTTCTGGACATTCTGCAGAGTGGCGCTGCGACACCACTTTTGTACTTGGTCTTCATGCTGCGGCGCCGTGGCGCTGCGGCTTGAGACCTGGCGCTGCGGCGCGGGACATAAGGCATGAGACTGGCGCCGCGGCGAACCAGAAACTGTTCTACAATTCGCGAAAATTGCAGAACACAGCCAAAAAAACTCCAATTAAATTTCACTACACGAATTTAATCATACCCAAATGTTAGAATTCGTATATAAACATTACTCAACATCTATAGAATGATTTTAACCCATTAAAACACATAATTACAGAATTAAAATATATAAATTTCACTGTTCTTTGTGTTCTTGAAGATTTTGAACAAAAACATAAAATTTTAACACTATGGATTCGTTATAACACCGAATCTGTAAGACCCCAAGTTTTATGGATAAAGAATAATTTTCTCGAATTATATTTTTGAATATTATGGTGTTGATTTGATATAATGTTATAGTTGTGGGTAATATTTATAAATTTTGCAAAGTAAGCAAGTGGTTATATAATATTCAATTTATTGGGGAATATTCTTTTTGTCAGGGTATATTCGTACGATGGCACAATCATTGGTGGACCCCACAACAGAAGTATTGTCGTAGTTAGAAAACGACAAAATTATCTTTTTATAAAAAGTAACGGCGGAGATGTTACCGTTAAAACTATTGAACTACCCGGTAGTAAAAGTACAGTAATACGCGTGGTTGCATAGTAGCACACGGTATTGATTATTGATGCTTACGTGAGAAGTCACTCAGTTATACTCAATTATTGCTACAGAAATTGCTGCATCATATCTCTTATATTATTGATTCAATTATTGTCACAGTATCATCTGTATAATATGTTATATTATTAAATCAATAATTGAGATGACAAGTTATAATATTAATGATTAATAATTTTTGAAAGATTAAATATGTGTTGATTAAAAATAAAATGATTTATGGTAATATTTAATCAATCCTTGATGTATATAAAGAGTCTATTATGAGACGTTTGTGGTAAATTTGGTTATTCTATGGGGGCCCATATGTCATCATCTAATAGTCTCTTTCGCCAATAGTAATTACTTTTACCAGACGTCAAACCACTTGCCGTTTCATATTACAGGCGTCGAACTAATTGTCGTTTCACATTATAGGCGTCGAACCAATTGTCGTTTCACATTACAGGCTTCAAACCACTTGGTGTTTCACATTACAGACATCAAACCACTTTTCTTTTTACATCACCAGTAGTCATGCCGCTTTCCTTTTCACATTGCAAGTGCTAAGCTAGAAATCTTCTATAAATAGAGGCCTAGTTCTTCATTATTTTTCACGAATTCATTCAATCTATAGAGAGAGAAAGTATAGAGAGAATAAGAGAGAAAGAAGAAGAGTATTCTGTTACTACACTACAGCAGTATTTAATCTCCTACTAATGTAAGGGGTGTTATTTCTTTTGTATTCATGAAGAGAACTTCTGTTATTCCATTATTTATTATTCTGTTGGAATAACCTGTATACGCGGGGTACCCTATACTTGGTGAAATTCTTCTGTTATTCCAGTCTTTATTATTCCGTTGGAATATCCTGTCTGTGCATTTTACGCCAGACCTGGTTCCAGTCTTTATTATTCTGTTGGAATATCGTGTCTGTGCATTTTACGCCGGACCTGGTTCCAGTCTTTATTATTCTGTTGGAATATCCTGTCTGTGAATTTTACGCCGGACCTGATTCCATTCCTTATTATTCTGTTGGAATATCCTGTCTGTGCGTTTTACGCCGGACCTGGTTCCGTTATTTATTATTCTGTTGGAATAACCTGCCTGTGCGGTCTATCACATGCATGGTGATTTCTTTTATTATTCCATTCTTTATTATACTCAGTTGGTTAAAACTTTGACTTCTATACTCCATGAAATTAGTGGAATATCCTTGATATTTGCGCTTCATCCAGTATCTTTTCATGGAAATATTCTTCTGAGCATTCTTTAATTTTACTCTACAAAGCTGTATCATGTTGACAGTTTGGAAGTTATTGCTTCCTGGATAAATTAATTCTTGAACTTGTTTTATTGAATCCTTATATCATTGTCATCATCCTCATGTTTATATTTTATTGAAAGTCATCTGTGGCCTGTAGGGAATAGATGGACTTGGTATGATTATGACTAGGGATTATCCGGTGTAAGCATGACCGTAATGTTACAAATGATGTGGTAAAAGTCCTCATTGGCCCGGAGTGCATTGATGGACAGTTTTTGGCATGATCATGACCATTAATGAATACACAAATATTCTTGACCCGCAGTGCATGGATAATTGTGGTCGTGATACTAAAGAATATCCTTGGCCGTAGTGCAGGGGTTATTCGATGATGTGGATTATTTATTAAGCTGAGTCCCAACGATAAAAGTGATGAAAATCCTTTTAAATCATAAAAGATAGTAGATTTTATTCTCTACTTGACTCTTTTAATGGATTGCTTATTCCGCGGTAGTTAAACTTGATGTTTGTTATATTGTATCAGTTTAACACTGTTTAAGGCTAATGATAATTTATTCTGCATTATCTTAGTCATAATATTTCTTATTGGGCTAGTTGAGCTCACCCTTTCTTTCACTGTTCTCTTCAGGAAATGATAATATAGCTGGGACGAGTCGGGGAACGGAGTGATGGTCCTAGATGGTGCATTAGTAGTCCTCGCTATTCTTTGAGGACTCCTTTTGAGTTTGTATACTCTCTAGTAGACAATATTTGTATTCAAACTCACAGTTTATGTTTTGTCATATTGTACACGATAATTATATTATTAAGTTGTATTTGAATTCTGTACCATGTATCTGGCGACTCAAGATGGGTGATGTATACCTAATTTTGGGGACGTCACAGTTGGTATCAAAGCATAGGGATATGATCCCTGGCTAAGATGTGAGAATAGTACTAGGAGGGGAGAGACGGGAAATTCCTTCGCTAGTATGACCTACTTAAGTTTATGTGGTATTTAATTGGTCGGTCAGAATTTAGGGATAATATGTTACATGTCAATTAACCTTTGTTTTTGTGGCAGTATCTGAAAATGACATCCGAGAATGTTGAGAATAGCAATGGAGCACATGCGACCGTTGATTCACCACATATCAATAATCAGGATAATGTGCATCAGGAAGGCGACAATCCTCATGCAAACAACAACACTGACCAAATGATGAATGATCAAATGTTTAGAGGCTTTGTGCAATTCATGCAACAGCAGGCGAGAGCGGCTCCTGTCCAAAATGTAGGTGGAAACACTGGAAACTCTCGGACGGTCACCGCTAAACAGTTACAAGAGCTGGGACCACCGGAGTTTATTGGAGAGGCAAAACCACTTAAGTCAGAAGCATGGATAAAGTAGATCACCAAGATATTTGATGTCTTGGGATGCTCCGAGGAGCAAAAGGTTCCCTTTGCCGCCTTTATGTTGCGAGGAGAGGCAGATTACTGGTGAGAATTGGTAAAGCGTACTCAACCTGTTGCACTAACAATGTCTTGGGAGAATTTCCAAGAACTATTCAACGACAAGTACTTTCCCGAAAGTATTCGTCACATGAAGGAGGTGGAGTTCATCAAGTTGGAACAAAATAATATGACAGTGTCGCAGTACGAAGCACATTTTGCTGAGTTATCCCAGTTTGCGTCCCACTTGGTGGATAATGAAGAAAGAATGACGCGGATGTTTTTAAGAGGTTTGAAGCCAGAGATACGTCAACATCTTATTTCTCATAAACCGTGTTTGTATTCAGATGTTATAAATAGGGCTCAGTTAGTGGAGCGCGATAACGAGTCAACACAACCAAAAGAGAGCAGCCGACAAAATGATATTACCAGTGAGAGCAGTCATCGAAGCGGTGACAACAAGCGTGGAGGAAATCAACAGGCCAGAAGTGGTAACCACTTCGGTGGTAATCAGAGCCAAAATAATAAGAATGGGAATTTCAAGAAGAGGAGATTTAACAATGATGGAAAGACGTCAGCACCAGCACCTGTCGTTAAGGAAGGAGAACGACCACCTATCATATGCTTCAAATGCGGAGGGGAGGGGCACATCAGTCCAAACTGCGCGATGCCGTCCAAAGCATGTTATAATTGTGGAAGAGAAGGTCACGTAGCTTGATTTTGTCGTTCACCGAAGACAAGTTTAGCTAGGATGGAGGCACCAAAGGCCGTCCTAGAAAAGTCAAAACCGGTAGTGAAAGGGAGAGCGTTTGTTGTGACCTCCCAGAAAGAAAGGAACCCAAATGAGGTCATCACGGGTAAGCTTATCATAAACTCTAGCGAAGTCTATACTTTATTTGATACCGGTTCTACCCATTCTTTTATTTCTCCTACTTACGCTCAACGATTAAATTTGACTCCGGAGAAATTAGACTTTGACTTATCTGTGGAAACTCCGTTGGGAGAAACCTTTATTGCATCCACTGTTTATAAGTCTTGTTTGATTCAAATTGGTACCCTCACATTATCTGTTGATCTTATTTTATTGAAAATACTTTCATTTGACGTGATTCTAGGGATTGATTGGTTAACTATTCATAATGCAAAAATTGATTGTTTTCGTAAGGTTGTTAGCTTTCATATTCCTAACCAACCTATTATGCGAATTCAAGCGAACAACCCATTAAAATCAATCACGGTCATTTCAAGCCATAAAGCTATTTGTTTATTGAAAAACGGGTGTCAAGCTTTCTTAGCTCATGTCACAGATTTAAATAAAAATACGTCAATTTTGAACGATATTTCTATTGTTAATAAATTTTCTGACGTATTCCCTGAAGAACTTCACCCCAGAGCGTGAAATTGAATTTTGTATCGACCTTGAACTTGGTACCAAACCCATTTCCAAAGCCCCATATCGAATGGCTCCTATTGAACTTCAGGAGTTAAAGACCCAACTGCTGGAATTGTTAGACATTGGCTTTATTTATCCTAGTACGTCTCCTTGGGGTGCTTCTGTTCTATTCATGAAGAAGAAAGATGGGAGTATGCGACTTTGTATTGATTATCGAGAGTTAAATCATGTCACCATCAAAAATAGGTACCCATTGCCACGTATTGATGACCTGTTTGACCAGTTGCAAGGAGCTAAATTCTTTTCAAAGATTGATCTTTGTTTCAGATATCACCAATTGAAGATTAGAACCGATGACATTCCAAAGACGGCTTTCAGAACTCGGTACGGGCATTATGAATTCCTAGTCATGTCCTTTGGATTGACTAATGCTCCTGCTGCCTTCATGGATATGATGAACCGAGTATTCAAGGAATATTTGGATCACTTTGTGGTCGTCTTTATTGATGACATCCTTATTTACTCCAAAATCCATGAAAATCATGCGCAACACTTGAGGCTGACACTCCAAAAGCTTCGTGAATACAAACTTTATGCCAAGTTGAAAAAATGCGAGTTCTGGCTTGAGGAAGTAGCATTCCTTAGGCAAGTAATATCAAGTCATGGAATATCTGTTGACCTGGCAAAGATTGAAGCTATTCAAAGCTGGGAGCAACCTAAATCAGTGACCAAAGTACGTAGCTTTCTCGGTTTAGCTGGTTATTATCGGAGATTCGTGAAAGAATTTTCTCGAATCGCTACACCATTAAATCAGCTAACTCAAAAAGATACAAAGTTTGGTTGGAGCAAAGATTGTGAGAAGAGTTTTCAAGAACTCAAGAGAAGACTCATTTCGACACCTGTTCTGACAATACCATCTGGCTCGGAGGGATTTATCATCTATAGTGATGCTTTGGGCAAAGGGTTGGGATGTGTTCTCATGCAACATGGGAAAGTCATAGCCTATGTCTCGCGATAACTCAAAGAATATGAGAGGAATTATCCTACTCATGATCTAGAGTTGGCAGCTGTTATTTTTGCATTTAAAATTTGGAGGCATTACTTGTACGTGGAGAAAGTGGAGATCTTTATGGATCATAAAAGCCTCAAATATTTCTTCACTCAAAAGGAACTCAACATGCGACAACGACGTTGGCTTGAACTGTTGAAAGATTATGATCATACTATCCAATACCATCCTGGAAAAGCGAACGTGGTAGCTGATGCATTGAGTAGAAGATCATATGCAAGTACGAGTGCGATATTGTCAACGCAAAGGCCCATTTTATGTGACTTGCAAAGGATGGAGATAGAGTTAAAGACTCTAGGGACCCATGTGATGATGGCAAATATACGAGTAGAACTAACTTTAATTGATAAAGTTAAAGCTGCTCAAGCTACAGACGTGGAGCTGATGCGTATGAGGAAGAAAGTGCAAGAAGGTGCTATACCGGAAGCAAGAATCGATGAAGAAGAAATACTTCGAGTCAAATCCAGACTTTGTGTTCGTAACGACCCTGATTTAAAGTATAAAATCATGATGGAGGCGCACAACACACCGTTTTCAATCCATCCTGGGAGTACCAAAATGTATCATGATCTTCGTCGTACATTTTGGTGGTGCAATATGAAGAGAGAGATAGCTCTGTTTATCTCAAGGTGTCTAACTTGTCAACAGGTTAAAGCGGAGCATCAAGTACCAAAAGGTCCATTGCAACCACTTGAAATTCCAGAATGGAAGTGGGAGCACATTACCATGGATTTCGTTACCGGTCTTCCTAAAGTTTCTCAAGGCATAGATTCGATTCGGGTCATTGTTGATAGATTGACCAAGTCTGCTCATTTCTTACCGATACGAGAAACTTATACACTTGAACGTCTTGCTCGTATGTACATAAATGAGATTGTAAGACTGCATGGTATACCGGTATCCATAGTTTATGATCGAGACCCAAGATTCACTTCACGATATTGGGTTAGTTTGCAAAAAGCTATGGGCACAGACTTACGATTTAGCTCGGCATATCATCCTCAGATAGACGGATAGTCGGAGAGGACTATTCAAACTCTTGAAGATCTATTAAGACTCTATGTCCTTGATTTCAAGGGAAGTTGGGACAAGTTCTTACCATTGGTGGAGTTTTCCTACAACAACAGTTATCAAGCAAGTATTGGCATGGCTCCATTCGAAGTGTTGTATGGAAGAAAGTGTCATTCTCCAGTATGCTGGGATGAGGTGGGTGAAGCAACGTTGTTGGGACCGGAGTTGGTACGTATGACTACGGAAAAGATTCAAACGATCCGACAACGTATAAAAACCTCACAAGATCGACAAAAGAGTTATGTTGATCTTCATCGAAAGGATGTGAAATTCGATATAGGAGATCATGTGTTGTTACGTGTTGCTCCATGGAAATGAGTTACGAGATTTGGAAAGAGAGGAAAGCTCAATCCTCGATTCATCGGCCCATTTTTAATCCTCGATCGAGTAGGAACTGTGGCCTATAGACTCGCCTTACCGCCAAGTATGTCTCGTGTTCATAATGTTTTTCACATATCTATGTTGCATAAATATGTGAAAGACCCGAACCACATTATTGAGTTAGAACCAGACGAGATCGAGGAAGATTTAACGTATGAAGAGTTACCTGTTAAAATCTTGGATAGGAAGGATCATGTTCTACGCTCCAAGTCTATACCTCAAGTTAAAGTTTTGTGGAGAAACCACGATATGGAGGAAATGACTTGGGAGTTTGAATCTGAGATGAAGTCAAGGTATCCTCATCTCTTCGACATACCAGGTATGTACCCTAATTTCGAGGATGAAATTTCATAAGAAGGGGAGGTTGTAAGTCCCCAACTTTTATGAATAAAGAATAATTGTCTCGAATTATATTTTGAATATTATGGTGTTGATTTGATATAATGTTATAGTTGTGGGCAATATTTACAAATTTTGCAAAGTAAGCAAGTGGTTATATAATATTCGATTGGTCGGGAAATATTTCTTTTGTCAGGGAATATTCGTACGACGGCACAATCATTGTTGGACCCCACAACGAAAGTATTGTCGTAGTTAGAAAACGACAAAATTATCTTTCTATAAAAATAACGGCGGAGGTGTTACCGTTAAAACTGTTGAACTACCTGGTAGTAAAAGTATAGTAATACGCGTGGTTGCATAGTAGCACACGGTATTGATTATTGATGCTTACATGAGAAGTCGCTCAGTTATACTCAATTATTGCTACAGTAATTGCTGTATCATATCTCTTATATTATTGATTCAATTATTGTCACCGTATCATCTGTATAATATGTTATATTATTAAATCAATAATTGAGACGACAAGTTATAATATTAATGATTAATAATTGTTGAAAGATTAAATATGTGTTGATTAAAAATAAAATGATTTGTGGTAATATTTATTCAATCCTTGATGTATATAAAGAGTCTATTATGAGACGTTTGTGGTAAATTTGGTTATTCTATGGGGGGCCCATATGTCATCATCTAAGAGTCTCTTTCGCCAATAGTAATTACTTTTACCAGACGTCAAACCACTTGCCGTTTCATGTTACAGGCGTCGAACCAATTTTCGTTTCACATTACAGGCGTCGAACCAATTGTCGTTTCACATTACAGGCGTCAAACCACTTGGTGTTTCACATTACAGGCGTCAAACCACTTGGTGTTTCACATTACAAGCGTCAAACCACTTTTATTTTCACATCACCAGTCGTCAAGCCGCTTTCCTTTTCACATTGCAAGTGCTAAGTTAGAAATCTTCTATAAATAGAGGCCTAGTTCTTCATTATTTTTTACGAATTCATTCAAGCTATAGAGAGAGAAAGTATAGAGAGTATAAGAGAGAAAGAAGAAGAGTATTCTGTTACTACACTACTGCAGTATTCAATCTCCTACTAATGTAAGGGGTGTTATTTCTTTTATATTCATGAAGAGAACTTTTGTTATTCCATTATTTATTATTCTATTGGAATAACCTGTATACGCGGGCTACCCTATACTTGGTGAAATTTTTCTGTTATTCTAGTCTTTATTATTCTGTTGTAATATCCTGTCTGTGTGTTTTACGCCGGACCTGGTTCCAGTCTTTATTATTCTTTTGGAATATCCTGTCTGTGCATTTTACGCCGGACCTGGTTCCAGTCTTTATTATTCTGTTGGAATATCCTATCTGTGCATTTTACGCTGGACCTGGTTCCATTCTTTATTATTCTGTTGGAATATCCTGTCTGTGTGTTTTACGCCGGACCTGGTTCCGTTATTTATTATTTTGTAGGAATAACCCGCCTGTGCGGTCTATCGCATGCATGGTGATTTCTTTTGTTATTCCATTCTTTATTATACTCAGTTGGTTAAAACTTTGACTTCTATACTCCATGAAATTAGTGGAATATCCTTGATATTTGCGCTTCATCCAGTATCTTTTCATGGAGATATTCTTCTGAGCATTCTTGAATTTTACTCTACAAAGCATTATCATGCTGACAGTTTGGACGTTATTGGTTCCTGGATAAATTAATTCTTGAAATTGTTTTATTGAATTCTTATATCATTGTCATCATCCTCATATTTATATTTTATTGAAAGTCATCTGTGGCCTGTAGGGCATAGATGGACTTGGTATGATTATGACCAGGGATTATCCGGTGTAATCATGACCGTAATGTTACAAATGATATGGTAAAAGTCCTCATTGGCCCGTAGTACATTGATGGATAGTTGTTGGTATGATCATAACCATTAATGAATACACAAATATCCTTGGCCCGTAGTGCATGGATAATTGTGGTCGTGATACTAAAGAATATCCTTGGCCGTAGTGCAGGGGTGATTCGATGATGTGGATTATTTATTAAGCTGAGTCCCAACGATAAAAGTGATGAAAAACCTTTTAAATCATAAAAGATAGTAGATTTTATTCTCTACTTGACTCTTTTAATGGATTGCTTGTTCCGCGGAAGTTAAACTTGATGTTTGTTATATTGTATCAGTTTAACACTGTTTAAGGCTAATGATAATTTATTCTACATTATCTTAGTCATAATATTTCTTACTGGGCTAGTTGAGCTCACCCTTTCTTTCACTGTTCTCTTCAGGAAATGATAATATAGCTGGGACGAGTCGGGGAACAGAGTGATGGTCCTAGATGGTGCATTAGTAGTCCTCGCTATCCTGTGATATAGTGTGATAATAATTGTAATGAGGACTCCTTTTGAGTTTGTATACTCTCTAGTAGACAATATTTTTATTCAAACTCACAGTTTATGTTTTGTCGTATTGTACACGACAATTGTATTATTAAGTTGTATTTGAATTCTGTACCATGTATCTGGCGACTCAAGATGGGTGATGTATACCTAATTTTGGGGGCATCACAGAATCCGTTAATTTAAGGTTTGGTCTCTTCGTATCAACATGCATAATCAAATAAGAGTGGGAATTTTATAAAAACATTTATGTTTGACATATTAAAATCACGTATAAGGGCCATATGGCCATAACCCAACTCTGAAATTTTGAAGCAATCATATACGATGTAATATTATGAAACTAGTGATATGGAATCATATAATACATAGAGAAACACATTAAAACAACCTCTTAAAACATATATATACATAATCCATACTCCTTTCGATTTACAGAGACTTTACAGTAAACTTTGAAAACCATGTTTATGAAAACTCAAACAACGTAAGAACAGAATTCGGTTTGGAGAAATTACCCAGAGTATAGATTTAGAAGAGATGATCAGTGGTGATCCTTTCACAAGTATTTATTTGATTACACACTCATAATTTTCTTCACAAAATCACAATTTTCTCTCTATGAACTCTAACTTTTGTTTTCCTGATTATCTAGACTTAGAAAATAAGAATACATATATAAAATTAGAACTGACGCGTTGAGTGGTCAGTTAACCCAATCATGGGTAACTTCCTTCAACTCCCACTAAGGCCATGTTTGGCTATCATTTAAAAGCTTATACCCAATTAATTTAATAAAATATCTTATACTATAGTTAAATAATGTCACACTCCTTTATAAAATAAATCAATATCTTATTTAATTTAATGTAAATAAAATATAATAATTTCTCATTAATTCACATAGTCAAAGAATTAATTTTTCTCAATAATTAATAATATCAAATTATTAATCTCTAATTAATTATTACATTAATTAAAATAACATCATGCTTAATTAAATATTTCATTTAATTCAATAAGCTCACATAAATACATACTTGAATAATAAATATTCTCTACATTAATTTAATGAATGTAACACATATAATTAAATTAATCTATCACAATTGCATTAATTAATTATTAAATCTAATAATTAAATCATCAAAAATATTTATTTACTTCAATAAATATTAAAATTAAATTATAAAAATCTCGTTCGTTACATCTAAAACTTGTTGTCTATTATATTTTATAAATTTTTTCCCTGTTGAAGACTAATGATAATATGTTGTATATTATCTTAGTTATAATAATCTTTACTGGGCTAGTTGAGCTCACCCTTTTTCCTTTTTGTTCCATTTTTCTTCTCAGGAGGTGATAACATAATAAGAACTAGCCGGGGTATGGAGTGATGGTTCAGGATAGTTTTTTAGTAGTCCTCATTATTTTGTAAAATAGTGTATCAATAATTGTAATGAGGACTCCTTTTGAGTTTGTATACTATCTATTAGAGAATATTTGTATTTAAACTCACAGTATATGTGTTATCGTATTTTGCACAACAATTGTATTACTGAAGTTGTATTTGTTTTTGTACCATGTATTTTGGAGACTCAGAATGGGTGATGTATACCTATTTTGGGGGCGTCACAGTTGGTATCTGAGCTTAGGGATATGGTCTCTAGCGGAGATCGGGGAATAGAACTAGGAGGGGAGAGACGAGTAATCCTTCGCTAGTGTGTCATACCTAAGCTTATTTGGTTGGTCCGTCAGAGCATATGATTAATATGTGATATGTTAATTTGTTAATTAACCCTTATTTTGTGGCAGTATTTGAGAATGACAGCTGAAAATATTAACAATGGAGTGAATGAGACCATGGAGACAACTTTAATCACCACCCAAGGGAACGTGCAACAGGATTGCAATATTCCTCCTGTAAACAACACTACCGAACAAATTATGAATGATGGGATGTTTAGAAGCTTTTTGCAGTTCATGCAAAATCAGACGAGGGAGACTCGTGTACAAAATACGGGTGGAAATGATAGCAATGCGCGGCTTGTCACAACCAAGCAATTCAAAGAGTTGAGACCACTAGAATTTGCGGAAAAGCCGGATCCGATCAAGGCAGAAACGTGGGTTAAACAAATTACCAAGATATTCAATGTCTTGGGATGCATGGAGGAACAAAAGGTTCCATTCGCCACCTTTATGTTCCGTGGTAAGGCAGATTACTGGTGGGAATCTGTAAAGCGTACCCAGCCTGCCGCACTCAACATGTCTTGAGAAACGTTTCAAAAATTTTTTAACGACAAGTACTTTCCTGAAAGTATTCGTCATATGAAGGAGGTATAGTTTATTAGACTAGAACAAAATAACATGACGCTGTCACAGTACGAGGCGAAGTTTGCAGAGTTATCCAGGTTTGCACCTCATTTGGTAGAGAATGGGGAACAAATGACGCGGATGTTTCTGAGAGGTCTAAAACCCGAGATTCGACAATATCTTATCTCTCATAATTTTTCTTTATATTCAAATGTTGTAAACAAGGCTCAATTATTAGAGCGAGATAATGAGTATGTTCAACCAAGGGACCACAACCAGGGTCATACCGGTGGCAGCGGTCATCGGAGCAATGACAACCAGTGGGGACGAAAACATTTGGACAAAAGAGGTAACCACTCTGGTGGTAATCGTGGCCATGAAAATAAAAGAAACGAGTCGGGAGAAGATTTCAAGAAGAGAAGGTAAAACAATGACAACGTGAAGACGTCAGCTGTTTCTAGAGGAGTAGAACGAGCACCGGTCGTTTGTTATAAATGCGGGAAAGAGGGACACATCAGCCCAAACTGCCCATAATAATCCAAGGTGTGTTATAACTGTGGAAAAAAAGGTCATATAGTTAGAGATTGTCTTATTGCGAAACCAAGTTCAACGAGGATGGTGACTCCAAAGGCTGTCCCAGACAAGTCAAAGTTGATGGTCCCTGGAAGGGCGTTTGTTGTGACTGCCCAAAACGCGAGGAACCCAAATGAGGTGATCACGATTAAGCTAATCATAAACTCTTGCAAAGTTTATACCTTATTAGATACCGGTTCTACCCATTCTTTTATCTCTCCTGCTTGTGCTCAACGTTTGAACTTGACTCCGGAGAAATTAGACCTTGACTTATCTGTTGAGACTCTGTTAGGAGAAATTTTCATTACATCTACTGTTTATAAATCTTGCTTGATTCAAGTTGGAACCATCACATTACCTGCCAATCTTATTTCGTTGAAAATACTTGCATTTGATGTGATTTTAGGGATTGATTAGTTAACCACTCATCATGATAAAATTGATTATTTTCGTAAGGTTGTTAGTTTTCATATTCCTAATCAACCTGTTATGCGAATTCAAACAACTAAACCATTAAAGTCAATCACTGTCATATCAATCCATAAAGCTATTCGTTTATTAAAAAATGGATGTCAATCTTTCTTAGCCCATGTCACGGACTTGAACAAAAACACGTCAGATTTGAATAATATTTCTATTGTTAGTGAATTTCCTGACGTATTTCCTGAAGAACTTCCCGGTCTATCCCCAGAACGTGAAGTTGAATTCTCTATTGACCTTGAGCCTGGTATAAATCCCATTTGTAAAACCCCATATCGAATGACTCCTATTGAACTTCAGGAGTTAAAGGTCCAACTTCAGGAGTTGTTAGACATCAGTTTCATTTGTCCTAGTACATCTCCTTGGGGTGCTCCTATTTTATTGACTACCGAGAATTAAATCATGTCACCATCAAGAATAGTTATTCGCTCCCTCGCATAGATGACTTGTTCGACCAGTTGCAAGGAGCACAATTCTTTTCAAAGATCGATCTTCGTTCTGGATATCATCAGCTGAAGATTAAAACTGAGGATATTCCAAAGACTGCCTTCAGAACTCGGTACGGGCATTATGAATTCTTAGTCATGTCTTTTGAATTGACAAATGTTCTTGCTGCTTTCATGGATATGATGAACCGTGTGTTCAAGGAATATTTGGATCAGTTCGTTGTTGTCTTTATTGATGACATCCTCATATATTCCAAAAGCCGTGAAGATTATGAGCACCATTTGAAGCTGGTACTTCAAAGGCTTCATGACAACAAGCTATATGCCAAGCTAAAGAAATGCGAGTTCTGGCTTAAGGAAGTAGCATTCCTTGGGCACGTTGTGTTAAACACATAGATTATCTGTTGACCCAACAAAGATTGAAGTAATACAAAGTTGGGAGCAATCGAAGTCGGTGACCGAAGTACGTAGCTTTCTGGGCTTAGCTGGTTACTATCTGAGATTCGTGGAAGAATTTCTCGAATCTCTACTCCGTTAACTCAGCTGACTCATAAAGATAAAAAATTCGGTTAGAGCAAGGATTGTGAGAAGAGTTTTCAAGAACTCAAGAGGAGACTCATTTCGGTACCTGTTCTGACAATACCATCTGGTTCAGATGGATTTGTTATCTACAGCGATACTTCAGGTAAAGGGTTAGGATGTGTTCTCATGCAACATGAGAAAGTTATAGCCTATTCCTCGCGACAACTCAAAGAATATGAGAGGAATTATCCTACTCATGATTTGGAATTGGCAGCAGTCGTTTTTGCGTTGAAGATCTAGAGACACTACCTGTATGGGGAGAAAGTGGAGATCCATACAGATCATAAAAATCTCAAATATTTCTTCAACCAAAAGGAACTCAACATGCGGCAACGACGTTGGCTCGAGCTGTTGAAAGATTATGATCATGCCATCCAATATCATCATGGAAAAACAAACATGGTAGCTGACACATTGAGTAGAAGATCATATGCGGGTACGAGTGCAATGTTGTTAACACAAAGGCCCATTTTGTATGACTTGCAAAGGATGGTGATAGAGGTAAAGGCTCCAAGTACCCATGTGATGATATCAAGCATACGAGTAGAACAGACTTTAATTGATAAAGTTAAAGTTGCTCAAGCTACGGACCTAGAGTTTATGCGTATAAAGAAGAAAGTGCAAGAAGGTATTATTCTAGAAGCAAGAATCGATGAAGAAGGAATACTTCGAGTCAACTCCAGACTTTGTGTTCCTAACGATTCTGACTTGAAGCATAGAATCATGATGGAGGCACACAACACACCGTTTACAATCCATCCTAGGAGTACCAACATGTATCATGATCTTCGACATACATTTTGGTGGAACAATATGAAGAGAGAGATCGCGGAGTTTATCTCGAGGTGTTTAACTTGTCAATGTGTAAAGGCAGAGCATCAAGTGCCAAAGGGTCCATTGCAACCACTTGAGATTTTGAAATGGAAGTGGGAACATATAGATGCGATTTGGGTCATTGTTGATAGATTAACCAAGTATGCTCATTTCTTGCCTATACGGGAGACTTATTCCCTTGAACGTCTTGCTAGTATGTACGTAAATAAGATTATGAGATTGCATGGCATGCCAGTATCCATAGTTTTGGATCATAACCCAAGATTCACTTCACTATTTTGGGTTAGCTTGCAGAAAGATATGGGCACGGATTTACGATTCAGTTCGGCATACCATCCTTAAACGGACGGGCAATCAGAAAGGACTATTCAAACTCTTGAAGATCTATTAAAACTCTGTGTCCTAAATTTCAAAGGAAGTTTGGATAAGTACTTGCCATTGGTAGAATTCTCATACAACAACAGTTATCAAGCAAGTATAGGCATGGCTCCATTCGAGGCGTTGTATGGAAGAAAATGTCGTTCTCCAGTATGCTGGGATGAGGTGGGTGAAGCAACCTTGTTGGGACTAGAATTGGTACGTATAACTACAGAAAATATCCAAATGATTAGACAACGTATACAAACGGCACAGGATCGATAAAAGAGTTATGCGGATCTTCATCGAAAAGACGTGAAATTTAATATTGGGGATCATGTATTATTACGTGTTGCACCATGGAAGGGAGTTACAAGATTTGGGAAGAAAGGAAAGCTCAATCCAAGATTTGTTGGTCCATTTGAGATTCTTGACCAAATAGGAAATATGGCCTATAGACTCACATTACCTCCAAGTATGTCTCGTGTTCATAATGTTTTTCAAATATCTATGCTTCGTAAATATGTGAAATACCCGAACCACATTATTGAGTTAGAACCAGACGAGATAGCCGAAGATTTAACGTACGAGGAGGTACCTGTTAAGATCTTGGATAGAAAAGATCATGTCCTATGCACCAAGGTTATACCACAATTTAAGGTTTTGTAGAAGAACTGTACTATTGAAGAAATGACCTGGGAGTTAAAATCAGAAATGAAAACGAGGTATCCTCACCTTTTTGAAACACCAAGTACGTACGTCAATTTTGAGGATGAAATTTCATAAGGAGGGGAGGTTGTAAGACCCAAACTTTTTATAAATAAAATCGAATTTCCTCTAATTATTATTGTGAATAATAAAGGTGTTAATTTGATATAATACTTTGGTTATGGGTGAAATGTGCAAATTTTGCAAAATAAAACAAGTGGTTATAAAATATTCATTGTTATAGAGGAATATTCGTTTGGTCGTGGAATATTCTTGCTGTCGGAGAATATTCCTACGACGGCGTAACCATTTGTGGGCCCTATAACAGAAAACGGTTGGATGTTGAGTTTTTAAAAATAACGGCGTAGTTGTTACCGTTAACACTGTTGGAATACCCAGTGGTTAAAATATAGTAATATGCGTGGTTGCACAGTAGCATACGGTATTGTACAGTATTTTTGAATTATTGATTCTTACGTAAGAAGGCACTACTCAATAATTGTTACAGTCAATATTTTATTTTATTGATTCAATAATTGCTACATTGATATTTTATATTATTGTTGTTCCAATAATTGTCACTGCACAGTATCTCCATTATCAGATCAATAATTCATATTATTTGAATATTATTGTTAGATAGCATTAATGGCAATGTCTAAGGAAGTTCTGTCTAGGAAAGAGGTTTTGTCACCTAATTGCGTACCAATAAGGAAAAATCCTTATCGAAGCACCTCTTTCCTGGAAATGACCTGATTGTCATTATTGTGATTCTGTAATATTATTTGTAAATAATTAATTATTGATTTATATGATAAGAAAATATTTATTTTATGTGGATATAAATGATAGATATATTTATTGTGGTTATAAATGATGAAATTAATGTTGAGGTATTTTAACAGTATTTTATTGGAATGAATGTATTAAAAATCATCCGTATGTGGATTTCAGGCATTTTCTGTTTAAAATTTGGAAAAATTTTCTTCTACAAAGTTGAATAGAATTTAATTTCCTATGGAATGGACATAAAATTTGTATTTTTCTGATAAAAGGACTATTTATTATGAATTATTGAAGTTTAGGAAATAAATAATTTTTTATTAAAAACATGGGTGGGCCCCACTTTTGGTTGGTGAGAAATATGCTGAAATTTTATTTCAAAAGTGGCAGGCATGAATAGTAACTGGTAAACCCACCAGATAGCAGGTTAGTCTGCTATGGCGTTCTAAGCATTTTTCTATAAATAGAGTGCTTAGTTAGAATTAAAAATCACACCAGAATCATAAGCTTTCTCTCTCTATATTATCGAGTGTATTTTGTGAGATTTTAGATACTTTGTGAGTTGTTATTCAGTGCAAGTTTTCTTCAACCTTATACCTGATATTTTAGCCAAAAGTACTGTTCTTTCGAGGTAAAAGATGTTATTTTCTTCATAATGATGTTATTCTTTCAATATCATTATACCAAAATATTGGTATGGATTTTATTGTGAAATTTCTACCTTTTCATGTCGGGGTTACTATTCACGTATACGGTACTATTCATGTATACGATACTATTCACGAATATGGCACTATTCACTAAAAAAATGAAATTTTCTTTTCTTTATCCAAGTTGTCTATTATGGTTACTATCTTTGATTGTATTCATGTTTTGATCTTCATTCTTGAATTTGCTCCACAATTGATTATTATAAGTTATTTTTAAACTTGGATAAAGTAAAGTACGAATCCCTAATCTTTGATCTTTTATCTCACTGGATTCGTTTTCTTTAAGATATTTTTCATCATCCTCAGTCCTAAATGATGATAGTACTGAATATATCTTTGGCTTGTAGTGCAAAGATGAATGATTAACTGATGAATATCTTTGGCCCGTAATGCAAAGATGAACAGGTGTTGAGATGAACATGACCAACTGGTGATACAAATTAATATCTTTGGCCTGTAGTAAAAAGATGAATATTTGATTCAAGATGTATATTGATTAATGTTACAGGGATAAAATATTGATGATGAACTTTTAAATCTTAGACGATAGTAGAATTCATTCTTTACTTGACTCTTCTAATGGATTGTTGTTTCCGCTGCAGTTGTTGATCTAAAATTTGTTGTCTATTAGATTCTATCAGATTTTTCCTTGTTGAAGACTAATGATAATTTGTTGTATATTATCTTAGTTATAATATTCTTTACTGTGCTAGTTGAGCTCACCCTTTTCCTTTTTGTTCCATTTTTCTTCTCAGAAGGTGAGAACATAGTAGGAACTAGCCAGGGTATGGAGTGATGGTTTAGGATAGTTGTTTTAGTAGTCCTCACTATTTTGTAAAATAGTGTATCAATAATTGTAATGAGGACTCCTTTTGAGTTTGTATACTGTCTATTAGTCAATATTTATATTTAAACTTTCAGTATATGTGTTGTCGTATTTTGCACGACAATTGTATTACTGAAGTTGTATTTGTTTCTGTACCATGTATTTGATGACTCAGAATGGGTGATGTATACCTATTTTGGGGGCGTCACAAAGTAAGTAATTTTTATTGTTTATTTAATAATTGAAGCATATGGTTGATTAGTATATTATATTTTTATTTTAATAATAATAACCATTACATCATCTAAATAATGATTAAGTCTTTCTTATACTCGAAACTAAAATTATATTTATATTTTAATAATAGTAACAAATTTAAGTTAGGTAAATGATTTTTACGATATTTTTTTCTTCTCAAACTATATTATCTAAGTGGTAATATAATTTTATTTAAACTTGTATTATTGTATATATATTTGAATAAGTGAAAATCAATTAATATTTGGTAAGATGATCTTATTTTGATTATTTGATTATAAAATTATATTACGAATTCATGTTTTCTTACAAAATTAAGATATTAAATCCATTTTTTGAATAAAATTAATAAATTAATATTAGGTAAGATGATCTTATTTTGATTATTTTCTTTTAAAATTATATTGTTAATTCCTTGTTTCCTTATAAAACTACAATAGTAATTCCAATTTCTGATTTAAATTGATAAATAATAAAAATTGACTTAATGTAAGAAAGTCAAAGATCGAAAAAAAAAGACGAACTAAATTATATAGTATAGATTGTCATATATGATAGACCGACATATACCCTGAAAAGTACGGGTCTTATATTAAAGTTATGATATTGTTTAATATATATATATATATATATATATATATATATATATATATATATATATACGAATAAGGTTCAAAAATGCTCATGACTTTTACCCCGATATCTATCGAGCACCCTATACTTTTTCTTTATCCAAAAGTACACTTAACGTTACAATTTTTTGGTCTCCCGTGCCCCTTCCGTTAACAGATCAGCCAACTAGACTAACGGGGCTACAATCTTGATGACGTGGCTACCACATGGAACATTTGCTAAAATTAATTATGACGCCCCCAAATCCGGGTATCTTCCAACCCGACAGATGGTGCTCCACGATACTACATTCCATACAATCATTCCATTGAAATAATAACAAAATGAGTGTAATTACTATCTTTGTATTACATCTGTAATAAATCATTTCCCATGTTCATAACCGAATACATTCATTGTTCTTCATAAATATATTACATACAAATATACTAGTCTATTACAGGACGATTAATTGTCCATCTTAGCCTTGCCTTTATCTCTCTTAGAACTCTCAGTTCGTTCGGCTTTTGCTGCAAATATATGGTTCAAGCAAGAATGAGCATAACTAGCTCAGCAAGTCTTAACACAGAATCATATGAATATCACATCAACAATCACATGCTAAATCTCCATATCTGAACAATTATCTATGAAGCATTTTGAAATACTTGACTAATACTTCTCATTCAACAATTCCCAAGTATATATAATAGCTTAGGAAGAATGAACCGGTCAATAGACCATGAACATACTCTTTTTGTTTTCAAACTTGAAAAGGATATCCGGCACTAAGGCCATTCACCCGTATTTACTTAAGAGCACTTCTATGTGATCAGCCTATTGTACTCTATGTTGATCAACACTCTTATGTTAAACGTATTTACGTTCAACATTTGGCAACCTCACGTGCCCATCGAATAATCGATGAAAATACTTTTGTTTGTACTTAGACAAACTTACCTTCTCATCCGTACCAAATACTTGGCATAGGATAACGTTAACAGTTCTATATCAACAGACTTGTAACAAATCAATCAACTCTTCAATACTTGTCTAGCCCGAATAAAACAGGCATCAATTTTTTTCTATTTACCATTAATGCATTGTATAACATGCATCACATAAAAACTTGACTAACACGAAGGTCAGACAAGCGTTAAGAAAGACTTGCCTTCAAGCGTCTTCGAATTTATAATTCAACTATTCTCAGTCTTTACAGGATCTACATGATACATTCAAATAACACACTGTAATTAGTCATTAAACAAATGAACTTTACGGTTCTAACCAACTTCTTTCTCTTCTATGTTTTATTTGAATTAACTTCGTTATTAAATTCGATTCAATTCTTTATACTTCATTACGTTTCATTAACGTTCTTACATCCTTAACCGACATTCGATCATAAATGGTTAATTACCAATATTGAACGTCATTCACGGTTCACTCATTACGTTTTTATGTTCTTCGTTTAATTACTATTAAGCCTTACTAGATCTTCTTACATTAACACCTTACAATTGAGTTAAGGTAAGTCTTATAATGTACATTAAGTACCTTCAATATCTTACATTAAGTCTTCATTCAAAATGGAACAAAAACTAACTTGGTCAACCTTTTTCTACTGTCGGTACTTCGGCGCGACATCCTATGCATTCTAGTGGCGCTGCGGCGCCACTCTTCAGAGGTTTTGCCTGGACTTGGCGCTGCGGCGCGAGTCCATATACAAACTCTCGCGCTGCTGCACGAGTCTCCAGACCTTTTTATTTTCTCCCGGCCATAATTGGCGCTGCGGCGTGACAGATAACACAGGGTTTGGCGCTGCGACGCCGAACCTGTGCACCAGTTGGCCAGAACAGTTTGGTTTCTTAACGGAACTCTCGGCTTCCTAATTTATTCGTTTTACATCTGAATTCCTACAAGTCAGGAATTACATCCTTTACGTGTTCATATAAGAATTTCATATTTCCGAATTCGTTAACTCGGAATTCACCTTTGAGTTCATTTTTGAGCGATCGTTTAACGTTTTCGTCCGTTCAATACTCGTTTTCTTTGTTATAAGTCGGAATGCGACGATTCTTTCGCCAACGACTCTTAATTACCTTATCTCACGTGTTGACATTGGAAATCAACGTTTTCAAGTCATACAACAACTTTTGACCTTTAATCCGGACTTTATACGTTTTCGACGTTTAACGTCTATTTCCGTACAATTCGCCATAACTTCGTTACTAATGTTCTCTAAGCCAAATCACATGGAATACTCTATGAACTTCATATCTACATCCTAACCAATCAAGATGCACATACCTTAGCTACAACGGTTTCCAAAACGTTCAATTATAACTAAGTTAAATGTTCAAGACTTTCTACGTTTTCCACTTACGTAAACACTTACGATTTCTATTTGGTCATGACTTATAGAGATTGAATCTATGGTAAGTCACTCTCATTCCACCCTAAAAGCCATACCCCACCCATTTACGATTCTCCATGATAAAAGAAAACCAAAGGAGATGGAATTAGAATTGAAGAGTATTACCTTAAGAACTCTTAGTGTTCTTGTTGAACTTCTAATGAAAAAGCTTCAAGGTAGAAGAATAGTTTAAGTCTAGCTCTCTTTCTCTCTCAAATATGTTGGACAAGCTTTTTTAAAACAACAAAAATCCAACCTAAGCCTTGTATATATAGAAAACCAAATGAGGGCAAAAATGTCTAATCTTCCACCTCCTTACTTAATTACCACTTTGTCACCAAGTAAAATACTTGGTGACCAAGTGATTCACTTTCCTTGCACACCAAGTGGCCGGCCCACCTTGCCCATGGGTTTCCCCATGGGTTTTACCCATCCCTTGACCCGCCGGTTCGACCCACGTTTTAATTCTTTGGATTAGGCTTGACATTAATAAACATTGGGCTTTAACCAATCTAATATTGGGCCTTGACTTGGGCTTGTATACTTAATTCATTGGGCTTGTTATTAATCCAAGTCCAATTGGATTGGATAAAATCCTTAGCTCATACTCTAATAATACAACTCGTATTCTACGCGTATTATTCACGTATTCTCTTCGTATAATATTAATATAATAATCGTATTATACGTCATACTATTCTTCATATCATACTCGTATAATACTCATATTCCATACGTATAATAATCGAAACGACTATACGCATTCCATTTCCCTTTCAGAAACCTCTTTCTCAAACCCTTAGGTTTTAAGTCCGCAGCCGAAAGCTTTGTTTGCCATAGCGGAAATATTATTGGATATTCCATAATATCAACATATTCTAACATTACGCGTTTCTCAGAATTTCAAACCTAGCTCCGAACGACATCGGATGAATAGTATTTTTACGCAAACAATCTTAGAAAACCTTCGTTCTCGTCTCGATAATTCACAACAATTAATTCTAGCACAAAGTCAGAATACTAACCATATCCATATGTTCTAGGTCATAGAACGACCTTCGAACATCCTACTCACATAATAAATCAAATAAATTCATTTAATTCACATAATAAAATAAAAATTTAATTTATTGAAAATTCGAAATTCTCAGGCGTTACATTAATGATGGTCAAAACATACTAAAATACTAATTACATATTTACTAAAATACAAATATATTTATTATTATATTTTACTAAAATACGAATTTACTAAAATTTAACGTTATATTTTTTTCAATTACTAATTTTTTTTAGTAAAATGCGAATATATTTAGTATTATATTTTACTAAATTGCGAATGTACTAAAATTTAACTTTAAATTTTTTTAATTAATAAATTTTCTTTTACTAAAATACGAATATATTTACTATTATTATTAAAATACAAATTTACTAAAATTGAACGTTAAGTTTTTTTTAATTACTATTTTTTTTATTAAAATACGAATATATTTAGTATTCTATTTTACTAAAATACGAATTTTTTAAAATTTTACGTTAATTTTTTTTCAATTACTAATTTTTTTTTACTAAATTATGAATATATTAAGTATTATATTTTACTAAAATAATAATGTACTAAAATTTAACGTTATTTTTTTTCAATTACTATTTTTTTTTTACTAAAATACGAATATATTTAGTATTATATTTTATTAAATACGAATTTACTTAAATTTTGCGTTAATTTTTTTCAATTACTAATTTTTTTATATTAAAATACGAATATATTCAGTATTATATTTTACTAAAATACGAATTTACTAAAATGTAATGTTAATTTTTTTTCAATTACTAAATTTTATTTTACTAAAATACGAATATATTTAGTATTATATTTTACTAAAATACGAATTTACTAAAATTTAACGTTAATTTTTTTTCAATTAATAATTTTTTTTACTAAAATACGAATATATTTAGTATTATATTTTACTAAAATGCAAATTTACTAAAATTTAACGTTAAATTTTTTTTCAATTACTAATTTTTTTTTTACTAAAATACGAATATATTTAGTATTATATTTTACTAAAATATGAATATATTTAGTATTATATTTTACTAAAATACAAATGTACTAAAATTTAACGTTAAATTTTTTTTAATTACTAAATTTTTTTTATACCAAAATATGAATATATTTAGTATTATATTTTACTAAAATACGAATTTACTAAAATTTAACGTTAAATTTTTTTCAATTACTAATTTTTTTTTACTAAAATACGAATATATTTTACTAAAATACGGATGTACTAAAATTTAATGTTAATTTTTTTTCAATTACTAAATTATTATTTTTTTTCTAAAATACGAATATATTTAGTATTATATTTTACTAAAATACGAATTTACTAAAATTTAACGTTAACTTTTAATAAATAACGTTAATAATTTACTAAAATACGAATGTGTTAATATGTTAATTTACTAAAATAGGAATTCGTTAATATTTACTAAAATAAATTAATATGTCAACTCACAGGCATTATATTTACTAATAAAATTTACTAAAATACAAATATATTTAGTATTATATTTTACTATTTTTTTTAGTATTTTAGTATTTTTTTTAATTAGTATTTTACTACTTCATAAGCTACCTCTCCTATCCTCCTTAAAATCTCAAAAGGTCCTATAAACCTTGTGTTAGTTCCTAGTTGGTACAATAGTTATCTAGAAGGGGGGTTGAATAGATATTTAAAAATCTTTTCGTTTTAAACTTGTTTTTTGATAATGATTAAAACTTAGCGGAATAAATGTTTGTTTTAATCTTCTTTACCAAGCAATGGAGTAATGAGGGTGAGGCAGTTATGGCAGTTATAACAGATATAGCAGTTATGATATGAATGTAAATGACACAGTCGTTTTTAAGTGGTTCAGAGCACTTAAAGCTCCTAGTCCACTCTTCTACTCAACGAGTAGGATATCCACTAAGGATGTCTGTTACAACTTCTGAATCACACAAATTTCTTCTAGACTAGCAGTATAGGAACTTCTTAGTTCACTCTTGAACTCTTCAAGTCCAGCAGACTTGGCTTTCTTATATTTCACTACGAACTCTTCAAGTCCAGCAGACTTGGTACTCTTCTTCAGTTGGTTGATAATGTTGTGTTCTTGATGGATGCTACTCAGTTGCTATGTAAGCACTTGTTCTAAAGAACTGAGTGGCTGAGGAAGCTTTGCAATATCTCAGATCGTAGAGTTGAGCTTGAGAGAGATGCTCACGTTGTTTGTTTAATGCTTGCTTAGTTCTATCTCTCTCTGTCTCATCTGCATATATGTGATCTTGAAAACTATCCGTTGGATCAATCCGTTGAGACATTAAATGCATTTGACTTTTCTGATCTTTGATGGAGACATTTCTGCACATCTTCTGAAACTGCATTCTGGCCCACTGACACAGCAAACTGCTTTCTCACCAACCACCTGAAAAGGTGTTTTGTCCCTCTTATACATGGTACTATCCTTAGCTTCTTTAATACACTTCTTTGTTGCATACTAAGGATATTTCATATACTCTGGGACTGATGAGTACTGCAGCATCTAGAATCCATTCATCATATATTGAAATCTACCTTTACACAAATCATGAGGCTCGACATTTTCTGATATGAGACAGATGATGCTCTACGATTCGAATCATGATACTCTACGATTCAGATCGTAGTGACTTGTTGCCTTGGTGCTTGATCTGATGCTATCAGTTAGAGAGCACTACGATTTCTCTTAAACCCTTGCACACTACGATTTTTTCTTGCTCGTGTTGTTACTCTACATTTTTTAGAGCATACTACGATCGTTAACTTGTAAACTCCATGTTTCCTTCAGCACACCACAATCGTTGAGTTTACTCGGTAAACGTTGGGACCACTCTACGATTTCTGAAGAGTCCCTTCAAGGCAGACACACACTACGATCCATTAATCTCTACGTTTCTGCTTTGACTTCTGCATTTTTGATCAGATGATACACTACGATTTCTTCGAACCCTATCTATTACATCTCAAGATCAACCTAACAGTTTTGATCTTTCTATCTATACATTCTATTAAAGAATGATACACGTTACGATCTTAGATCAACCTAACAACTTTGATCTATCACTAAGTCCTTGTACATATCTTACTTGGAAGGAATTTACAAATAATCATGAGCATATACATTAAAACATCAAATCATAATATGCATTCTCCCAACACCTTGGACTTAACTTCCCTTTCTTCCCAAAACGTATCTTCCCTTTCCAAGGCGATACTTTTAGAAAGACATAAGACCCTACTTCAAACCCCCTCTTCTCTCGATGAGGATCTGCATACTTTCGTTGTCTATCTTAAGCCGCTACTAATCGAGCTCTTATTAGCTTCACCATGTCTGCCGTTTGTTGTACCATCGCAGGTCCCAACATTCGACGTTCACCTACTTCATCCCAACAAAGTGGTGTTCTGCACTTCCTTCTATACAACGCTTCGTAAGGCGGCATGCCTATACTAGCGTGAAAACTATTATTATAAGTGAATTCTACCAAAGGTAGATGTTCGTCCCAACACCCCTTAAAATCCATAACGCAAGATCTTAACATATCTTCTAGCATTTGAATTGTCTGTTCGCTTTGCCCATCCGTCTGTGGATGATACGCCGTACTTAATCTCAACTGCGTTCCCATTTGCTCTTACAAACTCCTCCAAAAGTTCGACGTGAATCGTGGATCACGATCGGACACAATCAAAATAGGTACTCCATGTCTAGAAATGATTTCTTTGACATAAAGCTTAGCTAACTGCTCTAGGTTATACCTAACTCGTATTGGTAGAAAATGAGCCGATTTAGTTAACCGATCCACTATTACCCAAATAGCATCGTATCCTTTTCTTGTCGTTGGAAGTCCCACCACAAAGTCCATGGTAATATGCTCCCATTTTCACTCTAGAATCTCCAGTGGTTGTATCAGTCTACTCGGTCTTTGGTGTTCAACCTTAACTTTCTGACAAGTTAAGCACTTACTAACATATTTTGCAATCTCCCTCTTCATGTTCGGCCACCAAAAGTTCTGACGAAGGTTTTGATACATCTTAGTACTACCAGGATGTATCGAGTACTTCGAACTATGGGCCTCGCACATAATCTCTTCTTTCAACTCAGAATTATTTGGAATCTAAATTCTTCCTTCAAAACTAAGTAAACCTTCTTTATCAAGGTTATACTTATTCTTCACGTCATCCTTCATTATCTTCTTCATCAGCTTGCATTCTTCAGTACTTAGCTGTACTTCCTTAATCCATTCTACTATCATTGGTCGAGTTTCTATTGCAAATAACATCTCTCCCGTTTCACTTGGTAACTTAACTTCTAATTTCATCCTTGCCATCTCTGTTATTAACTCATTCTGAGTCGTTAGTATTGACAGTTTCTCTCTACCCTTCTGACTCAACTCGTTGGCTACTACATTCGCCTTCCTCGGATGATATAAGATATCATAATCATAATCTTTTATCAATTCGCCTCATGTTCAACTCCTTCTGTGTGAAGATATATTTCAGACTTTTATGGTCCGTGTATATCTCATATTTTTTCCTGTATAAATAATGTCTCCATAGTTTTAAAGTAAACACTACAGCTAACAGTTCTAGGTCATGAGTAGGATAGACCTTCTCATAATCCTTTAACTGACGTGATGCATACGCAATGACCTTGCCATGCTGCATAAGCACGCATCCTAGTCCTCTATGCGAAGCATCACTATAAACTACAAAATTCCACGTATCATCTGGTAAAGATAATACAGGTGCCTCACTCAACCTCCTTTTTAGTTCTTGAAAACTACGCTCACACTTTTCTGTCCACTCGTACTTCACCTACTTCCTTGTCAGATTTGTCAGAGGAGTAGCTAATTTAGAAAATTCCTGAATGAACCTTCTATAGTATCCCGTTAACCCCAGAAAACTCCTAACCTCGGTTGGCGTTTTTGGTTGCTCCCACTCATTCACCGCTTCCACTTTCGTTGGATCTACGGATATGCTATTTTTGTCTATAACATGTCCTAGAAACTGCACTCATTCGAGCCAAAATTCACACTTAGTGAATTTCGCATATAACTTCTCCCTTCGTAGTGTTTCTAACACTATTCTTAGATATTCAGCATGATCTTCTTGCATCTTAGAATAGACTAGAATATCATCAATGAACACTACGACGAACTGGTCCAAATACTGTTTGAACACCCTGTTCATCATATTCACGAATGCAGCTGGCGCATTCGTCAACCCAAACGATATAACCAAAAACTCGTAATGCCCATAACGAGTTCTGAACGCCGTCTTAGGTATATCTTCTTTCCTCACTTTCAGTTGATGATACCCCGTGCGCAAATCTATCTTACTCCCTCCGTCCCAGGATAAAAGTCCTGGTGGACTTTTTACGCATATTAAGAAGAGGAATAAAATGACAAAATTGTCTATAATAATGTCATTAAATATGGAGAGAGAATTAGAATAAGAAAAGTATGAGATATTTAATGCTACGGGCATAATAAGAAAAAATGTGTAAACGTTTGGTTATTAAAAGAAAGTACACATTTAACATGGGACAACCCAAAATAGTAATAAAGACTTTTATCCTGGGACGGAGGGAGTAGAAAAATACATTGCCCCTTTCAACTGATCAAATAGATCATCGATCCTGGGCAACGGGTATTTATTCTTAATCGTTAACTTGTTCAACTCCCGATAGTCGATACAAATTCGTAACAATCCGTCCTTCTTATTTACAAACAACACCGGTGCTCCCCACGTTGAGACACTTGGTTGAATGTACTTTCTATCTAATAGTTCCTTTAACTGAACCATTAACTCCTTCATCTCAACTGGCACCATCCTATATGGTGCCTTTGAAACTGGTGCCGTATCCGGCAACAAATCAATCACAAATTCTACATATCTATCTGGCGGAATACCGGGTAACTCCTCCGGAAACACATCCGCGAATTCTTGCACCACCGCTATCTGTTCCAATGATGTTCCCACTCTTTGGGTATCCACTACGTGACACAGATAACCCTTATACCCTTTCTTCAGCATCTTGCTAGCTTGTGTCATGGTTAGACAACAAGTACGTCCTGGTGATTTATTTCCATAAAACACCACCTCAGGTTTCTTAGGAAGCCTCAGGTTTACACTCTTTCTATGACAATCTATTATTACTTTATGGTTAATTAACCAATCCATACCGAGAATCACATCGAATTCTCTTAACCTTATCGGTAAAAGATCTACCGATAATCTATTACCCCTGATATCTACGAAACAATTCATATGAATGTGTTCAATGGGAATTATCTCCTCGTTTGCTACCTTAACATCGAAAGGTATTTCTAATTTTTCAGGATTTAATCCCAATTGCTGAGCAAATCCACATGCTATACAAGAAAAAATAGCACCCGAGTCAAATAACACATAAGCATTTATTTCGTTGACTGAATGATACCTGCTACTACATCCATTGATGCAACCGCATTTTGGACTGTCATATTAAACGTTCAGGCTGAGGGTCTATCCAATGATGGTGTTGGTCCAGTAATGACTAAATTACCACTACCAGAACCTTTACTACCCTCCGCCCCTTTCTTTGGGCAATTTCTTGCCATGTGGTCTACCGACCCACAAACAAAACATCCCCGGATTTTCTTAGGATTAGGATAGTTGGGAGATATATGACCCTCCTGCCCACAGTTATAACAACTGGTCTTCCCTTTCAGGCAGACTCCCAGATGAGTCTTACCGCATGTCTTACATGCCTCCATCCTACGTTCAGGACTTGTTTTGCCCCAGTATTCCTAGGGTTAAAATTCTTCCTCTTAGGCATATTTCCACTTCCACTGGCAACCTCTGCCTTATTTCCTCCCTCTCCCTTACTCTTATTCTTCCTATCCTTGTGGTACTGGGTCAACGCCTCGCTACCACCCTCCGCTATTATCGCCTTTTCCAGAATGGTCCCATAGGAAGCACTCTAAAAAACCGATATCCTACTATAGAGCCAGGGTTTTAGGCCTTGCTCAAACCTACGAGCCTTTCTCTCCTCCGTGTCTACTTGGTGTGGAGAGAACCTTGCCAATTCATTGAATTTGGTCGCATATTGGGGAACAGTCATGTCCCCTTTCTTAAGTTCTAAGAACTTAATCCACATTCTCCCTTGCATGCTAGTAGGGAAATAGTTCTCGAAGAATACCTTCTTAAACTGTTCCCATGTAACAGCTTCCGCTCCAGCCCCACCTTGGTGAGCCTCCCACCAGTAGTTGTCTTCCCCCTTCATCATATAGGTCGCAAAAGAGGTCTTTTGCACCTCAACTATGTTTGTAATAACAAACGCCTTCTCTATTTCCTTGACCCATGTCTGGGCCTCCATTGGGTCCGTTGTTCCCTTAAATTCGGGTGGACCTACACTTTTAAATTCCTTAAAGGTAGTCGTTCGGGCTACCCTAGGTCCCGCGGGTGCTCTACCCCCAGCTTGGTTAAATGCAACTGTTAATAAATTAACGAACTCTTGCATTGGGTTATTAGGACCCCCCTCGTTCTCATTATGCGATTCCGCTTCTTGGTTACGTTGTCTTCTTCTTGGTGGCATTTCTGATTAAATAAATAAATTTTCGTTATTACTTATTTACTTACTTCGTTATTAGTCATCAAACAATTGGACAATAACGCATACACAACAAAGCAAATTAAAAATAAAAACTTCCTTATATTAAAATGCTTCTTTATAGTTCAAAACTATTTACAAGTTGCTTTCCATAGCCCAAAAGCTATTACATATACATCCCGCGATTGACTTATACAAAAATTGGGATTTACAAAAAGACTACCCTTTAATTATACAAAAGAGGGTTTTATGTCACTACACAAAAGTATTCACCATACTACTCCTAATACTGTCTGTGATTCCCCCAAAATTAGGTATACATCACCCATTCTGAGTCGCCAAATATATGGTACAAAATTTAAATACAACTTCATTTATACAACTGTTGAGCTGTCGTATAGAATACGACCACAGTTAACTGTGAGTTTTAATACAAATGTATGTAACTCTGATGGTGCATCGACCACAACCTTACAATGGTACTTTACATAAAAGTATAGTCAAAGACTGTTTTAGAAACTAAAATATTTGGGAAGTGCTCAAGGAAACCTTCGTACATGGGAGGCCATGCGTCTAGGTTATAATAGATATCATATGGCCCAAAATTATCCTTGGTTGACCCAATAGACCTCAAAGAAAAATGAGAAGATTACTATCATCTTCTTTCCAATGGTGAGTCTTCTCTTGACATATAACTATCTCCACTGTCTCCAAGTGAATATTATATTTTAAATCAACTCCAAGATCATATAGGTAGTGCCTGTAAATATACTCAGCAAGTGGATGCGCACAACCCTGTTTTATGATAACACGAGGTTGTATGTCATTAGACATCTTGTATGATAGTGACAAAACACCCTTCCAAAGTTGGGTTCGCCTCACCCTATTTGATTCACCAAATATAACTACTAAATGTTGTATAAAATACAACACACTTTTCTATACTGTTTAAGGAGAACCTCCACAGCTAGAGACTACTGTTCTATTCCCCTGTTATCCCCGTTCGACCTAGCAACACTCTTATAACAACACTCTTATTACCTGAAAGGAATTATGAAGCAGAAAGGGTGAGCACAACTAGTCCAGTAAGGAATATCATGATTAAAGATAATTAAATTATCAATATCTTTCATAAATAATAAATCAGAGATTTAGAATATATGGTAGATGATAAAACTTTTCAACCATAGTTGCAGCGGAACGAGCAATCCATTAGAAGAGTCAAATAGACCATCAGATCTATTATCTTCTCTATGTTAAAAGTCCACCAATAATGTTTTATTCCTGTAACATCAATCAACAATTCCTGTCCACAATCATATGAATAACTCATAATCATAATTGTGATTCTAAATTTCTCTTCGCATTCAGGATGAAGATAATTTTCATCACCTATCTTCACCTGAAACATCAAAAATCATGGTTATACCAAATCACAATTCTTGTTCATAATCATACTAATAAATTTATCTTTGCACTACGGCCAAAGATATTCATTAAAAATTTATCTTTGCACTACAAGCCAAAGACATACAACTATATTTTAGAAGAGTCAAGCAGAGCATGATATCTACTATCTTCTACAAATTAAAAGTGTATGACCAATATTTTATCACTGAGACTCAGCTTAAATAATCCACATCATCGAATTATCCATGCACTACGACCAAGGATATTCGTTAGTATCACATCCATGAATTATCCATGCACTACGGCCAAAGATATTCATTATTATCACATCCATGAATTAATATTTCATCGCTGAGACTCAGCTCAATAATTAATCCACATCATCGAATCATCCCTGCACTACAGGCCAAGGATATTCATTAGTATCACGACCACGAATTATCCATGTAGTACGGGCCAAAGATAATTGTGTTTTCATCAACGGTCCTGATCATGCCATAAAATAATTCATCTTTGCACCATTGGCCGAAGAGAATCCATAGCCATAATCATACCAAAAACTGTCCATCAATGCACTACGGGCCAATGAGGATTTTTTTTCCACATCATTTGTAACACTACGGTCATGATTATACCGAATAATCCCTGGTCATAATCATACCAAGTCCATCTATGCACTACGGCCAAAGATGACTTTCAACACAATATAAGCATGAGGATGATGACAATGATATAAGAATCAATCAAATGAGATAAATGATAAATATTAAACATTTATAATATAATTTATCCAGTATTCAATAATAACCAAATGTTATTAATCACTTAATAATCTCATATTTTAATATCATTAATATTATAACAATATTTTAATCATTTCTTAAACTTATAAACAATTTATTTCAATTGTTTATACTTTATCAAATAATGCATTTAATCATTCAAAAATGCTATACTCATAAGATTTCATCATCAATGATCAAATACTTCATCAAAAATCTGCATATACCCTATATAGGATTCTCAAGCCATAAAATCCTATTTTCTAATTTTATTACTTTCACATAACATATTTAATTCATTTTCTCATAACTAGTTTACTTTCATGAAAAATACCAAATCAGTCCCAAAAATATTTCTTTTCTGGGATTTAGCAGAATATAGTCCCATCTCGAACATATATTTTTCTCAGAATTTTTAAAATTCATTTACTATTTTTCATATGGCTAAAACTTCTGAATATTTAGACATTTATCATAAATTGTACTTTTGTCCAAAAATTCCAAAATTTACAGGGTATACTTCTGTTATATACATGTACTCCCAATAAAAATTTCACCAATTTTGGAGTTAACCACAATGAGTTATAAGAGTTTACTTTTAAAATAGTCTTTTCCCATAAAATCCATAACTCTTAATCTATACATCCAAAAATCGTTATTTTTGGACACAATTTAGAAAACTCATTAAATTATCATTTTAAATTTTTCCAGAATTTTTGAAGGTCAGAAAAATTATGAATCTGCCCCTGGAAGAAACCCCTTTTTAATGAAAATACTATTCATATGAATACGAAGGATCATTTACCATGCATGTGATAATCTACAGAGACAGGTTATTCCAACAGAATAATAAAGAATGGAATAACAGAAGGATTCACAATGCGTGTGATAGACTGCACCGATGGGTTATTCCCAACAGAATAATAAATAATGGAACCAGGTCCGGCGTAAACGCACAGACAGGATATTCTGACAGAATAATAAATAATGGAACCAGGTTCGGCGTAAACGCACACACATGATATTCCGACAGAATAATAAATAATGGAACTAGGTCTGGCGTAAACGCACAACCATGATATTCCGACAGAATAATAAAGAACGGAATATTAGAATAATTTCCCCATGTATGCGGTATTTCGCATAAATAGGTTATTCCAACATAATAATAAAGAATGAAATAACAGAAGAATTTCACCAAGTATAGGATAGTCTGCGTATACATGTTATTCCAATAGAATAATAAATAATAATATTATCCTTTACGAGTACGTCAATTATATCCCCTACCTTAAAAAGAAAAGTATTCCTACTGGTAGGGTGGGAATATACTTGAATAAAACTTGCACTACGCTCAAAGCTTTCTTAAATTCTAAAGAAATACACTCAAGATTATAGAAGAAGAACTCTCTCCATAGTTTCTCACTCTAGAGTTTCAGTGAATTCGTAAGAAATAATGAAGGAATGAGCTTCTATTTATAGAAAAATGGACTGCATAGTAACTAACTCATGAACAGTCCAGATTGATTTACTTTAATCTGACGGTCCATATTTAAAATAAAATCTTTTAAATAAAATATAATATATTCTATTTATAATCTAATAAAACGAATAACTTTATAAAAATTTTTACTATGCAAACACTATACAGACACTATGCAAACACTATGCATAATAAAATATAATATATTCTAATTATTGTCTAATAAAACAGATAACTTTATAAAAGTATTATATTTTATATAAAAAGATTTTACTATGCAAAATACTATGCACAATAGAATATAATATATTCTATTTATATAATAACTTTATAAAAGTATTCCGTTTTATATAAAAAGCTTTTCTGTTTTATTACATTAATAATACCAATAAAACAAAACTGAGTGACTTATCACATAAGCATCAATAATCAATACCGTGCTATTTACCAAAATAGAAAAAAAATTGAATACTTTTATTTCATAAAATTCGGGGTTTCACACTATCTAACAGCATTCTCATGCTTTTGATTCGCTAGAATCGACACAATATCTCGACTTATAGTATGTCGAGTCTGTCCTGACTCAATAGAATAACAAGCTATCTTAAGCTTGAAATCCGCGTGCGCACTGTCATTTATATATGACATTCGTGCTATCTTCTGGTCTTTTTCAACCAGTTTCTTGCGAAGTTCTATGACCTCGTTCTTATAGTCCTGGGACTTGTCAGTCATGAGAACTTTCTCATCGTGCTCTATCTCATAGTCTGACTTTACAGACTCTTTCTCCCCATAGAAATCACTGATCTCTTCCTTCTGGTGCTGCACCATATTGTGCAGTTGCACGTTTCGGTCAAGCACTGAGAGGTACATTGCCCTCATAGTCTCGGTAGGTGTAGACTCTAGGGCAGACATCACCGTATTAATCGATGTTACCTCCATGTCATCCTCCACATCAATCATCATATTTAAATATGATGATATCCCCATGGTCTCCTCCGAATAGTCCTCCTCCGAGTAATACTCCTCGGGCTCTGACTCCTCTAGAATCACTACAGGTATGTCTGCTATAGGCACATGTACTGTCTCAACTCAGTTCACGGACTCCTCATTGATCACATGTATATCCCTATACATCAAGCTATCAACCGACATCTACAATAACACATAACAAATTGATTAGTACATAATACACAATAATATAAGAACAAATCATATTTAATCCATTTAGGGTTACTTTCCATCTTTTAAATCTTTTGGTACTGAGTTTCCTCAATACCTTATTAACTCATTTGACTCGAGTTAATTTTCTCCGGACTCTTCCTTTTCTACGAGGTTATTAGCCTAAGGTTCTTCCCCCCTTAAGTTTTATAACCTAATGCTTTGATACTAACCTATGACGCCCCCAAATTCGGGTATCTTCCAACCCGACAGATGGTGTTCCACGATACTACATTCCATACAATCATTCCATTGAAATAATAACAAAATGAGTGTAATTACTATCTTTATATTACATCTGTAATAAATCATTTCCCAGGTTCATAACTGAATACATTCATTGTTCTTCATAAGTATATTACATACAAATATACTAGTCTATTACAGGACGATTAATTATCCATCTTAGCCTTGCCTTTATCTCTCTTAGAACTCTCAGTTCGTTCGGCTCTAGCTGCAAACATATGGTTCAAGCAAGAATGAGCATAACTAGCTCAGCAAGTCTTAACACAGAATCATATGAATATCACATCAACAATCACATGCTAAATCTCCATATCTGAACAATTATCTACAAAGAATTTTGAAATACTTGACTAATAATTCTCATTCAACAATTCCCAAGTATATATAATAGCTTAGGAAGAATGAACCGGACAATAGACCATGAACATACTCTTTTCGTTTTCATACTTGAAAAGGATATCCGGTACTAAGGCCATCCACCCGTCTTTAATTACGAGCACTTCTAGGTGATCAGCCTATTGTACTCTATGTTGATCAACACTCTTACGTTAAACGTATTTACGTTCAACATTTGGCAACCTCGTGTGCCCATCTAATAATCGATGAAAATACTTTTGTTTGTACTTAGACAAACTTACCTTCTCATCCGTACCAAATACTTGGCATAGGATAGCGTTAACAGTTCTATATCAACAGACTTGTAACAAATCAATCAACTCTTCAATACTTGTCTAGCCCGAATAAAACAGGCATCGATTTTTTTCTATTTACCATTAATGCATTGTATAACATGCATCACATAAAAACTTGACTAACACGAAGGTCAGACAAGCATTAAGAAAGACTTGCCTTCAAGCGTCTTCGAATTTATAATTCAACTATTCTCAGTCTTTACAGGATCTATATGATACATTCAAATAGCACACTGTAATTAGTTATTAAACAAATGAACTTTACGGTTCTAACAAAATTCTTTCTCTTCTATGTTTTATTTGAATTAACTTCGTTATTAAAGTCGATTCAATACTTTATACTTTGTTACGTTTCATTAACGTTTTTATATCCTTAACCGACATTCGATCATAAATGGTTAATTACAAACGTTGAACGTCATTCACGGTTCACTCATTACATCTTTATGTTCTTCGTTTAATTACTATTAAGCCTTACTAGATCTTCTTACATTAACACCTTACAATTGAGTTAAGGTACATCTTATAATGTACATTAAATACCATCAATATCTTACATTAAGTCTTCATTCAAAATGGAACAAAAACTAACTTGGTCAACCTTTTTCTCCTGCTGGCGCTGCGGTGCGACATCCTATGCATTCTAGTGGTGCTGCGGCGCCACTCTCCAGAGGTTTTGCCTGGACTTGGCGCTGCGGCGCGAGTCTATGTACAAACTCTTGCGCTATGGCGCGAGTCTCCAGACCTTTTTATTTTCTTCGGGCCATAACTGGCGCTGCGGCGTGACAGATAACACAGGGTTTGGCGTTGCGGCGCCGAACCTGTGCACCAGTTGGCCAAAACAGTTTGGTTTCTTAATGAAACTCCCGGCTTCCTAATTTGTTCGTTTTACATCCGAATTGACCCATTCGAATTTCTACAAGTCAGGAATTACATCCTTTACGTGTTCATATACGAATTTCATATTTCCGAATTCGTTAACTCGGAAGTCACCTTTGAGTTCATTTTTGAGAGTTCGTTTAACGTTTTCGTCTGTTCAATACTCGTTTTCTTGGTTATAAGTCGGAATGCGACGATTCTTTCGCCAACGACTCTTAATTACCTTATCTCATGTGTTGACATTGGAAATCAACGTTTTCAAGTCACACGGAAACTTTTGACCTTTAATCCGGACTTTATACGTTTTTGACGTTTAACGTCTATTTCCGTACAATTCGCCATAACTTCGTTACTAATGTTCTCTAAGCCAAATCACATGGAATACTCCATGGACTTCATATCTACATCCTAACCAATCAAGATGTACATACCTTAGCTACAACGGTTTCCAAAACGTTCAATTATAACTAAGTTCACGTTCAAGACTTTCTACGTTTTCCACTTACGTAAACACTTATGATTTCTATTTGGTCATGACTTATAGAGATTGAATCTATGGTAAGTCACTCTCATTCCACCCTACAAGTCATCCCTATGGGTTGCCTCATGGGTTTTACCCATCCCTTGACCCGCCGGTTCGACCAACGGTTTAATTCTTTGGATTGGGCTTGACATTAATAAACATTGGGCTTTAACCAATCTAATATTGGGCCTTGACTTGGGCTTGTATACTTAATTCATTGGGCTTGTTATTAATCCAAGTCCAATTGGATTGGATAAAATCCTTAGCTCATACTCTAATAATACAACTCGTATTCTACGCGTATTATTCACGTATTCTCTTCGTATAATATTCATATAATAATCGTATTATACGTCGTACTATTCTTCATATCATACTCGTATAATACTCATATTCCATACGTATAATAATCGAAACGACTATACGCATTCCATTTCCCTTTCAGAAACCTCTTTCTCAAACCCTTAGGTTTTAAGTCCGCAGGCGAAAACTTCGTTTGCCATAACAGAAATATTATTGGATATTCCATAATATCGTTATATTCTAACATTACGCGTTTCTCAGAATTTCAAACCCTAGCTCCGAACGACATCAGATGAATAGTGTTTTTACGCAAACAATCTCAGAAAACCTTCGTTCTCGTCTTGATAATTCACAACAATTAATTCTAGCACAAAGTCAGAATACTAACCACATCCATATGTTCTAGGTCATAGAACGACCTTCGAACATCTTACTCACATAACAAATCAATTAAATTCATTTAATTCACATAATCAAATAAAAAATAATTCATTGAAAATACGAATATATTTAGTATTATATTTTACTAAATTGCAAATTTACTAAAATTTAACGTTAAATTTTTTTCAATTACTAATTTTTTTTACTAAAATACAAATATATTTAGTATTACATTTTACTAAAATACGAATATATTTAGTATTATATTTTACTAAAATAAGAATGTACTAAAATTTAACGTTAAATTTTTTTTAATTACTAAAAATTTTTTTATACTAAAATACGAATATATTTAGTATTATATTTTACTAAAATACGAATTTACTAAAATTTAACGTTAAATTTTTTTCAATTACTAATTTTTTTTACTAAAATACGAATATATTTAGTATTATATTTTACTAAAATACGAATGTACTAAAATTTAATGTTAATTTTTTTTCAGTTACTAAATTATTATTTTTTACTAAAATACGAATATATTTAGTATTATATTTTACTAAAATACAAATTTACTAAAATTTAACGTTAAATTTTAATAAATAACGTTAATAATTTACTAAAATACGAATTCGTTAATATGTTAATTTACTAAAATAGGAATTCGTTAATGTTTACTAAAATAAGTTAATATGTCAACTCACACGCATTATATTTACTAATAAAATTTACTAAAATACAAATATATTTAGTATTATATTTTACTAATTTTTTTTAGTATTTTAGTATTTTTTTTAATTAGTATTTTTAGTATTTGATGTAAATATGTAATTAGTATTTTAGTATGTTTTGACCATCATTAATTTTAGAAAATGTTTCATGTGGCAGCCACGTCATCAAGATTGTAGCCCTGTTAGTCTAGATGTCTGATCTGTTAACGGAAGGGGCACGGACGATGTAAGACCCCAACTTATTATAAATAAAAATCGAATTTCTTTTATTTATTATTGTGAATAATAAGGTGACAATTTGATATAATACTTTGGTTATGGGTGAAATGTGCAAATTTTGCAAAATAAGCAAGTGGTTATAAAATATTTATTGTGTCGGAAAATATTCGTTTGGTCGTGGAATATTGTTTCTGTCGGAAAATATTCGTACGACGGCGTATCCATTTGTGGGCCCCATAACGGATAACTGTAGGATGAAGAAAACGACAAAGTATGAGTTTTATAAATAATGACATAATTGTTATCGTTAACACTGTTGAACTACCTGGTGGTTAAAATACAGTAATACGCTTGGTTGCACAGTAGCACACGGTATTGCACAATATTGATGAATTATTGATCCTTACGTAAGAAGACACTACTCAATAGTTGTTACAGTAGTTACTGTTCAATATTTTATTTTATTGATTCAATAATTGCTGCGTTGATATTTTATATTATTATTATTTCAATAATTGTCACTGCGCAGTATTTCCCATTATCAGATCAATAATTCATATTATTTGAATAATATTATTAGAAAGCATTATTGACAATGTCTAGAAAGTTCTGTCAAGGAGAGGTTTGGTCACCTAATTCCGCGCCAATAAAGAGAAATCTTTATTGGAAAGCCCCCACTGGGAACGGTCTGATTGTCATAAATGTGATTCTGTAATATTATTTGTGAATAATTAATTATTGATTCATATGATAAGGAAATATTTATTTTATGTGGATATAAATGTTGGATATATTTATTCTGGTTAAAAATGAAGGAATTAATACTGAGGTGTTTTATCAGTATTTTGTCGAAAGGAAGGTATTAAAAATCACCCGTTTGTGGATTTCGGATATTTTTGGTTTAGAATTTGGAAATACTTTCTTCTGTAAAGTTGTAGAGAATTCGATTTCAGGCAGAATGGACATATAATTTATATTTTTCTGATAAACGGGCTATTTTCTATGAATTACTGAAGTTTCAGAAAATAAAATAATTTTTATTAAATTATAGGTGGGACCCACTTGTGTTGAATACACATGGGTTAAATATGTTTTCAGTCACTGTACTATATGTCAACTTACAGATGGATAACTGAATTTTTTTTTTCTTACAGTCAACTCACTGTACTCGATTTTACTAACAAAAAGTTAAAAAAACCGTTAAGTCAAGGTTGACTTAACAGAACAGTACACGTGACAGTTGAGTTGTCCAAAAAAATCCTATTTGGCACTTAGTATGCGATGTGGCAATGATAATGTGGATTTGGAGGAAATTTTTTATGAAAAAATGCAAATAAATATTTTAAAGTATAATATAAATTAAAAAAAAGTAGCCAAAAAAAACAAGAAAATAAATAAAATATATATTTAAATTTTTTTAATAAAAATAAAAAAACAATTATTTTATTAAAAAATTTTGCGTTTTTTTAATTTTTATTAAAAAAAACTATGTTTCAATTTTCATTTAATAAAAATAAAAAAAATTATTATTTTTTAATTAGTGAGATAATTTTATTTTCTCAATTATTTCTTAAATTTGATTAAATTAAATTATAAAAAATTATTAAAAAAAACTGCATTTTTTTGTTATGACGGAGAAGGAGAAAGAGAGAGAGCTTGTTTTTTTTAATAAAAATAATAATTATTTTTTTATTAAAATAATAAATAAAACACATTTTTTGATAAAAATAAAAAAGCACAGTTTTTTTTATAAAAATAAAATAAAAAAAGGAAATTTTTTTTAATAAAAAAATGCAGTTTCTTTTAACAATTTTTTGCGCTTTTAATTTTAACAATTATTTCTGCAAAAAAAATTAAATAAAAAAATGCAGTTTCTTTTAACAATTTTTTGCGTTTTTTTAATAAAAAAATACATTTTCAGTTTATGAGAAAAAAGCACAGTTTTTTTTATAAAAATAAAATAAAAAACGTAATTTTTTTTAATAAAAAAAATGCAGTTGGTAGATTTTTTTTAATTAAAATTAAAATTTTTATGTACTTTAGTTGGTAGATTTTTTTTAATTAAAATTAAAATTGTGTTTAGTTGGTAACTAGTATATTTTAAAATTAATTGTGCTTTTTTATTTTTATTAAAAAATTTATTTTATTAAAAAAATGTGTTTTATTTATTATTTTAATAAAAAAATATTTTTTTATTTTTATTAAAAAGAAATTAAAACGCAGTTTTTTAAATAAAAATAAAAAAAAGTATTTTATTTTTAATAAAAATTTAAAAAATGTAGTTTTTTAATAAAATAATTTTTTTTATTTTTATTAAAAAAAATTAATTTTTTTTTATTTTCTTGTTTTTTTGGCTAATTTTTTAAATATATATTATACTTTAAAATCATTTTTTCCATTTTTTCATTAAAAAAATTCTTCAAAATCCACATCATCATTGCCACGTCGCATAATAACTACCACATAGAATTTTTTTTGGACAACTCAGCTGTCACGTGTACTGTTCCGTTAAGTCAACCTTGACTTAACGGCTTTTTTAATTTTTTGTTAGTAAAATCGAGTACAGTGAGTTGACTGTAAGAAAAAAAAATTTAGTTATCCATCTGTAAATTGACATATAGTACGGTGACTGAAAAAGCATTTAACCCCACATGTGCTGCTGGAAATTGGTTCAAAGGTGGCTGGTCTATAATTGCAACTTAGCACATGCGTGGAAGAAAGAAAAAGAAATAATATATTTTATTATTTTAGTCTCCTATGGCGTTCTAGCATTTTCCTATAAATAGACGCTTATGTTAGAATTGAAAATCACACCAGAAACAAGTTTTCTTTCTCTCTAGATTATCGAGCGTATTTTGCGAGTATTTTGATACTTTGAGAGTTTCTATTCAGTACAAGTTTCTGTCAGCACTATATCCGAAATTCAGTCAGAAGTACGATTATTTTGAGATAAGGGATGCTATTTCTTCTTAAATGATATTATTTTCTTCAATATCATTATGTCAAAATATTGGTTTGAACTTTTTATCAAATTTAGAACTTTTTGTGTCGGGGTTACTATTCACGTATACGACACTATTCACCGAAAAATGAAAATTTTTCTTTTTGTCCAAGATGTCTATTATGGTTACTATCTTTGATTGTATCCATGTTTTGATCTTTATTTTTGAATTCTACTTCACAATTGGTTATTATGAAATATTATTGATCTTGGATAAACTATTATACGAATCTCTACTATTTGTCCTTCTGTCTCACTGGATTCGTTTTCTTTAAAATATTTTTTTATCATCCTCTGTTCTAAATGATGATATTACTGAATATCTTTGGCCTGTAGTGCAAAGATGAATGATTAACTGATGAATATCTTTGGCCCGTAGTGCAAAGATGAACAGGTGTTGAGATGAACATGACCAACTGGTGATACAAATGAATATCTTTGGCCTGTAGTGCAAAGATGAATATTTGATTAACGATGTCTATTGATTGTTGTTACAGGGATAAAATATTGATGATGAACTTTTAAATCTTAGAAAATAGTATAACTCATTTTCTACTTGACTCTTCTAATGGATTGCTGTTTCCGCTACAGTTGTTGATCTAAAACTTGTTGTCTATTATATTTTATCAAATTTTTTCCTGTTGAAAACTAATGATAATTTGTTGTATATTATCTTAGTCATAATATTCGTTATTGGGCTAGTTGTACTCACTCTTTTCCTTTTTGTTCCATTTTTCTTTTCAGGAGGTGAGAACATAGCAGGATCTAGTCAGGGTATGGAGTGATGGTTCTAGAAAGATGTTTTAGCAGTCCTCACTATTTTTTGTAAAATAGTGTTTGAATAATTGTAATGAGGACTTATATGAGTGTGGATATTGTCTAGAAGACAATATTTGTATTTAAACTCACAGTATGTGTTGTCGTATTTTGCACGACAATTGTATTATTGATGTTGTAGTTTGCTTTTTGTACCATTTATTTGGCGACTCAGAATGGGTGTTGTATACCTATTTTGGGGGCGTCACAGTTGGTATCAAAGCTTAGGGATATGGTCTCTGGCGGAGATCGGGGAATAGAACTAGGAGGGGAGAGATGAGTAAATCATTCGCTAGTGTGTCCTAACTAAGCTTATTTGTTGGTTGGTCATAATATATGGATATTATGTGATATGTTAATTTGTTTAATTAACCCTTGTTTTATGGAAGTATTTAAGAATGGCTGCTGAGAATGTTAACAATGGAGTGTATTAGACTGTGGAACAATCTTTAGTCACAAACCAGTAGAACGTACAACAGGAAGGCAATATTCCTCCTGTAAACAACACTACTGAGCAAACGATGAATGATGGAATGTTTAGGAGCTTTTTTGCAGTTCATGAAAAATCAGACGAGGAAGACTCGTGTACAAAATACGGGTAGAAGTGATAGCAACGCGCGGTCTGTCACAGCCAAGCAGTTCAAGGTGTTGGGACCACCAGAATTTATTGGAAAGCCGGATCCGATCAAGGCGGAAACAGGGGTCAAGCAAATTACCTAGATACTGATTCAACCCATTCTTTTATCTTTCCTGCTTGTGCTCAACTTTTAAACTTGACTCCGGAGAAATTAGACTTTGATTTATCTGTTGAAACTCCGTTGGGTGAAACCTTCGTTACATCTACAGTTTCTAAATCTTGCTTAATCCAAGTTGGCACCATCACATTACATGTGGATCTTATCTCTTTAAAGATACTTGCTTTTGATATGATTTTAGGAATTGATTGGTTAACTACACATCATGCCAAAATTGAGTGTTTTCGTAAGGTTGTTAGTTTTCACATTCTTAACCAACATGTCATACGAATTCAAACAACTAAAACACTAAAATCAGTCACTATCATATCAAGCCATAAAGCTATTCGTTTATTGAAAAACGGATGTCAAGCTTTCTTAGCCCATGTTATGGATTTGAATAAAGATAAGTCAGATTTGAATAATATTTCTGGTGTTAGAGAATTTCCTGATGTATTTCCGGAAGAACTTCCCGGTCTACCCCCAGAACGTGATGTTGAATTCTTTATTGACCTTGAACCGAGTACAAAACTCATTTCTAAAACCCCATATCGATTGACTCCTATTGAACTTCAGGAGTTAAAAGTCCAACTACAGGAGTTATTACACATCAGTTTCATTTGTCCTAGTACATCTCCTTGGGGTGCTCCTGTTTTATTCGTAAAGAAGAAAGACGGGAGTATGCGACTTTGTATTGACTACCGAGAATTGAACCATGTCACCATCAAGAATAGGTATCCTCTACCTCGCATTGATGACTTGTTCGACCATTTGCAAGGAGCACAATTCTTTTCAAAGATCGATCTTCATTTTGGATATCATCAGCTGAAGATTAAAACTGAGGATATTCCAAAGACTGCCTTCAGAACTCGGTACGGGCATTATGAATTCTTAGTCATATCTTTTGGATTGACTAATGCTCCTGCTGCTTTCATGGATACGATAAACCGGGTATTCAAGGAATATTTGGATCAGTTCGTTGTTGTCTTTATTGATGACATCCTCATCTATTCCAAAAGCCATAAAGATCATGAGCACCATTTGAAACTGATACTTGAAAGGCTTCGTGAAAACAATCTTTATGTCAAGCTGAAGAAATGCGAGTTATGGCTTGAGGAAGTAGCATTCCTTGGGCACGTGGTGTCAAAACATGGAGTAACTGTTGACCCGGTGAAGATTGAAGCAATACAAAGTTGGGCGCAACCGAAGTCGGTGACCGAAGTGCGTAGCTTTCTGGGCTTAGCTGGTTACTATCGGAGATTCGCGGAAGGATTTTCTCAAATCGCTACTCCGTTAACTCAGCTGACTCGTAAAGATACAAAATTCGGTTGAAGCGAGGATTGCGAGAAGAGTTTCCAAGAGCTCAAGAGGAGACTCATTTCGGCACCTGTCCTGGCAATACCATCTAGTTCGGATGGATTTGTTATATACAACGATGCTTCAAGCAAAGGGTTAGGATGTGTTCTCATGCAACATGGGAAAGTCATAGCTTATGCCTCATGACAACTCAAAGAATATGAGAGGAATTATCCTACTCATGATCTAGAGTTGGCAGCAGTCGTTTTCGCATTAAAAATCTGGAGACACTACCTGTATGGGGAGAAAGTGGAGATCTATACGGATCATAAAAGCCTCAAATATTTCTTCACCCAAAAGGAACTTAACATGCGGCAACGACGTTGGCTCGAGCTGTTGAAAGATTACGATCATACCATTCAATACCGTCCTGGAAAAGCAAACGTAGTAGCTGACACATTGAGTAGAAGATCGTATGCAAATACGAGTGCGATGTTGTTAACACAAAGACCCATTTTGTACGATTTACAAAGGATGGAGATTGAGTTAAAGACTCCAGGGACCCATGTGATGATGATGAATATACGAGTAGAACCGATTTTAATCGATAAAGTTAAAGCTGCTTAAGATACGGACCTGGAGCTGATACGTATGAAGAAGAAAGTGCAAGAAGGAGCTATTCCAAAAGAGAGAATCGATGAAGAAGGAATACTTAGATTCAACTCCAGACTTTGTGTTCCTAACGACTCTGATTTGAAGCATAGAATCATGATGGAGGCACACAGCACACCGTTTTCAATCCATCTTGGGAATACCAAAATGTATCATGATATTCGACATACATTTTGGTGGAATAATATGAAGAGAGAGATCGCGGAGTTTATCTCGAGGTGTTTAACCTGTCAACGTGTAAAGGCGGAGCATCAAGTGCCAAATGGTCCATTGCAACCACTTGAGATTCTGGAATGGAAGTGGGAACACATTACCATAGATTTCATTACATGTCTTCTCAAAGTTTCTCATGGCATAGATGCTATTTGGGTTATTGTTGATAGATTAACCAAGTCTGCCCATTTCTTGCCGATACGAGAAACTTATTGTGACGCCCCCAAAATAGGTCCAATCCAAACAACCTATTCTGAGTCGCCAAATACATGTTACAGAAAATAACTACAACTTTATTACAACAATTGTCGTGTAAAATACAAAAACACATATATTGTGAGTTTTGATACTAAAATATACCAACTGTGACTCTGGACACCAACTTGGATAGCACGTCACCATGACACCTTACATAAAGGAACAGTCAAAAACTGTTTTAGAAATTAGAATCTTTGGGAAGTGCTCAAGAAAACCTTCGTACATGGGAGGCCATGCGTCTAGGTTATGATAGATATCATATGCCCACAGAATTATCCTTGGTTGACCCAATAGACTCCAAAGAAAAACGAGAAGATTACTATCATCTTTTTTCCAATGGCGAGTCTTCTCTTGACATATAACTATCTCCACCGTCTGTAATTGAACATTATGTTTCAAATAAACTCCAAGATCATATAGGTAGTGCTCGTATATATACTCAGCGAGTGGATGAGCACATCCCTGTCTTATGATGACTTGAGGTAGTGAATAGTACCCGCGAATAGTAACTCATGAATAGTAACTCATGAATAGTAACTCATGAATAGTAACTTGTGAATAGTAACTCATGAATAGTAACTCATGAATAGTAATCCCGACATAAAAAAAGTTCCAAATTTGATAAAAAATTTCAACCAATATTTCGGCATAATGATATTGAAGAAATAATATCATTTTCGAATAAAATAACATCCCTTACAATCCCTTAAAATCCCTTACTATCCCTTAAAATCTCTTACTATCTCTTACCTCAAAAGAGCAGTACTTTTGACTGGAATAACGCTGAACAAACTTGCACCGTATAGCAACACTCAAGTTATCAAAATACTCACAAGAATATACTCGATAATATAGAGAGAGAAATAGAGAGAAAACTTCAGTTTCTGGTGTGATTTTTAATTCTAACCTAAGCACCCTATTTATAGGAAAATGCTTTGAACACCAAAGCAGAAAATTTAATAAAATATTATTATATTTATATAAATTTCCTACGTACACCAAGAATCTGAATTCAGCATGTATTCAACACCAGTGGGGCCCACCAACAATATAAAAAATATTTTTCTTAATAAAAATTATTAAAACTTCAAAATCAATTATTCCAGAACTTCAATAATTCATAATAAATAGCCCTTTTATTAGAAAATTCGAATCTCGCGAATTTTTATAGGAAATTCAATTCTCTACAATATTGCAGAAGAAAGTTTTTTCAAATTCCAAACAGAAATTGACCGAAATCCACATACGGACGATTTTACAGGGTTTAATCAAATTTCAGTCAAGAAATGGGGTCCACCGACACACAAAACATGTGTTAATCATTTAATGCAACAAAAATACTTTTCCTCCTCATATACTCATATATCACACATTCATTATAAAAATATCATCATTATTATATTATAATAATATAATAAAATAAAATTTTATCAGAAAAGATAAAATATCAATTTTCAACAATTGTCATTTTAAAAATTTTCTCCATCTATATCCACATAAAATAAATATTTTCCTCATCATATAAATTAATAATTAATTATTTTCAAATAATATTACAGAATCACAATATTGACAACCAGACAGTTCCTAGGAAAGTGGGGCATTTCTAATAAAAATTTCTCCTTATTGGCGCGCAATTAGGTGACCAAACCTCTCCTTAGACAGAACTTTCTAGACATTGCCAATAATGTTATCTAATAATATTATTCAAATAATATGAATTATTGATTTGATAATAGAAAATACTGTGCAGTGACAATTATTAAAACAACAATAATATAAAATATCAACGCAGCAATTATTGAATCAAAAATAAAATATTGAACAGTAATTACTGTAACAATTATTGAGTAGTGCCTTCTTACGTAAGAATCAATAATTGGTGCAATACCGTGTGTTACTGTGCAACAACGTGTATTACTGTGTTTTAACCACCGGGTATTCCAACAGTGTTAACGGTAAAAATTACGCTGTTATTTATAAAAACTCAAATTTTTTTTTCTTCATCTGACAGTTATTCCGTTATGGGGCCCACAAATGGCTGCGCTGTCGTACGAATATTCCCCGACAGAAAGAATATTCCACGACCAAACGAATATTTCCCGAAAATAATGAATATTTTATAACCACTTGCGTATTTTGAAAAAAAAATTCATATATCACCCTTAACTTTAAACTTTTATCAATTTAACAATTTACTAAATAGTAATTATAAGAAAATTGAATATTTTTATTTCATAAAATTCGGGGTCTTATAATCTCCCCTCTTTATGAAATTTCTTCCCCGAAACTTACGTACCTGGTATTTCAAAGAGTTGAGAATACCTTGCTTTCATTTTAGATTCTATCTTCCCTATCATCATGATTTCTCCATTGCTCATCTCTTGTATTTCAGATATCATTCTAGAATACAGCTTCAAAACAAGGGTTAATTGAACAAATTAACATATCACATAATATCCCGATATTATGACTGACCAACAAATAAGCTTAGTTAGGACACACTAGCGAAGAATTTACTCGTCTCTCCCCTCCTAGTTCTATTCCCTGATCTCCGTCAGAGATTATATCCATAAGCTCTGATACCAACTGTGATGCCCCCAAAATAGGTCCAATCCAACCAACCTATTCTGAGTCGCCAAATACATGGTATAGAAAACAACTACAACTTTATTACAACAATTGTCGTGCAAAATACAAAAACACATATATTGTGAGTTTTGATACTAAAATATACCAACTGTGACTCTGGACACCAACTTGGATAGCACGTCACCATGACACCTTACATAAAGGTACAGTCAAAAACTGTTTTAGAAATTAGAATCTTTGGGAAGTGCTCAAGGAAACCTTCGTACATGGGAGGCCATCCGTCTAGGTTATGATAGATATCATATGCCCACAGAATTATCCTTGGTTGACCAATAGACCCCAAAGAAAAACGAGAAGATTACTATCATCTTCTTTCCAATGGCGAGTCTTCTCTTGAGACATAACTATCTCCACCGTCTGCAATTGAACATTATGTTTCAAATAAACTCCAAGATCATATAGGTAGTGCTCGTAGATATACTCAGCGAGTGGATGAGCACATCCCTGTCTTATGATGACTCGAGGTTGTATGTCATTAGACATCTTGTATGATAGTGACAAAACACCATTCTAAAGTTGGGTTCGCCTCACCTATTTAGGGAGAACCTCAACAGCTATAGACCACCGTTCTATTCCCTTGTTATTCCCACTCGACCCAGCTACACTCTTATTACCTGAAAGGAATTGTAAAGTAAAAGGGTGAGCACAACTAGCTCAGTAAACAATATTATGACTAAAGATAATTAAATTTTCAATAGCCTTCATCAATAATAAATCAGAGATTTAGAACGTATGGTAAATGATAAATCTTTCCAACCATAGTTGCAGCGGAACGAGCAATCCCTTAGAAGAGTCAAATAGACCATAAAGTCTATTATCTTCTCCATGTTAAAAGGCCACCAACAATGTTTTATCCCTATAACATCAATCAACAATTCCTGTCCACGATCACATGTATAACTCATAATCGTAATTGTTGTTCTAAATTCCTTTTTTCATCCAGGACAAAGATAATTTTCATCACTTGAAACATCAAAGATCATGGTTACACCAAATCACAGTTCATGTTCTTAATCATACTAATAAATTTATCTTTGCACTACGAGCCAAAGATATTCATCAACAGACCATCTTTGAACTACATGCCAAAGATATTCATCTTTGCACTACGGGCCAAAGATATTCATCAATAAGTCATCTTTGTACTATGGGCCAAAGATATTCATATCTCAAAGAAATATATAATCATTTCAGAATTTATATAAATTATAATTATAACCATGTTGATCAATTCACCTTTGCACTTAAGCTAACGATATTTAATTATAAATTCAATGGTCATGATCATACCAATCACAATTCAACTTTTCACAACTGGCCAAAGAGAACCCTAGTCATGATCATACCAATAATCTACCCATCTTTACACTCCAGTGAAAGAGAATTTCAACATCAAGGTTATAAAAATGTTATATATGATAATAAAATCAATATAATCAATACATAGTTTTAATCTACAGAGTAATATTAATAAATCAACTATAATTTGGTTAGAAAAAGAAACCAATTTTGTAGTGAATAGTACCCGCGAATAGTAACTCATGAATAGTAACTCGTGAATAGTAACTCATGAATAGTAACTCATGAATAGTAACTCATAAATAGTAACTCGTGAATAGTAATCCACACATAAAAAAGTTCTAAATTTGATAAAAAAATTCCAACCAATATTTCGGCATAATGATATTGAAGAAATAATATCATTTTCGAATAAAATAACATCCCTTACAATCCCTTAAAATCCCTTACTATCCCTTAAAATCTCTTACTATCCCTTACCTCAAAAGAGCAGTACTTCCGACTGGAATAACGCTGAACGAACTTGCACCGTATAGAAACACTCAAGATATCAAAATACTCACAAGAATATACTCGATAATATAGAGAGAGAAATAGAGAGAAAACTTCAGTTTCTGATGTGATTTTTAATTTTAACCTAAGCACCCTATTTCTAGGAAAATTGCTTAGAACACCAAAGTAGAAAATTTAATAAAATATTATTATATTTATATAAATTTCCTACGTACACCAAGAATCTGAATTCAATATGCATTCAACACCAGTGGGGCCCACCAATAATATAAAAAATGTTTTTCTTAATAAAAATTATTAAAACTTCAAAATCAATTATTCCGGAACTTCAATAATTCATAATAAATAGCCCTTTTATCAGAAAATTTTAATCTCGCGAATTTTTATAGGAAATTCAATTCTCTACAACTTTGCAGAAGAAAGGTTTTCCAAATTCAAAACAGAAATTGACCTAAATCCATATACGGACGATTTTACTAGCTATAATCAAATTTCAGTCAAGAAATGGGGTCCACCGACACACAAAACATGTGTTAATCATTTAATACAACAAAAATACTCTTTCTCCTCATATACTCATATATCACACATTCATTATAAAAATATCATCATTATTATATTATAATAATATAATAAAATATTATTTTATCAGAAAAGATAAAATATCAATTTTCAACAATTGTCATTTTAAAAATTTTCTCCATCTATATCCACATAAAATAAATATTTTTCTCATCATATAAATTAATAATTAATTATTCACAAATAATATTACAGAATCACAATATTGACAACCAGGCAGTTCCTAGGAAAGAGGGGGCTTTCTAATAAGAATTTCTCGTTACTGGCGCGCAATTAGGTGACCAAACATCTCCTTAGATAGAACTTTCTAGACATTGCCAATAATGCTATCTAATAATATTATTCAAATAATATGAATTATTGATTTGATAATAGAAAATACAGTGCAGTGACAATTATTAAAACGACAATAATATAAAATATCAACGCAACAATTATTGAATCAAAAATAAAATATTGAACAGTAATTACTGTAACAATTATTGAGTAGTGTCTTCTTACGTAAGAATCAATAATTGGTGCAATACCGTGTGCTACTGTGCAACAACGCGTATTACTGTATTTTAACCACCGGGTATTCCAACAGTGTTAACGGTAACAATTACGCCGTTATTTATAAAAACTCAAATTTGTCGTTTTCTTCATCCGATAGTTATTCTGTTATGGGGCCCGCAAATGGTTGCGTCGTCGTACGAATATTCCGCGACAGAAAGAATATTCCACGACCAAACGAATATTCCCCGACAACAATGAATATTTTATAACCACTTGCGTATTTTGAAAAAAAATTCATATATCACCCTTAACTTTAAACTTTTATCAATTTAACAATTTACTGAATAGTAATTATAAGAAAATTGAATACTTTTATTTCATAAAATTAGGGGTCTTACAATCTCCCCTCCTTATGAAATTTCTTCCCCAAAATTTACGTACCTGGTATTTCAAAGAGTTGAGAATACCTTGCTTTCATTTCAGATTCTATCTTCCCTGTCATCATGATTTCTCCATTGCTCATCTCTTGTATTTCAGATATCATTCTAGAATACAGCTTCAAAATAAGGGTTAATTGAACAAATTAACATATCACATAATATCCCGATATTATGACTGACTAACAAATAAGCTTAGGTAGGACACACCAGCGAAGGATTTACTCGTCTCTCCCCTCCTAGTTCTATTCCCTGATCACTGTCAGAGATTATATCCCTAAGCTCTGATACCAACTGTGATGCCCCCAAAATAGGTCCAATCCAACCAACCTATTCTGAGTCGCCAAATACATGGTACAGAAAACAACTACAACTTTATTACAACAATTATCGTGCAAAATACAAAAACACATATATTGTGAATTTTGATACTAAAATATACCAACTGTGACTCTGGACACCAACTTGGATAGCACGTCACCATGACACCTTACATAAAGGTACAGTCAAAAACTGTTTTAGAAATTAGAATCTTTGGGAAGTGCTCAAGGAAACCTTCGTACATGGGAGGCCATCCGTCTAGGTTATGATAGATATCATATGCCCACAGAATTATCCTTGGTTGACCCAATAGACCCCAAAGAAAAACGAGAAGATTACTATCATCTTCTTTCCAATGGCGAGTCTTCTCTTGTGATATAACTATCTCCATCGTCTGCAATTGAACATTATGTTTCAAATAAACTCCAAGATCATATAGGTAGTGCTCGTAGATATACTCAGCGAGTGGATGAGCACATCCCTGTCTTATGATGACTCGAGGTTGTATGTCATTAGACATCTTGTATGATAGTGACAAAACACCCTTCCAAAGTTGGGTTCGCCTCACCTATTTAGGGAGAACCTCAACAGCTATAGACCACCGTTCTATTCCCCTGTTATTCCCACTCGACCCAGCTACACTCTTATTACCTGAAAGGAATTGTAAAGTAAAAGGGTGAGCACAGCTAGCTCAGTAAACAATATTATGACTAAAGATAATTAAATTTTTAATAGCCTTCATCAATAATAAATCAGAGATTTAGAATGTATGGTAAATGATAAATCTTTCTAACCATAGTTGCAGCAAAACGAGCAATCCCTTAGAAGAGTCAAATAGACCATAAAGTCTATTATCTTCTCCATGTTAAAAGTCCACCAACAATGTTTTATCCCTATAACATCAATCAACAATTCCTGTCCACAATCACATGTATAACTCATAATCGTAATTGTTGTTCTAAATTCCTTTTTTCATCCAGGACAAAGATAATTTTCATCACCTGAAACATCAAATATCATGGTTATACCAAATCACAGTTCATGTTCATAATCATACTAATAAATTCATCTTTGCACTACGGGCCAAAGATATTCATCAACATACCATCTTTGTACTACATGCCAAAGATATTCATCTTTGCACTACGGGCCAAAGATATTCATCAATACGTAATCTTTGTACTATGGGTCAAAGATATTCATATCTCAAAAATTATATAATTATTTCAGAATTTATATAAACAATAATTATATCCATGTTGATCAATTCACCTTTGCACTTAAGCTAAAAATATTTAATTATAAATTCAATGGTCATGATCATACCAGTCACAATTCAACTTTTCACTACTGGCCAAAGAGAACCCTAGTCATGATCATACAAATAATCTATCAATCTTCACACTCCAGTAAAAGAGAATTTCAACATCAGGGTTATAAAAATGTTATATATGATAATAAAATCAATATAATCAATACATAGTTTTAATCTCCAGAGTAATATTCATAAATCAACTATAATTTGGTTAGAAAAAGAAACCAATTTTCTAGTGAATAGTACCCGTGAATAATAACTCATGAATAGTAACTCGTGAATAATAACTCATGAATAGTAACTCATGAATAGTAACTCGTGAATAGTAATTCATGAATAGTAACTCATGAATAGTAACCCCGACATGAAAAAGTTTCAATTTGATAAAAAATTCCAACCAATATTTCGGCATAATGATATTGAAGAAATAATATCATTTTCGAATAAAATAACATCCCTTACAATCCCTTAAAATCCCTTACTATCCCTTAAAATCTCTTACTATCCCTTACCTCAAAAGAGCAGTACTTCCGACTGGAATAACGCTGAACGAACTTGCACCGTATAAAAACACTCAAGATATCAAAATACTCACAAGAATATACTCGATAATATAGAGAGAGAGAAATAGAGAGAAAACTTCAGTTTCTGGTGTGATTTTTAATTTTAACCTAAGCACCCTATTTCTAGGAAAATTGCTTAGAACACCAAAGTAGAAAATTTAATAAAATATTATTATATTTATATAAATTTCCTACGTATACCAAGAATCTGAATTCAATATGCATTCAACACCAGTGGGGCCCACCAACAATATAAAAAATGTTTTTCTTAATAAAAATTATTAAAACTTCAAAATCAATTATTCCGGAACTTCAATAATTCATAATAAATAGCCCTTTTATCAGAAAATTTTAATCTCGCGAATTTTTATAGGAAATTCAATTCTCTACAACTTTGCAGAAGAAAGGTTTTCCAAATTCAAAATAGAAATTGACCTAAATCCATATACAGACGATTTTACTAGCTATAATCAAATTTCAGTCAAGAAATGGGGTCCACCGACACACAAAACATGTGTTAATCATTTAATACAACAAAAATACTCTTTCTCCTCATATACTCATATATCACACATTCATTATAAAAATATCATCATTATTATATTATAATATAATAATAAAATATTATTTTATCAGAAAAGATAAAATATCAATTTTCAACAATTGTCATTTTAAAAATTTTCTCCATCTATATCCACATAAAATAAATATTTTTCCCATCATATAAATTAATAATTAATTATTCACAAAAAATATTACAGAATCACAATATTGACAACCAGACAGTTCCTAGGAAAGAGGGGGCTTTCTAATAAGAATTTCTCGTTACTGGCGCGCAATTAGGTGACCAAACATCTCCTTAGATAGAACTTTCTAGACATTGCCAATAATGCTATCTAATAATATTATTCAAATAATATGAATTATTGATTTGATAATAGAAAATACAGTGCAGTGACAATTATTAAAATGACAATAATATAAAATATCAACGCAACAATTATTGAATCAAAAATAAAATATTGAACAGTAATTACTGTAACAATTATTGAGTAGTGTCTTCTTACGTAAGAATCAATAATTGGTGCAATACCGTGTGCTACTGTGCAACAACGCGTATTACTGTATTTTAACCATCGGGTATTCCAACAGTGTTAACGGTAACAATTACGCCGTTATTTATAAAAACTCAAATTTGTCGTTTTCTTCATCCGATAGTTATTCTGTTATGGGGCCCGCAAATGGTTGCGTCGTCGTACGAATATTCCGCGACAGAAAGAATATTCCACGACCAAACGAATATTCCCCGACAACAATGAATATTTTATAACCACTTGCGTATTTTGAAAAAAAATTCATATATCACCCTTAACTTTAAACTTTTATCAATTTAACAATTTACTGAATAGTAATTATAAGAAAATTGAATACTTTTATTTCATAAAATTAGGGGTCTTACAATCTCCCCTCCTTATGAAATTTCTTCCCCAAAATTTACGTACCTGGTATTTCAAAGAGTTGAGAATACCTTGCTTTCATTTCAGATTCTATCTTCCCTGTCATCATGATTTCTCCATTGCTCATCTCTTGTATTTCAGATATCATTCTAGAATACAGCTTCAAAATAAGGGTTAATTGAACAAATTAACATATCACATAATATCCCGATATTATGACTGACTAACAAATAAGCTTAGGTAGGACACACCAGCAAAGGATTTACTCGTCTCTCCCCTCCTAGTTCTATTCCCTGATCACTGTCAGAGATTATATCCCTAAGCTCTGATACCAACTGTGATGCCCCCAAAATAGGTCCAATCCAACCAACCTATTCTGAGTCGCCAAATACATGGTACAGAAAACAACTACAACTTTATTACAACAATTGTCGTGCAAAATACAAAAACACATATATTGTGAATTTTGATACTAAAATATACCAACTGTGACTCTGGACACCAACTTGGATAGCACGTCACCATGACACCTTACATAAAGGTACAGTCAAAAACTGTTTTAGAAATTAGAATCTTTGGGAAGTGCTCAAGGAAACCTTCGTACATGGGAGGCCATCCGTCTAGGTTATGATAGATATCATATGCCCACAGAATTATCCTTGGTTGACCCAATAGACCCCAAAGAAAAACGAGAAGATTACTATCATCTTCTTTCCAATGGCGAGTCTTCTCTTGTGATATAACTATCTCCATTGTCTGCAATTGAACATTATGTTTCAAATAAACTCCAAGATCATATAGGTAGTGCTCGTAGATATACTCAGCGAGTGGATGAGCACATCCCTGTCTTATGATGACTCGAGGTTGTATGTCATTAGACATCTTGTATGATAGTGACAAAACACCCTTCCAAAGTTGGGTTCGCCTCACCTATTTAGGGAGAACCTCAACAGCTATAGACCACCGTTCTATTCCCCTGTTATTCCCACTCGACCCAGCTACACTCTTATTACCTGAAAGGAATTGTAAAGTAAAAGGGTGAGCACAGCTAGCTCAGTAAACAATATTATGACTAAAGATAATTAAATTTTCAATAGCCTTCATCAATAATAAATCAGAGATTTAGAATGTATGGTAAATGATAAATCTTTCTAACCATAGTTGCAGCAAAACGAGCAATCCCTTAGAAGAGTCAAATAGACCATAAAGTCTATTATCTTCTCCATGTTGAAAGTCCACCAACAATGTTTTATCCCTATAACATCAATCAACAATTCCTGTCCACAATCACATGTATAACTCATAATCGTAATTGTTGTTCTAAATTCCTTTTTTCATCCAGGACAAAGATAATTTTCATCATCTGAAACATCAAATATCATGGTTATACCAAATCACAGTTCATGTTCATAATCATACTAATAAATTCATCTTTGCACTACGGGCCAAAGATATTCATCAACATACCATCTTTGTACTACATGCCAAAGATATTCATCTTTGCACTACGGGCCAAAGATATTCATCAATACGTAATCTTTGTACTATGGGTCAAAGATATTCATATCTCAAAAATTATATAATTATTTCAGAATTTATATAAACAATAATTATATCTATGTTGAACAATTCACCTTTGCACTTAAGCTAAAAATATTTAATTATAAATTCAATGGTCATGATCATACCAGTCACAATTCAACTTTTCACTACTGGCCAAAGAGAACCCTAGTCATGATCATACAAATAATCTATCAATCTTTACACTCCAGTAAAAGAGAATTTCAACATCAGGGTTATAAAAATGTTATATATGATAATAAAATCAATATAATCAATACATAGTTTTAATCTCCAGAGTAATATTCATAAATCAACTATAATTTGGTTAGAAAAAGAAACCAATTTTCTAGTGAATAGTACCCGTGAATAATAACTCATGAATAGTAACTCGTGAATAATAACTCATGAATAGTAACTCATGAATAGTAACTCGTGAATAATAACTCATGAATAGTAACTCATGAATAGTAATTCGTGAATAGTAATTCATGAATAGTAACTCATGAATAGTAACCCCGACATGAAAAAGTTTCAATTTGATAAAAAATTCCAACCAATATTTCGGCATAATGATATTGAAGAAATAATATCATTTTCGAATAAAATAACATCCCTTACAATCCCTTAAAATCCCTTACTATCCCTTAAAATCTCTTACTATCCCTTACCTCAAAAGAGCAGTACTTCCGACTGGAATAACGCTGAACGAACTTGCACCGTATAGAAACACTCAAGATATCAAAATACTCACAAGAATATACTCGATAATATAGAGAGAGAAATAGAGAGAAAACTTCAGTTTCTGGTGTGATTTTTAATTTTAACCTAAGCACCCTATTTCTAGGAAAATTGCTTAGAACACCAAAGTAGAAAATTTAATTAAATATTATTATATTTATATAAATTTCCTACGTACACTAAGAATCTGAATTCAATATGCATTCAACACCAGTGGGGCCCACCAACAATATAAAAAATGTTTTTCTTAATAAAAATTATTAAAACTTCAAAATCAATTATTCCGGAACTTCAATAATTCATAATAAATAGCCCTTTTATCAGAAAATTTTAATCTCGCGAATTTTTATAGGAAATTCAATTCTCTACAACTTTGCAGAAGAAAGGTTTTCCAAATTCAAAACAGAAATTGACCTAAATCCATATACGGACGATTTTACTAGCTATAATCAAATTTCAGTCAAGAAATGGGGTCCACCGACACACAAAACATGTGTTAATCATTTAATACAACAAAAATACTCTTTCTCCTCATATACTCATATATCACACATTCATTATAAAAATATCATCATTATTATATTATAATAATATAATAAAATATTATTTTATCAGAAAAGATAAAATATCAATTTTCAACAATTGTCATTTTAAAAATTTTCTCCATCTATATCCACATAAAATAAATATTTTTCTCATCATATAAATTAATAATTAATTATTTACAAATAATATTACAGAATCACAATATTGACAACCAGGCAGTTCCTAGGAAAGAGGGGGCTTTCTAATAAGAATTTCTCGTTACTGGCGCGCAATTAGGTGACCAAACATCTCCTTAGATAGAACTTTCTAGACATTGCCAATAATGCTATCTAATAATATTATTCAAATAATATGAATTATTGATTTGATAATAGAAAATACAGTGCAGTGACAATTATTAAAACGACAATAATATAAAATATCAACGCAACAATTATTGAATCAAAAATAAAATATTGAACAGTAATTACTGTAACAATTATTGAGTAGTGTCTTCTTACGTAAGAATCAATAATTGGTGCAATACCGTGTGCTACTGTGCAATAACGCGTATTACTGTATTTTAACCACCGGGTATTCCAACAGTGTTAACGGTAACAATTACGCCGTTATTTATAAAAACTCAAATTTGTCGTTTTCTTCATCCGACAGTTATTCTGTTATGGGGCCTACAAATGGCTGCGCCGTCGTACGAATATTCCGCGACAGAAAGAATATTCCACGACCAAACGAATATTCCCCGACAACAATGAATATTTTATAACCACTTCCGTATTTTGAAAAAAAAATTCATATATCACCCTTATCTTTAAACTTTTATCAATTTAACAATTTACTGAATAGTAATTATAAGAAAATTGAATACTTTTATTTCATAAAATTAGGGGTCTTACACTTATTCCCTTGAACGTCTTGCTCGTATGTACGTGAATGAGATTGTGAGATTGCATGGCATGCCAGTATCCATAGTTTCGGATCGTGACCCACGATTAACTTCAAGATTTTGGTTAGCTTTCAGAAAGCTATGGGCACGAATTTACGATTTAGTTCAGCATACAATCCTCAAACGGACGGATAATCAGAAAGGACTATTCAAACTCTTGAAGATCTATTAAGACTCTGTGTCCTAGATTTCAAAGGGAGTTGGGATAAGCACCTACCATTGGTAGAATTCTCCTACGACAACAGTTATCAAGAAAGTATAGGCATGGCTCTATTCGAGGTGTTGTATGGAAGAAAATGTTGGTCTCCAGTATGCTGGGACGAGGTATGTGAAGCAACATTGTTGGAACCAGAATTGGTACGTATAACTATAGAGAAGATCCAAACGATTCGACAACGTATACAAATAACACATGATCGACAAAAGAGTTATGCGGATATTCATAGAAAGGACGTGGAATTTAATATTGGAGATCATGTACTGTTATGTATTGCTCCATGGAAGGGAGTTACAAGATTTGGGAAGAGAGGAAAGCTCAATCCACGATTTGTTGGTCCATTTGAGATTCTTGACCGAATAGAAAATGTGGCCTATAGACTCGCATTACCTCCAAATATGTCTCGTGTTCATAATGTTTTTCACATATTCATGCTTCGTAAATATGTGAAAGACCCAAACCATATTATTGCGTTAGAACCAGACGAGATAGCCGAAGATTTAACGTACGAAGAAGTACCTATTAAGATCTTGGATAGGAAAGAGCATGTCCTACGCACCAAGGTGATACCACAAGTTAAGATTTTATGGAGGAACCATGCTATTGAAGAAATGACCTGGGAGTTGGAATCGGAAATGAAAGCGAGGTACCCTCACCTTTTCAAAACACCAGGTACGCACGTCAATTTCGAGGATAAAATTTCATAAGGAGGGGAGGTTGTAAGACCCCAACTTATTATAAATAAAAATCGAATTTCCTCTATTTATTATTGTGAATAATAAGGTGACAATTTGATATAATACTTTGGTTATGGGTGAAATGTACAAATTTTGCAAAATAAGCAAGTGGTTATAAAATATTCATTGTGTCGGGAAATATTCGTTTGGTCGTGGAATATTCTTTCTGTCGGGGAATATTCGTACGACAGCACAGCCATTTGTGGGCCCCATAATGGATAACTTTCGGATGAAAAAAATGATAAAGTTTGAGTTTTATAAATAACGACGTAATTATTACCGTTAACACTGTTGGAATACCTGGTGGTTAAAATACAGTAATACGCGTGGTTGCACAGTAGCACACGATATTGCACATTATTGATGAATTATTGATCCTTATATAAGAATGCACTACTCAATAATTGTTACAGTAGTTACTGTTCAATATTTTATTTTATTGATTCAATAATTCCTGCGTTAATATTTTATATTATTGTTGTTTTAATAATTGTCACTGCACAACATTTTCCATTATCAGATCAATAATTCATATTATTTGAATAATATTATTAGATAGCATTATTGGCAATGTCTAGAAAGTTCTGTCAAGGAGAGGTTTGGTCACCTAATTGGGCGCCAATAAGGAGAAATCTTTATTGGAAAGCCTCCTCTTTCCTGGGAACGGCCTGGTTGTCATAAATGTGATTCTGTAATATTATTTGTGAATAATTAATTATTGATTCATATGATAAGGAAATATTTATTTTACGTGGATATAAATGTTGGATATATTTATTGTGGTTAAAAATAAAGGAATTAATACTGAGGTGTTTTATCAGTATTTTGTCGGAAGGAAGGTATTAAAAATCACATGTTTGTGGATTTCAGACATTTTTGGTTTAGAATTTAGAAAAACTTTCTTCTGTGAAGTTGTAGAGAATTCGATTTCAGGCAGAATGGACATATAATTCGTATTTTTCTGATAAACGGACTATTTTCTATGAATTACTGAAGTTTCGAAAGATAAAATGATTTTTATTAAATTATAGGTGGGACCCACTTGTGTTGAATACACATCGGCTGCTGGAAATTGGTTCAAAGGTGGCTGGTCTAGATTTGCAACTTAGCACATGCGTGGAGGAAAGAAAAAGAAATAATATATTTTATTATTTTAGTCTCCTATGACGTTCTAGCATTTTCCTATAAATAGATGCTTAGGTTAGAATTGAAAATTACACCATAAACAAGTTTTCTTTCTCTCTAGATTATCGAGCGTATTTTTGTGAGTATTTTGATACTTTGAGAGTTGTTATTCAGTATAAGTTTCTGTCAGCACCATATCCGAAATTCAGTCAGAAGTATGGTTATTTTGAGGTAAGGGATGTTATTTCTTCTTAAATGATATTATTTTCTTCAATATCATTATGCCGAAATATTGGTTTGAATTTTTTTTCAAATTTGGAACTTTTTGTGTCGGGGTTGCTATTCACGTATACGACACTATTCACCAAAAAATGAAAATTTTTCTTTTTGTCCAAGATGTCTATTATGGTTACTATCTTTGATTGTATCCATGTTTTGATATTAATTTTTGAATTCTGCTTCACAATTGGTTATTATGAAGTATTATTGATCTTGGATAAACTGTTATATTAATCCCTACTATTTGTCCTTCTGTCTCACTGGATTCGTTTTCTTTAAAATATTTTTTTTCATCATCCTCGGTCCTAAATGATGATATTATTGAATATCTTTGGCCTGTAGTGCAAAGATGAATGATTAACTAATGAATATCTTTGGTCCGTAGTGCAAAGATGAACAGGTGTTGAGATGAACATGACCAACTGGTGATACAAATGAATATCTTTGGCTTGTAGTGCAAAGATGAATATTTGATTAACGATGTATATTGATTGTTGTTACAGGGATAAAATATTGATGATGGACTTTTAAATCTTAGAAGATAGTAGAACTCATTTTCTACTTGACTCTTCTAATGGATTGTTGTTTTCGCTGCAGTTGTTGATCTAAAACTTGTTGTCTATTATATTTTATCAGATTTTTCCCTGTTCAAAACTAATGATAATTTGTTGTATATTATGTCAGAAATAAGCATGTGAATGCTATTCCTATTTATATATGATTTGATTATGATATATATATATATATATATATATATATATATATATATATATATATATATATATATATATATGAATGAATAATATGCAAGTATGCTTGCATTAAGAAAAGATGTAAAGTCCTTTGATAGATAATAGAAATATATGTACAAGGACTTAGAATGTATTGGTCAAATATGTTAGGTTTATCCTACATGAGCAAAACAGCTTTGTAAAGTCCTTAAAAAGAAATGATGTACAAGGACTATAAATATAGAAAGAGCAAGCTTGTTAGGTTGATCTTATAGTGTAATAGATAGGCCAGTCTGATCGTCGAGCACTGCACCAGAAGTCGTAGTCTGCTAGGTGAGTCAAGGTTAACTTGGGAGCTATCGAGGCAGAATAGGAGTATGCAAGATAGTAGATCTCGGAGTTCGTAGACTGCCAGGGGAAACGAAGAAGGATCGTAGTGTATCAAGAAGAGCTTCCTTGGGATCGTAGCGTGCTGAGAAAGTCATGTTCAGAATCGTAGAGACAGCCTGCCTATGAGCCGAACGATCATCTGCCGAAGCCGAGTCTGAAACGTAGACTACACTTAGAGTCGTAGAGCCTAGTGATGCCGAAGCCAAGTCAAGGATCGTAGACTACACTCTGAGTTCGTAAAGTCCATTGAGTGCATACAGAGATTGTAGTCAGACAAGATCAAATGAAGACAACTAGCACAAGGCAGAAATCGTAAAGTGTCAAGATCTGATCTCGGGATCGTAATGTCTGCACAGCCAAAGCTGAATCGTAGAGTGCAGAACTACGACTCCAACAGAAGTGCTCACAATTCCAAGTCAAAATTGTAGAGCAGATACGGTTCTCAAAGAATGAGCACTCCCAGAATATCCAAAGGTACGAAGCCTCTGGTTGGCACTACAAAGATGCAATCCACAGTAAGGGAACCAGAGAGCACACAACGAATGGCATGCAGGCTAGCAGAAGAACTAAGCACCAATCCAATCAGCATCAAGATTGAGTTGAAAGGCCATTCTTGATGAAGTCTTCCACAAGATGATTCAAAGAAGACTTCAGCAGCTGACTAAGGAAAAGTCAGCTAATGCAGTTGCTATCAAGAGAACAGAAGACAACGATCTTGGAAGCAACCAGGATTGTAGTGTTTGCCAGACAAAGAAAGAATTGATGGAAGGTGAACCGAAATACTGGTCAACTTCTGAAGAACAAGGCTAAAGTGATTAAGTGCAGGGTCAGTTCATTGATGATAAGTGAGCGGAAGATCACCAGGAGAAAGCAAGCTGGACGCGCCACAAATATGAAGTGTCTTGATATTTAGAAGGGTACCAGAGCAAGGAATTAGGCCATCAATATCTGAGAACAAACGAAGCAAATTGAAGTATTGAAGCACTGCACAATACAAGGAAAAAGTGTTCTACATTGAAGATCCAATCAACACTCTTCAAGATCGTAGTGTTAACTCTTCCAGTCAACGAGCAACACTCAACAAGACACTACGATCAGGTCCTTGAAGACGTGCATCAGAATCGTAGAGTTCGAATACCTGAAGACTGAAGTATTGGTAACGGTTCAATCTGAAGGGTATTATTCAGACAAATGCTTATTGAGAGCATCGATGCAAAAGGACAATATCTGATCTAGAAATCAGGAGAGATAAAGTCTTCAACCTGCCCAAGACAATAAAGTGATACATCTGACAGGGTAGGTGAAACAGTAAACTGCAGCATCAGAAAAAGTATGACAAGTCACATCAAGCAGTCTACATCAAGCAACTTGAGATCTGTGAAGATATTTGAATAGCCTTCAATGGTTACTTTCCAACGGAAGGATTGGGAAGAAGTATAAATGAGAAAGAGCTTCAAAGATCCAAGGTTGCTGGAGTTGTCAGTATTAGAGAGAAGGTGGACTGATCTAAACCATGTGATAGTGAGTCTGAAGGCTCACTCTACGATCCACCAAGAACACTCAAAAGTCAGATAAAGAAAGAAGTAGAAGTGTGAGTTCTACTATATAGAAGTGAGAGATCTACTACATGAAGAGTGTTCTGAACTGCCGAGAGAAAGGAGAGCATCATGCCATCTGGATGTCCATTATGAGAAGACTCTAAGTACAATAGAGAAGAGCTTACGGTCATCTTAGTAAGTCCATCATGAGAAGGCATCGAGTAGCAAGAAGGGAGATCACAAAAGCCATCTTGGTGTCAAGCATAAGAAAGGTTCTAAGTACCTTATAGAGAAGCTTACAGTCATCTTAGAAGCCTCTCATGTGCAGCCATTGAGTACAAAGGAGAATGATCTTCAAGGTAGTTCATCAAGGGGTCATCCGGATTAGTTAAGCAACCTAAGAAGCTGAGCATCATGCAACACTCAACTGCTCTTCTAGGATGATCAAGCCAAGCTGCTAAGGATAGAAGATGTTCAGAGCATGAAGACATCTTAGCAGCTCAGCACCGGCTCCAAAAATAACAAACAAACAAATCAACGAAGCCAGGGCCTGAGGGGTCCTTGTCCAGAGGGACTAAATGAAGCAGGGCCAAGAGGGTCCTTGTTCGGAGGGAATAAACAAAGCAGGGCCAAAGGGTCCTTGTCTAGAGGGACTAAACGAAGTTCCAAGCCTGCTGGCCTTGAAGAGTTCTTAGTGAACTAAAGTCCCAAGGCTGCTGGCCTTGAAGGAATCTTAGAGATTCAGGGTGCTGCCCTTCCTTAGTGGAAATCCTGCCAGTTGAAAGCAGAAGAGTGGATTTGGAGATTGAGTCTCTGAACCACTTAAAACCCCTTGTATCTTTTATATTATGTCATTTACATTATGTCTATAACTGCTATGAATGTTCTAACTACTTACAACTAAATTAACCCAACGAACAATGTATGTATGATTATGAATATATCTATGAAGGGGAATCTTTTACTTATTTCGATGTGCTTGAAAAGATTCTTATGTTTGTCATATACTTAAATATGAACAATACAACATTAACCAGAAAAGTATTTGAAATAAAAAGAATCTATTCAACCCCCCCCCTTCTAGATCTATTGTGCCCTCTGGGAACTAACAATTGGTATCAGAGCAGGTTCTCATGCTATATTCAAAAGCTAATCACTTTGAGTCTGATCCCAGGCACTAACATTGTTCTAAAATTAGTTTAGTAGTGAATAACTTGTTATATGCAGAAGAGCTCATACGTTGGAAATATTGTGTATAGGTAAAAAAGTGTATACACCTAAAGCTGCTCAGATTGGTCCATATCCTTGATTGATATATAAACAAGACCAATTCTAGCCTGTAGTAAATCTTGTTGTCTGAAGACCAGACGATAGAAAGAAAGCAAGGGACATCAGTGAAAAAGATTAAAGCACTCATCAGTCTAAAAGATGAAGAGGTCACGCGTACTAAGAAATGCTGATCGAGAGGAGAAAGAAGAACTTCTCAAAGATGTCAAAGATCTTATTGCTACGATTCTCTTGATCTACATCTTCAAGACCACGACTGATTGATGAGAGGCCAACAAGAGCATTAAGCTGAAAGGAGCAAAAGTAAAAGTTATGCACATCAATACCTGAACTCAGTATATCTAAGGTAAATGACTGTTAAGAAACTGACAGTAAAAAGGTACGGTTCCTCACCATTACTAATGTATACATCATATTTACACCATTTTATGAACTATGAAAGTATTCTGTCAAGAAGTCATAATCTACCTAAAAAGGTGAAAAGAGAAAGTAGTCTGAAGATGGAAAATTCAAATGTCTACAAACTCTCTCTTTAACCAAGTTTTAGGCTGAAGATGACATCTTGAAGAAAATCTGAAATAGATCATAAGAGTATAACAGACCAAATGAATTTTTTTTGTTAAGTAATCATTGCTGATGTGCTGGCATGTATGTACAAACCTATGTTATAAATGTTTGACAACACACAGGGAATGATCAGTTCTACAAGGGGATCTTGTTGATTTGTAGAAACTGATCACATCCATAAATCTACTAGATACTCATAAATTATAGAGTTGATTCACACTTTGTGAACACTTAAACATTGTGAACATAACCCAGTAAATGATGAAACCATCATAGATAAAGAGTGTGTCATTAATTGTTAATTCATACTCACACTCACCATCATGCATCTCAAATGTATTATCTCAAGATAGTTGCATGCTTAAATATGTCTGTTGGTGATAAACATGATGATTATCCAGTTAAGAGGAACAGGGGTTTAGAAAACTAACCTAGCAGGACCCATTCAAATATGGGGACCAAAAGTAGAAATATACTTGAACCTGTAGGTACTTGGTCAATTTGACCACACTAAGGAATGCTGAAGCAGAAGACTTCATTCAAGAAGACTCAACCAGCAGAAGGCTAAGGACGGTTTAGAACTAAGTCTGATAAAGGATCTAAATGTCCAAGCCTGTCCTTGAATACCCTCTGAGCTAATCGGAATAGAGCTCACATGGCTGCAAATCTGTATATGAGAGCATGCCATGCAACTGATGAGAAAGAGGATTCTATGTGCTCATATCAAGAAAGACAAGCTTTATGAAAAGGATCCTCAAGGAAAGGTCACAACAGAAGATCATGGAGCTTAAGATAAAAGAAGTTCTTTAAGAAGCAGAACTTCTCAAACAAAGGACTATCAAAGGAGACTACGTTCGTAGTGCTGTCAAATGATCGTAGAGTGATCAATCTTGAAAATACTCATCTCTACGTTACAAGGAAAATTCGGAAATGATGATGTTTCCAGTCAGAAGGAGAAATGTTGGGCAACCTTCAAATGAACATGAAGAAGAAGGAATCACATCCATCTGAGAAGACAGCATCAACAATGGGGGAGCAGTGATATGTTAAGGAATAATAACACTAATAAACCTTGAAGAGATGTACCAGCTACAGAGTCCCAAAACTTTGTGGCTGATGAACCAAATGAAGATCCATAGTCAGTAGGAATGTCTCAAAATGTACTACTGATAATCCTTCATCCACCCAATCCATAATCATGAAGTGCCTACGATCAAACATATGATCGTAGAGTAAGAGTAGGAGGACACCACGATTTCAGCAATGCAGATACTTAAAGCTGGTAGAAGATCTTCCCATCAGAAAAGGTCTAATGAGATGTCAGTGCAAACCACTGCCATAGTATTTCATCTAGAAAGCGCCTTAGGGACAAATCTGACCCTTAGCTCTCTCTAAGAGGTTGGCCCTTCCTAAGCTACCTTATCCCAGAAGGAATAATTGATCTAGTTCATCTCAGAAGAATCAAGTTAGTCAACGATCGTAGAGTTGAGTTTGAAAAGGACTAAATGATCGTAGTGCAACCGCAGGGATTGTATAAGATAACTCAACGATCGTAGTTCTACCAAAGGGTAATCCAGTTCACAAGGAGCATGAAGAATGAGACATCTGCTAAGTCATTCAAGTTAAGGAGATAAGTTCGAATTCATCAGTGATTGAGTTATGCTGCATCAAAATAAGGAGAAAAGACAAAGCCATCCACTGCAGCATCTCTCAGAAATTGATCGTTGAGTCATCAAATGAAATCATAGAGTCTATAGCTATCTCATCATGTTACTCTACGAATCAAAAGGTCAACGGTCAAAGCCACGTCAATTAAATGTCCACTCCTCTAATAACTGAAAACTTATGGGGAGTTACAGCTCATTACTGGGCAACGTGCAACCAATGGACAGTTGACACATCACTGAGTATGTAGAGTTAGAAGGAACTGCCATAAAGACAAGTTCAAATCTGCAGACAGTTACCGAAAGATATCTTACCTTTCTCCCTCCCATTTTCAAAACCCTAGAAAGCTTTTCAAGAGTAAAATTAGTTAACCCCCAGAGCCTCACCAACCAGACAGCCATCTCACATAAATCTCTCTAAATCAAACACCCACAGTCTTCGAACGATTCAAATGGAGAACTGGCAAGTTATTACCGGCATTCAACTTGGAACCAAATCGTTTGAGAAGTCGGAGAAGAAGTTTAGGGACATACTTAGACTCGTAAAGGAAGCTGGGTTTTCAGAATGTCTCGAGGCAAGTACTCGTGTATACATTGAACTGGTTAAGGAGTTCTACTTAAACGTCTCCATAAACTCTGGAACTCTTTCTACTAAGGTTAAAGGTCAGTCTCTCAATTTAAAATCTTTTGACCTCAACCAATGCCTAGGTTTTCCTAACCAAGGGCTAAAGAACCTTGATAATGTTAACACTAAACTAGCAAAGGAAGTTATGGGGTATCAAAGAAATCCTAGTTTCAAGGACATGAAGAAGAAGGAGTTTCCTGAGTAATATGAGTTCCTTGCTGAAATAGTTGAAAAGTGGATACTGTGTAAGAACACTGCACATGACATAGTGATCGACCAGCAGTTAAAAATCATGACAGCAATAGTTCTGAAGAAACAAATCGACTTTGGAGCTATCTAGTTTGATCAAATCTCCAAGTGGGTAGAGAAGGCTGAGAAGAAGCCCCTGACCAAGGTATTTCATGGGAGGTTGCTGAGTATCATACTAAAGAAAATCTAGGGGGAAAGATCAAGGATGATGAGGGAGAAGCCCTGAATGTGCACAAAGTAATGTCTCCACAGTTATTTGAAAATTGGAAGAAGAACCCCAAGGAGAACAAGAGGCTGACAGCTGGGAGCAGCAGTAGAGCCTCTGCTAAGAAAAGGAAGATAGTAGAGATAGAGAGCTCTGAGTCTGATGACTCTGCAGCAGCTAAAATCACACCAACCAGGAAGAAATTAAAAGTGGTGAAAAGAGCTAGTGATGTGAAGAAAGCCCAGGCCCCACCAAGAAGAGTCTCCTCCTTGAACAAAGATAAGAAAGAAAAGGACCAAACTGCTGAAACCATGAAGAGAAGAAGCAGCAGGTTGTTTCAAGGTCCTGTCAGCAAGAAAGCTAAGGTGGAAGATAAACAAGCCTTAACTTCTCAAATCAATACATCTACTGAAGAAAGGGACGTGGAGTCAGCAGAAGGGGAAGAAATAGAAGATGTAGTCCAGTCCCCACAGTCAGCCTCCAACAATGAGAATGAAGCAGATGTGATGAAGGAAAGTGCAGAAACTGCTGAAGAAGAAAAGTGCTCAAGCCCCATGGCCAATCCTCAGAGCAGTCACTCTGATGAAGAAAAAGAAATTCATGATGATCAAAGTAAATCCCCAAATGCAACTACCCCAACCAGCCCAGAGAATGGGTCAGAAAATGCTATTCAAGAAGAAGAAGAAGAACATGTCCCCTCAAACCAAGAAAGCTCTCATGATGGCTCAGAAAGTGATGAGGCCAACAAAGAAGAGTCTACTCCTGTCAGTGCTGATCTCCATAGAAGTTTATCTGATGAGCAAGAGGAAACAGAGACTGAAGAAGAAGAAGAAGAAGAAGAAGAGTCTTTCTCTCCAATAGTTGAACCTCCACGAAGAAGGAAGAGCTACAGGCTGCAAGCCCAGTTTGCCTCCAAAAGGAACAGCAGCCAATCAAATGCCATCATTGAATTAAGTGATGATGAATCTGTATCCCCAGGAGAAGATACTGAAGAAGAAGCCAGCAGTGAAGAAGAAGAATCCAAGGAAAGACTTGCTGAAGAAAGTTCTGATAATGAAATGCAGCTAGAGGAATTCCCGGCTGAAGATAATCAAGAAAGTTCAGGCTCCGAGAAAGAAGAGATTAAAAGAGATTCTGGTTCTGCACCTCAAGAAGCAAACGAACAAGAAGATTATCCAGTTCCCTCTCCTGAAAGATTTGACAGAAGTATCGTAGAGGGAGTATCAAATGTTTTGACAGATGCTCCACCAGAAAGATGGTTCTTCCAGTGGATGCCATGGCTCAAGGCCCATACTGAAAAAGATGGAAACTCCTTCAGTTGGTGTTACAAGCAATTTCCAAGCATAGAACTGGTGGCTCAGAACTTTACAAAAGTAAAGAAGTTTGCTACCAAACTGATCAAAGACCAGCCTCACTTCAAGGTCTATCGACAGGCTGAGAATCTCTATATCCCCTAGGATCGTAGAGTGGATTCTGAAGGAAGAAGGAACATGACCAAAGAGCTAATCGTAGAGTCTGTTCACTCTACTACTGCTGATGCCCAAGTCCAAAACCAAAAGCCTTCTTATGATCAAGCACTACTATCAGACACTCCATCATCCTCTGCAAGAAATTGGTACTCCACGATTGTTCAGATTATCCAAACCTTTGAAAATCTATCCAAAGATGATGATCGTAGAGTCCAATTCATTGCTCAACCTGGAGCTGCCAATCAAGAGGATCAATCTGCTTTGGAGCAGGAACTACAGAAGAGCTCTGATGATCTAAGCAAGAAGATATCTATGCTCACTTAAGAATCACAGAAGTAGACATCAGTAGGAGATGATTCTTTCCAGTACAAGCTTCAAGCTATCTTGGCTGATGTATCTCTCAAACTCCAAGAGAGATATAGCATCTATCAAAAGGCCATCCAAGATCAAAAGGCAGTAGCTCTACAAGTTCAAGAGGCCAATGCAAAGCAGATCGAAGCCCTCTCTGACAAGATTGACGATCTGAAACAGTCTTTCTCTGTGCAACTTGAGCTCAGCCAAAAAGAACTAAAGTTTGAAGTTGCAAACTCCTCCTACCTGATGGAGCAGCTTATGTCCAACATGGAGCAGCTCTCTCAAATGATTAATGACAAAAAGGGGGAGAAAAAGAGGCAAAGAAAGAAGAGGAGCAAAAGGCACTCGAAGAAGAGCAACGGGTTAAGGGAGAAGAAGCCAAAGAAGAAGAAAATAGCAGCAGATAAAGAATCATCATCTGAGGGGGAGCCTGAAGATGATGGTACCAAAATTACAGAAGCTGAAGGGGAGCCAGATCAGAAAGGTGATGAAGGGGAGCCAAGCAAAGATAGAAGGTCATCATCTGAGGGGGAGCAAGAACAAGAAGCAGAAACAGATGAGTAGCTGATCAACAAACATCCTGGAAACACACATGGAGCCAAGGAGGTACATCTCTAACCTGTTAGGAATGTTCTGGATCCAGGATGTAGAATGTCTTAATGTATAAATTGCCATATCAATATAAATGTCATTCATGATTAACTGTCTTAGAATACAGCTGCTCACTGTATATAAGATTCATTCATATCATGCATACGCACTTATTATTTTTTGTCATAATCAAATAGGGGGAGATTGTCAGGAATAAGCATGTGAATGCTATTCCTATTTATATATGATTTGACTATGATATATATATATATATATATATATATATATATATATGTATATGAATGAATAATATGCAAGTATGTTTGCATTAAGAAAAGCTATAAAGTCCTTTGATAGATAATAGAAATATATGTACAAGGACTTAGAATGAATTGATCAAATATGTTAGGTTGATCCTACATGAGCAAAACAACTTTGTAAAGTCCTTAAAAAGAAATGATGTACAAGGACTATAAATATAGAAAGATGAAGCTTGTTAGGTTGATCTTATAATGTAATAGATAGGCCAGTCTGATCGTCGAGCACTACACCAAAAGTCGTAGTCTGTTAGGTGAGTCAAGGTTAACTAGGGAGCTATCGAGGCAGAATAGGAGTATGCAAGATTGTAGATCTCGGAGTTTGTAGACTGCCAGGGGAAACGAAGAAGGATCGTAGTGTATCGAGAAGAGCTTCCTCGGGATCGTAGTGTGCTGAGGAAGTCATATTCAGAATCGTAGAGACAATCTGCCTATGAGCCGAACGATCATCTTCCGAAGCCGAGTCTGAAACATAGACTACACTCAGAGTTGTAGAGCCTAGTGATGCTGAAGCCAAGTCAAGGAACGTAGACTACACTCTGAGTTCGTAGAGTACATTGAGTGCATACAGAGATCGTAGTCGGGCAAGATCAGATGAAGACAACTAGCACAAGGCAGAAATCGTAGAGTGTCAAGATCTGATCTCGGGATCGTAGTGTCTGCACAGCCAAAGATGAATCGTAGAGTACAGAACTACGACTCCAACAGAAGTGCTCACAATGCCAAGTCAAAAATCGTAGAGCAGATACGGTTCTCAAAGAATGAGCACTCCCAGAATATCCAAAGGTACGAAGCCTCTGGTTGGCACTGCAAAGATGCAATCCACAGTAAGGGAACCAGCGAGCACTTAACGAATGGCATGCAGGCTAGTAGAAGAACTAAGCATCAATCCAATCATCATCAAGATTGAGTAGAAAGGCCATTCGTGATGAAGTCTTCCACAAGATGATTCAAAGAAGACTTCAGCAGCTGACTAAGGAAAAGTCAGCTAATGCAGTTGCTGTCAAGAGAACAGAAGACAACAATCTTAGAAGAAAACAGGATTGTAGTGTCTGCCAGACAAAGAAAGAACTGATGGAAGGTGAACCGAGATACTGGTCAGCTTCTGAAGAGCAAGGCTAAAGTGATTAAGTGCAGGGTCAGTTCATTGATGATAAGTGAGCGGAAGATCACCAAGAGAAAGCAAGCTGGACGCGCCACAAATCTGAAGTGTCTTGATATTCAGTAGGGGACTAGAGCAAGGAATTAGGCCATCAGTATCTGCGAACAGACGAAGCAAATAGAAGTATTGAAGCACTGCACAACACAAGGAAGAAGTGTTCTACATTTAAGATCCAATCAACACTCTTCAAGATCGTAGTGTTAACTCTTCCAGTCAACGAGCAACACTCAACAAGACACTACGATCAGGTTCTTGAAGACGTGTATCAGAATCGTAGAGTTAGAATACCTGAAGACTGAAGCATTGGCAACGGTTCAATCTGAAGGGTAATATTCGGACAATTGCTTATTGAGAGCATTGATGCAAAAGGACAATCTGTGATCTAGAAATCAGGAGAGATAAAGTCTTCAACCTGCCCAAGACAGTAAAGTGATACATCTGACAGGGTAGGTGAAACAGTAAACTGCAGCATCAGAAAAAGTATGACAAGTCACATCAAGTAGTCTACATCAAGCAACTTGAGATCTGTGAAGATATTTGAATAGCCTTCAACGGTTACTTTCCAACGGAAGGATTGGGAAGAAGTATAAATGAGAAAGAGCTTCAAAGATCCAAGATTGCTGGAGGTGTCAGTATTGGAGAGAAGGTGGGCTGATCTAAACCATGTGATAGTGAGTCCGAAGGCTCACTCTACGATCCACCAAGAACACTCAAAAGTCAGATAAAGAAAGAAGTAGAAGTGTGAGTTCTACTATGTAGAAGTGAGAGATCTACTACATGAAGAGTGTTCTGAACTGCCGAGAGAAAGGAGAACATCATGCCATCTGGATGTCCATCATGGGAAGACTCTAAGTACAATAGAGAAGAGCTTACGGTCATCTTAGCAAGTCCATCATGAGAAGGCATCGAGTAGCAACAAGGGAGATCACAAAAGCCATCTTGGTGTCAAGCATTAGAAAGGTTCTAAGTACCTTATAGAAAAGCTTACAGTCATCTTAAAAGCCTCTCATGTGCAGCCATCGAGTACCAAGGAGAATGATCTTCAAGGCAGTTCATCAAGGGGTCATCCGGAGTAGTTAAGCAACCTAAGAAGTTGAGCATCATGCAACACTCAACTGCTCTTCTAGGATGATCAAGCCAAGCTGCTAAGGATAGAAGATGTTCAGAGCATGAAGACATCTTAGTAGCTCAGCACCGGCTCCAACAACAACAAACAAACAACTCAAGGAAGCCAGGGCCTGAGGGTTCCTTGTCCAGAGGGACTAAATGAAGCAGGGCCAAGAGGGTCCTTGTCCGGAGGGACTAAACAAAGCAGGGCCAAAGGGTCCTTGTCCAGAGGGACTAAACGAAGTTCCAAGCCTGCTGGGCTTGAAGAGTTCCTAGGGAACTAGAGGAGTCCCAAGGCTGCTGGCCTTGAAGAGTTCTTAGTGAACTAAAGTCCCAAGGCTGCTGGCCTTGAATGAATCGTAGAGATTCAGGGTGCTGCCCTTCCTTAGTGGAAATCCTGCCAGTTGAAAGCAGAAGAGTGGATTAGGAGCTTGAGTCTCTGAACCACTTAAAACCCCTTGTGTCTTTTACATTATGTCTATAACTGCTATAACTGCTATGAATGTTCTAACCGCTTACAACTAAATTAACCCAACGAACAATGTATGTATGATTATGAATATATCTATGAAGGGGAATCTTTTACTTATTTCGCTGTGCTTGAAAAGATTCTTATGTTTGTTATATACTTAAATATGAACAATACAACATTAACCAGAAAAGTATTTGAAATAAAAAGAATCTATTCAACCCTCCCCCCTTCTAGATCTATTGTACCCTCTGGGAACTTACATATTATCTTAGTCATAATATTCTTTACTGTGCTAGTTGAGCTCACCCTTTTCCTTTTTGTTCCATTTTTCTTCTTAGGAGGTGAGAACATAGCAGGATCTAGTCGGGGTATGGAGTGATGGTTCTAGAAAGATGTTTTAGCAGCGCTCACTATTTCTGTAAAATAGTGTTTGAATAATTGTAAAGGAATTTATATGAGTGTGGATATTGTCTAGAAGACAATATTTGTATTTAAACTCACAGTATGTATTGTCGTATTTTGCACGACAATTGTATTATAAAAGTTGTAGTTTTTTTTTGTATCATGTATTTGGCGACTCAAAATGGGTGTTGTATACCTATTTTGGGGGCGTCACAGACGACCCAAAAATTGTAACATTAAGTGTACTTTTGGACAAAAAAATATAAGATTCTCGGTAGACATCGGGGTAAAAATCAGAGGCTTTTTTGAACCTTATCCATATATATATATATATATATATATATATATATATAGGGACCGCACCCATGACAACCGGTCAAAAAGTTAAGGCACAACATCATGTAGCGGCTGGAGTATAACATTCTTTTTGATACTTGTCATCTTTTACCACTTTGATTATTAATACTATTATATTAATATTTTATAATATTAGTTTTTATAATATTAATATTAATAATAATATTTTGTAATATTATTAATATTATTATATTAAATACTAATATTATAAAATATTGTATTAATATTAATATTATAAAATATTGTATTAATAATATTACAAAATATTATTAATAATATTAATATTATTACAAAATATTATTAATAATATTAATATTATAAATATTACAAAATATTATAATATTATTACAAAATATTAATACTTATAATATAGTATTATTACAAAATATTAATATTAATACTTATTATATTATAAGTATTAATATATTATAAATATACATAATAATATTTTGTAATATTATTAATACTTAATATTAATATTATAATATTTTGTAATATTAATATTTTTTTGTAATATTTATAATATTAATATTAATAATAATATTTTGTAATATTATTAATACAATATCTTATAATATTAATATTAATACAATATTTTGTAATATTAGTATTTAATATAATAGTATTAATAATATTACAAAATATTATTATTAATATTAATATTATAAATATAAATATTATAAATACCAATATTGCAAAATATTAATATAATAGTATTAATAATCAAAGTGGTAAAATAAGACAAGTGCCAAAAAAAAGGTTACTTCAGCAGCTACAACTTGTAGCGGCTAGGACAATTAAAATGGGACGTCCCATTTTAACTACAAACTGTTGTGCCTTCACTTTTTGGGTTGCTCCCAGCAACCGGTTGCTATGGATGCGGTCTCATATATATATATATATATATATATATATATATATATATATATATATATATATATATACAGAACCGATCAGGCGAGAGCTCCCTTACTTTGTTAAAATGTGGATTTTTTTTTTTAAAAACTACTAAAAAAAATATTTAATATTTTATGGAACTGATATTTTTCCATAATATAATATTTTGGGCGTGATTTGAATACCTATACTAAAAAATGGTGGTACAGTCTGCATAGACTGTACAGACCTATTTTGTTATACGTATCCAAATCACATCCAAAGCACTGTATTATGAAAAAATTTCAGTTTCATAAAATATTAAACTTTCTTTTTTAGTTATTTTAAAAAAAACTAAAAAAACAAACTAAAAAATGTCCGCATTTTAACAATGTAAGGGAATACTTACCTGATCCTGACTATATATATATATATATATATATATATATATATATATATATATATATATTCTGTTGGAAAGAGTAATCAGGTTTTATATTTTGTTAAATAATTGAATTATTTGGTCTGTCAATATATTATATTTATACTTATATTTTAGTAGTAACAATTTAATATTAGATAATATAGTCTTTATAAAAATTAGTTTTCTTATAAAATAATATTTTCTAAGTAATAATAAAATTCTATTTATACTTGAGATATAATTATACTTATATTTTAATAATAGTAACAAATTTAAATTAGGTAAGATGATTTTTGTGAAACATTTATACATTGTGGAAAGTAATAAATTAATATTTTGTAAAATGATTTTATTCTGATTGTTTTCTAATTATAAAACTATATTTATAATTAATGTTTTGTTGTAAAACTATGTTACTAATTATAGTTTCCAGTTTAGTTAACAAATTTGTATTAGATAAGATATTCTTACTTTGATTGTTACTAATTTTTGTTTTCTTATAAAATTGTAATACTAATTCTTGTTTTCTAGATTAAAGTCGAACAAAAAAAAGAGGTAGAAAAAACAAGAAACAATATTATTTATTTAATTATAGTAAAGTGAAGAACGGATTCTGGATCACATTGACCACGTTTTTAGTAATGTCATAGGAAAAAAAACGTTTTTCATGAAATATATTTTTTTAATCGAACATAATATAGAAATTATGGAGTGTATTTATTATGAAAGAAAATGCTATTACTACACATCAAGAAAGGAAAATAAATAAACTTCTAAAATTGATTATTTTTTTTATTTTTATCTCAATTTGCATGGAAATTATATATTCACATCAACAATTAATTAATTACAATATAATTCAAGCGTGGGATTGAAAGAATCTTATTGGAAAATAATGTTTAGTAATAATTGACAAATAAAATTAATAAATCACCATCACTTGCTTTAAATTTCAGAAAAATCTCAAAAACTGTTCATCTGCATTTTCTTTTTTAAAAAAATAAATCATGGGTTCCCCACAAAAATATGAATTAGAGAGAAAAAAAAGTGCAAGTGATAATGAAAATAGGCCGCCGCCGCCGCCGCAGCAGCAGCCGGAGAATCGAGAACCTTCTGTTTTTTCCAGTACTATTTCAGATTGGACTTCTGTTGGTGTGTTGCCTGATGAGCTGATTAAATATTTGAAGAGTTACAAAAATTGGTGTTATACTGAAGAGTCACATATAAGTCCATGGACTTTGAATGAGGAGCAGATTAGATGCCTCTATATGCAATATTCATGGCTAAATGTTGATGAAATCCATTTGGTTTTGGCTAATAACGAAGAGATTGTTTGGGAAGATGATATATGGAGATTGAAAGAGATTAAGGAAACCCTAGATTCATGAAAGTGTTATGCTTTTGTATAATTCTGAATGTGGCACAATAATTAATTTTGTACGACTGTTGTAAACTCGTGATTTTATGCAATTCAATAGAATTTTTACAACTCTGTAAATTTTTTTTTTAGAAAATCAGGGAGTTTTGATTCGGTTGACATGTTCGTAATATTATTTATCATAGTAAAATTGATTTAATTATTATTAACACAATCAAAATTGTTTTATTTTACTTTAAGATACATAGTTGACATCTATCGTTGATGACGGTATGTAAATTTGTGATTTTACACCATTCAATAGAAATCTGAAGACGGTCTTTTTAGAGAGAATTGGGGAGTTACTCTCTCTGTTCCTAAAAGATTGTCGTTTTAAAAGAAAAATTTTGTTCCAAAAATTTTGTCGTTTATAACTTTCGAGAAGAATAAATTATTTACTTTCCTATATTACCCTTACCTTCTCTCATTGTCCCAAGAAATTCTCTCCCTTGTATTAATAGTTTTCAACTTCCCATAAAGAGGTAGTGATGGAATTTCAAACAAATTTTACTTGGTAAATGATACTTTCTTAATTCATGTGTCAAAACCTTAAACGACAATCTTTTAGGAACGGAGGGAGTATGCATTAACAAATCATTATCCAATAGTTTCTTTATTCTTATTTAACTCCCTATTTTATATAATAAACCTATTGGATACATATTGAAAAAATTGAAGCTCTATTTTGCAGAATGACCCAATAACATTGCAGAGTAGAGATAAAGATAAAAAAAGTAATATCATTTATGGAATTGATATTTCTACAATTTTTTTTGATATTTTTACATGTAGAGCCCATATTTTAACTAAAGTAGAATAGCGGTAATAACTTAACCATGGTGACTCTACGATCGTAGAGCCGGGCTTTAAAAATATCAGTTCCCCTATCATTTACCTTGGTAAAATAAATTTATTTTTTGTTAACACAATCAAATTATTTTGATTTTCTCTCAAAATGCAGAGTTGACATGTTTCAATTGAATAGTATAAAATTACTAGTTACAAATTTTTTTTGAAGGCGCCACTTTTTGAGAGTAATATAATATCATAATCAAGTACATTTCATTATTACAATATATCAAGAATTAAAAACACACAAAACAAGTCTCATATAAAAGGAAAAAATACACTTCATATAAAGTAAGAAATAAACTCATATAATCTCTGATATTTCTTACACGCAGAAAAGATGGAACATAATAGATTGACACGAGTAATCTCTGTCCTTAAGATGTTTATTGCCCCTTACAACTAAGGTTTGCTAAATAAGAAAACAGTATGCCCACAAGCCAATCATGTTTGATAATAAAGCGTATACTTTGAAATAATTTTATTTATTTATTAATAAAAGAATTGTTTAATTAAAGACTTTTAATTTATTTACATGGTGCTGTTTTATAATATGTGATAAACTCATAGTTTTGAACAATACTTTTAGAATCATGATTATGATCATGCTAATGAGATCTAAATTTTTAGAAAGCTCACAAGCTAAAATTGTTCCCAATCATTAGATTATTAAAAATAGGATTACTGAATATGGATAGATTGGTACACACGTTACTTGCTCATTGAATGAGGATGGTTGATCTCATGATCATTGTGTGAAGACACTAAAGAAAGTTTGTAGGTATTTATTGGAGAATAAGTCCACTGAACGTGGTTCGCTAATAAATACCTAATGGAGTTTTACTTGTCTGTCAATAGAAATTCCTATAGTGATAGTAATACAAGTGATCCTTAGACTTGAGATCATCATAGTATCTTGTGTATGATGAGTTATACTTTAACATGTCCCTTAAGACCTTTAGGGTATATCAAAGGGTATGCTTGGGTGTAATAAGTTGTACATGGAGATAATGAATGATCAATAAAGAATCTACCGCTTCTAATAAAAGAAGAGAATGTCCTATGTGATTCGATAAATGACAATTAAGTAGTCATTGGCTAATGCAGAATGAAATTAGAACGGAGTTTCTAATTTCCATTATTTGGAGTTGTGCATTTAAGAATCAAAATACATATAATTAAATAGAATAAGACTTAACAGTAATTTCATGTCTTATATTTAATTGTGATATTGTATGGTGGAAGGATTGAATTGTACAGTAACTATTTACTCAACAGTTCTTTTATGATTATTGTTGAAATCTATATTATTTGGAAAGTCGTTGATCATTAAGAAGCTTACCTTTATTGTAGAATAAATGTTATTTATTTAAATAAAATAAATAGTTAATTTATTTATTTAAATAATATCAGAATTATTCTAATTGATTTATTCACAACTAGTTTAATATGGAGAACCTAAAGTGTGACACCATAAACGGAAAAACATTCATTTAAGAAGTAATTGACATATTCGTAATAATAAGTTAAATATATTTAATTTAATCTGTAGCGAACACATTTTTCCTAGTAAATAAAATAGAGATTCAATAAAATAAAATTTCAAACATTATTTGTTGCGATGTAAAATGTGCATATATATGTGATATGTAATGTGATAAATATATTAAGATATATATTTATTGCATAAATAATTTTGGAAAGCAAAGATAGTGCATTGGATGTATTTTAATATAATAAAATTAATTTATTAAATAAATCTTTTTATTTGATATATAGTTTTCGTTTTAATAGAAATTATTTATGGATATTTTATCTGATTTTTTTGGAATGCATTATATATATTTAAAATGCAATATATGTGATGGGATATGTACGGTGGGTAATAAAATGAGTTAAGATAATTCTATCAAACAAACAAAGTTTTACACATAAGAACCTGAGTTGTAAGAGAATTGGGTGGAGTAGGCTGAGTCATTAAGCTTTAAGCTAGAGTTGGCTACATTTCGTGAATATAGGTTGTAAGATTCATCAAGCCTAAATATGTATTGAGCAAAGAAAACCTCAGCTATAAAGTTTAAGGCCAAACCTTCAAACTTCTCTTCCTTTCATTTTCAACAGTGTTAAAATTTCTTACACTTTTTAGATAGAAATACTCAACTATGTTCTGTAAGAAATATGAGCAAGTTATACTGAAGAGTAATTGAAGAAATATAAGGATCGGGCTCCTTATGGGCATGAAAGCCATTGAAGTAAGTCCGAGCACCACATACATATTTTCACTATTTTAAGGCTTTATATCTGTATCCCCGTTTTAAGGCCCTGGATTTATATGTACACTGGATTGCAAGTTAGCATTTACAACTTAAACAAGTGCATTTTTGGAATCAGATCTAGATCCATTGATCGGATCATCAACCCTATGTACTTCCTAGGCTCACATGAATATTTAAAGCTTGCACATTAAATATTTAAACATATTATGTACAAATCCTTGTATGCGATTAAACAAACCTCTCGTTTCCTCTAGATACAGATCTAGGGTCACGTGGATGCTAAATATTTAAAAGAACTAGAAAGTAAACTAGATCTATACAGATCTGAGCCATTCTAGCTTCCAGGTTCAAGTTTTACAACTTTTGAACCGGCTAGATCTAGTCAATACAATTCAAATATTGAATATTTACACAAAATGAACGGTTAAAACCTAGATTTGTGTCATACAGAGGCAGATATGTATATATATAGTAATATACTAGCTGGGTCCCGTGCCTCCGGCACTATATGGACAATATGATTTATCTCAAACTTTGAACGACCAAAATAATTTATTGAGTGAGCGGGAAATTTAAAATCATTTGTATTTTATTAAATTATTAGATAGATATGTATTTTATTAGATAGATGTATTTTATTAGATAGATGTATGAACGGTGGGATTTATCCCAAACTTTGGACGGCTCAGATGATTTATTGAGTGAGGGGGAAATTCAAAATCATTTGTATTTTATTATATATATATATATATATATATATATATATATATATATATATATATAGGAGAGCGATCCATAGCATCTATATGCTATGGGACAAATATTGGCATATAGGCTATAATCCGTACATTTTATAGTTGAACGGATGCGATGAGAAACTGCATATACCCGTCCGCTAGTTATCTAGCGGATACTGAAAGTAAATTTTTCGAACGCTTATGCCCTCGATTAGCCTCACAGCAACTGGTATGTACTGTTTATATTTCGCTAGTATTATTAGCGGACAAAAGACAGAAAGTAGGAACATAGTCCGCTAGTAATACTAGTGGATAGGTCACTCTCTTTCAGATCCACTCTCTTTCAGATCCACTCTCTTTCAGATCCATTCTCTCTCGGCACAGTGCGATTTTGGGGGAAAATCATAGTGCATATTTTCAGATCCATTCTCTTTTAGATCCATTCTCTCTCGGCACAGTGCAATTTTGGGGGAAAATCATTGAACCCTAGAATACCTTGTCTGCAAATCAACTATTGGGTCGAATTCGCATGAAAGATTGTACATTACTCTCCAAAAACTGAGATTTCTTGCTCTCTGTTGGCGAATTTGGGGAAATCAATACAACCCTAGAAGAAGCCATACACAAATCAAATACGACGTCATCTGTAATTAACTATTGGGGTCGAATAAACCGATCCTCCAGCAATTTCTCTTCTATCAAGTAACCCTATTGGTCAAATTTATTCTAAGACCTTACTTTATCTTATTATCCTTTATAATGTCTTTATAGACATCTAACTATTTTATATGCAACTCGGTTTTATTTTCATTTTCATCACCACACATGCTAGATTATCGCACTTGTAGTTTAATGTGCGTATATCACACCATTTTATTATACAACTTTGGTTTCAAACATGCATATTCAACACATTGTTTACAAGTTTAATTTTCCTTCAAAAATCAAAAATCACCCTTTTCAATTACTTTCCATTATTATTCTTGTATTATCATTTTTTCATACTCAGATGCACATAACATCTAATATTAGTCATTAGATAGACACTTTGTATACCAAAGTTTAGAAACACTATTACTCTTAGGCATTTTATCGAGCACGTTATGTGTACACATTAACTTATCTCAACTCTTGATCTTAAATTGTTAATTATGCATAGAATATGATAACACATATCTATACTCATTACATATGTCAAAACATATTTTTAATCATCAAAATATACCATCACCCAAAATCTTAATTCAAACAGAATTATAAAACTCATCTTCACAATTTCTTTAACAATACGTTGTTTTTGTTTTTAACATAACTCCTTCGTTACATGTCCGTTTTTGTTCCTTCTTATATAGAATTAACCCATACTCAGTGTACTACAACCTCATCTAGGTTTAAAAGTCAGACCCTTATCCATCTAAACCAAATTCTATAATTCATCAACTAGTCTAGAAAAATTCATTTTCTGGATATCTTTACTAAACAATTTATTTCGGACATGATCCAGTCCATAAAATGGCTCAATCTCAAGGGTCTGGCTAGTAAACTTCCATATCTATAACTTTTCAGTTTAAAGTTTCTTTAAATTCAAAACACACAAATTTATATGAATTGTTCAAAGTCAGAAACCGTAACAGTTTTGATTTTCTGGGCAGATTATTTTCCCTTCGAATCAGCCTTACTAAAATAGATATTGCAAGAAATCTACAAAGAGTTTTCATGTGATTCCACTTTCAGAATATAGCTTACTTCCATATCTTCGATTTGATATAAGGCTCACTTTCTAACTCATTATACCCAAAGAGGTATGAATTTCACAAGATTTGTCCACAATTACTCAAAACCTACGAATTTTGTTCTTCAAATTTTCTTTCCATTTCATCTTCTTTCTTGAATCCTCTTGTTTGATTCTTGATAATCCAAGATTAAACCTATACAAACAAGATTAAGCATGATCTACTACCCTAGAACATAAATCTACCCAAAAAAAATCAAAGATTAAATAAGAGTTTAGAAGTTACCTTCTTCTAGCTTCTTCTTCTTCTTCTTCTTCTTCTTCTAGCTCATCTCAATTCCTCTATCTCTCTCAATTTCTCAATACAACTTCTATATAACAATTATCAGAGAACTACATTATGAAGAACATAAAAATATAATTAAAACAAGGAATTTAGATTATAACCTTATTAGTATGAATTTAAGAGAGATATGGAGATAATGATGATGGGACTTGTTTTATCTTCTCAAAGCTTTCCATTCTTCTTCTTTTTCTTCCTCTTCTTTTTATCCTACAACTCTCTCTAACTCTCTTCTTCTTTCTTTGGTTTGTTTTTTAAAACTAACGTTTAAACTTGTAGTATATACATATAATATACAATACCAATAATATATAATATATGTAATTCCTAGTAATTATTATATATACTAATTACTAGTTAATACATAGGTTACACCAACTTGAACTTGAAAAGCCTAAGACCATGTTTGGCAAATACTCATTATTTTAATTAATTAATGGTTTAACATCAATCAATTTCATCAAATTGTCACATAATTATATTTACTTGTTAATTATAATTTCGTGTAACAATCATCACATAACTCATCTAATTTAATTATCTCAATTAAATTAGAACTATAACATAAAATTATTATATTAATTAAATAAAATACTAAATATTTATTTAATTAATCTATTACACTTAATTACATTACTCTATAATCAAAACAAAATTTATTTATTTAACTCAATAAATAATTCAATTAAATATTTATATATATTAAAATTAATATATAACATTCTTTTCATATCAATTCACATTTTCTACAATATATGACATACACATACTCACACCCAACATATCTCATAAATAATACTTTTATTTATAAAATTCTCATTTATAAATTCTAAAATCTGGGATGTCACATCCTTCCCTCCTTATAAGGATTCCGTCCTCGGAATCACCGAAACCCTACCTTACTCATGTTTTCCTCAAATCTATTCATTGAATAACTTCAACACATTACCTTAATATAGGTTTTATATTTTCTACTCTCACCATTCTTGATAATAAATTCTTATAAATTTTATTTCATAACATTTACTTAGACTCAATTATATTTGAGTATTACATATTCTTTGACCCGTTCATTATCTTTCTCTAAGGGTCATTATCATATACCATATGATCAAACTCTCGGGACATTACATTCACCCCTTTTTCTAAGAATTTCGTCCTCAAAATTTTTGACTTACTAATTTTCATTCATTCCCTTTATCAAAAATAGATTTTTATGTTACTATCTATTTATTCATTAGGTTCTGCAACCCAATTCTTTCTCTAAAGATCTTTCTAAGACCATCATATTCTTCACCTCATCCTCTTCTAAGAGTTTCACATTTCTCTTCTTTCTGGAATTTCATTTCTTTCTTAAAATTATTATGTTTTGCTTAATTTTTCTCATCCTTTTCACTTTCACCTTTCAGAATAATAAGAATCTTCCATAATTGCTCAATAATTGGGAAGCGATATGAATAACAGGAATTCAAAAGATTCCAAATCATGCTGAGGGGTCATATGACCTTGAACTCTTCTCAAGGTTTAATAGTGCATCACCACTGTAAACCATCTTTAACAGAATGTTTAGCAATCACACAGACTTAAAACACTCTCTGCAAGTACTCTAGGTGATCAGCTTATCGTACCCCTACGTCGTGCACGACGTATTACATCTTAACTTCGTAACGACTATATGCGTTACTTTCGGAACCATTGTCTCTGATAACATGTCCCCTTTTACAAGGTTGTTCACCTCAGTTTTTCAATATCTGAATCCGCACCAATACAATTTGGTTTGACATAACTTCTCAAGAAACGCTTGAATTTCATGAACATCTTTCAATATTCGTCTAGCTGAATCAAATAGCATACACTTCTACAACAATTCGGACATCAATCGAAATATACATATACACGTATATATATATATATATATATATTCTCATATCTTAAAGAAACCTCAAAAATATTTTTATGACGTCATGATACCGCACTGTATTTACAGTCCGTTTGAGGATTCCGTCATTTTGTGACTTTGTCATACTACATCATACCATAGTGAACTGACGATCCTTAGATCACATCCAACACTAAGAAATTCTGCATTGATAACTCCATCGTTTTTATCATCTTTGCACCAGGTTCCATGATGCATTAATGATATAAAATACATTTTGATATTTTTAAATTATTTTCGTCTAGCCGAAACAATTAGCATAGACTATTCTTTAAATAGTTCAAAAATCTTTGAAAATTGGTTTTAGTGATATCATATCTCAACAGGTAACGATGTGTCAGTGTCCCGAAGTCCACACATACACATTTGTCACCATGCGTTGAGAGTAAAAAATTCATTTTAAAAAGGCACATAGTGCGAATTTAGCTTGATGTCAAAATTTTGAAGTCTAGCATAGCTAGAAGATTTGGAAAAACTTATGTCTCCACTTTCTATACTGATCCATTGCTTAATAATTCTATCTATTGCCATAATTCTCAATTCTTCATTCATATCTCAATTATACCCCAGTTCATCAAACTTATCACACATTGGAAGTTCAGTACTTGCCACAATAATATGAGTTTAAGAACTTATCCTAGTCAGACCATAGGTGTCCATTCGCTAAGGGGTTCAAAACATACCATATTATTATGAGTCACGAACTTACCATATGCATTAGTTTTAAGAACCGCGCCTAATCCTAATAATATATGTCTAATTTTAATAGTTTCTAACTATCAAACATACACATGAGAAAAGAATCACCTTTTCGTCACATATACATTGATAGCGCGGCACCAACATTCCAATGATTACCAATATGATAAACTGAGTGCAAGCACAAAACCCTTTCCTATACAAAGATTTGTACAACTCAGCCGTCACATGAGTCCTCAATTGAAATCTCATCTAACTCTATCTTACTCTTAACTTGTTCTTTGCTCAATACGAATTCCTCGTATCACATTATCTATAACTCCTCATGAGTTTATCTTGTACTATTTCATAGTACGTTACCTTCATAGCATCAAGCTATAATTATTCAAACATTACAGACCATCTTTCTTCTATAACATTAACAGATCACGTCATGATCTTATTCTATTATCATCTTCCTTAAAATTCTTTTCTTAACTCGTGATCGTTTTATTTTACGATTCTCTTTCTTTCTTTTCATTTATGACATTATTCGTTATCTTTGTTATTGGAGTTAGGTAACTCCCATTCCTTATCTACATATCTCTTCAAGATTCTTCTTTGAATCTTCTTGTTTATATAACAATTTCTGCTTTAAGAATTTCCAACTTCATTTATATTGCTCAAAATTCCAATCGAGTTCCACATTTTCATCATATGTATCCATTTTCTATACTTGGTACACATCGGGTCTCTAACAGTTTCCATATGGTACGCTGAGTGGTTTCCCACAAACAACCAACAAACTAGGTTTCGAGTTACTAGTTCGTATATACCTCTGCTCTATGAAGGAATCATTTAGCCCAGATACCATACATCAACCATTAAAGAGTACAATTATACCATACTTAAATATAACCTTTTTTTATTCTTAACTTCTTTATCATTCTCTTCTTATAGACACTGTCTATTTATTATCACCTTACATCCATATTATTGGAGTTGGGTAACCCCATAACTCTGCGAGATTCTTCTTTGAATCCTCTCACGCATGTTTTAATCCCTTCTATATATGTTTCTTAAATTACTTCTTATTGTTCAAACTCTATTTGAGTTTATGCCTTCATTATATTCACCTTCCTTCTCTAAGGTTATAGCCTAAGGTACTCCTACCTAAGGTTTATAACCTACAGCTTTGATACCAACTGTAACCGACCCCAAAATTTATACAATTTAATTCTCAATTTCAGTCGTTAATAATACATTCAACCTATAATTTTACATCATTAAATGATAATACAACCATTGAAATTTGCGGAATAATTAAAATTTTCTATTACAAACTATTCTCGTTCCCAAAACTTTTAACCTTTACATCTAAATATCTCAGAATCATTTTAATACTACAAGAGTTTACATCGCAAAACGATATAACAATACAACATTAATACATTTACCGAAACATTAGACATATTTTACAAGAATAACAACTTAGCTAGGATATTAAATCTTCATATATCACTTTTGATCCATAACAATCAAGTATCACATAGCGTTACCTTCAATTCTTGAATATGCAAAAATGGTTATTTGCAAGAATGAGCTCGACAGCTCAGCAAAATCTAAAAATCTAACAATTTTCATGCATAACGTAGCACATAATAACTTGCTCAACATACAAGAATAATCATAAACAAACATAGCATACATGTTGTAGTTCACATAACAACTATAAAGATTGAGTTCCTTACTCAATCAACATTCATAGTTCAATCATCATAGTCATAGATTTACTTTCACATTTCATACTTTTGATATATATAATACATCATACACTAAAATTTTAAAGCAGGTCATCATCAAGTTCACATAGCTAAAAGGAACTGAAAGACTTGCCTTTACCGGCGTTTTACCAACACGCTAATACTTCGCGTCCTTGCACAACCTACACTGTATGTGAGATTGATAATAAATAATATCAATACTCAATCTCAATGTTAAATTTATTCTAAGACCTTACTTTATCTTATTATCCTTTATAATGTCTTTATAGACATCTAACTATTTTATATGCAACTCGATTTTATTTTCATTTTCATCACCACACATGCTAGACTATCGTACTTGTAGTTTAATGTGCGTATATCACACCATTTTATTATACCACTTTGGTTTCAAAAATGCATATTCAACACATTGTTTACAAGTTTAATTTTCCTTCAAAATCAAAAATCGCCCTTTTCAATTTCTTTCAATTATTACTCTTGTATTATCATCTTTTCATACTCATATGCACATAACATCCAATATTAGTCATTAGATAGACACTTTGTATACCAAAGTTTAGAAACATTATTACTCTTAGGCATTTTATCAAGCACGTTATGTGCACACATTAACTTATCTCAACTCTTGATCTTAAATGGTTAATTATGCATAGAATATGATAACACATATCTATACTCATTACATATGTCAAAACATATTTTTAATCATCAAAATATACCATCACCCAAAATCGTAATTCAAACAGAATTATAAAACTCATCTTCATAATTTCTTTAACAAAACGTTGTTTTTGTTTTTAACATAACTCCTTCGTTACATGTCCGTTTCTGTTCCTTCTTATATAGAATTAACCCTTACTCAGTGTACTACAACCTCATCTAGGCATTAAAGTCAGACCATTATCCATCTAAACTAGATTCTGTAATTCATCAACTAGTCTAGAAATTTTCATTTTCTGGATATCCTTACTAAACAATTTATTTCGGACATGATCCGGTCCATAAAATGTCTCAATGTCGCGCGTCTCGCTAGTAAACTTCCATATCCACAACTTTACAGTTTAAAGTTTCTTCAAATTCAATACACAAGAATTTATATGAATTGTTCAAAGTCAGAAACCGTAACAGTTTTGATTTTCTGGGCAGATTATTTTCCCTTCGAACCAGCCTTACTAAAACAGATATTGCAAGAAATATACAAAGAGTTTTCATGTGATTCAACTTTCTGAATATAGCTTACTTCCATATCTTCGATTTGATATAAGGCGCTTTTTCTAACTCATTACACCCAAAGAGTTATGAATTTCACAAGATTTGTCCACAATTACTATGAATTTTGTTCTTCAAATTTTTTTTCTTGAATCCTCTTGTTTGATTCTTGATAATCCAAGATTAAACCTATACAAACAAGATTAAGCATGATCTACTACCCTTGAACATAAATCTACCCAAAAAAAATCAAAGATTAAATAAGAGTTTAGAAGTTACCTTCTTCTAGCTTTTTCTTCTTCTTCTTCTTCTAGGTCATCTCAATTCCTCTATTTCTCTCTATCTCTCTCAATTTCTCAATACAACTTCTATATAACAATTATCAGAGAACCACATTATGAAGAACATAAAAATATAATTAAAACAAGGAATTTAGATTATAACCTTATTAGTATGAATTTAACAGAAAGATGGAGATAATGATGATGAGGCTTGTTTTGTCTTCTCAAAGCTTTCCATTCTTCTTCTTTTTCTTCCTCTTCTTTTTCTCCTACAACTCTCTCTAACTCCCTTCTTCTTTCTTTGGTTTGTTTTCTAAATCAAACGTTTAAACTTGTAGTATATAAATATAATATACAATATCAGTAATATATAATATATGTAACTCCTAGTAATTATTATATATACTAATTACTAGTTAATACAAAGGTTACAACAACTTAAACTTGAAAAGCATAAGACCATGTTTGGCAAATACTCATTATTTTAATTAATCAATGATTTAACATCAATCAATCTCATCAAATTGTCACATAATTATATTTACTTATTAATTATAATTTCGTGTAACAATCATCACATAACTCATCTAATTTAATTATCTCAATTAAATTAGAACTGTAACATAAAATTATTATATTAATTAAATTAAATACTAAATATTCATTTAATTAATCTACTACACTTAATTACATTACTCTATAATCAAAAAAAATTATTTATTTAACTCAATAAATAATTCAATTAAATATTTATATATATTAAAATTAATATATAACATTCTCTTCACATCAATTCACATATTCTACAATATATGACATGCACATACTCACACCCAACATATCTCATAAATAATACTTTTATTTATAAAATTCTCATTTATAAATTCTAAAATCTGGGATGTCACAACATGTCAGTCTACAAATCCATTACACAAACATGGCCAAATCATTTATCAGTAGCAAGATCAGAGGCCATCAAAAAGTTGTCAGACGCTTCCTGGGAAATCTAGGTTGCCTAGAAACAGTTAGTCAATGCCGGTCAACGCACTTTGACCCTTAATAACTTGCAATCTACACATGATCTGGGCTTGATTCAAGTTCCAGATCAAAGCCCTCACAACATACTACAACTACAAACCTTTAAAACACAAAACCAAATAACATGTAATGATCTATGAGGTCTGACATTCGGTTGTCAGACAACATTATAAAATTTTGATTTTCGAGCACTTTGATGTTATTGATCTAAGAAGTAACAACCCAGATCACTAAATGACACCCCCTAACACAACTCTAACCAACAAACAACAACATTTACATCAATCTTGAAGATATAGCAAGTTTAAGGTTTCATACCTTTTTAAATGAACAAGTTTTGATTCTGATCCTTATGTTTTGATCTTTTTAAGCTAAGAAGTGTTCTTACCGTAGCTTAGATGGTCGCCGAATCACCTATTTGGGAGGAGTTCAGGTAATTCCATCCCTTGGGTCTGAAGCCACTGAAATAAAGTGGATTGACAGATGATCCCAGTACCAACTAGCAAGGGTTTGTGTTTTGATAAGGGGTGAGACCGCACCATGAATGGCTGCCTACGTACTCCTATTGAAGAGGAGATCAGGTTTACGTAGTTCGAACCTGTTGTAAGAGGTTCAACGTTGTATGTGGTAGAAATGGTGTAGGAATGTTTTTGTTTTATTGTGACCGGACCATATGAAATAGTTGCCAACGTAAGTGGTTATATAATATTCAATTGGTAGGGGAATATTCTTTTTCTCGATGAATATTTGTACGATGGAACAATCATTGGTGGACCCCACAACGGAATTATTTGTCGGATTGAGAAAACGACAAAAATACTTTATGAAAATAACGGCGGAAGTTTTACCGTTAACTGTTGAAACACTCAGTGTTAAAAGTACAGTAATACGTGTGGTTGCATAGTAGCACACGGTATTGATTATTGATGCTTACATGAGAAGTCACTCAGTTTTTTTCAATTATTGCTATAATAATTCCTGCATAGTATCTCACGTTATTTGATTCAATTATTGTCAATATTTTATATATTATTAAATCAATAATTGAGATGACAAAGTTATTAATATTATTATTTGCAATATTAACGATGTCTAGAAGTTCTGTCAAGGAGAGGTTTGGTCACCTAATTGCGCTCCAATAGGGAGAAATCCTTATTGGAAATCCCCCTCTTTCCTGGGAACGGCCTGGTCGATTGGTGGAGTTTTTCTACAACAACAGTTATCAAGCAAGTATTGGCATGACTCCATTCGAAGCGTTGTATGGAAGAAAGTGTTGTTCTCCAGTATGCTGAGATGAGGTGGGTGAAGCAACGTTGTTGGGACCGGAGTTGGTACGTATGACTACGGAAAAGATTCAAACGATCCGGCAACGTATAAAAACCTCACAAGATCGACAAAAGAGTTATGATGATCTTCATCGAAAGGACGTGGAATTCGATATAGGAGATCATGTGTTATTACGTGTTGCTCCATGGAAAGGATTTATGAGATTTGGAAAGAGAGGAAAGCTCAATCCTCGATTCATCGGCACATTTTTAATCCTCGATCTAGTAGGAATTGTGGCCTATAGACTCGCTTTACCGCCAAGTATGTCTCGTGTTCATAACATTGTTCATATATCCATGTTACATAAATATGTGGAAGACCCGAACCACATTATTGAGTTAGAACTGGACGAAATAGCGGAAGATTTAACGTATGAAGAGGTTCTTGTTCAAAACTTGGATAAGAAGGAACATATTCTACGCTCCAAGGTTATACCTCAAGTCAAAGTTTTGTGGAGAAACCACGTTGTTGAGGAAATGACTTGGGAGTTAGAATCTGAAATGAAATCAAGGTATCCTTACCTTTTCGACATACCAGGTACGTACCCTAATTTTGAGGGCAAAATTTCATTAGAAGGGGAGGTTGTAAGACCCCAACTTTTATAAATAAAGATGAATTTTCTATAAATATCATTTTTGAATATTATGGAATGAATTTGATAAAATGTTATAGTTGTGGATAATATTTATAAATTTTGCAAAGTACGCAGGTTGTTATATAATATTCGATTGGTCGGGGAATATTCATTTTAATAGGGAATATTCGTACAACGGTACAATTATTGGTAGACCCCACAATAAAATTATTGTCGGATTGTGAAAATGACAAAAATACTTTATAAAAATAACGGCGGAAGTTTTACTGTTAACTGTTGAAACACCTAGTGTTAAAAGTACAGTAATACGTGTGGTTGCATAGTAGCACACGGTATTGATTATTGATGCTTACATGAGAAGTCACTCAGTTTTGTTCAATTATTGCTACAGTAATTGCTGCATAGTATCTCACGTTATTTGATTCAATTATTGTCAATATTTTATATATTATTAAATTAATAATTGAGATGACAAAGTGATTAATATTATTATTTGCAATATTAACGATGTCTAGAAGTTCTGTCAAGGAGAGGTTTGGTCACCTAATTGCACGCCAATCGAGAGAAATCCTTATTGGAAAGCCCCCTCTTTCCTGGGAACGACCTGGTCGATTAATATTGTGAATTATAATATTGATGATAAATGTTATTAAAAATATTGAGGGAATTTATATACATAGTTTGTTATGTGTGTGTGTGAGTGGAAAATGATAAAAAAAGTAGAATTTTGGTGGGTGAGTGGATTATATGTTTTTATATGAAAGAGAATTTGGGTGTGCTGGTATGTATTTTATATATGTATGACATAAAATGATATATATATATATATATATATATATATATATATATATATATATATATATATATAAATAATAATAATTGATTGAGTGAGTGGATTTTTGGTGGAGGGAACATGTGGGGTGATGTGAGAAGAAATAAAATTGGGGGTGGATAAAAATCCTAATGAATTGTCGGGTAGGAGTTTTTTTTTTCTTTTTGTTTTGTTAATTTATAACATGTGTTATCTATATATATATATATATATTATATTTGGATAACTTGAAATTCAGGCAATTTGGATCGTTCATGGATTAGTTACTATGCAGACCATTCTTCTATAAATAGAAGCTCATTCCTTCATAATTTCTTACGAATTCACTAAAACTCTAGAGAGAGAAATTATAGAAAAGTATTCTGCTACTTCCCTACTCTTATATTCAGTTTCGTTTACGGTAAGGGGTATTATTTCTTTTGTACGCATGAATAGAACTTCTGTTATTCCATTATTTATTATTCTGTTGGAATAACCTGTATACGCGGGCTACCCTATACTTGGTGAAATTCTTCTGTTATTCCATTCGTTATTATTCTGTTGGAATATCATATCTGTGCATTTTACGTCGGACCTGATTTCATCTTTATTATTCTGTTGGAATATCATGTCTGTGCGTTTTACGCCGGAACTCATTCCGTCTTTATTATTCTGTTGGAATATCATGTCTGTGCGTTTTACGCCGGACCTGGTTCCGTTAATTATTATTCTATTAGAATAACCTGCATGTGCGGTCTATCGCATGCCTGGTGATTTCTTTTGTTATTCCATTACTTATTATACTCAGTTGGTTAAAGTTTTGATTTATATACTCCATGAAATTAGTGGAATATTCTTGATATTTGCGCTTCATCCAGTATCTTTTCATTGAAATATTCTTCTGAGCATTCTTGAATTTTACTCTACAAAGAAGTATCATGTTGACAATTTGGACGTTATTAGTTCCTGAATAAATTAATTCTTGAACTTGTTTTTATTGAATTCTTATTTCATTTTCATCATCATCATGTTTATATTTTTTTTGAAAGTCATCTGTGGCCTGTAGTGCATAGATGGACTTGGTATGATTATGACCAGGGATTATTCGGTGTAATCATGACCGTAATGTTATAAATGTCGTGGTAAAAGTTCTCATTGGCCCGCAGTGTATTGATGGACCGTTGTTGGCATGATCAAGACCATTGATGAATACACGAATGTCCTTGGCCCGTAGTGCATGGATAATTTGTGGTCGTGATACTAAAGAATATCCTTGGCCGTAGTGCATGGGTGATTTGATGATGTGGATTATTTATTAAGCTGAGTCTCAGCGATAAAAGTCATGAAAAACCTTTTAAATCATAGAAGATAGTAGATTTTATTCTCTACTTGACTCTTTTAATGGATTTCTTGTTCCGCTGTAGTTAAACTTTATGTTTGTTATATTTTATCAGTTTAACACTGTTGAAGGCTAATGATTATTTATTCTGCATTATCTTAGTCATAATATTTCTTACTGGGCTAGTTGAACTCACCCTTTTGCTTTTATTGTTCTCTTCAGGAAATGAGAATGTAGCAGGGACTAGTCGGGGAACAGAGTGATGGTCCAGATAATAGCATTAGTAGTTCTCACTATTCTATGAAATAATATGATAATAAATGTAATGAAGACCCCATTGAGTTTGTATATTGTCTAGATGAGAATATTTGTATTAAAAGTCACAACATATGTTTAGTCGTATTTTACACGACTGTTGTATAATTTAGTTATATTTGAATTTTGTACCATGTATTTGGCGACTCAGAATAGGTGATGTATACCAATTTTGGGGGCGTCACATCGCACTTCTGCCAGAACAGTGTCTGAATAACTGATGCCTGTGTGTCGTCCCATCTATACCACTTCTGCAAATAAAACAACAATAATATTAAAACTGTTATTTTATATTACCATAATCCAACATTACTAAACAATATTATTTGATTAACTATGTATTATCTATCAGAGTGATAAAAAATATACCTGAAATATAGCCCAAACTGCATCCTTATGGGCGAGAGATGTGTTCGCCCATGTAATCACTGGCGTACGCCAGTTCTATAAGCATAATTGTGAAATGCATTTCACAATTATACTATCTTAAAAATCACTACAATATACAATAATTTACAGTCATATATATTTATAACAATGGAAATATTAAAACCTTATATATACACGATGTTTAACTTACGTGCTTTCTGGAGGAGGACGAATCTGTATAAGAATGCGATCATCCAGATTAGCCGGGGCCTTCGGCACATGATTATGGCCCCGACCCAACCCGCGCTTTCGTGCTGTAGGTTCAGAAGACATCTATAAATAAAAAATTTAGGATGTTAGTATGAGTTATAAATGAAAGATACATAAACGCGTCAAGGATATAGAGAACATGTACATATGTAATACAATTAAAACTAAACATACATTTTATATAAAAGGACAATAATGACAATTAATTGTATGAAATAGTTAACTACGCCAACTATAAATGAAAGGTACATAAACATGTTAATGATATAAAAAAACATTCCTATATGTAATTCATTATAATACGATTAAAACTAAACATACATTTTAATGAAAATCATTGTCTGAGTCAGAATAATTTTGTACAAGTGTCGGAGATTCATAACCATCTTCTTCTTCAGATTATGTGTCAGTTTCAGATAATAACTATTCCTCAGTATCACTGTCATCTGGCATAATAACTGTCTTGGTATCCAATTCATCAGGTTCATCTCCACCCTCTAACTGGATTACATCATTGTTGTCCTCTATTTATTATAGGAGGTCTATAAAGCATCTCTTCTTGGTAGAAATCCCCGTCTATTACTTGGAAACGACTGTGCGCAGGAGTATGAATTACAACTTGCCAATCTGTAGGCGGTCTATCTCTTTTCCTAACAGGACTAGGAGTGTAGTATACTTGTACTGTTTGAGTTGGTAAAACAAATGGTTCGTTGGAGTAAGCCGACCTATAGAAGTCAATATCGACGATTCCATGTCTGTCAACACGTATCCCTTTTTTTGAATCAAACCAACGACACTTGAACAAGTTAATATGACCCCCGTATGTGTCCTTGTACGACAACTCTACGATTTCCTCCAACTCCCCATAAAAGGTACGACCAAGCTCATTGTAACAATCTCCTTAGACACACACTCCATAGTTCGCTATTCTTTTACCGCGCCCATATGCCTTTGTATGAAATTCACAACCATTTATTTTGTAACCATTGCGACTGACTTGGTCCCTTTCTGGTCCAATAGCTAGGACTTGTATATTAGCCGGAATCGTTGATCCCTCAGTCAAAGCCTACAAAAACTCCATCATATTAAATGAAGTCATAGTTAATATGGAGTATATATATATATATATATATATATATATATATATATATATATATATATATATATATATCGTGCTTAATAAATTGAACTTATTTTGTCTTACTTTGTCCTTTAGCCAAAGTGCAATTTTTTTATCACGATTGTTTTGAATATCTTTATCAGTTATGTCGGGCTACTTCACTTTTAACTTGTCATCGTACAATCTATACCATGTTATAAACATTAACATATTGGAATAAATTTTAAACATAAAAGATAGATTATCATGTTTACATGTGTACCTCACAAATTTGTCAATCTTCTCGCAATTGAGAAAAATGTAAGTATGTGCAACATGTAATTCTTGCTCAGAGAGAAATATGCACTTCTCTTTTCTATAAGCGCGACCTGATAGACCAAATACAAAGAGCCGACCATTTAGTTCAACATTACCCCCATCATCATGTCTCGATACTCGATTGGCCTTTGTCAAGACTTCGTTTGAAAAATAATATGAGACAAACGTAGATATCTCATCGAAACTGTATGCCTCACATATCGACCCCTCGACATAAGCTTTATTCTTCACTTTCCTCTTAAGGTTTCCCATCACCCTCTCGAAAGGGTACATCCATCTATATTGAATTGGACCCCCAACACGAGCTTAAAAGGGAAGATGGATTTGCAAATGCTCCATGGAGTCAAAAAAACCAGGTGGGAATATTTTTTCTAGTTTACACGTGATCACTATGATGTTCTTCTCAAGTACAGACATGTCCTTCTCATTTAATGATTTTGAACATAAGTCTTTGAAGAAATGACTAAGATCCGTAAAATCATCCCATATTGGTTTATCAAGCTGATCCCCAAATGCTGTAGGCATGAGTCTCTCCATGAACACATGACAGTCATGACTCTTCATCCCTTACAATTTCCCACCTGTAACACACCTTGCAATGTTTGACGAATATCCATCTGGTAGTTTCAGAGACTTAACCCATGTGCACACATCTTCAACTTGCTTTTTGGACAATGTGTACCTTGCATGCGGTTTGATAATCTTACCATTAGGAGATTCATAAAGTTCTAATCCAGGACGCTTACAAATATCTTTCATGTCCAAACGTGCCTTATCGTTATCTTTTGTCTTCCCCGTAACATTCATCACAGTGTTAAACACATTGTTAAACACATTCTTCTTAATATGCATCACATCTAGATTATGATGAATCAAATTTGTAGTCCAATAAGGTAGTTCCCAAAATATGCTTCTCCGAACCCAGTTATGAGATTCGCCAAACCCATTGATTATGTTTGTGGCATCAATCTTACCAAATGGGATAACCGGCAATCTCATCACACGATCTCGCATCTCCATTCTTGACAATCGCGGTGCAGGCATATCATTGTCTACTTTCCCTTTCCTGAAGTGTTCTCTATTTCTTCGAAACGGGTGATCTACCTGTAAGAACTGACAATGACAGTCAAACCAGCAAGGCTTTCGACCTTTTGATAGATTAAATGACTTTGTATGCTCCATACAATACGGACAAGCCAACTTCCCGTGTGTACTCCATCCAGCTAACATACCATAAGCTGGGAAGTCACTTATAGTCCACATAACCACTGCCCTAAGGTTAATTTGTTTTCGTTGCAACATCCCAAGTCTGTACTCCATCCTCCCACAATACTTTCAACTCATCTATAAGAGGTCTCAAGTAAACATCTAAGTTCTTTCTAGGACTCTTAGGAACCACGAGTGAAAGAAACAAGTATGGATGTTTCATACACATCCAAGGAGGCAAGTTGTACGGAGTAACAATCACAGGCCAACATGAGTACGGAACACCTGAGTGGCCAAACGGATTAAAACCATCGGTGGACAATCCAAGCCTCACATTTCTAGGTTTCGATGCAAACCCAGGATGTACTAAGTTGAAATATTTCCAAGCCTACCCATCTGCGGGATGATTTAGTTCTCCATCTTTAGTTGGAGATTTCGAATGCCAACTCATATGTTCAGCTGATCTTAAAGACATTTACAATCTTTTTAGCCGATGTGTTATTGAAAAATACCTTAAAATCTTAAATGGTATACTGGATTTTTTTGTAGTCACACCCTCTTTATTAGGCCTAAACCAATCATGACTGCAAAACATGCACGTTGTCATCTGTTCATTTTCCTTATAAAACAACATGCAATCGTTGGGACATGCATCGATCTTTTGGTATCCAAGACCCAACTTCTTCACCATTTTCTTTCAAAAATAATAGTTACCAGGTAATTTCTTACCGTCAGGCAACATACTCTTAATGGCCTTCAAGAGCGACTCAAAACACTCATGGATCATGTTGTGATCAGTCTTGATGTTAAGTAATGTCGCCACTACAGACAATGTAGTGTGTTTGATGCAACCATGCCACAATGGCTCGCTACCCTCATCTAACAACTTAAAGAAGTCTTTGGCATCATAATTCATAGGTTGCTCTCTGCGTTATTCCCAATCAAAATCTGGCCCTGCAATATCATGAACCATTTCATTCATACGATGAGTACTACTGCCCGAATTGTGTACTTCTGTGATGCCACCATCTCTTCTCTTCCCATGTGCCCACCAGCATTCTTTGTAATTTTTCATGAACTCAGAAATAAGTAAATGATAGTTTACCATGTCTCTGTCCATATAATTTACATTCTTACACTTCAAACATAGACATCGTATCTGCAACTTACAATTCCTACATTCTGAATGACTATACGCATACTCCAAAAACACTTGGCAACCAGCTCTAAATTTAGCTGTAGCGCCTATCTGGGAACTTGACTTTCTTCGTGCCATCCAACTACGGTCTGAATAGAGGTCCATGATTCCACGGTACCTACTACAGACAACATTATAAATGTTAACATATGACTTGAGCATACTTGTAAGCATGCATATGATTAACATTTAAGCATACTTGTAAGCATATGAGTTGAGCATACTTGTAACCATATGACTTGAGCATACTTGTAAGCATATGAATGACATTTAAGCATACTTGTAAGCATATGACTTGAGAGCATACTTGTAATCATATGACTTGAGTATACTTGTAAGCATATGATTAACATATAAGCATACTTGATGTTAATGAATGAATGCGGAATCCTTACAGAGAAAATCTTCTCATTTTCATCTTTCGTATATTCATAATCATATCCTTACGGAGAAAATTTTCTCATCTTTCGTCTAAACTAGGCCATTATTCACATTTTGAGTTTACTAATTTTGGTCACTTCTTGCCAATTTCACTTCTAGCTACTTTGGTTCATTCCAAAACTTGAATTATATCTATTTAGAACTAGTTTTAGCATTCCTTTAGGTTTGCTAAACATAGATTCTAAACATAGATTGAGTTTTGACCCTCTAAACCAAGCTTTTTCAAGCATTTACACACTAACTTCTCGTGTTCTTGTATATGTTAGCATTCCAAAACTTGGAATAGCCTAGCATAACCCTAACTCACTTGTCTAAGGTGTCCAAATTTAGTTCTAAGTAGAATAGAAAAATCTCAAATTTTCATACTTAGACAAATTTGCAAAACTGCAGTTTTAGTGATTTTCCATACTAGTTTGGTGATTTGTTTAAACTCCTTGGTTAAGCCAAGGGCTTAACCCCTTGTCCATACTTCTATACCATACTACAAGGTATTTTATTCATGGTTTAGGTTTTTTTTATGCCCATTAAGCTCCCCAAAATAGAGCTCAGACTTAGCCATTTTCTTACTTTTTTTACAAAACTGATTTTGTACTTTTTTCAAAAATTTTCTAGTTTTGGCCATTAGGATAGTCTAGGCATGTATATTTAAGTTTTTTAAGGTTAGTTTTAGCATCACCACACTTTATTTAATCATCTAGCTCATTTTGACTTAAAATAAAGTTTATTTTCATTGATTTTTAAGCAAGAATTTGCACAACACACTATGTAGACCTTAACTAACTTAGGGAACCATTAATTTTACATGTTATCTATAGGCAATGTATGTACTCCTCACTGTCTAACAACACCAGTCACACAAGTTGGCCATAACAGTCCCTTATAGGCACAATTTTGGCTACCAAATCCCCAACAATCTATAATAGAACACATATGGTCTTTAAGCATTCCTATAAACCTTAAATCACCATGAAAACTCATAAGCACATACTCTAGCATGTTTGAGAACTGAGTTCAATCTTTCCATACCCAAAACAACCTTAAGTGCACATCATAGTTGTATGAATATGTTCCAAATATTAGATAAGTAAGAAAATGGAATGAGAAATCCAATAAGAGTATATGCAAAAATGAATGTGGCTATTTTTTTTTATGACAAACAAGGAAAGACAACAAATAAAGTTTTAAAATATGAATTTAAAGAAAGGCTCAAAAAGAAGAATGCTGCTTTTGAAAATTTCAGTTACCAAAATACTTATACTTGTATACCATTAAGCACTAATCAGTGTCATTTTAGCAAATTGCTTGTTTAACCCAAACACCATACATAAAATCAGCTATTGTAGGAACATATTAAATAGCGTGCTTTCTACTTTAGGACAATTTACAAATAACTCAACTATTAAAACACCAAACATTCACAAATACAGTATTCACTAATTGACTAATTCCATATTAATTAATAAATTAATAAAAACCCAAATCTCTATTCACAAAACCAAATTAGAATCAATAAACAATTACAACATCAATAGTTGAACAAAACCCTAAAGGAGAAACCCTAAATTGAACAAGATATATATAGAGGGGACATTACAAAACTTAAGATTTGGAATTTTTTTACCCTTCGTTTGAGGTTGTAATGGTGCAACTCGGACTTGTAATGAAGATGTAGAAAAAAAATGGCACAATAGCTCATGGTGAAGGTGGCACCCCCTCTTCTCTTCTCCTCCTACTCCCTCTTCTCCCTCTCATCTGTTCTCCCTCTTTTTTTTTCTTCTACAGATATCGAGTAAACTACTGAACTTGATTAAGTTTATGAGAATCAGCGACCGCCATCAGCGACTGCTGGCGGTCGCTAATTTTTAATGATGTGGACATATCAGCGACCGCACGCGGTCGCTGATACAGATTGGTCTCCGCGCCAAAGGTTTGCACAAAATTTTAGGAGGGAAATTGTTCTCAGCGACCGATCAGCGACCGTATGCAGTCGCTGATATATACTAGCGACGAGAATCCTTAGCAGTCGCTATTGCTATTATCAGCGACAGGATAGTGCGGTCGCTGATATCATTGGTCATAGATGGCCCTTTTTCTTGTAGTTTTAGGGTTTATAATATAAATATTATGGTTTCTAGAAATTAATATTTCTAAATATTAATTATGGTTTACCTAATTAATCATGAAAGTAGTATGCACACAAGCCAATCATATTTGATAATAAAGCATATACTTTGTAACAATCTTATTCATTTATTAATAAAAAGTATTAATTTATTAAAGGCTTTTAATTATCTACATGATGTTGTTTTATAATATGTGATAAACCCATAGTTTTAAGCAATGCTTTTAGAATAATGATGATGATCATTCTAATGAGATCAAATTCTTAGAAAGCTTAAAACTAAAATAGTTCCCAATTGTTGGATTAATAATTGGGGATTAGTGAATTCGGATAGATTGGTACATACGTTGCTTGCTCATTGGATGAGGATAATTGATCTGATGATCATTTATGTGGAGACACTAAAGTAAGTATGTAGGTTCTTATTAAAGAATAAGTTCACTGAACGTGGCTCGTTAAGGAATACTTAATGGAGTTTTACTTGCTTGTCAATAGGAATTCCTATAGTGATAGTAGTACAAGTGATCCTTGGACTTGAGATCATCATAGTATCTTATGTATGATGAGTTATACTTTGACTTATTCTTTAAGAACCTTAGGGTATATCAAAGGGTATGCTTGGGTATAATAAGTTGTACATAGAGATAATGTATGATAAATAAAGAATCTACCGCTTCTAGTAAAAGAAGAGAAATGTCCTATGTGATTCGATAAATGACAACCCAGTAGTCCTTGGCCAAGGCATAATGAAATTAGAAAAGAGTTTCTAATTTGCATTATTTGGAGTTGTGCATTTAAGAATCGAAATACATATAATTAAATAAAATAAGATTTGACAGTTATTTCATGTCTTATATTTAATTGGGACATTGTATGGTGGAAGGATTGAATTGTACGATAACTATTTACTCAAAGGTTCTTTTATGATTAATGTTGAAATCTATATTATCTGAAAAGTTGTTGATCGCTAGGGAAGCTTATCCCTATTGTAGAATAAATATTATTTATTTAAATAAATTAATTGTTTAATTTATTTATTTAAATAAGATTAGAATTTTCTAATTAATTTATTCACAACCGATTTAATATAGAGAACCTATAAGGTAACACCATAAAAAGGAAGAATAATTATTTAAGAAGTTAATGGCATAATCGTAATAATATGTTAAGTATATTTAATTTAATATATGGTGATAGAATAAATTAAATAGCTTAATATTTATTATTTAATATTTTAGAAATATTAAATACAGATTAATAAGAGGAGTCTTATTAATATTATTACAATTATTATTATTTTAATTTCTAAAAGAGTTTAGAAATTAATTTAATATAAGTACTCTCATTTATTCCTAATAGGATTAGGAGGGAAAATTAGTTAAAGGAGTTTAATTAAATAGGGTTACCTGATCTCTTTATAAGGAGAGTCTTATATCAGATATCAAGATACGCAATTCCAATAGTTAGGAGAGTACGCTCTTTTTTCTATAGAAATAGAAAACTAGGGTTTTGCCAAATACTCATCTTCTTGAATCTTTCTTCTTCCTTGATAGATCACCTCTAGAGGCCAAACACTTGGGTAGCTAATGTTGATCAAAGGAAGGAACCAAACCCGGTGGATTCAAGTTGAACGCGAAAAAGATTGGAGGTGAACTTGTACCTGAGGAAGCTCGAATCTTCAAGGGTATGATTCTTGTTCTTTCTTTTTCGTTTAAATAATAATTGTGCATAAAGGGTGATCCAGGTATATAGTTTGTAAAATTTTAAAACTCTGATTTTTCACGTTTCCACTTATTTTATGCAATTTGATTGCGTTCATGAATATTACAAACCTAACAGTAGCATCAGATCCAAACCTTTATGCGAATTATTAATTGTTTTAATTTGATATGTATATTGATATGTGTTTAGAACAATTTAATTGAACATAATTTGTTGTATAAAATTTATTTTTAAAAAAAACTGTTTTTGAAAATCGTGATCTCGCTGCATCTTTTCCTTCGGTTAACGTAATATTATATATTATTATTACCGAAACCTGTTTGTTCACGCATTCTTGGAATGATTTTATTATATATATATATATATATATATATATATATATATATATATATATATATATATATATATATAGGAGAATGATCCATATCATCTATATGATATGGGATAAAAAGTGATATACAGGCTCTAAACCATCCGTTTTATTGATGAATGGTTGAGATTAGAACTGGGTAATCACCGTTTGCTAGACTTACTAGCCGACGTAATTAATCAATTCACTTTCCAGTTTTTCCCCTAATCCGCTAGTATGTCTAGCGTATAGTAACTTACTAAAAATAATTGGGTGAAAAGCTAAAGAAGGTAAAATTGTTGTGCGAAGACTTTCTTACTACTGCGATTCCCAAATCGATCTCATGAATCCTAGAATGCAAAAATTGGGGAATGATCAACAAGTTGTAGAAATTACTGCTTATTCGTCCAGTATTCGAAGGTAAATTGATAAGTGAAGACGATCAAGCTGATGCGATTCGAAGATTCAATCTCATGAACCCTAGAAAGCAAAGAGGAGCAAATTGGCAACAAGTTGTATAAATTTGATCTTGTTCGTCCAGTATTTGGCTTATATAGCATACTAATCATCATCTAATTGGTAAGTTTTTCATTTAATCTACCAAATTTGTACCTAATTTCATCATTTTTTTTCGTTTATTATGTTTTGCTTCCATTCTAAGTTTCATGAGATTTGTAAGCATGCAGTGTTGCTATTCTTCTTGTATGCTTACGATTTAGTGTATATGGATAACTTCAAGTCTTTAATGAAATTTTTTGTTGAGGTATTCTAACTATGGAAGGTTTAGCTTCTTCTCTTGTAACAAAAGTTTTAAAATAAATTTTATTATTATTTTTTCAACTGTATATCTTGTTTACTTTTGTTTTCCTTTTCTTTCAGTGGTGTACAATATAATATAGTATAATATAGTAGGTTTGTATAATATAATTTTGTTATGTACTTGAATAAATTTTATTATGTTTATTTGGAATAACAGTAATTTGAATTAGAATAGGAACTATAATTATGTAGAAGAGTTAGTTTGATTTGAAATTTTAGATTTGGTATTAAGATATATTTGATATGGAATTATATGTAGGATATATTTTTGTTGTTGATTTGGAATAGGATGTGTTGTATTTGATTTGGAATCGGATTTATTTGATTTTTGGACCGGGAATTATTTGATTTGGAATAATTTATAATTTGTAATTTTATTTATTTGATTTGTAAGAATTTTTATTTAATTTATTTGATTTGATCTCCTTTGGAATTTGGTATATTTGGAATTTGGAATTTGATATATTTGATTGTATAGAATTTAGAATTTGATATATCTTTTTTTGATTTGGCTAAACAATTCATGATTTGGAAAGATTTGGAAAGATTGATATATAGGAACAATTCAAAATTTGGAATATTAATCTTGTTTTGATTCTGGGAATTGAAGAAATCTAATTGTGTTATAATTGAATTGCTTTATAATATGATAGCTGTGACTGCTATGTTGTGATGAATTGTATCTATACTAGTTGTGTTTGCAGTGCATTGTATCAATGGACAGGCAGAGGAGTTTGTGTGCTTGCAAAGTATTGTATCCTAGTGTTTGTAATAAGTATAGTATCAGTTAACAGTGGTATCAATGTTCGTGTGCTTACATTGTATCGGATCAGTGAATTGAATTACAGACGATACAGGTTGCAAAGTTCGTGTGAATTGAATTGTAATAATACTCCGTGTGATACAGGTTGCAGTGTATTGTAATGCTGATCTGTACTAGGTGAGTTTGCAAACCTACCGTCCGCTAGTAAGTCTAACGGACGTTGTACATACTGTTATTTTGACATGCCTTATAGGCTAAATGGGGGCATAACCGTCCACTATTCCTAATCCCAGCCATCCAAATACAAAACGGACGGTTTAGAGCCTATATGCCACTTTTTATCCCATAGCATATAGATGCTATGGATCACCCCATATATATATATATATATATATATATATATATATATATATATATATACGGTAAGGATCAATAGCATTCTCTTTAAATAGCATTCCGCCTTAAATAGCATTCTTTTATTAAAACTACGTCGTTTTGGAGGGACGCGGTGACATTTTTGTAAATACAATGCCACCGCGTATTTACAAAATTACCACCGCGTCCCTCCAAAATGCCGTAGTTTTAATAAAAGAATGCTATTTAAGGTGGAATGCTATTTAAGGAGAATGCTCTTGATCCTGACCGTATATATATGTATATATATATATATATATATATATATAATATGATTGTTGACTCCACGTGGCATCAGGATTACAAGATTCATTTTACTAAAGATGATTACTTATATATTATGTTTCTTGCTATGTTACTAAATAAGGCTTCAGAGATCACGTGAATTAAAATAAAGGATGCACGGTTGTTGCTTCAATAAAGGACACGTGAATGTCACTTTGATTATACTGGAGATTCTTATTATGATTATTGTTGGCATCTGTTCGTTATATATGATATATATATATTGTTGCAACATGATTTCATTTTACAAAACCGTACGGTTATTATTATTATATTATATATATTTTATATATATAATATAAATAATATTCTTAATTATTTTATTATTAAAATAAAAGTGTTTATTTTAATTTTAAAATTAGATTTTATGCTAACTAATTAGAGTTGGAATTTGATTTCATGATAACTAATTGGAGTTGAAATTGGATTCCATGTTTCCTAAAATAAAGGAGTTTATTTAGATATGAAATAAGATTTCATATTATTCTAAATAAAGGAGTTTATTTGTGAATAGAAAAGAGAATCCGTGTTTCCTTTAATAAAAGAGTTTTTTTTGTTACTTGGAATTGGATTCCATAATTAATTAAAATAAAAGAGTTTATTTTGATTAAATATTTTGATTAAAATAAAATATTTTATTTTATTCAAAATTGGATAAATTAAAATAAAAGGGTTTATTTTGATTTAAATTTGGATTAAAATAAAGAACTTTATTTTGATTCAAAATTAGATTTTATACTAACTAAATTTGCACATTAAATGATATCAATAGATATATTGAATGTTTATTATTCATGAAATGAATGTTATTTATTGATACATATGGTGATGTGTATGATAATAAATGGGATTGATTATGGACTATTGACCAATGTGATTGAATTTTATTTTAGTTGGATGCATGGATATATGTGTTTTATTAAATGGGATTTGCGTACCTCGTCTTCTCTAATTTTTTGTTAATGTAAATTTTATCTCCTCCTATGTACTTCCCCTAGACTGCTGATGAAAGTTTCTATTTATTTTAAATAGTTTTGTAATAGGAATAGTTAAAATTAATTTTGAAGAATTGGAGATCAAGGATCAAGGAGCGCTTGAAGACACGTTTGTAATGGAGCCCGGGTTTAAATGTAATAGTTATATTTAAATATTAATTCTTGCACCCCTAGGATTTGACTTTTTGGTCCATAATTAATCTATGTAGAATATACTATTCTATATGTGCATGCTTATACTATATATATTATATATTATGCAAACATGCTTCGCATGTTAATTAATATGACGCGTATTTTATATATATATATGTGCATGCGCGCTAAACAAGATGCGACAAATTAATAACAAACCCCTCAAATATTTTATATTAAGTTGTAACGTTCAAAGATATTTGGAATATCGAACGTCGCCTTCTAGCATGATAGAAACAATAGAGTATTGAATATTTAATATAAATTTGTTGTGCACACACAAGGGAAGTATTAAATATTTAAGATGTTGTTTTTATTACATATGATGTTTATAAGTAATTGAACATTATTGCTTTGTTGTGCACACACAAGGGCTGTAGTTTTCTCTTTACTTATATGGAAATGTTGGGTCTGACTTAACTTAAATCATTTTAGTTCGGATGTGCACACACTTGATCATTATGATTTAAGCGGCAAAATACAAGGAGTTACATAGTTGATGTAATTGACAAGAGTTGTCTACTTATTTATTTATATATAATTTGTTGTGCACACACAAGGTTATATACATTTGAAATGGGATCCTTATTCTCACTAGCATATCTTTAATTAGATATTTCCGAACTATATATATTGAGAGTAATATAGTTTGAAGAAAATAGTGGGAGATACCAATTTAAAACAAGACCTAATTTATTTTGATAATTAATAAAAGAATGTATGCTAAAATGTTGTTAATTACAATTTCATTTACGGAATTTTACAATGTCTAAATTACTATCACTGTGAAGCATATTAGATGCTATTTAACCGGACCATATTAAACGGATTGGTTAAGGAGATTGAGAAAAGTTCTCACAATTGAAAAGCTATCTTATGTCCTTAATACGTCTATCCCTGCAATGGTTGTAGACAATGCCTCTGAGGAAGAGATTGTTACTTATTGAAAGTGGCAAAATGATGTACAGTTGGCTCAATGCATCATGCTCGCATCCATGAGTAATGAGCTTCAGCTTCAGCATGAAACTATGGATGCTCCTACTATATTTCTGCACATCAAGTAGTTAATGGTGAGGAAAGTAGGACTAATAGATTTCAGATATCTAAGGAGCTCTTCCGATCTAGAATAACCGATGACACTACAGTACAAACACAAGTCCTTAACATAATAGTTGATGGTGAGCCATGATTTGATCTTGCACTCACTCCCGGACTCCTTTCACAATTGTTGTAAATTTTTTATATGAACAAGCTAGATATCAGCCTAGCTGATTTCCTTAATATGTTAAAAAATATTGAGAGTCACTTTCCAAAAACCATGTCTTACTGTTAGGGGCCAAAATATCTTCTAAAAAGAAGAACGATTCAAAGAAGGTAAATAGAAAGGCAAAAATAAAGGATAATAAGAACAAATCTGATACGGATAGCAAAGGAGTTTGCTTTTAAAGTAGTATGCATACAAGCCAATCATGTATGATGATAAAACATATACTTTTTTATTGATGAATGATTGAGATTAGAACTAGGTAATCACCGTCCGCTAGACTTACTAGCGGACGTAATTAATCAATTCACTTTCTAGTTTTGCCCCTAATCCGCTAGTATGTCTAGCGTACGGTAACTTACTAAAAAGAATTGGGTGAAAAGCTAAAGAAGGTAAAATTGTTGTGCGAAGACTTTCTTACTATTACGATTCCCAAATCGATCTCATGAACCCTAGAATGCAAAAATTGGGGAATGATCAACAAGTTGTAGAAATTACTGCTTGTTCGTCCAGTATTCGAAGGTAAATTGCTAAGTGAAGATGATCAAGCTGGTGCGATTCGAAGATTCGATCTCATGAACCCTAGAATGCAAAGAGGAGCAAATTGGCAACAAGTTGTATAAATTTGAGCTTATTCGTCCAGTATTTGGCTTATATAGCATACTAATCATCATTTAATCGGTAAGTTTTTCATTTAATCTACCAAATTCGTACCTAATTTCATCATTTTTTTTCATTTATTATGTTTTGTTGCCATTCTAAGTTTCATGAGATTTGTAAGCATGCAGTGCGGCTGTTCTTGTTCTTGTATGCTTACGATTTAGTGTATATGGATGACTTCAAGTCATTAATGAAATTTTTTGTTGAGGTATTCTAATTATGGCAGGTTTAACTTCTTCTCTTGTAACAAAACTTTCAAAATAAATTTTATTATTGTGTTTTCAACTGTATATCTTGTTTACTTTTGTTTTCCTTTTCTTTCAGTGGTGTACAATATAATATATTATAATATAGTAGGTTTGTATAATATAATTTTGTTATGTACTTGAATAAATTTTATTATGTTTATTTGGAATAACAGTAATTTGAATTAGAATAGGAACTATAATTATGTAGAGGAGTTAGTTTGATTTCAAATTTTAGATTTGGTATTAAGATGTATTTGATATGAAATTATATGTAGGATATATTTTTGTTGTTGATTTAGAATAGGGTGTGTTGTATTTGATTTGGAATTGGATTTATTTGATTTTTGGACCGGGAATTATTTGATTTGGAATAATTTATAATTTGTAATTTTATTTATTTGATTTGTAAGAATTTGGATTTAATGTATTTGATTTGATCTCCTTTGGAATTTGGAATTTGATATATTTGATTGTATAGAATTTAGAATATGATATATCTTTTTTTGATTTGGCTAAACAATTCATGATTTGGAAAGATTTGGAAAGATTGATATATAGGAACAATTCAAAATTTGGAATAATAATCTTGTTTTGATTTTGGGAGCTGAAGAAATCTAATTGTGTTGTAATTGAATTGCTTAATAATATGCTAGCTGTGACTGCTATGTTGTGATGAATTGTATCTATTCTAGTTGTGTTTGCAGTGCATTGTATCAATGGACAGGCAGAGGAGTTTGTGTGCTTGCAAAGTATTGTATCCTAGTGTTTGTAATAAGTATAGTATCAGTTAACAGTGGTATCAATGTTCGTGTGCTTACATTGTATCGGATCAGTGAATTGAATTACAGATGATACAGGTTGCAAAGTTCGTGTGAATTGAATTGTAATAATACTCAGTGTGATACAGGTTACAGTGTATTGTAATGCTGATCTGTACTGGGTGAGTTTGCAAACCTACCGTCCGCTAGTAAGTCTAGCGGACGTTGTACATACTGTTATTTTGACATGCCTTATAAGCTAAATGGGGGCATAACCATCCACTATTCCTAATCCCAGCCATCCAAATACAAAACGAACGGTTTAGAGCCTATATGCCACTTTTTATCCCATAGCATATAGATGCTATGGATCATTCCCCATATATATATATATATATATATATATATATATATATATATATATATGGTAAGGATCAAGAGCATTCTCCTTAAATAGCATTCCGCTTTAAATAGCATTCTTTTATTAAAACTACGTCGTTTTGGAGGGACGCGGTGACATTTTTGTAAATATAATGCCACCGCGTATATAAAAAATTGTCACTGCGTCCCTCCAAAACGACGTAGTTTTAATAAAAGAATGTTATTTAAGGCGGAATGCTATTTAAGGAGAATGCTCTTGATCCTGACCATATTTATATATATATATATATATATATATGGGGACCGATCCATAGCATCTATATGCTATAGAACAAATATTGGCATATAGGCTCTAAACCACACGTTTTATTGATTAATGGTTGCGATCTTAAGTTCCAACTCCCCGTCCGCTAGTATTACTAGCGGATGTAATTAAAAAAAATTCCAGACCATTGTGCCCCTCGTGAGTGAAATTAGCAAGCCAAAAGAACATGGTCCGCTAGTATTACTAGCGGATATAAGTCAGTAGATGAACATAGTCCGCTAGTATTACTAGCGGATAGAAGACTCTATCATCGTGCAAAAGGTCACATGCCAGATTTATCATGCAATATGAACTTCAGTTCATCACTAAGCCAAGCAAAACAAGATCTATGATAAGTTGGTAACCATTTCAAATATGAAAGACTGTCAAATATTAAGTTATATAGCAACTATCAGCCTCCATTAGAAGTTTATAATAGCAGTTAATTTACAAAAGTGTATATGTTACCTAAAATCATGACTTTTGCCATTTCTTTAAGCCCAATCCTCAATAAGATATGAACTATTTTATATTTTATGCTAAGCTAACTTGCATATGTTTTGTGCAAGTAGATTAACCTTTGTCCCTAGTCCCTACATGCTGGTCAAGAAGCAGGGAAGTAACAAAAATAGAAGAGCAAAAAAATGTCTCATGTTGCAGCAAGTGGGTTGTTTACCTTCCAGATGTATGGCAAGAACTTCAAAAACACCGTTATCAATTGTCAAGATACTAACATCAAATGTCCCACCACCAAGGTCAAAAACAAGTATATTTTTTTCGCCACCTTTCTTGTCCAAACCATAGGCTATGGTAGCTGCAGTGGGTTCATTAATTATTCTTGCAACATTCAATACAGCTATAACGCCTGCATCCTTAGTTACCTGTCGTTGAGCATCATTAAAGTAAGCTGCAAAGGACATGTTAAAGAGAATAAGTCGATATTAATTCACTATCTAAAGTTCCCAATTTGGTAGCCTCCTCTTTTGCGATAGAAAAAGCGAACCATTTAGTATTCTGACTTATATCCGCTAGTAATACTAGCGGACCATTTAGTTTCTGTTCTTTTAACTCACGAGGGTTTTAACTCACGAGGGGCATAAGCGTCATGGATTTTGATTAAACAAGTCCGCTAGTATTACTAGCGGACGGTAATTTGTCATTCTAAATCGCAGCCGTTAATCAATAAAACGTGTGGTTTAGAGTCTATATGCCAATATTTGTCCTATAGCATATAGATGCTATGGATCGGTCCCCTATATATATATATATATATATATATATGTATGTATAATATGATTGTTGACTCCACGTGGCATCAGGATTACAAGATTCATTTTACTACAGATAATTGCTTATATATTATGTTTCCTGCTATGTTACTTAATAAGACTTCAAAGATCACGTGAATTAAAATAAAGGATGCACGGTTGTTGGTTCAATAAAGGACACGTGAATGTCACTTTGATTATACTGGATATTCTTATTATGATTATTGCTGGCATCTGTTCGTTATATATATATATATATATATATATATATATATATATATATATATATATATATATATATATATATATTGTTGCAACATGATTTCATTTTACAAAACCGTACGGTTATTATTATTATATTATATATATTTTATATATATATAATATAAATAATATTCTTAATTATTTTATTATTAAAATAAAAAAATTATTTTAATCTTAAAACAAAAGGTTTATTTTAATATTAAAATAAAAGAGTTTATTTTAATTTTAAAATTGGATTTCATGCTAACTAATTAGAGTTGGAATTGGATTTCATGATAACTAATTGGAGTTGAAATTGGATTCCATGTTTCCTAAAATAAAGGAGTTTATCTGTGTAATAGGAAAATGAATCCATATTTCCTTAAATAAAGGAGTTTATTTATATATGAAATAAGATTTCATATTATTCAAAATAAAGGAGATTATTTGTGAATAGGAAAAAGAATCTGTGTTTCCTTTAATAAAAGAGTTTTTTTTACTTGGAATTAGATTCCATAATTAATAAAAATAAAGGAGTTTATTTTGATTAAATATTTTGATTAAAATAAAATAGTTTATTTTATTCAAAATTGGATAAATTAAAATAAAAGGGTTTATTTTGATTTAAATTTGGATTAAAATAAAGGAGTTTATTTTGATTCAAAATTAGATTTTATACTAACTAAATTTGCCCATTAAATGATATCAATGGATATATTGAATGTTTATTATTCATGAGATGAATGTTATTTATTGATACACGTGGTGATGTGTATGATAATAAATGGGATTGATTATGGACTATTGACCAATGTGATTATATTTTATTTTAGTTGGATGCATGAATGTATGTGTTTTATTAAATGGGGTCTACGTACCTCGTCTTCTCTAATTTTTTGTTAATGTAAATTTTATCTCATCCTATGTACTTCCCCTTGACTGTTGATGAAAGTTTCTATTTATTTTAAATAGTTTTATAATAGGAATAATTAGAATTAATTTTGAAGAATTGGAGATCAAGGATCAAAGAGCGCTTGAAGACCCGTTTGTAATGGAGCCCGGGTTTAAATGTAATAGTTATATTTAAATGTAATACATTCTCTTACATTCTTATGAAACCCTACATGTTCGGGTTCATTTACTAACTTTCAAATTTTCGTTCTTCTTTTACGAAATTTTCGCCATAACTTCGTTATAGCTTAGTTTTAATCCGTTATAAGCAACTAACTTATATGCGATGATTTTAAACTTGTCCATCAACAAAATTTATACTATGATGGTTTTAAATTTGTCCATCAACAACGTTCTTCGTGTTCTTCGTGTGTTCATCGTGTTCTTCATTCGTTCTTCATTTTTAATCGATATTTTGGATTACGATTTCACTTTTTCTTGGAATTTGATGTTATAGAACACCATTCCTTACTTATTTAACCTACTCATTCATAAGATTCATTCGGATCGCTCAAAATCCTTACGAATCTTATACTTCCTTAAGAAATTTATAAACTAAATTTCTTATTTCTTATTTCTTATTTCTTCTTTTCTCATGATTTCAACCATATGAAATCATTCTCAATATCTTTTACCCCTTATTCTCATTTAAACTATGTTTTTAAAATAAAAACTTAAAGAAAAATTATCTAGAAGTTAGGTTTTCGGATTACCTTTCTTCTTTAATCTTCCTCCGTCGGACAAAGTTTGCTCACGAGCAAGCTTTTCTTCCTTCTTCTCCTTCTCTTCCCCCATCCGAACTCTCTCTCTTTCTCTCTCAAAGTGTAGGATTTTCAAAATCCCATTCAAATAAGATTAAGCTTCCTATTTATAGATTTTCAAGGTTAGGGGCAAAATAGACATTTCGCCCATAAAATCACTATTCACACCTCCTTACTATTCAAGACTTAAGGACTAAGTTAACTTAGCCCTCAAGTTTGCTTAACCCTTAAGTTTCGTAGTTCCGTCTTTCGGGTTTCGTCCGACAGTTTTAAAAATTGCGATTCTCGGAATCCAAATATTTTTGGATATTTCGTCTTTAACCATAACAAAAATATTATTAAATATTCCATCACGTCTCAACATTTTACGTAATCTATAACTTCTCAGAATTTCAAAATAAATCTCCGAGCAGAAACGAATGAATAGTGCCTATTTCATCTTTTTCCCCGAAAATATTTTGTTCCCGGAAAACTTTTATTTTCGTCTTGAAATTTTTTACTCGTTCAATCTAGCTCGTAGCCAGAATCGTCCCGATTAATAATCATTCCAGGCTATAAAACGATTAATAAACACATAACACATAATAGTATTAATAAAAATTCATTTTATTAATAACTAATTCTTTAAATCTTAATTTCTGGACAATCTGGATTTTCGGGTTGTCACATCCTCCCCCCCCCCTTATAAAAATTCCGTCCTCAGAATTTCTTCAAACCATACCCATACCCGGGTCATCACATATTCCCCCTTTTATTAAAATAATCAGGCTTAAATATGAATTAATACCCTAAACTATAGGGCATATTCCACTTCGGTGATCCACCTTTCAATTTTGTCAATTAGGTTATTAAACTATCATTTTTTTCCAATTACATAAATTGAACACGCCACGTCAGCAATTGCTGACGTGGCTAATTTAAGTGGGGTCTTAAGAAGCTTATGTGGCAAAAAAACTATTATTTATTCTTTACATAAATAAATTTGTTTAAATAAAGGACAAAATCGTCAAAACACATTAACATAACAAATTAATATAAAACATTTCCTTATATCTCTCTCTCCCTATTTTCCTCTCTCCCAGAAAGTCGAATGAGCCACCACAACCGCCGCCGTACCAGAAAGTCTCTGGTCAAGAATGCCGCCTCTGCCGCCCCTGCCGCCGGTAATTCTGCCGGAGAGAAAAACAGTGATTCTCGATCCAGAAAACAGTGAAGCAGGGGATTATTTTACTTTCTTCTTCACAGACCCCTTTATTATTCAAAGAACACAACCACAGATCATAAAGTAAAGAAGAAACTAACATGAAGAAAATACACAGAAATACCAAGTAAACTGCCATCCATACCAACAATTTATACACATAAATAAATTTAATACTTCCAAATAATAAACCCACAACCATCATCTTCTTAAAAGACTAGATTTTGACCAACAAATATCCACCAATATAGGAGACAATTACATATATATAACAAGAATAACTAAGCATTTTACAAAGATGAAGCACAAGCATAGAAAATAAGTAGAAAATTGAGGTTAGTCTGCTTAAAAAAACATACTGAACTCGGTAAAGAAGAGCAAGAGCATAATAACAGAAGAAACAAGCGTGATAACACCACCGGGTAGCCCACAATTATTCTACTGGATCAAAACACGAAAACCCAAATCTTTATTCAAATAATTTCATACAAATTATACATTAAATAGGAAATCTTTGTGTTTCTCTCTCATACAGAACACAGCCGGCGCCGGAGTTTTTCAATCGAGTTTGGCGATTCGGTAGTATTTATGAAGTAAGTTTCCATTGAAATGTCAAATTAACAAACAAGATAGAGAGGTTTAAAAGAGAGAAAATGGAGGTGAGTTAGGGTTTTGAAGTGTCTGGATTTGGGCTTTGCTTCGGGGGAACTGAATTTGGAATGTGGGTATGGGAGGAAGAGGGATTTTAGTGAAGCCCTACCTCAGCCCTACTGGCCTCCTCGCTTACGCTGCTGGCATCAGCATCACCTCTCTTCTTCCTCGACACCGCCGATTCCAAGCCCGGCATCCAAGACATCTACTGGATCTAGCGACGACGATGACAATGATGATTCGGGGACCGGACTTAGAGGGGAGAGAATGGAATCGGATTGATGATTTTGCTTCAAAGCTTCATTATCAACTTCATTATCAAAACTTCGATGATCAAAAATAGTGAGAGATTGACTGATGGATTTAGATATTTATCGATTTGGTTTAGATCGATTGTCTGATATAAGAATATATGTTTGTTTATTTTGTATTAATTTGTATTAATCGATCGAAAATAATTAGGGCTTTTAAGATCTTAACCATTTTGCCCATGCTGATAAAATGATTTGATTATGTAATGAATATTAAATTATTTATTTGCCACGTAAGCTTGTTAAGACCCCACATAAATTAGCCACGTCAGCAATTGCTGATGTGGCGTGTTCAATTTGTGTAATTAGAAAAAATTGATAGTTTAATAACCTAATTGACAAAATTGAAAGGTGGATCACCGAAGTGGAATATGCCCTATAGTTTTGGGTATTAATTCATATTTAATCCAAATAATCAAATGCTAGAATTTATTTTAATATCCTTTAGTAGAAATATACTATAATTATTTCTCTTCCCTTTCTATAGATTGTCTCAACACAATTTCTTTAATCTATACATTTAGCTATATCTCAATATAAATCAATAAATCTCTAACCAATATTTATCTAAAGATATATCGATTTTCTTCTCTCATCAACAATGTACATATATAAAAGTCTAAACCTAGCACACATCGAGTATTTAATAGTATTCAATATAGTACATTGAGTGGTTTCCCACAAATAACCAACAAATTAGTTTCTGTCTTGTCTACCCTGTTTTCACAGTGAGTTAGATCGGTTACTAATTCGTATATACCTCTGCTCTTTGAAGGAATCGTTTAGCCCAGCTCCTATACATCCACCATTAAATGATACAGTTGCACTGCCTTAGACTTGATACTTACTCATACATATACTCAAGAAATTGGTGATTATCAAAGATATTTAACGTCAACAACTTACTATGATAAAATAATTTCATGCACATAAATTATTTAATATGGATAGATAGATTTCTATCCATCTTCTTTACTTCAAATAACTCGGCTCTTCAATAAATAACAAATATATAATAATAATATATTTATTAAACACATAAATCACTTATTGCATAGTTTATATTTCCTCATGCAACACCATTCCACATACCTCACAATACATATATATTGTTATTTGAACCCTTCTCATGCATTAAGAATTTTATTTACTAAATTCTTATTTTAATAATTTCTGAAAATTCGGGTTCTTACATCCTCTCCCCCTTATAAGTATTCCGTCCTTGGAATCACCAAAACCTCCTATACTCGGTGTTATTCGGAATATTACATATTCTTTTGAATATTTTTATCCATTCTCTTTTCGAAAGTTTTATTATAACTTGCTCACTTGCATTCTACCACTTTTCCTTTCTAAGGAACATGCTACTTAATACATTCATCCTTCCGAAGAATAAGAATCTTCAACGATTTTTCAATAATCGGGAAGCAGTATAAATAATCTTAGATTCCAAATTATGTTGAGGGGTCACAAGATCATGAACTCTTCTCTAGGTTTACAAATGCTTCAACAAAATCCTTCACACTGCAAACCAGAGTGTTTATCAATCACAAAGACTGAAAACACCCTCCACGCGTACACTAGGTGGCCAACCTATTGTACCACTACGTTGGGCCGCAACGTAGTGTTTTGTAACGACTACATGCATTACGCTTGGAACCATTGTCCCCAAAAACATGTCCTCTTATAGGGTTGTTCACCTAAGCTTTTCAACAACTGAATCCGCACCGGAGCAATCTGGTTTGGCACAAATGTTCAAGAATGCTTGAATTTCACAATTATTTTTCGACAGTCGTCTAACCGAATCAAATAGCTTAGACTTTTATCAATAATTCAGACATCAATAGAAATAGTTTGGCCAACTTAATTGACCTTTTTCATAAATAAAAGAAAACCAAAAATTTTTTATGACATCATGATACCGTACTAGATTAGTAGTACGTTGAGGATTCCGCCATTATGTGACTCTGTCATACTACATCATACCAAAATTGGCTGATGATCTTTCAATCTAAACCAACACTAGGTTCAACTGCATTGCTGACTCCATCATTTACAATACATCATATCAAATGATGCACATGGTTAAAAATACATTTTAAAAGTTTTCAAATCCTTTTTTTGTCTTAGCCAAAAAAATTAGCATAGACATATGAATAACGATATTATTTTTAAATCATCATTGGTTCACTCACATGATCCAATGTTTTTCAAGAAAACAGAAGTGTGAATTTTAGCACGAAGTCAATAAATTTTGAAAATCTAGCAGAGCTATAAGATTTAGAAAATCCAGGTTTCTCCATCAACTTCAATCCTTTCTATACCAAAATTTCTAACTTTATAACATATATATACCCGATACAGTTCATCAAATTTACCACACTTTGAAATTCGGGAACTTGCCACAATTATATGAGTTTAAGAACTTATCCTAGTCAGACCATAGGCGTCCATTCGCTGAGGGGTTCAAAAACATTTCATATAATTATGAGACACGAACGTACCATGTGCATGAGTTTTAAGAACTCACGCCTAATCTTAATATTCTCTATCTTAATCTTAATAGTCTTTATCTATAAAATATGATATGAGAAAAGAATCACCTTCTCACCATAAGCATATCGATAGCGCGACACCGACATTCCATTGATTATCATTGTGAGGAACCGAGCATGAGCCTAAAGCCTCTGCCCACACAAAGGTTTGTACAACTCAGCTCTCACATGAGTCCTCAACTGAAATCTAACTTAACTCTATCTCAGTCTTAACTTGCTCTTTACTCGATACGAATTCTTCGTATCTCACCACATACAACTCCACTTGAGTTCATATCGTACCAATTCATAGTACAATCTTTTATAGCATCAAGCTATACAGACTTAGTCGTTACAGACTATTATCACTTTATAGCTTAATCTGATCACGTCGTGATCATCAATTTACCTTAAAGTTCTTTCCCTATTATTAACAAAACTCCACTCGAGTTCATTCTTATTATCTTTGTCATATTTATCTTATAGACATCATCTTATCATTTTTATTACTGGAGTTAGGAAACTCCTGAATCCTCATTCTCTAGATACTTCAAGATTCTTCTTTGAATCTTCACTTATACGTATTTTAAATCTTTATCTTTCTCTCTCTCAAGTTATAGCTTAAGTTACACTTACCTAAGTTTATAACCTACAGCTTTGATACCAACCTGTGACGCCCCCAAATCCAGGTTCCTTCAACCCTCGAATTCGGTCCGCCACGATATACTATCGTCAACTATTATATCTTTTATTCATAAATTAATGAATATAACTTTGCTTATTACAATTTAGAATATAAATTCTTTCCGATTCCAGGATCTATGTAATGACCCAAAACTTTTATAATTTTCACAACTTGGTCATTTAATATTCCTGTTTTACATCATATTCGATGTTATAAAAATATGCGGAATAATTTAAACTTTTTTAATCTCTTATGAAAAATAAAACTTTTATTGATTTCTTAACTTGAATCAATTACAAATCTTTGAATCAAATTATGCTATGATTCACTCTATCCAATTTCTGTATAAATTCTTACATCTAAACTTGAACTCCTAATAACTTAACATGTATTACACATTATAAACTACTATCCGGTGCATCTCCTAGAACCTAAACATGCTTCATAAGTATATATTTAAATAAACGAATCAATCTCCTTCAATAGTATTGAAGTTTATCAATCTAGTAGCATATAATCTTTACCGCGAGTCTTTAACCTGCAAAAGTGGTTATTTGCAAGGGTGAGCTTGATAGCCCAGAAATTCTAACATTTTTCATGCAGCACATAGCATATAATAGCATATTCAGTTCATACATTCATAATCAATTAATATTTACTATGCATTTTACTTCTCACATAACAAGCATAGAGATTTACTTCACAAGCATATCATCAATGATCAACTTTCAACTTTCATACATATCTCATATGCATTTCATATATATACATCAACATTATCATAGCAAAATATAGCTCAACTAACAGTTATAGAATTCATATATCAAATAGAAACTAAAAGACTTGCCTGATTCGTAGTTTATCAACTACGACTTAACTGCTTAAAACTTATTTGCATTGCGTGTATTCCTCTTGATTGCTTGAAGTTGCTAATTCTAGCTCTTCAATCCTCCCATTGCTCTCAATACTACTGAACTTCCAAGTTCTTAGAACACTTGTACGCTCTCAATCTCACACTTGGAAATTCTCAGCAATGGAAAATAGAAGGAGATGGGTTGCATTTATAGAGAAACAAAAACACAGATATTGTCATCTCCCACTAAATTAAACACATGGATTGAAGGATTGTATGACGGTTAACAAGGAGTTGTTGGATGGTAGTTGATTCACATTATTATGCCCACTCCCCTTTTCATCATTTGGAAGCTATGGATTTTGGAGAAGAAGAAACAAGCTAGACTAGGCCAATGGTCTATTCACGTGATATAGGAGATGAGACTCATAAAATGGGACAAAAGCTATAACTCAACATTCCATATTATTATTATTAGCATACTTAGGTTTATATGATATTTTCCCCCAAATGTGCATACATATACACCCACTCACAAAGAATTATATAATCCATGTACATTAGTTTATTCCAATTAATATTTTAATTGGGCTAATTATAAAATAGTTGGATATTCTCAATCTATCATTATCGAAAAAAGTTATCATCTCAAATACACTAAATTATTATAATGATAATTAATATCAATTATTTATTAACTCACCATTTATTTTCTCTTAATACTTCCCATTAATTCTCTCTTGGATTTAACTTTCCTAGTTATGTCACACAAGACATAATTATGTGAACATAGTAATTAATAGCTCACAAGCTTATAATAGTATAATCTAACAAAATAACATTATTCTTAACTTTACATCTTATAACATGGTCATGGAAGTGGTCTATTGCACCATGTTACACTTTATTATCTCACTTGTACATAATGCTAACATACAAGTATTTATACATATATATATTCAAATACTTCGTATATTATATAGTTACCATTAAAGTGTTCTACTTCATTTCATATCATATAGATGTAGCTACTATATAATATAAAATCATTGCACATAAAAATTAATTCCTTCAATTATTTACTCATTAAATTATTTAATGAATGTTTATTCCATCACTTTGCCATACTAGACACGTCTCACAAGCTTATATTAAGCTTATTACTTATTCGCATTACTTATTCATTTCCCACCACATTACTATAATCATAATGATGTACTTTGCAATAACATAACATAAGATATTTTTATCATGTTTTCTCTAAATACAACAACTAATTATAATAACACGATTTACTCATTTTCGCAAGATATTATTCTTAATATAATATCTTTTTATTATTAAAATATTTACATGCACGACACACGTACACACTATATATAGAAAATAAGTTTATTTACTATTATGATAAATTGTTTCCATCAGCTTATATAGCAAATATGTTTTAATATATTTACCACATTACTTAATCTCACACATTTCCTCGTACAAAGCTATATAAGGTAATATAAAAATAATATTCCCCCTTTTATTAAAATAATCAAATGCTAGAATTTATTTTAATATCCTTTAGTAGAAATATACTTAAATTATTTATCGTCCCTTTCTATAGATTGTCTCAACACAATTTCTTTAATCTATACATTTAACCATATCTCAATATAAATCAATAAATCTCTAACCAATATTTATCTAAAGATATATATAGATTTCCTTCTCTCGTCAACAATGTACATATATACAAGTCTAAACCTAGCACACATCGAGTCTTTAATAGTATTCAATATAGCACACTGAGTGGTTTCCCACAAACAACCAACAAATTAGTTTATGTCTCGTCTACCCTGTTTTCACAGTGTGTTAGATCGGTTACTAATTCGTATATACCTCCGCTCTCTGAAGGAATCGTTTAGCCCAGCTCCTATACATCCACCATTAAATGATACGGTTGCACTGCCTTAGACTTGATACTTACTCATACATATACTCAAGAAATTGGTGATTATCAAATATATTTAACGTCACCAACTTACTATGATAAAATAATTTCATGCACATAAATTATTTAATATCGATAGATAGATTTCTATCCATCTTCTTTACTTCAAATAACTCGCCTCTTCAATAAACAACAAATATATAATAATAATATATTTATTAAACACAGTCATCACTTATTGCATAATTTATATTACCTCAAGCAACACCATTCCACATACCTCACAATACATATATATTCTTATTCGAACCCTTCTCATGCCTTAAGAATTTTATTTACTAAATTCTTATTTTAATAATTTCTGAAAATTTGGGTTCTTACAGTCATGTATACATAATTATCAATTAATGTTTTGATTTTGGAGGCTTGATATCTAAAAATGATAGTTGTTGATTAAACATGTGTATTGGAGTGGATTCATCGCTGCTTTGATGTATTTAGGATGCCAGATTGACAGTGCAGAATACACACTCGCGCGGCCGTGCCATGAAAGCCTTGAGAAACCGCGTGCCCGTGCTAAAAGTTTGTATAGGAAGATTAATCTTCGTGCACCGTCGCCTTTCCCTATTCAAAAACCGCGCGGCCGCACTCGACACCGAATTTGAAATTTTTTTATTGGATTTAACAAAGTGTCTTGCAGAATATCTTCCATCATTTGAAAAAATAGAGAGCGTATTTTCTTGTTCTCCAAAACACGCACTACTCTTCCTTTCCAAATCATTCCAAATTGAAGGTGTAACATCTCATCTCCACTGCTTGTTTATCGCATCAGTTCTCCTACCCACGTTCAACATCTACACTGATAAAACTAGGGCTTCAGAGGGTTATGCAATATAAGTTTGGGGGTTCTCTATGCAGCGAATATATCACTCACAAGTATATCAAACAAGTTTTCTTCTTCTTCATTAATTTCAAATGGGTTCTATGCATGCACATTTTGTCACTCCATCGTCATCATCTTCCTCCAGTAGTCAAGGCGAGGATATTGTGGATCATATGAAATTTCTCAGTCTGGAGGCACAAATGGAGTACTATAGAATAGTGCCAAAGACATTTGAAGGAACGAGGCTTCAAGCCTAAGAAGCAGGATGGGCAATTGTGGGTTATGATTTGAGAAAGAGGATGGGGAGGATTTACTGCAACCCCTATGCTTGCTCCCATGGGTATTGTTCGAGAATTTTATGCTAATTACAAAGATACTATGAGTGGGTTATCAATGGTTCAAGGAGTTCAAGTAGATTACAGACCTCAATCAATCAGGGCAGCTTTCAGAATACTCGACACTCCACCGACTAGGTATGATAATTGGGTCGAGGTTGCCCATTTTGAGACTGATTTGGACAAGGTTATCACTGATTTATGCATTCCAGAAACACAGTGGACTTGTAGGGCAGGAACAAATCAGCCTCGCACTTTCCCAGCCTCATCCCTGAATCATTATCCAAAGGCTTGGAATTTGTTCATATGTGTGAATCTTGTACCTTCGATGCATCAGCATGAAATCACAACTGAGAGGGCTATCATTTTGTGGGGAATCGTCACAGGCAAATACATCGATGTGGGCCATCTCATTAATCAAAACATGTTACGTTACATGAGGGGGAGCACTATGGGAAGTATTCCACATGCGTCTATTATTGTTAGTCAGTGTGCACAACAAGGAGTCCGTTGGGGTGATGAACAGATGCAAAGTCTGTAACGCCCGAGAAAATCAGATTTTTAAGAGAATTAAAATTTTATTAAATTATGTGGATTAAATGAATTTAATTTATTATTTATGGGAGCAAGCTAATTGAAGGTCATTCTATGACCTAAACATATCAGAACATCGTAGGATTTTGGCTACGTGATAGAATTAAAGTGTTTGAATTTCCAAGACGAAAATAAAAGCTTTCCGAGAAATTTTTCAAAAAACACTATTCACGCATTTCTGCTCAGGAATTATTTTTGAACTTCCAAGAAATATGTTACAATAGAATATCAAGGTGAGATGGAATATCCAATAATATTTCAGTTATGGAAAACGTAATATTTTGCATGTGGACTTAATTTGAGAACGTTAGGAAAATCAAGCGTAAAGAAGTTAGGGTAATGATTGTATGATACGTAGGTATTGTGCGAGGTAGAGAATATGAGTTAGAATACGAGAATTATACGTATAGAATACGTCCTAAGGTTTTAAGCCATTGGTGAATGGACTTGTGGATTATTTGGGAAGTATAAGTCCAATATGATTTAATAGGAAAGTTCAATAGAATTAAATTTACAAGCCCAAGTGTTTGTAATGTAAAGCCAAAAGATTTGTTAATACAAGCCCAAAGTATAAGATGATATTAATTGAATTTAAAGTCCAAAGCAAGGATGATCCATGGGGCAACCCATGAGCACATGGATGACCCAAAGTGGTGGGCAAGTGAAGTAACTTAATGGATAAGTGTTGTGGTGAACAAGTAATGTAACTTAATGGCTAAGTGTTGTGATGACCAAGTAATAAAAGTGGGGAGCAAGTTTACTTGATGGTTAAGCTTGGAATAGTAAGGAGGTGGATGGATTAATGACCAAACTACCCTAATCTAGCAAGTCCTATAAATAGCAAGCTCAAATTTCATTATTTGGTTGTTAACTTTCTTCCAAGCTAAGCAACTTAATTGGTACAGAGAATAAACACATATAAAGTTAGACTTCATTTGTTAGATTTTCAAGAAACAAGAAGAAGATTAAGGCTTAGCATGTTATCATCAAAGGGTAAGCAATCTTGAACCATGATCTCTTTTTCTTCCATTGATAGAGAAGTTAGTAGTGGTAGAGCATGTATGCTAAGAAAGAGTTGGAATGATGAATCAAATGGCCTAAGTCTTCATAAGCCGTATAAGTCATGAATAATCTATTCATAATCATTTAAGCTATGAACTTAAGAAGAATTTGTAAGAAATTGTCTTATGTTTATAATAATGAAGTAGTATGATAATAAGAAGTAAGAATAGTGATTAAAGGACCTAACTCATTAATAAGTCATAAACAATGAAATCAAGTATGTTATATTTTTATAAGTAAATAAGTTCATAAAGAACATGTAATGATTTCACATGAAAATAAGATGTTGTAACATGTAGGTGGAGATGTCTATATAATGGATTGAATTCATTTAGAATGATGAACAAGTCTTAAGTAACGAAGTTTTGCCGGAATTCACACGATTAGACGATAATCGTTAAATTCGTAAAATATTCGGAATGGAAGTCGAATTTTGATATTGAGCTTGGAAACATTGGTTTTCAATGGAGATAAGTCTTATTTGGCATTATAGAGTTGTGGATTTGAAAAATGACCGGATTTCGACTTAGAACAAAGAAACGAGCGTTGAACGTTCACGAACGTTTATCATTTTCGTTAAAAATGGACTAATAGGTGAATTTTTAGTTAACGAAGTTAAACAGATAAAATTCTTACATGATCACGTAGAGTATATGATTTGTGAACCGTAGGCTCTTGAATGAGCCAATTCGGACTTATAACGAAGAAGTTAGGAGCTCGGGAATCTTACCTAAAAGAAAAACTGTAAAAATTGTCTGTGGCATAGAGTCCGCTCCGCGGCACAACTCCAAGCCAAATAGCCGGCGACGCAGCGCCAAAGTGAGTCTCCTCCCTGGAAACTCAAGCCGCAGCGTGACCAGTAACAAAGAGACTCATGCAGCAGCGCCGAGTTCGGTCTCCAAGCCCTAAATGGTGACGTCGCAGCGCGGTATAACAAAGGAACACTGGCGCCACGACTCCAGCCTTAAAACCTAAGTAGTAAAGAATGGTTACTAGTAGAGCATGAATGGAAATTGATTAGTAATGAACCAATACATAATTAAACTTAATGTAGCATCATTAAGATAATTATAAACCTTAAGTAATACACTAAAGGTTGAAGATAAGTCAAATGTGAACATGAATGGTATGCAATAAACTTAATGTAGCATCATTAAGATAATTAAACTTAATGTAGCATCATTAAGATAATTGATTCAAAAGTTGAGCTTTTATTTTAGAAGTCTTTGATTCACCAGCATGTTATTATATATTGTTATTTCATTTTTTTATACTTGTGGGCAATCATGCTCACTCTTACGTAATAATAACATTGCAGTTAAGAACAAAGGTATGATTAGCCTTCTACTAGCAAAGGCAAGGGAAAAGCTAATAAGTGATAAAGACTTGTTATTGAATTTTTAGAATGTTATTGTAAAGACTAGATGTTGTTAAGACTTATTTGTTTATGTTTCCGCACAAATGTTTAAGGTTAGTTTGACATGGGATTGTACTGATTATTAAGATGTTGTAACCCCATAAGGGGAGGATTTATGAGGATTTATTTCTATCTATTGCATGGTTTGCATTTATTATGGGTAGATAGATGGATTATATTTGTACAGTGAACACCAAATCCCGTGGAATTTAAGTACCCAGATTTGGGTGTGTCACAAGTTAGTATCAAAGCTGTAGGTAATGAACCTTAGGTGGGGGTAACAACCTTGGGTAGTAGCCTTATAGGAAGAACAAAGTGATGGAAAACTCTTATCGAGTTCTAAAAAATGAATTTCTTTAATTCATGGAAGATAATAAAAGACTTTATGTGCTTATATGTTAAATTATGTGCTCACTAGTACGACTTAGTAACTAAAACTTGTAATGATGTTTTCAGGATGTCGGATGTGGGAGGAGCTAGTCGAGTTGGGGAGGAGGAACCCCGAGTACCTACTGAGGAGGAGCCCCAAGACATTCATGTTGTCAAGGAGCAGTTGATACAGAGAGAGACATCTCCATTTATCACTGTTGTTGGTCAGGAGCATGAGTCTGAGACTGATCCTGAGGAGGAAGATGAAGAGGAAGAAGAGGAGTTTCCCCCGCACTCAATTGATACTGAGATGTACGACGAGTTATATAATCGTAAAGTAGAGTTACATGACAGTGTCCAGGATTTAACTGAGAGGGCGATTATTCAACAGATTACCCTCGAGTAGAAGGAGAGGGAGGTTGTGACTCTTCATACACGACTGGGAAATGTAGAATGGGATTTGGTCCACGAGAAGGGTCAAACCGAGGAGAAGACCGAGGAGATAGAGAAGTTGAAGAAGGAACTGAAGGAAAGCTCGGAAAGGCTGATCATAGCAGAGGAGGGCTGGGTAAGTGAATCACGTCGTGCTGATCTTGCAGAAGTGGATGGTCGTGCAAAGAAGGCGAAGCTTGGGGAGACGTACTATACACTTAATAATGCAATGGATGAGGCCTAGGGTCGAGTTTTGAGGTACCCAATTCAGTTCGAAGGGCTACCATCGTACAAGCTGGACCGCAGGACGATGTCTCGCATCATGGAAGAGGAACGTAGTAAGACTATTCAATGCCTTAACTGGCAGTGATAGGATTTGTTTAATTATGTGAAAAACTTATTTGGTATTTAGATGTAAATTCCGATGTAGTTATGAACAAAGAAATATTTTAATATTTAAATCCTTTGGATTCTTTATCTCAGGATAGTTGATGTAAATAGCAGTGATGCTATCATTTGATGTTAAAACTTTCGATTTGAATGAATATATATCAAGTTGTTTGAGATAATGTGTTAAATAATTATGTTAAATTATTGAGTAATGCCTTAACTATTTAGACAAATAAACAAAGATCTAATAAGCATATATTTTAATAGAAATATGCCGCCAAAAGAAGATAACACTGTCAACCAGCTCAGGAAGAGTCAACGAATAACAACAATAACGCCAATGCTAATCCTGTTTAGCGATTGGTTAACTTACTAGCTGGAGCAATGAATAATCAACCTCAAGCTCCACCAAATACTACGTTTAAGGATTTCAAGACGGTGGGACCGCCAGAGTTTGAAGGTTCCATGAACCCAATTGAGGCTCAAACATGGGTTATGGAAATGGAAAAGGTTTTCTATGTTGCTAGAGTTAGAGAAGACCAGAAGACCGCTTTCGCAATGTTTATACTGAAATCTGAAGTGAGTTATTGGTGGCAAACAAACAAGGTCCGTGGAGGTGAAGGTGTGATTACTTGGGAGAGATTCAAAGAGATGTTTTTCGAGATGTATTTCCCAACTAGCTCGCAGAACCAAATGGAAGTCCAGTTTCTAGAGTTGAAACATGGAAATATGTCTGTACCAGATTATGCAGCTAGATTCAACGAGTTAGATAGCTTCGCCCCGTATCAAGTACACACGGATGAGAGAAAAATAAGAAGGTTTGAACAAGGACTGAAGCCCTGGGTATATAGCAAAGTATCAATGTTTCATCTAAACACTTTTGCTGGAGTACTAGAAAAGGCCATCCTCACGAAAGGAGGAAGCGATGCGGTGACCAAGTACAATCAGGATCAGAAGAAGAAGAAGAGTGAAAGTGAAGGAAATAACAAGGCTAGTGGAAGTGGCAAAAGAGGTGGTAATTTTAATCTGAAGAAAAGGTGGAATGACAACTCATCTTCAGGGAATCAGCAAGGAGGTCAGAAGAAAAGGATTGAAGCATGCCCAACCAGCGGGAAATCTCATCTGGGGGTTTGTATGAAGGGAAAGTGGGTGTGCTACAATTGTGGTCAGGAGGGCCACATAGCACCTAACTGTCCTAACCCAAAGAAGGGTACCTGCTTCACTTGTGGTTCAAAGGATCATCTGGCAAGAGACTGTCCTAAGAAGGGATCTGGAGGGGCAGGATCAGGAGAAAATAGGGGAAACAATAGTGGAAACGCCTTGACTATCACAGGACCAACCGCAACCAACTGACCGACCGCCAGGACTTTCAATATGACGGTGCAGGATGCAGTTCAGTCACATGATGTAGTGTCAGGTATCATTCCGATCAATAAAATTAATGCTTATGTATTATTTAATTCGGGTTCTACTTGTTCCTTTATATCCGATGACTTTGCAAAAAATTTAGATTTGCCTAAGGATGAATTGGAATACCCCATGAACATAGAAATTGCGAATAGAGAAATAATCCTTGTTATGTATGTACATAAGAACTCTAGAGTGGATATTAAGGGTAATATCATGAATGTAGATCTTATCCCTATTCGACTTGGGGAATTTGATGTTATCTTGGTAATGGACTAGTTATTCAATTACGGGGCTATAATTGATTGCCAAAATAAACGTATTAACCTTATGACTCCGTCAAAGGTTGTGTTTTATGGTAGCAAGTCGCTTAGACAAGCGAGTTGTTTGACGATGATGCAGACCAGTAAATTTTTAAGACAAGGCTCTGTGGGATACTTAGCTTACAAAGTCGATAGTCGTAAAAGGAATCCTAAAGTAGAGGAGATACCGGTTGTGAGGGACTTCGTCGACGTGTATCCAGATGATTTTCATGGACTTCCACCAGATAGAGAAGTTGATTTCGTGATCGATTTGGTGCCAGGAACTTCTCCAATATCGAAGGCACCATACCGAATGGCACCGGTATAGATGAAAGAATTAATGGTACAACTACAAGATTTACTAGACAAGAAGTACATTCAACCGAGCGTATCGCCGTGGTGAGCGCCGATGTTGTTTGTTAAAAAGAAGGACGGAACGATGCGACTCTGCATTGACTACAAAGAACTGAATAAGGTCACGATTAAGAATAGATATCCATTACCGAGGATCGATGACCTGTTTGATCAATTGAAAAGAGCGAGATACTTTTCCAAGATATTCTTGAGGAGTGGTTATCATCAACTGAAGGTGAGGCCAGAGGATGTACCGAAGACAGCGTTTAGAACACGATATGGTCACTAAAAAGTTTTGGTAATGTCGTTTGGTCTAACGAATTCTCCTGCCGTATTTATGGGACTACTGAATGGTGTGTTTAAGACGTTTTTAGACAAATTCTTAGTGGTATTTATAGACGACATTTTGGTTTATTCAAAAACTAAGGAAGAACATGAAGAGCATTTGAGATTAACATTGGAAATATTGAGAAGGGAGAAGTTGTATGCTAAGTTTTTGAAATGCAAATTTTGGATCGAGCGGGTACAATTTCTTGGGCACGTGATCGATAAAAATGGAATTTCGGTAGACCAATCTAAAGTCGAAACCGTGATTAATTGGGATCAGTCAAGGACGCCGTCGGAAGTACGAAGTTTTCTTGTATTAACATGATATTTCAGAAGATTCATACAAGACTTTTCCAATATCGCAACTCTGTCAACGAATTTAACTTGAAAAGCTGTGAAATTTGTTTGGACGGAGAAGTGTGAGGAAAGCTTTCAAGAATTGAATAAGAGGTTGAGTACATCACCTGTGTTATCTCTTTTGGATGATACAGGAAATTTTGTTGTTTATAGTGATGTGTCGCATAAAGGACTTGGATGTGTGCTTATGCAAAATGGCAGAGTCATTGCGTATGCATCACGATAATTAAAGAATTATGAGAAGGGATATCCGACCCACGACTTGGAGTTAGCTGCAGTTGTTTTCTCTTTGAAAATTTGAAGGCACTATCTCTATGGGGAGAAATGTGACGCCCCCAAATTCGGGTTTCTTTCAACCCGACAGATGGTGCTCCACGGTGCTACAGTTCACACAAACATTTCATTGAAAAAGCCTCAAAAGAACGAATCTCTCTTATATATTCCAAAAAAATACTACCATTCCCTAGGTTCTTTATAACCGTTAACATTTGTTCTTGTCATAATATCAAATATTATCATTACAAACCTATACTATTACATAGGTACGCTACAAGTTCGCTTTAGCCTTCACTTTATCCTTGTCGAATCCTTTGGTCATATCGTCTAAGCTGCAATCATATGGTTCAAGCAAGTGTGAGCATAACACGCTCAACAAGTACAACAATTTCATTTTTAAAAGCATGCTTGAAACATAGGAATCGTATATCTTCAATAACTGGATGATAGTTACGAAATACTATCAATATCTTAAAATATCGTTTCTTTTCCTTCAAAACATTTTGCAATAATAATAATCTATAATTCATCAATTCTGGTTCAAAACGTGAACGTCTTATAGTCTCTTTGAAAAGGATAACCCGGCACGAAGTCCGTAAGTCCGGCATATCTTACGAACACTTCTAGGTGATCAGCCTATAGTACTCTATGTTGATCAACACTACATCCATTAAACATGTATACGTTTAAGTTGTGGCAACCTCACGTTCCCATCGAATATTCGATGAAAATACATTTGTTTATTCATATTCAGGCTTACCTTGAATCCGTACCAATTAGTTGGTGTAGGATAGCGTTATCAATTCTATATTGAAAGACTTATAAATAGTTCAATCAATCTATCAAGATTAGTCTAGCCAAGTTAAAACGGGCATCGACTCTTTCTTTAAAACTATACATGCATCTCATATCTTGAATCATTTGAAAACCTGGCTAACACGAAGGTTAGACAAACGTTTAATAAAAACTTGCCTTCAGCGTCTGCTAACATATAATTACGTTTCCTTTTAGTCTTTACAATCTCTACAATACATAATCACATAACATACCACATTAGGTCATGAATGAACATACGTAGTTCCTAAAGAATCTTACCCTACTCCTCAATCTAATCCCGTATTAGATTTGTTAATATTGGTTCCGACTTTTTGTCATTCTTTACATCATTCTTACTGACTTCTGTCTCTTCCGTAACTTAAGTGAAGTTATTTCATTTGTACAACTCGGTTCAAGTTAATTATCCTTCCTCACGTCTTACTAACGTCCTTACGTTATCATCTGAAACTCGATCGTCATTGGTTAAGTATACTTATTGCATATCGTTCACGTTCATCTTCAATTGACTTTCTTTAACCCTAAGTAATCATACTTGAGTTTTAATTATGACTTAATAATATTTTATTAAGTCATTTTATTCGTTACTAAATAATTTCCCTTCATATTCCACTTGTAACCATTCATCATTGTCTAAGTTTTAAGGCTAGCGCTGCAGTGCCGGCTATTGCACTTGATGCCGCGCTGCGGCGTCACCACTTATTGCTCAAAATCCATATTCGGCGCCGCGGCGTGAGTCTCTGTGTTATATGTCGCGCTGCAGCGCGAGTTTGCAGGGTTTGAAGGCCACTTTGGTGCTGTGGCGCAGGATTATTTGCCTTGTGTTGACGCCGCGGCGCCAGCTCTGTGCACCAGACACTTTGGATAGATTTTTGACTTAATGAGATTTCCGGCCTCGTAACTTCTTCGTTATAAGTCAAAATTGGCTCGTTCAAGAGCCTATGGTTCACATATCACATACTCTATGTGTTCATGCAAGAATTTTATCTATTCAACTTCGTTTGCTAAAAATTCACCTATTAGTCCATTTTCAACGAAAACGGTAAACATTCGTGAACGTTTAACGCTCGTTTCTTCGTTCTAAGTCGGAATTCGGCCATTTTCGAGTCTCTATAATTCCAAATAAAACTTGTCTCCATTCAAAACCAATGTTTCCAAGTTCAATATCAAATTTCAACTTCCATTCCAAGAATTTCACGAATTCGACGATTGTTATCTAATCGTGAGAATTCCGGCGAAACTTCGTTACTTGAGATTTTTAAACCGTTTCAATTGGATTCAATCCATCATACTATCATCTTGACATACATGCTTTGTTAACTTATGAATATGATAAGTTATTACTAGTTCATTGTGAGTTTATAACTTATGAAAATATAAATTACTTATATTTTCAATACTCATAACTTATGTCTTCTTTTCATATAACTTATTATCATACTAACTTCAATTGTATAAACATGTTACAAGTTCTTATTCGTTCATTATAAGTTCATAGCTTATATAAGTATACATAACTTATTCATGATTCACCACCTCCTTACTATTCATGTGTGGTCACCAAGTAAAACACTTGGTGACTAAGCCTTATGCTTGGCTTCCACACCAAGGTGGCTGGCCCACCACCCCATGTGACATCCCATGGGTTGCCCCATGGGTTTTACCCATTCGGTGACCCACCAGTCCAACCCACGGTTCGATTTTAATAAATTGGGCTTACCTAAATTAACATTGGGCCTTGGTCATTCACTTGATTGGATTAATTAATAATCTAGCTCAAATGAATTAGTCATTAACTCTTAACTTAATTCTATAATATGAATCGTATCACATACATACAATTCACGTATTATCTCCGTATACTACTCGTACAATAATCATATTGTACTTCGTATTTAATCAACGTATTATACATAGATACTAAATAGTATCACCAAATGTATAACACTCGAATTAACCCTAACGCCATTCTTTCTACGCATATTATTTCCTTCACAGAAATCAATATACTCAACCCTTAGGTTTTAAGTTCGCAGGCGAAAACTGCGTTTGCCATAAATAAAATATTATCAGATAGTCCATCTTATCACGGTATTCTATCAGTACATGTTTCTCGGAATTTCAAAATAATTCCTCGAACAGAAATGGATGAATAGTGTTTTTATGGAAATTTCTCGGAAAACAATTATTTTTGTCTTGGAAATTCCAAACAATTATTTCTAAAACGTAGTCAGAATACTAACCACGTTGGCACATTCTAGGTCATAGAACGACCTTCACATAGCTTACTCACAAAGAAATTAATTAAATTCATTTAATTCACGTAATCAAATAAAAATTTAATTGTCATAAAAATCTGATTCTCTCGGGCGTTACATTCTCTCCCCCTTATAAGGATTCTGTCCCCAGAATCTTATGTAAGACCCTAACTTTTTATAAATAAAGATTTAATTTCTCTAATTATCATTTTGAAATAGTAAGGGTTGCTTTGATTAATGTGGTTAGTTTTGGGTAAAATGCACAAATATTTTAAATAAGCAAATAGTTATAAAATATTCATTGTTCTCGGGGAATATTCGTATGACGGCGCAGCCGTGTGTGGGCCCCATAACGGAAAGCGATTAGAGGAAGAAAATGACAAGAATAAGTTGTTGTTACCGTCAATACTGTTGGAATACCCAGTGGTTAAAACACAGTAATACGTGTTATTGCACGTAGCACACGGTATTGCACCAATTATTAATTCTTACGTAAGAAGGCACTACTCAATAATTGTTACAGTAGTTATTGTTCAGTATTTTATTTTATTGATTCAATAATTGCTGCGTTGGTATTTTATATTATTGTTGTTTCAATAATTGTCACTACACAGTATTTTCCATTATCGGAGCAATAATTCATATTATTTGAATAATATTATTAGAAAACATTATTGGCAATGTCTAGAAGGTTCTGTCTAAGGAGAGGTTTGGTCACCTAATTGCGCGCCAGTAAGGAGAAATCTTTATTGGAAAGCCCCCTCTTTCCTGGGAACTGCCTAGTTGTCAATAATGTGATTCTGTAATATTATTTATGAATAATTAATTATTGATATATATGATGAGGAAAATATTAATTTTATGAGGATATAGATGGAGGAAAATTTTAATGTGACAATTGTTGAAAATTAATATTTTATCTTTTTCTTATAAAATAATTCTTTTAAATATATTATTTTGAATGTGGAATATATGAGTATATGAGGAGGAAGAGTATTTTTGTGGCATTAAATGTTTAACACAAGTTTTGTGTGTTGGTGAACACAATTATTGACCGAAATTTGATTATAACCTGTAAAATCGCCCGTTTGTGAATTTCGGTCAATTTCTATTTGGAATTTGGAAAACCTTTCTTCTGTAAAGTTGAAGAGAATTGAATTTCCTATAAAAAAAAACGCGAGATTCGAATTTTCTGATAAAAGAACTATTTATTGTGAATTATTGAAGTTTCGGTATATCGGATATGAATTGATTTTTGGAGTTTAAATTATTTTTGTTAGAAAAACATTTTTTGTATTTTTTTGGACATCATTAACATGTGTGGCTGGTGTTTTTGACCAAAAGGTGGGCTAAGGAAAATTTGTATAATTATATTAATATTATATTCAATTTTCTGCTTTGGTGTTCTAAGCAATTTCCTATAAATAGGGTGCTTAGGTTAGAATTGAAAATCACACCAGAAACTGAAGTTTTCTCTCTATTTCTCTCTTGATATATTGAGCGTATTCTTGTGAGTATACTTTGAGTGTTGCTATACGGTGCAAATTCAAGTCATAGCCTATATCCGGTGTTTGAACTAGAAGTACTGTCTTTGTGAGGTAAGGGATGTTATTTTTTTGTAATGATGTTATTCTTTTAATATCATTATGCCAAAATATTGATCTGAAGTTTTTATCAAATTTGGAACTTTTGGTGTCGGGGTTACTATTCACGTATACAGCACTATTCACGTATACGGCACTATTCACGAATACGGCACTATTCACAGAAAAATTAAATTTTTGTTTTTGTCCAAAATATCTATTATGGAAACTAGCTTTGATTGTTTCCATGTTTTGATCATTCTTGAATTTTACTCCACTATGATTATTTTTGAGGTATTTTTGGACATGGATAAAAAAAAGTACGAATCCTTGATACTTGTTCTTTTGTTTCACTGGATTCGTTTTCTTTAAAATATTTTTCATCATCCTCAGTCCTAAATGATGATATTACTGAATATCTTTGGCCTGTAGTGCAAAGATGAATGAATTCTTGATGAATATCTTTGGGCCGTAGTGCAAAGATGAACAGGTGTTTAGATGAACATGACCGACTGATGAATATCTTTGGCCTGTAGTGCAAAGATAAATATTTGATTTGAGATGAATATTGATTGATGTTACAGGGATAAAATATTGATGATGGACTGTTAAATTCATATATTATAGTAGATTTCATTATCTACGTAACTCTTCTATGAATTATTATTTCCGCTGCGAATATTAATCTAAAACTTGTTGTTTAATGTATTCTCTCATATTTTTCCCTGTTGAAGACTAACGATAATTTGTTATATATTATCTTAGTTATAATATTCTTTACTGGTCTAGTTGAGCTCACCCTTTTCCTTTTTGTTCCATTTTTCTTCTCAGGAGGCGAGAATGTAGCGAGTACTAGTTAGGGTATGGAATGAAGGTTCTAGAGAGAGTTGTTTAGTAGTCCTCACCATTTTTGTAAAATAATGTATCAATAATTATGATGGAGATTTATTTGCGTGTGGATATTGTCTAGATGGTAATATATGTATTTAAACTCATAGTTTATATGTTGTAATAATAAAGTTGTAGTTATTTCTGTACCATGTATTTGACAACTCAGAATGGGTGATGTATACCTATTTTGGGGGCGTCACAGTTGGTATCAGAGCTTAGCGTTATGATCTCTGGCGTAGATCGGGGAATAGAACTAGGAGGGGAGAGACGAGTAAATCCTTCGCTAGTGTGTCCTACCTAAGCTTATTTGTTAGTTGGTCAGTATATAAGAATATTATGTGATATATTGATTTCCTTAATTAACCCTTGTTTTATGACAGTATTTGAGAATGTCAACTGAGAATATTAACAGTGGAGTAAATGAGACCGTGGAGACGCTGGTACTCACCAACAAGGAGAACGTGCAACAGGCTGGCAATGTTCCTCCTGTGAACAACACCACTGAGCAGATGATGAATAAGAGGATGTTTAGAAGCTTTTTGCAGTACATGAAAAATCAGACGAGGGAGACTCGTGTTCAAAATACAGGAGGAAATGATAGCAATTCACGGGTTGTCACAGCCAAGCAGTTTAAAGAGTTGGGACCACCAGAATTTAAGGGAAAGCCGGATCCGATCATGGCGGAAACATAGGTCAAGCAAATTACCAAGATATTCGATGTCTTGGGATGCACGGAGGAACAGAGGGTTCCATTCGCCACCTTTATGTTCCATGGCTAGGCAGACTACTGGTGGGAGTCTGTGAAACGGACCCAGCCTGCCGCACTTAGCATGTCTTGGGAAACGTTTCAGAAACTTTTCAACGAAAAATACTTTCCTGAAAGTGTTCGTCATATGAAGGAAGTGGAGTTTATTAGACTGGAGCAGAATAACATGACGGTGTCCCAGTACGAGGCGAAGTTCGCGGAGTTATCCAGGTTTGCACCTCATTTGGTGGAGAATGAGGAACGTATGACGCGGATGTTTCTGAGAGGTTTGAAACTCGGCATACGTCAGTATCTCATTTTTCATAAATTTTCTCTCTATTCAGATGTTGTAAACAGGGCTCAATTATTAGTGCGAGATAACGAGTACGGTCAACCGAGGGACCACAACCAGGATCATACCGGGGATAGCAGTCAACAAAACAACGATAACCAGCGGAGAAAGAAAAAGACAGAAAAAAATGGTAACCACTCTAGCGGTAATCATGGCCATGAAAATAGAAGAAGGGAGTCAGGATGAGATTTTAAAAAGAGGAGATTTAACAACGACCATGTGAAGACGACCGTGCCGGTAGCAACTGGTTCTAAGGGAGGAGAACGACCACCGGTCATATGCTATAAATGCGGGAAAGAGGGACATATCAGTCCAAACTGCCCACAAAAGTTCAAGGTATGCTATAATTATGGAAAGGAAGGACATATCGCTCGAGATTGTACGGTAGCAAAACCTAGTTCAGCGGCGACAGTGACTCAAAAGACTGTCCCAGAAAAGTCAAAGACAACGGTTCCTGGAAGAACATTTGTTGTGACTGGTCAAAATACGAGGAACCCAAACGAGGTGTTTACGGGTAAGCTATTTATAAATTCTTGCGAAGTTTATACCTTACTTGATACCGGTGCTACCCATTCTTTTATCTCTATTGCTTGCGCTCAATGTTTGAACTTTACTACGGAGAAATTAGACTTTGACCTATCTGTGGAGACTCCGTTAGGAGAAACTTTCATTACATCCATTGTTTAGAAATCTTGCTTGATTCAAGTTGGCACCATCATATTACCTGTTGATCTTATCTCTTTAAAGATACTTGGTTTTGATGTGATTTTGGGGATTGATTGGTTAACTACTCATCATGCCAAAATTGATTGCTTACGTAAGGTTGTTAGTTTTCATATTCCTAAGCAACCTATTATTCGAATTCAAGCAACCAAACCATTGAAGTCAAACACTTTTATATCAAGCCATAAAGTCATTCATTTATTGAAAAAAGGATGTCAAGTTTTCTTAGCCCATGTTATGGATTTGAATAAAGACACGTCAAATTTGAATAATATTCATGTTGTTATTGATTTTCCTGACGTATTTCCTGAAGAATTTCTTGGCTTACTCCCAAAGTGTGATATTGAATTTTGTATCAACTTTGAAACCGGTACAAAACCCATTTCTAAAATCTCATGGATCTTATTAAACTTCAAGAGTTAAAAATTCAACTATAGAATTTGGTACCCAAGCCTTTATCTGGTGACTTCCTTTGTGGAATACACCGAAGCCAGACTCTCCGTAGGGGACGCCATATTCGTGTGGTAGTAAACTGATAGGTGTCATTGTGACGTGCTATCCAAGATTGGGATATTAGTCATAGTTGAGAGCAACCTAAGTCAGTAATCGAAATACATAGCTTTCTATGCTTAGCTGGTTATTATCGAAGATTTTGTGGAAAGATTTTCTCGAATCGCTACTCCATTAACGCAGCTGAATCGTAGAGATACAAAATTCGAATGGAGCAAGGAATGTGGAAAGAGCTTCGAAGAACTCAATAGGAGACTCATTTCGGCACATGTTCTAACCATACCATCCTAGAAAAGTGAACGTGGTAGCTGACGTGTTGAGTAAAAGATTGTATACGAGTACGAGTACGATATTTTCAAAGACTCATAACTTACAAATATTAGAGATGGAGATGAAAACTCTAGGTACCCACATGATGATATACGAGTATAATCGACTTTTATCGATAAAGTTAAAGTCGCTCAGGCTACACACCAGAGCTGATGAATATGAAGAAGGAGGTACAAGAAGTTGTTATTCCAAAAATGAGAATTGGCGATGTGAGGAAAGCTCAAACCTTCGATTTATTGGTTTATTTGAAATCATCGATCGAGTAGGAACTGTGGCCTATAGACTCGTTTTACCGCCAAGTATGACGCGTGTTCATAATGTTTTTCACGTATCGATGTTACGTAAATATGTGGACGACCCGAACCACATTATTGAGTTAGAACCAGATGAGATAGCCGAAGACTTAACGTATGAAGAGGTACCTGTCAAGATTTTGGATAGGAATGAGCATGTCCTACGCACGAAGGTTATACCACAAGTTAAGGTTTTGTGGAGAAACCATGCTATTGAAGAAATGACCTGGGAGTTGGAAACGGAAATGAAAGCGAGGTATCCTCATCTTTTCGAAACACCAGGTACGTACGTCAATTTCGAGGATGAAATTTCATAAGGAGGGGAGGTTGTAAGAACCCAACTTTTTATAAATAAAGATTTAATTTCTCTAATTACCATTTTGAAATAGTAAGGGTTGATTTGATTAATGTGGTTAGTTATGGGTAAAATGCGCAAATATTTCAAATAAGCGAGTAGTTATAAAATATTCATTGTTGTCGGGGAATATTCGTACGACGACGCAGCCATGTGTGGGCCCCATAACGGAAAGCGATTGGAGGAAGAAAACGACAAGAATAAGTTGTTGTTACCGTCAATACTGTTGGAATACCCGGTGGTTAAAACAAAGTAATACGCGTTGTTGCACAGTAGCACACGGTATTGCACCAATTATTGATTCTTACGTAAGAAGACACTACTCAATAATTGTTACAGTAGTTACTGTTCAGTATTTTATTTTATTGATTCAATAATTGATGCGTTGATATTTTATATTACTGTTGTTTCAATAATTGTCACTACACAGTATTTTCCATTATCAGAGCAATAATTCATATTATCTGAATAATATTATTAGAAAACATTATTGGCAATGTCTAGAAGGTTCTGTCTAAGGAGAGGTTTGGTTACCTAATTGCGCGTTAGTAAGGAGAAATCTTTATTGGAAAGCCCCCTCTTTCCTGGGAACTGCCTGGTTGTCAATAATGTGATTCTGTAATATTATTTATGAATAATTAATTATTGATATATATGATGAGGAAAATATTAATTTCAAGAGGATATAGATGGAGGAAAATTTTAATGTGACAATTGTTAAAAATTAATATTTTATCTTTTTCTGATAAAATAATTCTTTTAAATATATTAGTTTGAATGTGGGATATATGAGTATATGAGGAGGAATAGTATTTTTGTGGCATTAAATGTTTAACACATGTTTTGTGTGTTGGTGGACACAATTATTGACCGAAATTTGATTATAGCCTGTAAAATTGCCCGTTTGTGGATTTCGGTCAATTTCTATTTGGAATTTGGAAAACCTTTCTTCTGTAAAGTTGTAGAGAATTGAATTTCCTATAAAAAAAACGCGAGATTCGAATTTTCTGATAAAAGAACTATTTATTGTGAATTATTGAAGTTTCGGTATATCGGGTGTGAATTGATTTTTGGAGTTTAAATTATTTTTGTTAGAAAAACGTTTTTTTGTATTTTTTGGACATCATTAACATGTGTGGCTGGTGTTTTTGACCAAAAGGTGGGCTAAGAAAAATTTGTATAATTATATTAATATTATATTCAATTTTCTGCTTTGGTGTTTTAAACAATTTTCTATAAATAGGGTGCTTAAGTTAGAATTGAAAATCACACCAGAAACTGAAGTTTTCTATCTATTTCTCTCTCGATATATTGAGCGTATTCTTGTGAGTATACTTTGAGTGTTGCTATACGGTGCAAATTCAAGTCATAGCCTATATCCGGTGTTTCAACTAGAAGTACTGTCTTTGTGAGGTAAGGGATGTTATTTTTTTGTAATGATGTTATTCTTTTAATATCATTATGCCAAAATATTGATCTGAAGTTTTTATCAAATTTGGAACTTTTGGTGTCGGGGTTACTATTCACGTATACGACACTATTCACGTATACGGCACTATTCACGAATACGGCACTATTCACAGAAAAATTAAATTTTTGTTTTTGTCCAAAATATCTATTATGGAAACTAGCTTTGATTGTATCCATGTTTTGATCATTCTTGAATTTTACTCCACTATGATTATTTTTGAGGTATTTTTGGACATGGATAAAAAAAGTACGAATCCTTGATACTTGTTCTTTTGTTTCACTGGATTCGTTTTCTTTAAAATATTTTTCATCATCCTCAGTCCTAAATGATGATATTACTGAATATCTTTGGCCTGTAGTGCAAAGATGAATGAATTCTTGATGAATATCTTTGGGCCGTAGTGCAAAGATGAACAGGTGTTTAGATGAACATGACCGACTGATGAATATCTTTGGCCTGTAGTGCAAAGATAAATATTTGATTTGAGATGAATATTGATTGATGTTACAGGGATAAAATATTGATGATGGACTGTTAAATTCATAGATTATAGTAGATTTCATTATCTACGTAACTCTTCTATGAATTATTATTTCCGCTGCGAATATTAATCTAAAACTTGTTGTTTAATGTATTCTCTCAGATTTTTCCCTGTTGAAAACTAACGATAATTTGTTATATATTATCTTAGTCATAATATTCTTTACTGGGCTAGTTGAGCTCACCCTTTTCCTTTTTGTTCCATTTTTCTTCTCAGGAGGCGAGAATGTAGCGAGTACTAGTTGGGGTATGGAATGAAGGTTCTAGAGAGAGTTGTTTAGTAGTCCTCACCATTTTTGTAAAATAATGTATCAATAATTATAATGGGAATTTATTTGCGTGTGAATATTGTCTATATGGCAATATCTGTATTTAAACTCACAGTTAATATGTTGTAATAAAAAAGTTGTAGTTATTTCTGTACCATGTATTTGACAGCTCAGAATGGGTGATGTATACCTATTTTGGGGGCGTCACATCTTAGCTTATAATTACATAAACAAATGAGGAAAATATTCCTTCATTTTACTTTCGAGCTCCCACATTGCTTCTTCAGCATTGTGGTTTCTCCATAACACTTTCACTGAAGGTATTACTTTATTTCTTAAAACTTGTTCCTTCCTATCAATAATTTGAATTGGAAGTTCCTCATAGGACAAGTCCTTCTCTATCTGAATAGATTCATATTCTATTACGTGTTTATAGTCCGGTTTATAAGGACGAAACACTGACACATAAAACACATTATGAATGCGTTCCATCTCTGGAGGTAAAGCTACTTCATAAGCTACCTCTCCTACCCTTCTTAAGATCTCAAAAGGCCCTAAAAACCTTGGACTTAACTTCCCTTTCTTTCCAAAACGTATCTTCCCCTTCTAAGGCGATACTTTCAGAAAAAAAAAGGTCTGAATTCTATATTCTCTCTGTGAGGATCTGCACACTTCCTCTGCATATCTTGAGCAGCAACTAATCGAGTACGTATTAACTTCACCATGTCTGCCGTCTGTTATACCATATTAGGTCCCAACATCCGACGTTCACCCAACTCATCCCAACACAATGTAGTTCGGCACTTCCTCTCATACAACGCTTCGTAAGGCGGCATGCCTATACTAGCTTGAAAACTAATGTTGTACGAAAATTCCACCAACGGTAGATATTCGTCCCAACTCCCTTCGAAATCCATAACGCAAGATCTTAACATATCTTCAAGCGTTTGAATTGTCCGCTCACTCTGACCATCCATCTGAGGATGATACGCCGTACTCAATCTTAACTGCGTTCCCATTTACTCTTGCAAACTTCTCCAAAAGTTCGATGTGAATCGTGGATCACGATCTGACACAATCGAAACAGGCACTCCATGCCTGGAAATAATTTACAACTTAGCTAATTGATCTAGGTTATACCAAACTCCTATTGGTATAAAATGAGCCGATTTCGTCAATCGATCCACTATCACCCAAATAGCATCATATCCTTTTCTTGTTGCTGGAAGTCCCACCACAAAGTCCATCGTGATGTGCTCCCACTTCCACTTTGGAATTTCTAACGGTTGTAACAACCCACTTGGTCATTGATGTTCAGCCTTAATGTTTTGACAAGTTATGTAACACCCCGAACCCGATATAGGCCCAAAGTGCTACATGCCACAAGCCCATAGGCCCGCAAGGCAACAATATCAATAACGCGCAGCCCAAAAAAATAATAATTTAACAATAATCTTAACTTAAAACCCAACAATAAATATATTTTAAATCAATCCAAATGAAATACTAATAAATACCACATTCAAATAATGGAGACACAGCTCCTCGAAACTAAGAGTTTTATCCAAATTCATCAACAAAAGAAAAAATCTAAAACTAAACTCCAGCTATTCCAAGCGTATCAAATAAAGGCTCAGCTTTCAACGATGGGACCTGCAAAAATCTGTAAGGGGATGGCCGATGAAGTCCAACAAGTAGCAATCCTCTTTATCTAGCCGAATCAAGTACAATTTGCAAAATACTTTTTTAAAATAACTTTTTGTTCAATAACAATAGTACAAAAGCTTTCAAAACTAAAACAATTCAAAAATAATTTCAATGTATATCATAAATATTTTAATCCACAGCCTTAGCGACTAAGGTTACAATAGCCCTGTAACAGGCCCAAAAGTTCGATAACATTATGATACGCACCCTACTAAGGTATCTATAAAAATGCACGCTCCCCGAAGGGCATCTAAAAGGTGTGCGCCTTAGTAGGTCCTATATTAGCTCCGGAACTAAACGTAATCAATAACGGGTTCTATACATAGTCAGACAGAGGATTTCAAAATCTTTTCTCCATATTATCGATAATATAAATGATACTTTTTCACAGTTCAAAATCATATAATCTCATTCACAGTTCGAAAATAAATACTTGATACGGATTTTAAAATAAAATAACATAACAATTTAATTTAAATGGAAGCCTTAAATAAAAGGTAACGAATTTTGAAACTGTACATTTAGGCATCCGAATAATTAATAATACATACTTAAAAGTAACGATAATCTTAAAAACACTAAATAGTTCAGAAAACCACTTACCTCGATATTGCAAAACACGAAATTAAAAACGAACAAATCCTAAATATAAAATTAAGACAAATAGAATTATTAGAATACAATATTATAACACAATCATACTCTTTATTCGAATATTATGCACAGAAATCTTATGTTTTAAATAAATTCGTAGTTAATTATTATAAAAATTGATTACAAAATTAACCATATACATATATATAAGGCAAATATCATCTCATAATAAAAAAAAAATAAGGGTTTCAGTTTTACCTTATTGAATTTTCTTTTTTCTTCTTCACTGTTCTACGGTACTCCAAAGCCAAATAAATTTTTGCGTTCTTCTCTCTCTCTAGTTGTTTAAATATATGTAAATCTTTTGCAAAATAGGTTACTAGGTCAAAGAGTCCTTTTTAAAATTAAGAAAAACTTGAATGACTTTTCTTATCCTTATAGGTTTTAGATATGTATAAATAATTATTAGTTACACTTCTATTATCTAATTATATTATTTTATTATCTTTTATCTTTTTTTTAACCGGGTATTACAAGTTAAGCACTTACTAATATATTCTGCTATCTCCTCTTCATGTTCGGCCACCAAAAGTTCTGACAAAGGTCTTGATACATCTTCGTACTACCGGGATGTATCGAGTACCTCGAACTATGGGCCTCCATCATAATTTTTTCTTTTAATTTGGGATCATTAGGAACCCAAATTCTTCCCTCAAAACGAAGTAATCCCTCCTTATCGAGGTTATACTCAGTCTTTTCTTCATCTTCTATGCTCTTCTGCATCTTCTTGCACTCCTCATTGCCCAGTTGTACTTTCTTGTCAGATTTGTCAACGGAGTAGCTATTTTAGAAAAGTCCGGAATGAACCTCCTATAGTATCCCGCTAATCCTAGAAAACTCTGAACCTCAGTTGGCATTTTTGGTTGGTCCCATTCGTTAACTACTTCTATTTTTGTCGGATCTACGGAAATGTCATCTTTATCAATAACATGCCCTAGAAACTACACTTTCTCATGCCAAAATTCACACTTTGTGAATTTTGCATAAAACTTCTCCTTTCTTAGTGTTTCTAACACTATTCTTAAATGTTCTGCATGATCTTCTGGCATCTTTGAATAGACTAGAATATCATCAATGAACACTACGACAAACTTGTCCAAATATTGTTTGAACACTCTGTTCATCATATACATAAATGCGGCTGGCGCATTAGTCAACCCAAATGACATTACCAGAAACTCGTAATGACCATAACGAGTTCTGAACGCCGTCTTAGGTACATCTTCCTTCCTCACCTTTAACTGATGATACCCCATGCGCAAATCTATTTTAGAAAAATACTTTTCCCCTTTCAACTGATCAAATGGATCATCGATCCTGGGTAAAGGGTATTTATTCTTAATCGTTAACTTGTTCAACTCTCGATAGTCGATACAAAGCCTTAACGACCCATCCTTCTTCTTTACAAACAACACTGGTGCTCCCTAAGGGGACACATTTGGTTGAATGTACTTCATATCTAATAGTTCTTGTAATTGAACAATTAACTCCTTTATTTCGACTGGCGCCATTCGATAGGGTGCCCTTGAAACTGGTGTCATTCCCGGTAACAAATCAATTACAAACTCCACCTCCCTGTCCGGTGGAATGCCCGGTAACTCCTCCGGAAATACATTCGCGAACTCTTGCACAATAGGTATCTGATCCAAGGATGTTCCCACTCTTTGGGTATCCACAACATGGCATAAATAACCTACACACTCTTTTCTCAACATCTTCCTAGCTTGTGTCATAGACAGATAACAAGAGCGTCTCGGTGAATTACTACCAAAGAACACTACCTTGGTTTTCTTAGAAAGCCGAAGGTTTACACTTTTCCTATGGCAATCTATAATCGCCTTATGGTTAACCAAATCCATTCCAAGAATTACATCGAATTCTTTTAACCTTATCGGTACCAAATCTACCGATAACTTATTACCCCTAATTTCCACGCAACAATCCTTATAAATATGTTCAATGGGGATTATCTCCTCATTTGCTACCTTAACGTCTAAAGGTATAGGTAACTTTTCAGGGATTAAACCTAATCGCTTAGAAAATTCACATGCTATAAAAGAACAAGTAGCACCCGAGTTAAATAGCACATAAGCATTTATCTCATTGACCAGAATGATTCCTGCTACCACATCTGTTCATGCAACCGCATCTTGAACAATCATATTAAACGTACGAGATGAGGGTCTATCCACTGATGGTGTTGGTCCAGTAATGGCTAATTTTCCACTACCAGAACTCGTATTCCCCTCTAAACCCTTCTTCGGGCAATTTCTTGCCATGTGGTCCATTGACCCACAGACAAAACACCCTTGGTTCTTCTTAGGGTTAGGACAATTGGGTGACAAATGCCCCTCCTGCCCACAGTTGTAGCATACTGCTTTTCCCTTTAAACAGACTCCCATGTGAGATTTTCCGCATGTCTTACATGCTTCCGTCCTCCGTTTGGGATCTCCCTGCTTTACCCCGGTATTCCCAGGGTTAAAGCTCTTCCTTTTTGGCAAGTTACCGCTTCCGCTGGCAACTTCAGCCTTATTACCTCCTTCTAACTTACTCTTAATCTTCCATTCTTTGTGGTACTGAGACAAAGCCTCACCACCACCTTCAGCTATTATCGCCTTCTCCAGAATGGTCCCGTAGGAAGCACTCTGGAAAACCGATATCCTACTATAGAGTCAGGGTTTTAAGTCTTGCTCAAATCTGCGCGCCTTTCTTTCCTCTATATCCACCTGATGTGGAGCAAATCTCGCCAATTCGTTAAACTTGGCAGAATACTGGGGAACTGTAATATCCCCCAGCTTAAGTTCTAGGAACTTAATTTCCATCCTACCCTGCATGCTAGTAGGGAAATAGTTTTCAAAGAAAACCTTCTTAAATTGTTCCCACGTAACAGCCTCTGTCCTAGCCCCACCCTGGTGAGCTTCCCACCAGTAGTTGGCTTCCCCCTTCATCTACGTTTGCGCCTCATCTACGTTTGTTATCATAAACACCTTTTTAATCTCTCTAACCCATGTCTGGGCTTCTAGTGGATCTATCGTTCCTCGGAACTCGGGACGACCCACACTTTTAAAATCCTTAAAGGTAGTTGTTCTTACTACCCCAGGAGCTACAGGAATCCCACCCCCATTTGGTTAAATACAACCGTTAATAAATTAACGAACTCTTGCATAGGGTTGTTAGGACCCCCCTGATTTTCATTATGAGACTCGGCCTCTTGGTTCTGTTGTCTCCTTCTCGGCAGCATAATTCTGGTTAAATAAATAAAGCTTCGTTATTATCTATTTAACTACTCGGTTATCATTCTAAATCAACAACAACCATTTATACCACAACAAACATATTAAATAAAAAATTCATTATATAAATATGCTTTCATAGTTAAAACTATTTACATCATGTTCCCTTAGCCAAAAGCTATTACCTACTATCCCGCGATTGCCTTCTACCAAAAATTGGGAATTACAAAAATACTACCCTTAGTTATAGAAAAGAGGGTTTTACGTCACCACTTATATACAAAAAGATCTAGCGATCTACTAACACTGTCGAACGGCATTTTCATATTTCTGATTTGCCAGAATCGACACTATATCTCGGCTTATGGTATGTCGAGTTTGCCCAGACTCAATAGAATAACAAGCAATTTCCAGCTTAAAATCCTCATGAGTTCATTCATGGATGTATGACATCCTAGTTATTTTCTGGTCTTTCTCAACCAGTTTCTTTTGTAGCTCAAGGACCTCATCCTTATAGTTACGAGCCTTATCAGTCATAAGCACTTTCTCATCGTGCTCTGACTCAAAGTCTGCCTCTACAGATTCTTTCGCCTCATATAAGGTAGTTATTTCCTCAATCTGTTCCTCTACCACAGTGCACAAATGCACATTCCTATCCAACACTGCTAGATACATGCTCTAGTTGCATCCGGAGATGTTGGCTTCTGAGTAGGTAACACCGTGTTAATCGATGTCACCTCCATCTCCTCCTCCATGTCTAGCATCTCGTTAAGGTATGATGCTAATCTCATGGTCTCCTCAGAGTATTCCTCCTCAGAGATGTACTCCTCAATGTCTGAGTCGTCTAGTACAACTATCGGTACCTCCGCCACTGGCATTGGTACAACCTCTACTTAGTTAACTGAGTCCTCACTTATCATTCCCACGTCTCAAAACATCAAGCTATCGGTTGAGATCTACAAACACATAACACGTTGATTAGTACATAATACACAATAGTATAAGTATAAATCACATTTAATATCTTTAAGATTAATTTTCATCTTTTAATCCTTTCGATACTGAGTTATCTCAATATCTTTTTAATTCAATGGACTTGAATTTCATTCCTCGGACTTTACCTTCCTTACGAGGTTATTAGCCTAAGGTTTTCCCCCCTTAAGTTTCATAACTTAAGGCTATGATATCAACCTGTGACGCCCCCAAATTTGGGTATCTTCCAACCCGTCAGATGGTGTTCCACTGTACTAACATCCATACAATCATTTCATTGAAATACAACAAAATGAAGGTAATTACTATCTTCTTATTACAATCAAAGTATAATCCTTCCCAGGTTCACAAAATGGTTACATCGTTCATTATTCATAATGTATAATACATACAAACTTACTAAACTATTACACAATGCCTAAGCATCCATCTTAGCTTTGCCTTTATCTCTCTTGGCATTCACCGTACGTTCATCTTTAACTGTAGTTATTTAATTCAAGTAAAAAGTGAGCATAACAGCTCAGCAAGTTTAATTAAGGATAACATGAATACCACATTCATGAATTATATAACAATTCCAACATAACTGAACAATAGTTATGAAGTATTATGAATTAATAATACTCTAACAGTTCATAACATCAATTCCCAAAGTATAGAATAGATTAGGAATTCTGAACCGGTCGATAGACCATGAATAATAAATTTTAATTTTTATACTTGAAAAGGAGTCCATAGCACTAAGGTCGTTCATCCATATAACTTACGAACACTTATAGGTGATCAGCTTATAGTACTCTATGTTGATCAACACTCATTCATTAAACGTATTTACGTTTAATATTTTTGGCAAACTCGCATGCCCATCGAATAATCGATGAAAAATACTTTTGTTTGTTCATAGACAAACCTTACCTTCACATCCGTACCAATTACTTGGCATAGGATAACGTTAATATTTCTATATAGAATGATATGTATAATAATCAATCTATATATTACGAATGGTCTAGCCGAGTCAAAATCTGGCATCGACCCTTTCTTTAAAACAAGTCTTGCAATTCAGTTCAACGAATCACATAAAACTTGGCTAACATGGAAGTTAGACAAGCATTAAGAAAACTTGCTTTTCAGCGTCTTCAAATAACTTACTCGACTGACCACAGCCTTTACAGAATCTACATGATATATTCACATAGTACACTGTAATTAGTTATCTGTAATAACCCGATATTTACTATATAAATAAATCATAAATTTTGCGTATAATTTTTTTTTATTAAAAATAAATATGAATGATATGTGCCAAGGTAATGTGTAATTATAATTATATGTGTGATAAATAAAATTTATTTATTACATTAATAATTGTAAATAAATTTATTTTAAAAATATTGGTTATTATAAATGATATTCTTATAGTAATTAATTCTATATTAGAAATGTTTTATTAATTATTTTTCCATGAAATTATATGTTTATATTATTCAAATAATACATGAAATGATTTTTAAATAATTATAATAATTATTTTATTATAAGAATTTTGTTCAAGTTATTAAGTAAAGTATTTTTACTTAATTATAAGGTTAATTATGGCAGATAAAATTAGATATGGAATCCAAACCCTAATTTTAGGTTTTGATCAAGGAATGATAATAATATTATAATATTATAATATTTTGATTTTTCAGTGCTATAAATATGTACTGTAAAAATTGTATTGTTGATGGTTGGTCAATTATGGCGTTATATGACACATCCTAGTTTTTTGTGCTAAATCTTAATTTGAGATCCAAATTAGAGTACAAGATTATTTTGGAATCGTGATATATGATTTATGACAGTTATTATAAATATCATTGTTAATTAGGAAAACCCTGATAAATTTTGGAAACCCTAATTAACTAGAAGCCCTAATTCTAAAATTAGTAAACCTAATTTCTAAATTAGTAGCCCTAATTGATAATTGTAAACCTTAATTGCTAAATTAGCAAGGTTAATTATATTTATTTAATTTTAAACACTAATGTTTCTGTATATGTAATTAGATAATTAATCATAATTAGGAAATCCTAATTTCAAAATTTAAGAAACTAAAATTTATTTAATTTTAGTGTGCAAACCCTAATTGTTAAATCTTATAAATACTATATAATAAACCTTAGGGTTAAACCCTAAAGGTCAAACCCTAAGGGTTTGTCAAATGCCAAGAATACCATTAAATTTGAAATACAAACAACCAAATTGCCCCTAGTTCCATTATTTTGGCTAATATATAGGTTTTGACAAATAGAGGAATTTGTTGACCAAATCCAACCACCCCACATGCTCAATTATATCAACCAATAGACATTTTGTATCACAAATTCATTGTATCATGTGTTATATATAAGATCAAGAGAGAGAATTATTTAGTTAGCCTCATTTATGCACAAACTCTCTAACAAGTCCTCTCTCTCTCTAAGCAACCAATTCCCTAAGTAGTTTTGTCCCAAAACACAGCCCCACGAAATTGTAAACAAATCAGAAGCCACAAAAATCAGAAATCTCTCTTAAAAAGGTATAAAACCCTAGCTTGAATTCTGTCCAAATTTCGGTTGTTTGATGGTTGAAATTTTTGTTAAAACATGTTAGTTATAATGTCTAATGATGATCTTGGTTGCTAGATGTTGAATCCATAACATCTAGAAACTCAGATTTGAAGTTTTTCATAATCTGGAAAGTTTTTAAAAAGTGGTCTGACAATGAATGTCAGACCCCATAGATTTCATTATGTGTACTATTTTCGTTGTTTGAAAGTTTGTGCTTATAGCATGTAGTATGGTCTTTCATCTGAAGTTAAAATCATACCTAGATCTGACCTAAGTTGTAAGATAACCGTGGTCAAACCAAGTTGACCGGCCATGACTGGGCATTTCTGGGTAACCCAGAAACTGCCCAGAAAGGGCCTGACAACATATTCAAGCTCTCGGATCTTTCTTGTGTTGGTTGATCTGTGTATGTTGTTGTATCTAGTTTATATTTTAGTATTTTGACTGCATATTTATTTCTTAAAATCTCCTAAACATCAAATTAATGGGAGTCAGTAGCTGGTCAAAGCAGGACAGATAATCACGAATTGAGTTTCTGGGTAACCCAGAAAACTCAAGAACGTGATCTCTGACAGGGTTTGACCAGCCTGGATCATGTGGTTCTATTGTGTTTTTATTTATGTTTTGTGATGGATCTCTTCCTTGACATGTTATCTAGGCACTGCAACATTTAAAGCACAAAATAATTACAAGATTATCAAGTTATGGAAGCCCAAATCTAGCCAGTGGAACTGTTCTTCATTTCTGGGTAACCCAGAAAATGAAGAACAGCTTTGACAGCTTGTTCAAGGCTTCAGATCTCGTTGGTTATGCATGTAATAAGCATATTTATTGCTGGATCTTGTAGTCTTACATTTTCTCTACATGATCTAACCAAAACCGAGTCCAGAAACACTTAACACACGAAATTACACTCGGTCAAACTAACAAGCCCGGTCACTGACATGTTTTCTGGGTTTGCATGAAGAACACCAAGAACACCTATAGCGACGGTTCTGTCGCTATAGGTGGTCTTTAGCGACAGATAGTAATTTATTTTCTGGAAATTAATTAATAAATAGAAAAAATAGTTTTTAATTATTAAAAATACAAAATAAATTATTAAAAAAATATTTTAAATTCCGAAAATTAGTTTTTAATTATTTTAAATATATTTCATAAATATTTAATATTTTTGGAATATTAAAAGTATTTAATTTATTTAATTAGAATATTAAATAAAGTATTTAATAATGATTTTAATATTTGAAAAATCATTTAAAATTATATTATGATATAAGAAAATATTTTAAGTTATTTTTAATAACTTTTAATATTATTTGATAGTTTTCATTAATAAATTAATATTAATGATAATTAAGTTATTTGTTAAATGAATTTAATAATTAAATTAAAAATGATTTTATTATTTTAAAAATCATTTTAAATAATAATAAAGTATTTAAAGATATTTTATGTTATAAAATATAACTTTTAATATTTAAAGGTTAAATTTATTAATTAATGATTATTAATGATATTAAAATTATTTAATAATTATATTAAATAATTTAGTTTAAAAATGTTTTTAATATTATAATAATCATTGTAAATGAAAATAAAGTGTTTAAAGATATTTTAAGTTATAAACTATAACTTTTAATATTTAAAGGATAATTTCATTAATAATTTAATATTAATGATATTAAATTTATTTAATAATTATATTAAATAAATAGTTTAAAAATAGTTTTATTTATTTAAAAATCATTTAAAAAGGATATAAGTGAAATAAAAATATTTTAAGTTGTAATTAATAACTTTTGATATTTGGATAATGATAAATTAATATTTAAATATTAATGGTAATTATTTAATAATGATTTTTAAATGTTTTAAAAATCATTTAAGGGTAATATAAATGTTTTAAAAAAAATATTTTAAGTTATTATTAATGACTTTAATATTTCGCAATGGTTTCATTAATAGTTTATTATTAATTAAATATTAATGATAATAGAATTGTTTAATATTTAAATCATTTAATAATGATTCTGATATTTCAAAAAATTATGATAAATGATAATAATTATTTAAAAAATTATTATAAGGTCATGAAAAATGTTATAACTGGTGATTAAGATATCTATGTGGATATGGTATAACTGTATAGAGTCATAGACTCGATAATTACCCGATAAAGTTGTCGGTAGACCGACATATTTTAGAAATTGATCTGAACTTAGATAGATTGAATTGATAGGTGAATTATTTGTGATTCAATGGTGTTAAAATTATGTGACAATATGATTAGGAATGTGCTTACTGCAATAAGCAGTATTATATGATATGATATATTATTCTAATCAGACAATGATCTATTTAATGATAGGACTTGATAGAAAAGATATATCTAAGTTGTGTAAGCAGCAGACAAGGCAAGTATCTAACCCTTTGCATTTACTTTATGCTAAGGACATGCGTAAGATAATATCTAAACTGTTTAAATATTTCAACCTTTGTATATACTTGTGCAATGATTCTGTATAAGTAAGCTATTAAGCAATAATTGTTGTACAATTTCCTTTATCCTGTTAATATTGATCAAGTTATTTATTCTGTTCGTTAATTTCTATAACATGGTTATACAAGTGTTCCCTCTTGGATAATCATTATATTTTATCACATGTTGATACATACTTATAGTTGCCTAGTATGTATACATTGAAATAAAAGTCGTCTAAGCTATTTGATCCAGCTAAACATAAATTTAAAGTTGTTGTTGAACAAGATAAAACTTTACTGTTATCCAACCGAATTGTTTTGGTTTGGATTCAAGACTGTTATGAACATCCCAATTATGGGAAATTTTTATGCGCTAAGGCAGACAAAGGATGAACGATAATATCGTTCTAGCAATGTAGTATTGATCAATACAGGGCATAACGGGCTGATCACCCCCGTGCCGTAAGAAATGACGGTTTACAGATGAATTTCTGTTTAAACCTTTTCGAAAATAGAAAATAATGTTCATAGTCTTTCAACTGATTCTCATTTATAGTCAATACGTAGTTTCAAAATTTTGAAATCGAAATGACATGTTGTTGATTATTGGTTCAGCTTAATTCACAATTGTTGATCCGTTGTAAAAGTATCTTTCAAAGAAAACATTTAATCCTTTCAGTTAACTATTGTTGTTGCTATTACTTGCTAGGCACTCGAATGCTCATTCTTGCTTAATTTTAAATGTTTTAAGCTAAGTGTGAACAACCCGAAAGATCTGCCAAGAACAAGGGAAAAGGGAAAGTTGCTGACTAAATGTTTAAGCTATTCTATGTAATAGCTTGACTTTATGATAAGGATAATAAATATTATTATTATTATCATGTAACGAATGTTTAAAGGTTTCGTACTTGGGAACTAAACTCTGATAATATGTAAATTAAGTTTGAAAATCTATATTATTGTTATTATTATTAGTATTATTCCGATCATATAAATGATATCGTGAAGCACCGAGTTCGGGTTTCAAGTACCTGGATTCGGGGGCGTCATAGAATGGTATCAGAGCTATAGGGTTAGAAACCTTAGGTGGGATAGACCTTAGGCTATAACCTTAGAACAGAGGGAAACGTTGAAAATATAATTAACTCATATAGAGTTTAAAAATAGATGAATCGAATAAATTCATCGTCAAACAAACTGAAAGATAACTTATATAAAACCCTTGTGTGTAATGTGTATATATTTTATGCTAATTAGGATAATTTATGTGTGTAGATGTCAGGTGAAAAAGGATTAGGATACCCTTGGATCGTAACGAAGGAGCCGATATCAAAGCCAATAGCTAAAATAGAGGCTCAAAGCGAAAGCAACCTCGATGAGGTGGTTATTGTGGAGAATGTCGTACCAGATCCAGAAGTGGTGGAACTAACCGATAGTGATTCAGACACTGAAGTTGGAGCTGACCAAGCATCAACTGAAGTGCAGAATCTGCGGGACCAGGTTTCCTCTTTGGAACAGTTGTGGGAAATAGAAAAATAACTAAATAGCCAATTGCGAAAAGCATTAATTGAAATAATGGAAGAACAAGATAAGCTTAAAATCCAAATTGACCAAATAGGAGCTAAAAGCAACAAATCATGTACAGCTCTGAACCAGAAGGGAAAAAGAAAAATGAATGATCGTGATCCTGATAACAACCAAGGGAACTTTAAACACATAAAAAAGTGTACAAACTGTGACAAGAAGCATGAAGGCGTGTGCAGGAAAGGCGAAAATGTTTGCTATAATTACGGACATGGGGGACATTTTTCTCCTCAGTGTCCCAATCCTAAGCAGTGTGTTTGTTTTATATGTGGGATAGAAGGTCATCAAGCAAAAAGTTGTCATCGATCAAGAAAAAGGCGTAGTGAATAGGTAGTATAAGTTCTATGGTGTAGGTTTGTTTAATATTATATGTATGTTTAGTATGTTTGTGTAATATAATATTCTCAACTTTTGTGTTAATCAAAGTTGTAAATCCCGACTCTTGTGGTCACAAAGGGATAGTATTATGGGCTATGTTATGTAAATTATTTTGAATTAATGGAAATGAACTCATGTTTGAGTAATGAAACAAGTTTAATATATTAAACTTATATGATAAGGTTTAGAATGTAAGTTAAATTATGTTTTATTTAACCAGATAATGCCGCCTCGACAACAAACCCGTAATCAAAGGGCTGAAGAATCTGTAAACAACGTTGAAGGACAACCACAACCAGATCCAATGTAGCAATTTGCAAATATGATAACTCACGCCATGCAACAAGGAACGGCAGCCGTAGGGAACCAACAGGACAACCGCTTGGCAAATTTCAAGGACTTCAAAGCTGTAGGACCTCCCGAATTTAGAGGTACAACTGACCCTGTAGAAGCCCAAACTTGGGTTAAAGAAATAAAAAAGGAGTTTGTAATAGCTAAGGTAGCTGAGGAGCAGAAGACAATTTGTGCTGCCTATATGATGAAGGGTGAAGCAAATTTTTGGTGGGAAGCTAATCAGGCAAGGGCTGGGGAAGGTGTAGTTGCTTGGGAAAGGTTTAAAATCCTGTTTTTCGAAAAATATTTTTCATCTAGTATGCAGGCTAGAATGAAAGTAAAATTTCTTGAATTAAAATAAGAGAATATGTCTGTTGCGGAATATGCCACAAAATTTAATGAATTGGCTAGGTTCGCCCCGCACCAAGTCGATACGGAGGCTAGAAAAACGAGAAGGTTTGAGCTGAGATTAAAACCCTGGGTCTACAACAAGGTGGAAGTGTTGCAAATCCCTACATTTGCAGCACTCATGGAGAAAGCACTTATTGCTGAGGTGGGAAGTGAGGCCATGAGCCTTTACAACAAAGAAAGGAGGAACAAGGGTAAAGTTGAGGGAATTGGGAAGGTGGAAGCAAGTACTGGGAATAGAAGGGATAAGAGGAAGGGGAACAACTTTGGTGGTGTGCAGGTAAAACAAGAAGGTGTAAAGAAAAGGCCGATGGTGCAATGTGGTAATTGTGGAAAAAACCATTTGAGAGAATGTCTGAAGGGAAAATTTGCATGTTTCAAGTGCGGGCAGAAGGGCCATATCTCTCCCAATTGCCCCAATTCTAAGACAATTGGTGGGTGTTTTCTATGTGGATCAAAGGATCATAAGGTAAAGGACTGTCCGAAAAGGAAAGCAGAGTCAGAATGCGTGAACCTGGGGAAAAGCGGCGGAACTTTGGCAATCACGGGACCAACTTCATCCAGCAAGCCGACGAAATCTACCGCACGGGTCTTCAACATGACAGTCCAAGACACGGTGGCAGCTGGCAGTGGAACTCCAGGTACTTTTCTTATAACTTTTATTTTCTTATATATGATTTTCCTATTTATAGTAAATTATTTTATAAGGAAATTTTGAAGGAGGAATTTGAGTTTCTTTAGAAATCAAATTTTCGTATAATCAGAAAGACAAGCTTTAAGTTAAAGATTAGACTGATCAAAGTGATCAAGATCTACCTGCAACGATTGTGAATGTCATGTACCCTAGTAGGTATAGGTTTTAAAGTGGTGATTCCAGGGACGGAATCTTTATAAGGGAGGGTGAATATAATAACCCGATATTTTCTATATAAATAAATCATAAATTTTACGTATAATTTTTTTTTATTAAAAATAAATATGAATGATATGTGCCAAGGTAATGTGTAATTATAATTATATATGTGATAAATAAAATTTATTTATTACATTAATAATTATAAATAAATTTATTTTAGAAATATTGGTTATTATAAATGATATTCTTACAGTAATTAATTCTATATTAGAAATGTTTTATTAATTATTTTTCCATAAAATTATATGTTTATATTATTCAAATAATACATGAAATGATTTTTGAATAATTATAATAATTATTTTATTATAAGAATTTTGTTCAAGTTATTAAGTAAATTATTTTTACTTAATTATAAGGTTAATTATGGCAGATAAAATCAGATATGGAATCCAAACCCTAATTTTGGGTTTTGATCAAGGAATGATAATAATATTATAATATTATAATATTTTGATTTTTCAGTGCTATAAATATGTACTGTAAAAATTGTATTGTTGATGGTTGGTCAATTATGGCGTTATATGACACATCCTAGTTTTTTGTGCTAAATCTTAATTTGAGATCCAAATTAGAGTACAAGATTATTTTGGAATCGTGATATATGATTTATGACAGTTATTATAAATATCATTGTTAATTAGGAAAACCCTGATAAATTTTGGAAACCCTAATTAACTAGAAGCCCTAATTCTAAAATTAGTAAACCTAATTTCTAAATTAGTAGCCCTAATTGATAATTATAAACCTTAATTGCTAAATTAGCAAGGTTAATTATATTTATTTAATTTTAAACACTAATGTTTCTGTATATGTAATTAGATAATTAATCATAATTAGGAAATCCTAATTTCAAAATTTAAGAAACTAAAATTTATTTAATTTTAGTGTGCAAACCCTAATTGCTAAATCTTATAAATACTATATAATAAACCTTAGGGTTAAACCCTAAGGGTCAAATCCTAAGGGTTTGTCAAATGCCAAGAATATCATTAAATTAGAAATACAAATGACCAAATTGCCCCTAGTTCCATTATTTTGGCTAATATGTAGGTTTTGACAAATAGGGGAAGTTGGTGACCAAATCCAACCACCCCATATGCTCAATTATATCAGCCAATAGACATTTTGTATCACAAATTCATTGTATCATGTGTTATATATAAGATCAAGAGAGAGAATTATTTAGTTAGCCTCATTTATGCACAAACTCTCTAACAAGTCCCCCTCTCTCTCTCTAAGCAACCAATTCCCTAAGTAGTTTTGTCCCAAAACACAGCCCCACTAAATTGTAAACAAATCAGAAGCCACAAACATCAGAAATCTCTCTTAAAAAGGTATAAAACCCTAGCTTGAATTCTGTCCAAATTTCGGTTGTTTGATGGTTGAAATTTTTGTTTAAACATGTTAGTTATAATGTCTAATGATGACCTGAGTTGCTAGATGTTGAATCCATAACATCTAGAAACTCGGATTTGAAGTTTTTCATAATCTGGAAAATTTTTAAAAAGTGGTCTGAAAATGAATGTCAGACCCCATAGATTTCATTATGTGTACTGTTTTCGTTGTTTGAAAGTTTGTGCTTATAGCATGTAGTATGGTCTTTCATCTGAAGTTGAAATCATACCTAGATCTGACCTAAGTTGTAAGATAACTTTGGTCAAACCAAGTTGACCGGCCATGACTGGGCATTTCTGGGTAACCCAGAAACTGCCCAGAAAGGGCCTGACAACATATTCAAGCTCTCGGATCTTTCTTGTGTTGGTTGATCTGTGTATGTGTTAGGTTTGTAATATTCATGAACGCAATCAAATTGCACAAAATTAGCGGAAACGTGTAAAAATCAGAGTTTAAAAATTTTACAAACCATAAACCCGGATCACCCTTTATGCGCAATTATTAATTAAACGAAAAAGAAAGAATAAGAACCATACCCTTGAAGATCCGAGCTTCCTCAGGTACAAGTTAACCTCCAATCCTTTTCGCGTTCAACTTGAATCCACCGGGTATAGTTCCTTCCTTTGATCAACGTTAGCCACCCAAGTGTTTGGCCTCTAGAGGTGATCCACCAAGAAAGAATAGAGATTCAAGAAGACGGGTATTTGGCTAAACCCTAGTTTTCTATCTCTATAGAAAAGACGTACTCTCCCAACTATTGGAATTACGTATTCTAATAATAAGTCAACCTCTCTCTCACCCATAATAAGACTCCTCTTATTTATAGATGTGGACAACCCATCCTTAATAATTAAGGAATTGGGTTTTATTTTAATTAACTAAACTCTTTTAATTAATTAGGCTCCTAAGCTTATTAGGAATAATTAATTAACCTATTAATTAATTTGCCTCCTAATCCTATTAGGATATACGAGAGTACTTTTATTAATTAATTCCCAAATTCCTTTAGGAATTAAATAATAATAATAATAGTAATAATAATAATAAGACTCCTCTTATTAATTTATATTTAATATTTCCAAAATATTAAATAATAAATATTAAGCTATTTAATTTATTCTATCACCATAGATTAATTAAATATACTTAACTTATTATTACGATTATGCCATTAACTTCTTAAATAATTATTCTTCCTTTTATGGTGTGACCCTTTAGGTTCTCCATATTAAACCGGTTGTGAATAAATCAATTAGAACAATTCTAATCTTATTTAAATAAATAAATTAAACTATTAATTTATTTAAATAAATAATATTTATTCTACAATAGGGATAAGCCTCCCTAGCGATTAACGACTTTCCAGATAATATAGATTTCAACATTAATCATAAAAGAACCTTTGAGTAAATAGTTACCGTACAATTCAATCCTTCCACCATACAATGTCCCAATTAAATATAAGACATGGAATTTCTGTCAAGTCTTATTTTATTTAATTATATGTATTTCGACTCTTAAATGCACATCTCCAAATAATGCAAATTATAAACTCCTTTCTAATTTCATTCTGCCTTGGCCAAGGACTACTGAGTTGTCATTTATCGAATCACATAGGACATTTCTCTTCTTTTACTAGAAGTGGTAGATTCTTTATTGATCATACATTATCTCCATGTACAACTTATTATACCCAAGCATACCCTTTGATATACCCTAAGGGTCTTAAGGAATAAGTCAAAGTATAACTCATCATACACAAGATACTATGATGATCTCAAGTCCAAGGATCACTTGTACTACTATCACTACAGGAATTCCTATTGACATGCAAGTAAAACTCCATTAGGTATTCCTTAGCGAGTCACGTTCAGTTAACTTATTCTCTAATAAGCACTTACATACTTGCTTTAGTGTCTCCACACAAATGATCATGAGATCAATCATCCTCATCCAATAAGCAAGCAACGTATGTACCAATCTATCCGAATTCACTAATCCCCAATTTAGTAATCCAACGATTGGGAACTATTTTAGTTTTAAGCTTTCTAAGAATTTAGATCTCATTAGAATGATCATCATCATTATTCTAAAAGCATTGCTTAAAACTATGGGTTTATCACATATTATAAAACAACATCATGTAGATAATTAAAAGCCTTTAATAAATTAATACTTTTTATTAATAAATGAATAAGATTGTTTACAAAGTATATGCTTTATCATCAAACATGATTGGCTTGTGTGCATACTACTTTCAGTATGTTGTTGTATCTAGTTTATATTTTAGTATTTTGACTGCATATTTATTTCTTAAAATCTCCTAAACATCAAATTAATGGGAGTTAGTAGCTGGTCAAAGCAGGACAGATAATCACGAATTGAGTTTCTGGGTAACCCAGAAAACTCAAGAACGTGATCTCTGACAGGGTTTGACAAGCCTGGATCATGTGGTTCTATTGTGTTTTTATTTATGTTTTGTGATGGATCTCTTCCTTGACATGTTATCTAGGCACTGCAACATTTAAAGCACAAAAGAATTACAAGATTATCAAGTTATGGAAGCCCAAATCTAGCCAGTGGAACTGTTCTTCATTTCTGGGTAACCCAGAAAATGAAGAACAGCTCTGACAGCTTGTTCAAGGCTTCAGATCTCGTTGGTTATGCATGTAATAAGCATATTTATTGCTGGATCTTGTAGTCTTACATTTTCTCTACATGATCTAACCAAAACCGAGTCCAGAAACACTTAACACACGAAATTACACTCGGTCAAACTAACAAGCCCGGTCACTGACATGTTTTCTGGGTTTACATGAAGAACACCAAGAACACCTATAGCGACGGTTCTATCGCTATAGGTGATCTTTAGCGACAGATAGTAATTTATTTTCCGGAAATTAATTAATAAATAGAAAAAAATAGTTTTTAATTATTAAAAATACAAAATAAATTATTAAAAAAATATTTTAAATTCTGAAAATTAGTTTTTAATTATTTTAAATATATTTCATAAATATTTAATATTTTTAGAATATTAAAAGTATTTAATTTATTTAATTAGAATATTAAATAAATTATTTAATAATGATTTTAATATTTGAAAAATTATTTAAAATTATATTATGATATAAGAAAATATTTTAAGTTATTTTTAATAACTTTTAATATTATTTGATAATTTTCATTAATAAATTAATATTAATGATAATTAAGTTATTTGTTAAATGAATTTAATAATTAAATTAAAAATGATTTTATTATTTTAAAAATCATTTTAAATAATAATAAAGTATTTAAAGATATTTTAAGTTATAAAATATAACTTTTAATATTTAAAGGTTAAATTCATTAATTAATGATTATTAATGATATTAAAATTATTTAATAATTATATTAAATAATTTAGTTTAAAAATGATTTTAATATTATAATAATTATTTTAAATGAAAATAAAGTGTTTAAAGATATTTTAAGTTATAAACTATAACTTTTAATATTTAAAGGATAATTTCATTAATAATTTAATATTAATGATATATTAATGATATTAAATTTATTTAATAATTATATTAAATAAATAGTTTAAAAATGGTTTTATTTATTTAAAAATCATTTAAAAAGAATATAAGTGAATTAAAAATATTATAAGTTGTAATTAATAACTTTTAATATTTGGATAATGATAAATTAATATTTAAATATTAATGGTAATTATTTAATAATGATTTTTAAATGTTTTAAAAATCATTTAAGGGTAATATAAATGTTTTTAAAAAAATATTTTAAGTTATTATTAATGACTTTAATATTTTGCAATGGTTTCATTAATAGTTTATTATTAATTAAATATTAATGATAATAGAATTGTTTAATATTTAAATCATTTAATAATGATTCTGATATTTCAAAAAATTATGATAAATGATAATATTTATTTAAAAAATTATTATAAGGTCATGAAAAATGTTATAACTGGTGATTAAGATATCTAAGTGGATATGGTATAACTGTAGAGTCATAGACTCGATAATTATCCGATAAAGTTGTCGGTAGACCGACATATTTCAGAAATTGATCTGGACTTAGATAGATTGAATTGATAAGTGAATTATTTGTGCTTCAATGGTGTTAAAATTATGTGACAATGTGATTAGGAATGTGCTTACTGCAATAAGCAGTATTATATGATATGATATATTATTCTAATCAGACAATGATCTATTTAATGATAGGACTTGATAGAAAAGATATACTTAAAGCAGCAGACAAGGCAAGTATCTAACCCTTTGCATTTACTTTATGCTAAGGACATGCGTAAGATAATATCTAAACTGTTCAAATATTTCAACCTTTGTATATACTTATGCAATGATTCTGTATAAGTAAGCTATTAAGCAATAATTGTTGTACAATTTCCTTTATCCTGTTAATATTGATTAAGTTATTTATTCTGTTCGTTAATTTCTATAATATGGTTATACAAGTGTTCCCACTTGGATAATCATTATATTTTATCACATGTTGATACATACTTATAGTTGCCTAGTATGTATACATTGAAATAAAAGTCGTCTAAGCTATTTGATCCAGCTAGACATAAATTTAAAGTTGTTGTTGAACAAGATAAAACTTTACTGTTATCCAACCGAATTGTTTTGGTTTAAATTCAAGACTGTTATGAACATCCCAATTATGAGAAATTTTTATGCGCTAAGGCAGACAAAGGATGAACGATAATATCGTTCTAGCAATGTAGTATTGATCAATACAGGGCATAATGGGCTGATCACCCCCGTGCCCGTAAGCAATGACGGTTTACAGATGAATTTCTGTTTAAACCTTTTCGAAAATAGAAAATAATGTTCATAGTCTGTCAACTGATTCTCATTTATAGTCAATACGTAGTTTCAAAAATTTGAAATCGAAATGACATGTTGTTAATTATTGGTTCAGCTTACTTCACAACTGTTGATCTGTTGTAGAAGTATCTTTCAAAGAAAACATTTAATCCTTTCAGTTAACTATTGTTGTTGTTATTACTTGCTGGGCACTCGAATGCTCATTCTTGCTTAATTTTAAATGTTTTCAACTAAGTGTGAACAACCCGAAGGATCTGCCAAGAACAAGGGAAAAGGGAAAGTTGCTGACTAAATGTTTAAGCTATTCTATGTAATAGCCTGACTTTATGATAAGGATAATAAATATTATTATTATTATCATGTAACGAATGTTTAAAGGTTTCGTACTTGGGAACTAAACTCTGATAATATGTAAATTAAGTTTGAAAATCTATATTATTGTTATTATTATTAGTATTATTCCGCTCATAGAAATGGTATCGTGAAGCACCGAGTTCGGGTTTCAAGTACCTGGATTCGGGGGCGTCACACTATCAAATAACCATTCACATTGTTCGTACAAGCTTCTTTCTCTTCTATGTCTTTGTTAACTTAATATCTTTATTAACGTCAACGTGATTTATTACCCTTCGTCCCGGTTTATCACTCAATTAACGTTTATTAACCGGACTCAAACATCGTTGATAAGGTATCAACGTGGTTCATTGTACATATCTTGTTAACATGCATTACATTACTAAGTTTCATACCATATACCTTAGTATAGGTAATATAGTATTTATATTAATACATTTATTGATTATATAAATTCAACTCAGGTAGGTCTCGAAACAACTGAAGTTTAAAACCTAACTTTGTCAACTCTTTCCCACTGCCGGCGCTACGGCGCGGCATCCTTTGTATTTTAGTGGAGCTGCGGCACGAGTTAGCAGGGTACTCGGCCGAGTATGGCGCTACGGCACCACCACTTTGTATTGGTTTTGGCGCTGCGGCGCCGAGTCTGTGTACCAGTTGGCCAAACCAGTTTTGGTTTCCTAACGAAACACTCGGCTTCCTAATTTGTTCGTTTTACATCCGAATTGACCCATTCAAATTCCTACAAGTCAGGAATTACATCCTTTATATGTTCATATAAGAATTCAACACTTTCAAATCCGTTAACTCAAAATTAGCTATTGAGTTCATTTTATAGACGTTCGTAAATGTTAATGAGCGTTCAATGCTCGTTTTCTTCGTTTTAAGGCGGGATCCGACGATTCTCGAACCCATAACTCTTAACCACCCTATCTCACGTGTTGACATTGAAAACCAACATTTTGAAGTCTCACGGCAACTTTTGACTACCATTCCGGAATTTTTACGTTTTCGACGTTTAACGTCTATTTTCGTAAAATTCTCCATAACTTCGTTACTAAGGTTCTCTAAACCAAATCACATGGAATACTCCATGAATTTCATATCTACATCCTAACCAAACAAGATGCATATACTAACGTATTGATGGAGTTCAATTGTTTATCAACAATCGATCTCAACTATCAATGTTTTCATGGTTCAAAACTATATTAAACCTTATGACTCTTATAATCTCATGACTTATAGAGATTGAATCTATGGTAAGTCATCTTTAAATCCTCACACAAGACATATTCCACCCATTCTATGATTTTCTAAGATGAAAGAAAATCTATAAGAGATGAAGATGAAAGGTAAGGATTATACCTTAAGAACTCTTGGTTTTCTTTCTTGGAAAACTCTAAGTTCAAGCTTCCAAAGTGTATAATTTGCAAGTACAGCTCTCTTTCTCTTTCAAATAATCTAGGTTGGCAAGTTGAAAACTCCCAAATGAATCAACCTACTTTTCTATTTATAGAAAACTATAATGGAGGGCAATTTAAACTTTAAACCACCACCTCTTTACTATTCATGTGTGGTCACCATGTAAAACACTTGGTGACCAAGCCTTAAGCTTGGCTTCCACACCAAGGTGGCCGGCCCACCACCCCATGTGACATCCCATGGGTTGCCCCATGGGTTTTCCCATTTAGTGACCCACCGGTCCGACCCACGGTTCAGTTTTAATGAATTGGGCTTAACGAAATTAACATTGGGCCTTGGTCATTCAAATGATTGGATTAATTAATAATCTAGCTCAAATGAATTAGTCATTAAGTCTTAACTTAATTCTATAATACGAATCGTATCACATACGTACAATTCACTTATTATCTCCGTATACTACTCGTACAATAATCATATTGTACTTCGTATTTAATCAACATATTATACATAGATACTAAATAGTATCACCAAATGTATAACACTTGAATTAACCCTAACGCCATTCTTTCTACGCATATTATTTCCTTCTCAGAAATCAATATACTCAACCCTTAGGTTTTAAGTCTGCAGGCGAAAACTGTGTTTGCCATAAATGAAATATTATCAGATATTCCATCTTGTCACGATATTCTATCATTACGCGTTTCTCGGAATTTCAAAATAATTCCCCGAACAGAAACGGATGAATAATATTTTTATGGAAATTTCTCGGAAAACAATTATTTTTGTCTTGGAAATTCCAAACAATTATTTCTGACACGTAGTCAGAATACTAACCACGTTGGCACATTCTAGGTCATAGAACGACCTTCACATAGCTTACTCACAAAGAAATTAATTAAATTTATTTAATTCACATAATCAAATAAAAATTTAATTATCATAAAAATCTGATTCTCTCGGGCATTACACAACCCTTTTTGTGAGGCATCACTATACACCATAAAATTTCCTGTATTATCTAGTAATGTCAACACAGGTGCCACACTTAGCTTCTTCTTCAAATCTTGGAAACTCTCTTCACACTTCTCCGTCCAAACGAATTTTACAACTTTCCTTGTCAAATTTTTTAGAGGAGTGGCTATCTTAGAAAAATCTTGAATACATCTTCTATAATAATCGGTCAGTCCCAAGAAACTCCTCACTTCTAACGGTGTTCTTGGTTGTTCCCAATTGATTACAGCTTCCACTTTTGATGGATCCACTAAAATCCCATCCTTGTTAATAACATGACCCAAAAATTGTACACGGTCGAGCCAAAATTCGCACTTAGAGAATTTCGCGTACAGCTTTTCCTTCCTTAGTATTTCCAATGTCAAACGTAAATATTCCATGTGTTCTTCTTGAGTTTTGGAATATACCAGAATGTCATCAATAAATACCACTACAAACTTGTCTAAGAATGGTTTAAACACCTTGTTCATCAAATCCATGACGCAGCAGGGGCATTTATTAAACCAAAAGACATCACCAAAAACTCGTAATGTCAGTACCGAGTTCTAAATGTCGTTCTAGGTATATCCTCCTTTCTTACCTTCAATTGTTGATACCCACTTCTCAGATCTATTTTCGAAAAGTATTTAGCACCCTTCTACTGGTCAAACAAGTCATCTATTCTTGGCAACGGGTATTTGTTTTTAATAGTGACTTTGTTTAATTCCCTGTAATCAATGCAAAGACGCATTGATCTGTCCTTCTTCTTCACGAATAAAACTGGCGCTCCCCACGACGATACGCTTGGTTGAATATATTTCTTGTCCAGTAGCTCTTGCAACTTTACCATCAGTTCCTTCATTTCTACCGGTGCCATTCTGTATGGGGCCTTTGATATTGGTGATGTTCTCGGTGCCAAGTCGATCACGAACTCAATTTCTCTGTCAGGTGGAAGTCCTGGAAAATCCTCTGGAAACACGTCTTCAAATTCCCTCACCCCTGGTATCTCTTCTAGTTTCACACCCTTTTTCTGAGTATTGACTATATAAGCTAAATAGTCCACACAGCCTTGACTCAACAATTTCTTGGCTTGCATAGTCGTCAAACATTTCATTTGTCTAGGCGACTTGCTACCATAAAATACTACCTTTGACAGAGTCATAAGGTTTACACACTTCTTTTGGCAGTCAAATATCGCTACGTATTTGAACAGCCAATCCATTCCTAAAATCACATCAAACTCTCCATGTCTAATCAGAATCAAATCTACCAACAAGATATTCTCCTTAATGTTCACCTTACAGTTCTTGTATACGAATCTAACAGGGATTACTTCCTTATTCGCAATTTCTATGTTAAAAGGAAAATTCAGTTCTTCTCTAGGCAATTCTAACCTCTTAGCAAATTCATCAAATATAAACGAGCAAGTAGCACCCAAATCAAATAATACATATGCATTAATATCATTGATTGGGATAATACCTGACACCACATCTTTTGATTGCACAGCATCTTGCACAGTCATGTTGAAGGTTCTGGCTGTGAGTTTGTTTGATGCTGCAGGTCCTGCAATGGCCCATGTACCTCCATTGTTACCTCCATCGCTTCTAGTTGTCACTCCATCCTTCTTCTTAGGGCACTTATGAGCAAAGTGATCCTTGGATCCGCACGTGAAGCATACATTCTTCTTCGGTTGAGTGCAATTTGGGGCGATGTGACCTTCCTGGCCACAATTGAAGCATACTCGCTTCCCCATCAAGCACGCACCCTTATGAAATTTCCCACACATCGCACATGCTTCAAACTTTTTGTTCTGCTGGTTACCCTGATGGTTTCCAGCACCCATGTTCCCATTCCACTTCCTTTTCAAGCTGTTATTGTTGTTTTTGTTTTTTCCACCGCTACCACCTCCATTCTTAATCTCATTCTCATTCTTTTTCTTCTTCTGTTCCTGATTGAACTTTGGCATTGCCTCGCCTCCACCTTCAGCGAGTACTTCTTTCTCCATCACCGCTGTAAATGTCTTCAACTGGAACAGAGAAACCCTATTGTACAGCCAAGGCTTCAGTCCCTGTTCAAATCTCTTCGCCTTACGCTCATCTATGCTGACCTGATATGGCGCAAACCTCGCCAATTCATTGAATTTTGAGCCATACTCAGATACCGTCACCGTTCCTTATTTTATTTCCAGAAACTGCACTTCTAGCTGACTCTTCGAACTCTCCGGAAAATAGGTCTCGAAGAACAACTCCTTGAACCTATCCCAGGTCATCACTCCTGTCCCTTCACGAGTTTTATTGGTTTGCCACCAATAACTAGCTTTTGCTTTCAACATGAATGTTGCAAAAGCAGTCTTCTGATCATCCCCTACCCTAGAAACATCGAACACCTTTTCTATCTCCATAATCCAGGTGTGTGCTTCGACTGGATTCATGGACCCACGAAATTCAGGTGGTCCAACCGCCTTGAAATCCTTAAACGTTGTACCATGGTTTTGTGGTTGATTTTGTAACGCTCCTGTCAGTAGTGTCACTAGTTGTTGAATGGGGTTACCGTCAACATTGTCGTTATTGGTTCCTTCAGTGGTTCTCTGTCGTGGTGGTTGACGTCTGGGAGGCATTTTCTGTTAAAAGTACATTCATTATATTATTATTCAATTCTTTTAAGTAATTTCTACTTAACTTGTCTCCAAAAAGAATTAACCACATAACACGTAACACTTTGAATAAAGTAACAACTTTTATTTATTCATAGCCTTTTTGAAAACATAAAACAATAGCATCTCTGCTATCTACATTACTTTCCTGAACTACAAAATTTTCAGGACAACATCATAGTCATATCCCATAGGTTGCATAATACTTGGGATTTACAATTTATTTAACCTTTCACTCATCGTACAACAGCTATGATGTTCTATTAAGATACTTCTTAGCCCTATCACGTTCTTCCTCCATTACTCGAAACATTGTTCTGTGATCTAACACGAATGATGGCAACATCTCGAACTAAATCGGATATCCCATGACCCGATCTTGAGCTCGATTAATTGTGGTGTTAAATACTTTATCCATCTCTTCCATCTTCATCCTCTTTGATTGCGTGTCTCTTGCTGCTAATCTGGTTCATTGAAAAGCTTCCTCGTAAGCATCTTCAGCTCTTGCCCTCTTAGCAGCTTCTTCTCTTAGCTTGTTCTTCAGTTCAGCGACCACTTCGATCAGTTATTCTTTCTCTCCTTCAGTTTGTACTAGTTTTTCCTCGACATTTCTCAGTCGTTCTTCACGATCCTGGATCTCGCTGCCTTTTTGTATCATTACAGTCTGTTGTTCAGCTACTATCTCCTACAACTCCTGAACTATATCCTGAAGTTCCACTTTACGGTCATGCACCTCATCGTATATATGGCCAGCTATCGAGTTAAGTGGAATCCTTTCCTCCTCGTCCTCTTCATCCGTCTGTGGCAGCTCCACGGGATCTTCCTCATCTGTTTCCGCATCATCATCTTCATCTTCAACTACTATGACCAACGGGGCTGACTCCCATGGCAGTAGTTGTTCCCAAACTACCTGAATATCGCGAGGCTCCTCCTCTATAGGCATTTGAGGTCCCTCCTCCCTAGCCTGACTGGATTCTCCGACATTAGTCATCCTGACAACAAAGTTTTAAAGTTTTAATTATTAATCGTTACTACTCGACACTCACGAGTACATAAATTATAATCACATAAGCACATAAGTGTTTTATTACTTCTTTCTTAAAACTCAATAAGAGTTATCTCCACTATCTTTTCAAAGGTTACTTCCTAAGGCTTTTCCCCCCACCTAAGGTTTATAACCTAAAGCTTTGATACCAACTTGTGACACCCCCAAATCTAGGTACTTTATTACCACAGGATTTGGTGTTCACTTGATCAAACATTCATATCTAATTACCCAATCATAATAAAACTGAATAAATAAAAACCTTCCCCATTAAATGGTTACATAATAAAATCTCCCAGGTTATCTAACCTTAAATCATCATTCAAATGCGGAAAATATTACATAGCTTCTTTAAAATAAAGTCTAAGATCAACATAATAAAAGTCTAATATCTTAATCAAAGTAAAAATTACAAGTCTTCATCACTTGTACATTTTTCCTTTTCTTTTGCTAGTCGAAGGTTCACCTACCTTCTCTTCTTTAGCTGCAATGAGTTTATAAATATGCAAGAGTGAGCAAAACAATTGTTCACTGGATATAATATGGAATCAACAGGAGTATAACAATAATAACTGTCGAAATAGGCTCATCAAAAGTGAATAGTACTCTATCAATAATAATCAGAAACTAAAATCTCAAAATATGGAAAATATACATCACTGAGGGTCGTAAGACCATGAACTACGTCCACAGTTGTAAGTAATCTTTCAACTCCAACTTTAACAATCATAAGACTATAAGGACCTCGTACTTAGGGGAATCAGCCCTTCGTACAATGTATTGTGCACAACATTTTAATGTTATGCGTAAGTTAACCCCTAATCATAACAATAGGGTTGTTCATCTCAGTATTTAGAGTACAAGTCCGCACCAAAGGAAGTTTGGTTTGGATAAGCTTTCAAGGTAATTTGGAATTCAACGAACATCAACTAAGGAGTAGTTGAATAAAACCAATAACACTATACTATAGAATAATCGTGATTGAATCAATCATAGTAAAATAAAGTCATGCTTTAGGAATAATCTAATAGCATACAATTTGAATAACTATAGCATACCTTACTTGAACAATACTAAGCCAAGGTTAATTAGAATTGAATACTAAGCATGCATAACAATTTGAACGATAGAAATGTTCGAGATTAGTATATATAGTTGTGCATGCTAAACAACAAGTTAAATACAAGAATAACTTTCTCTAGAATAACTTACATCATTATATTGTAATCGAATTGAAAATAATAATTGAATTAACAAGATAATAGATTAGAAAACTTGCCTTATTCGTAGATTAAACCGAACAATTCGAATCACAATATCCTATATACATATGTCATCATGACATAGTTAGTCACTACCACTTTACAACTTAACTAACTACATTCGTCATGTATGTTTGATTATTTAATCACATAATCAAGTTATAACACAAGTTAATCTTTAATAACATAATTATTCATAGTATAAAAATACTAAAATCAACATTTTACAGTCCTACTATCATCACATAACTTTTCTTAAAATTTTGTGTACAAAAAGTACACTGTCAGACCATTCAGCTAACTCGCGTCGCGGCGCCACAGTTTACACAATGGGTCGCGCTGCGATGTGGGGATGGCGCTGCGGCGCGGTAAATAAACTATGAATCCGCGCTGCGTCGTGGCGATGGCGCTGCGGCGCCACTAACGTACTGCTGGGCCGCGCCGCAGCGCAAAACTGCAGTTTCGACTGACATCTTCAGCAACAGTACAAGAAAAAGCCAATTTTGGCCTACAAACTCGTTTCTGACAGACTAATTCACATGCAATTCATACAAAAACTTCATGTAAATATAATTCAAGAAGTCCTAACATGTTTCTACCCATACAACAACATAAACAACAAATTTAAAACATATGATTTCACTGTTTTTGATAAAAAAAAAACTCACTTTTTGATATTTCAATGAAAATCAACACTGTAAATTTTGTTTTTCAACCAAAATAATTAATTCAAAGTATATTTATCAATAATTATACATACTCTATCAAATTAGATGGTCAATTTATCAACTAAACAACTAATTAACTCTCAATTTCTACTTTAAGCTACACAATATATATTCACAAAAACTCTCTGTAAAAATAGTTTTTCTTCACAACCATATACATAATATAAATTCATGGACTATTCTCAATTATAGCTTAAAAAAATAGCTTAACAACACTAGATTATCATATAAAACAACATACATAACAAAATTCCACTTCTACAAAGCTTTCATTGAGAAAATTGGGAGAGAGAGAATACAACTATAACTTTGAAAAGAACAATAATAATAGAATTTAGATGGTACCTTGTTTGAAGAAGATGATGGCCAACCCTTTTTGATTCTCAAGCTTCTTCTTCTCTCCAATTCTCTCTCACTTTTCTTCTTCTCTTCTTCTTCTTCTCTGAGTTTTTTGTTTTTTTCCCTAACTCTAACTACGTACTAGATATCTAACGTATATAAGATATAATATATATTAATTATATAACTTAAATATAAAACATATAACTGATATCAGTTATAATTTTTTTTGAAATCAAAAGCCATAAGGCTTGTTTGGTTAACTAACTAAAAATAACCCATTAATCCTTATGCCTTGTTTGGTAAAACACAATTAGATAAAAGACTTAATAGGCATTAGGCCTTGTTTGGCAAAACTGAATTAAACTCCCTTAATTCATTTTAGTAACTCCTATATAGAAAGGTTATTTGTCACACTTTAATTTAATTAAATTAGTTCTAAAAACAATTTGTTAATCACTTTAACACATAAATCAATACCACAAAATTATAATTTTTTTATAATTATAATTTTATTTAATCCAATTAACACCTTATTTTAATCACAAATTCCAATTAAAATACTATAATTCATTTAATCATTATTAGCTCTCTAACTTAATTATTAAATTAAATTAGTATATAATCTCATAGCAATTAATTTTCTTAGCTCCATAATTATTTATTCAACAAATAATTAACTAAACCACATCAACTCAAATTGCCATTAAATACTTATATAATTCAATAAATATTTAATATTGCAAATAAATATTTAATATTTAATTATTTATTCAACAAATAATTAACTAAACCACATCAACTCAAATTGAACAATTATTTATTCAACAATAAACATATCCATTAAATACTTATATAAATCAATAAATATTTAATATTACACTTTAAAAATCTGGAATGTTACATTCGTCATCCAAAATTTGCATTTTGAAAACTTTGAATACATCTCCTCCTTTCGTAGTGCCGCCAAAATAATTCTCAGATGTTCGGCATGTTCGTCCTCTGTCTTCGAGTAGATAAAAATATCGTCAATGAAAACAACTACAAATTTATCCAAGTATGGCTTGAAAACTCGATTCATCAAGTCCATGAATGATGCCGGAGCATTAGTTAAACTGAATAACATTACCAAAAACTCGTAATGTCCAAAATGGGTTTGAAACGCAGTCTTTGGTATATTTTCATCCCGCACTTTCAGTTGATGATATCATGTTCGTAAGTCGATCTTCAAGAAACATTTTGCTCCCTTAAGTTTATCAAACAAGTCGTCTATCCTTGGTAGCGGATATCTATTCTTGATCGTTACTCTGTTCAATTCTCTATAATTGGTACAGAGCCTCATCGATCCATTCTTTTTCTTCACGAATAACACTGGTGCTCCCCAAAGAGATACACTCGGTTGAATGTAACCCTTATCCAGTAACTCTTGAAGTTGTATAATTAATTCCTTCATTTCTACTGGCGCCATACGGTATGGAGCTTTCAAAATCGGTGTTGTTTCTTGTGCTAAGTCTATTACGAATTTGATTTCTCTGTCTGGCGGAAGTTCAGGCAGATCGTCCAAAAACACGTCTCGAAATTCATTCACTACGGGTATATCTTTAATCTCTACTCCCTTTTTCCGAGTATCTACGATGTAAGCTAAATAACCTACACATCCTTTCCATAACAACTTCGTGGCTTGCATCATCGTAACGCAACACGATTGCTTAAGCGATGAGCTACCATGAAACACTACCTTAGATTTACTCAGAGTTTGAAGGTTCACACACTTGTTCTGACAGTCAATTATTTCTGCATGGTTATATAACCCATCCATTCCCAGTATACGTCAAATTCTCCCAGTCTAATAGGAATCAAGTCTATGGTCAGTTCATGTTCTCTAACATTTGCATGATAATTTTAATAAACGTATTCTACAGGGATTATTTCCTTATTCACAACTTCTATGTTTAAGGAATCTTCTAAACGTTCTCGGGGTGTACTAAATTTACTAGCAAATTCTTCAGATACAAAAGAACAGGTGGCACCAGAATCAAATAATACATAAACATTAATATTATTGATTGGGATTATACCTAACACCACGTCTTTCGCAGCCACTGCATCCTGGACGGTCATGTTAAAAGTTCGAGCGGTCGATCGGTTGGGTTGTGCAGGTCCACCAATCAATAATTTGCTTCTTCCACCCTTGCCACCGCCAGCTCCATCGCTTCCTTTCTTCGGGCAGTCCTTTATCTGGTGCTCTGTCGATCCACAAGTAAAATATCTTCTGATCTTCTTTGGCTTTGGGCAATTTGGCGAGAAGTGCCCCTATTGGCCGCAATCATAGCAAGTGGTCTTCCCCTTCCAGCATTCCCCCTGATGGCTTCTTCTATATCTGTTGCAAGCTTCGGTCCTCTTCTTGAAGTTTCCCTGGTGACTCCAACTTTGGTTATTATTTTTGTTGTTGTTGTGGTTGCTGTGGTTGTTGTTTTCCCATTTCCTTTTTCCCGACTTACTTCCCCCCGCTACTGCTTCCTCCACGATGATCATTACTAGTGTTCTTATTCTTCTTCTTCTTATGATATAGATTTAAGGCCTCACTGCCACCTTCTTCAATGACTTCCTTCTCCAACAAGGTCGTAAAGGAATCAATCTGAAAGACTGATACCTTATTATACAACTATGGCTTCAATCCTTGCTCGAAGCGTCTTGCCTTCCTTTCTTCATCCCCAACTTAGTGCTCCGCAAATTGCGCTAGTTCATTAAACTTAGCACCGTATTGCGCCACCGTCATATCTCCTTGTTTCAACTCTAGAAACTTCACTTCCATCCTACTCTTCATACTTTTTAGGAAATAGTTCTCGAAAAACAACATCGTAAACCTTTCGCATGTTATCGTTCCTTCCCCCGCTCTCTGCTGATTAGTTTTCCACCAATAGTTGCCTTCTCCCCTCATCATGTATGTTGCGAATACTGTCTTCTGGTCTTCACCCATGCATGCTATAGTGAAGGCCTTCTCAATCTCCTTGATCCAGGTTTGCGCAACTATCAAGTCAGTAATTCCCATGAGCTCTAGGGGTCCTACACTCTTAAAATCTTTGAAGGTTGTTACTGGGATAGCTTGGGGAACGGGTGGTACGATTTCGTTTCTTCCCCTCAGAGCTTCTCCCAATAAATCTACCAGTCGCTGTATAGGATCTATGGGTCCCCTCTCATCATTAACTGACTCTTCTTGGACAGTTATTCTACGTCTGGGCGGCATTTTCTGCATCACATAATCTTTCATCTTATTATCTAACTATCATATTTAGACATTTCTCAAATGAAAAGAACTAAAAGTTTATAACATGTTTCTGAAATAAGATCATTTATATTCATATGCCAAATGGTTACAATACACGTTCTTTTTTAGCATACTGCTATAAATGAAAACACATTTCCCCTAATATCACAACATACGGGGACAATACAAGTCTACTACCCCTCTAACATTTTTCAAAAGTTTGGGGTTTTAACACTATCTCACATCTTACACAAAAGACTGAGATTACATCAATATATTGACGACACATAAATAAGAATACTATACTACTGAGCTTTTCCTTCTAGACTCAATCTAACATCCCACGATCCATGGCGCTCTGATACTCTTTCTGCATAATATGTGCCACCATATCCCAACTTATGGTATGTCAGGTCTGTCCGTGCTCAATGGGGTAGTGATTTACCCCATCGATCAATCTCTCCATGGCCGTGCGTAGAACATAGTCCATCTTGTTCATCTTCCTCCTCTTACACCACACCTCATCTTCTAGATGACCCACTCTATCATTAGAATCAACTTTTCCTCGAAGTGGATCCTATCCATCACTTCCATCTCTAACTGAGTTTGGAGAGCCTCCTTCTCCGTCTTCTCACTCAACACCATATGTTCCAATTCTTCAAACTTTCCTGCCAACTCAACATTCCTTGCCACCGATCGATGAAACAAGGCACCCATCTGGATCCCTGCCTCCTTATGGTGAGCAATTTCCACCTCCATCTCCTGCATCAATAGCTGCCTCTCAAGAGTCTCAGTCTCCAGCTCTTCGACTCTACATCTTAATTCCAAAATTTGTTCCTCATACTCTCCTAGCATCTGATCTTCATAAGTAGTCCCGTCAGAGTCCTCCAAGGGCTTGGGTTCTTCCTCCACGAGTTCCTCCTCCATAGTCTCCTCCTCCGGATCAGACTCCCCAGGTAGAGACACCATCTCCTCCTCCTCGTCATCATCACTAATTGGGATAACTACTGATATAGGCTCTGCTATCACGGGTGCCTCATAGACTACGTGGATATCACGCGGCTCCTCCTCAACTACTCGGCTAGGTCCTCCCATGTCAGTCATCCTACAATCACCATCATAAGACAAGACAAACAACAACTCCATCAGAATGTTAAATAACCTAAGTTCATTGTATAGAATGCAGTTACATTTCATAACACACTAAGTCTCTCAGAGAAAACTCTACATGAGTTTTATCCCCTTCCTAACTTCTAAGTTTTCTTAAGTTATAACCTAAGGGCTCTCGTTCCTAAGGTTTATAACTATAGCTTTGATACCAACCTGTGACGCCCCTAAATTATGACATCCACTTGGTCACCTGAATTCAGTTCATCACGTTCTCAAAGTATTACCATAATAACTCAAATCATACATTTGCAACGAAAGATCTAATTTAGAATAATATACAATGATTTATTATAATTATTCCCCCAAGTCTCGCAACCTATAGTACTTAATAGATTACATAATAATATCGAATAAAGACTTATTACATAATTCTACGTAAGTTTAAACATAGTCTTAATACAACATGATTAATTTAAACATAAAGGGACAAGCTAGTCAGTAGCTTTGCCATTGCCCTTGTCTTTCCAAGATAAACCTCCTTGTTCCGCCTTAACAGAAAGGTTTTAAATAAGCAAGAATGAGCACAAATTGCCCAGCAAGTAATATACAACAAGGGTATAGGATATATATATCACAAGGTTTGAAATATCGAAGTGTCATTTCTAGGATAATTCAAAGTGTCAGAATAATATCATGGATGAGAAATATCAATAATTCTTGGAATAAGAACGACAATTCAATATAAATTAACAGATATATTATATTGAATTCAACGACTATCAAGGTATCCAACTGAATAAACAATTTATACTGAGCAGTCACTAAGGACTATTGAACTTCCACTAGAGTTACCAATTTTAAACTGATAACCCAAAAATATCAAGTACTATAGATGATCAATCTACAATACTATACGTTATGCATAACACCACAATAATATTTATTCATGTGTTGGGGTTTCCAACGACATACACTCCCCTTACCAAAAGGGTTGTTCAACTCAGTTTTCAAGATTTTCGCACCACTCAATTGGTTTAGATAGTTTTTATAAACATTCATATAGTCTAGCCGAATCAAATGGCATAGACTCTTTCATAATATTCAAGGACAATACAGATCTTATCCTGAATAATAGCTTTCACAAGGGTTTAACATATTAGCTCATTGGAACGAGAAAGTAATCTAACTTTTATTCAAAAGGGATAAGCTTACTGTATTTGTCGAACAAAATAATGCAATGGTATTTCACAATAATAATAGTAGGGTTTGGATACTTGCTCAATATAAATTTGAGTAAGGTTAGAGAAACTTGCCTTAAGCGTAGTTTATCCACGTTAATAACTCAACCTTTCGAATCCTATTTATAGCGTATTATAAATATACAGTGTTCATTAGCTAACACAGTCCTTAATCAAGCTTGACATGATACAAGTACGCACATATGGTACAAAATTAGTTTATAAGTCATCATGAATCAAATAATTAGTTACTTTATAAACAAATCAAGAATTCTCAAGGTTAAGACCTCCTCTACTCATGGACTTTCCATTTCAATACAACACCAACTTAACAACTAAGCATCACACACATATATATGTACATTAGTAGGTTTTAGATCACATTTAGCATCATAGGCACCATGCAAGTTACTGTCTAAAAGTCAGAACTCGTTATTTGGGATTCCAGACTGGCATAGCTGCGCCATGGCTAAGCCTAGGACCGGCGCAGCTACGCCGTCCTCTGGCCAAGCCAAGATGCAGCTGCTGCCTTGTGGTTTTTGTTCGGTTTGTCCAAGACAATCACACATAATATATTTGTCATGTTAAGGGTCTTTTCATGCTCCTCAAGTTTGTCTAGGTTCCCTTTTCTAATATATTTCTAATTTAAACACTTCAACCATTTAAGGCCATTCGAGGTTATGAATTCTCAAGGTCTAGCATGATTGCTTTCTAAACATACAAGATAGTTATAAAACTCATATTAGGCATGTTTGTGTGTATTCAGAACGCATACGTGAAACTAACATCACTTTAGTTGAAAATAGACTTTGTTCATGCTTTTCTTGAAATGTGCTACTTAAGCATGGTATATATATGTTTATACTACATGAGAAAGTCTAAGAGTGTCATCAAACATGATCACAAATGTCAAATTTTAGTCCTCATGGTATCTTGACAGTATTCACATTCAAAACTTGCTAATAGGTTCAACATGCTCATGTTTCCTTACTAATCAAATAAGCACAATCTAAGGGTTTTTTCATGCATTTCTAATCCACACTACCATGCTTGCAAAGTCAGTATGTATACATAGCATATATGCATATTAAGTGTAAAACCCCAACTTTTTGAATAAAGATGAATTTTCTATAAATATTATTTTTTAATATTATGGAGTGAAATTGATATAATGTTATAGTTGTGGGTAATATTTATAAATTTTGCAAAGTACGCAAGTTGTTATATAATAATCGATTGATCGGTGAATATTCGTTTTAACAGGGAATATTCATACAACGGCATAATCATTAGTGGACCCCACAACGGAATTATTGTCGGATTGAGAAAATGACAAAAATACTTTATGAAAATAACGGCGGAAGTTTTACCGTTAACTGTTGAAACACCCGATTTTAAAAGTACAGTAATATGCGTGGTTACATAGTAGCACACGGTATTAATTATTGATGTTTATGTGATAAGTCACTCAGTTTTTTTGGTATTATTAATGTAATAATACAGAAAATCATTTTATATAAAACAAAATACTTTTATAAAGTTATTCTATAAATAGAATATATTATATTCTATTATGCATAGTGTTGCATAGTGTCTGTATAGTGTTTTGTATAGTAAAATCTTTTTATATAAAATAAAATACTTTTATAAAGTTATCTGTTTTATTAGACAATAATTAGAATATATTATATTTTATTATGCATAGTATTTGCATAGTGCCTGCATAGTGTTTGCATAGTAAAATCTTTTATAAAGTTATTCGTTTTATTAGATTATAAATAGAATATATTATATTTTATTTAAAAGATTTTGCTTTAAATATGGACCGTCAGTTTAAGTAAATCAATCTGGACCGTTCATGAGTTAGTTACTATGCAGTCCATTTTTCTATAAATAGAAGCTCATTCCTTCATTATTTTCTTACGAATTCACTGAAACTCTAGAGAGATAAACTATAGAGAGAAAGAAGAAAATATTCTGCTACTTCACTACTTATATATCCAGTACTCTTCTTCTTAAGGTAGGAAATATTATTTGTTATACTCGTAGGGAGTATTATTTCTTTTGTATTCATGAAGAGCACTTCTGCTATTCCATTCTTTATTATTCTGTTGGAATAACCTGTATACGCGGGCTACCCTATACTTGGTGACATTCTTCTATTATTCCGTCTTTACTATTCTGTTGGAATATCTTGTCTGTGCATTTTACGCCAGAACTGATTCCGTCTTTATTATTCTGTTGGAATATCATGTCTGTGCGTTTTACGTCGGACCTGGTTTCGTCTTTATTATTATTATGTTGGAATATCCTGTATGTGCGTTTTACATCGGACTTGATTCCGTCCTTATTAGTATTCTATTGGAATAACCTTTCTATGCAAAGTACCGCATGTATGGTGATTTCTATTGTTATTCCCTTCTTTATTATTATGTTAGAACATCCTGTCAGTGCGAATTTCACCTGACCTGGTTTCGTTATTTAGTATTCTGTTGGAATAACATGTCTATGCGAAGTACCGCATGCATGGTGATTTCTTTTGTTATTCCATTCTTTATTATACTCAGTTGGTTAAAGTTTAGACTTCTATACTCCATGAAATTAGTGGAATATCCTTAATATTTGCGCTTCATCCAGTATCTTTTCATGGAAATATTCTTCTGAGCATTCTTGAATTTTACTCTACAAAGCAGTATCATGATGACAATTTGGACGTTATTGGTTCTTGGACAAATTAATTCTTGAACTTGTTTTATTGAATCCTTATATCATTGTCATCATCCTCATATTTATATTTTTTGAAAGTCATATGTGGCCTGTAGTGCATAGATGGACTTGGTATGATTATGACTAGGGATTATTCGGTGTAATCATGACCGTAATGTTACAAATGATGTGGTAAAAGTCCTCATTTGCCCGTAGTGCATTGATGGACAGTTGTTGGCATGATCATGACCATTAATAAAAACACAATTATCTTTGGCATGTAGTGTATGGATAATTTGTGGTCGTAATACTAAAGAATATCTTTGGCCGTAGTGCAGGGGTGATTCGATGATGTGAATTATTTATTAAGCTGAGTGCCAGTGATAAAAGTGATGAAAAACCTTTTAAATCATAGAAGATAGTAGATTTTATTCTCTACTTAACTCTTCTAATGGAGTGTTTGTTCCGCTGCAATTAAACTTGATGTTTGTTATATTGTATCAGTTTAACATTGTTGAAGGCTAATGATAATTTATTCTGCATTATCATAGTCATAATATTTCTTACTAGACTAGTTGAGCTCACCCTTTCTTTCATTGTTCTCTTTAGGAAATGAGAACGTAGCTGGGAATAGTCGGGGAACAGAGTGATGGTCCTAGATGGTGCATTGGTAGTCCTCACTATTCTGTGAAATAGTGTAATAATAAATGTAATGAGGACTCCATTGAGTGTGGATATTGTCTAGATGACAATATTTGTATTCAAACTCAAAGTTTATATTTTGTCGTATTGTACACGACAGTTGTATTATTAAGTTGTATTTGAATTCTGTACCATGTATCTGGCGACTCAAGATGGATGATGTATACCTAATTTTGGGGTCGTCACATTAAGTTCATTTCTAAGTTCTTAAATCCATTTAAAATCATACACTTTTGTTATCCATGCGAATCTAGTCTAAACATGTTCACATTAGGTTAACATATCCACATATACATCATACACATGTTCACATGCTAGCTTAAGTCATAACCACTAGCTCATATGGATCAGACTTAAAAATAGATTGCTCAACTAAAATTAGCAACCGGCGCAGTTGTGCTGCGCCTCAATACAAATGTGGCGCAGCTGCGTCGTGCCTGGTTCAGACGCAGAAGCAGTCTGCTTCGGCAGAACTCCAGCCCAAACTCAAAAATTACTCACGAGATAACTCCTAAACACTCATAAATCAATTGCAACATACTTACAAGATCATATAACATCTATATGGACATTACCCAACCTCATTAACATATAATTCCATGAATTCAAGAATTTGGATTTCAAGACTCAAGACTCCACTTTTACAAAAACTGAAATTGGAAAGCTAGTAATGTAATTATACCTTTGTAATGTGAAAGAACTTGCTACTACTTGAACTCTTAAACTCTAAGGATGCTTGTATGCTCTCAATTCTCACTTAGCAATTTCTCAGACAAATCTCAGCAACAAGAATGAAGAAGCACAGCTGCTATTTATAGAGGAACACAAATCCAGACATTACATTTTCCCATTGAATCAAACTCATGTGTTAAATGATTGCATAAAGGTTATGGAGGAGTTGTTAGATTGGTAGTTGGAACTCATCATGATCACCACTCCCCCATGATCATGAGCTAGGGAGTTGGAAGAAAATGAAGAACATAGGCTAGCCTTTTTGAAATACACATGAATGAGAATTTGGAGTAAATGGGACACTCAATTTGGGACAAAAGGAAAAACTCAGCATTCTTCTATACTCCTACACATTCTTACTCTTATGTTATATGTTTAATACTCATCTCAACCATATATTATAACCTAATGTCACAATATGACCTAACATTTCAAGGTAGTAGATGTTATGCAACCTACATATAATCCATGTATATTTTATCAAAATGATAGTTTACAATGTGTTCATGGTATATTATTTTTATACATACCCACATACATATTGTCACATAGATAACGTATTTATAACATATATTTTCAATATATTTTAATCACATTGCCTCATACAATATAATTTTATAAGACTTAATATATAGTCACACAATGTCACACTGCACCATATAATATAGTTGTATATGCACATAACCATCAATATAATATTATTATATTACAAACTTACTTATTTATGTTAAATAAATAAATCATGCACTTCCTTAATTAATTAACATCAATATTAATTAATCCAACCATTAATTAATATATTTATAGGTTTCCATAATCATTATTCATCGATAATATTCTCATTACATTTATAGGTATATTGCAAATAATAATAATCGTATATTACGAATTAATTACCAAGTAACCCATATTCCAGCACAATTAACTAATATTAATTTATGGATTAACAATTCCGTTGTTGGACATAACATATTGCAATATACTCCTATCATATGGTTTCATCCATGTTATACATATCACATTAATATCCCTAATTCAGTGCTACAGTAAAAAGTAACCAACTCTAACTGACTGATGGCATAGCTACGCCAGTTTGTACTGCTGGGACGGCACAGCTGCGCTGTGCCTTGACAGTGCCAAGACTGGTGCAGCTTCTGCCCGTGCTAGTTTTCAATGCTAAATTGTTAAACATGACATGAATTGATCTCCACATAAGTGTTACTATGAGTATACGAGTGCATTGATTACTTATACAAAATCACATGATCGACGTGATTAATCCTCCTAATTCCCATTTTAATTCACTTAATGAATTTTCTCATTTCGCATTATGCCACACAAGGCATTTCACACTTTTCATTGCCAATTCACATTTCTTAATACGCATTGATTTAATACCAATCAATTATATTAACCGACTCATAAAACAATAACACTTATTTTCACATAAATCGTATTTCCATTAATATATTCATTTTATAATATGTGGAAATTCTCGGGTATTACAAGTACGATGCATACCAGACATGGAAGATGTATTTTGATGGAGTTGTAAATATGGAAGGTTATGGGGCTGAAGCATTTCTAGTATCTGTTACGAGGGAGCAGCATCCCGTCGTCGTCAAATTGTAGTTTGTCAGCACCAACAACACAGCTAAGTATGAAGGCTGTCTCATGGGGCTCAAACTTGCTCGTTCAATGGGAATCAGGCAGTTAACTATCTTTGGGGATTCAGAGTTGGTTATCAGATTATCCACGGGAATTTATCAAACCAAAGGTCTACACTTGCTGCCTTACCATCGGCAGGTTTTACATATGGCTTTGGAGTTCGAAGAGATCTCCTTTCTACACATTCCTCGTAACATGAATGACTTTGCAGATGCACTAGCAACTTTGGCCTCCTTGATTCATATATCTGACAAGGAACACATGCCAAGCATCACATTTACCCTGCAAAAGGCACCGGTCTATGGGAATAATGTTGGAGAAGTATCGAATGAGCTACCTCCCATCCAACATCCTTGGTATCAGCACATCATGGAGTATTTACGAGATGAATCTACACCCACTAAGGCGAGCCCAACTGAGAAAAGGCGGATCCATCGACTTGCTATGAAATTCTACCTAAGCGGAGATGCACTCTATAAAAGAGATGCAGGACTAGGTCTCCTCAGATGACTGGACAAGGACCAAGGTCAGAGGCTCATGGATGAGGTCCATGGTAGAGTATGTGGCCCATGCATATGCGGCCCCCTACTTGTTAAGAAGATCCTCAGGACAGGACATTACTGGCTTACCCTCAAGGCTGACTATGATGATCACGTCAAGAGGTGCTACCAATGCCAAATTCATTGGAATGTTATCCATGCCCCTCCAAGGGAGATCCACACTATGAGTTCACCTTGGCCCTTCTCAATGTGGGGAATGGACATAATCGGGACCATCGAGCCTAAAACAAGTAATGGGCATCGATTTATCTTCACCATGATCGACTACTTCACTAAGTGAGTAGAAGCAGCCTCCTTCCCCAGGGTTACCAAAGAAGTCATCATTGTTTTCATCAGAAACAATGTCATTTATCGATATGGACAACCAGAGGTAATTGTATCAAACAATGCTAAGAACCTCAACAACAGAATGATGGAGGAGTTGTGCAGCAAATTCCACATCAAACATCTCAACTCCGTCATCTATCGTCCAAAGATGAATGGTGTTGTTGTAGCGGCTAACAAAAACATCAAGAAGATAATGCAGAAGATGTCCGCCAACCACAAAGGATGGCCTGACTTATTTCATCTAACTCTGTTAGCCTACAGAACATCAATACGCACTTCTACTGGAATGGAAGCAGTGGCCCCCATAGAAGTGGAAATGGAATCCCTCAGAGTGTTGATAGACGCTCAGCTGGTTGAAGACCATTGGGTACAAGATAGGTATCACTAATTGTCTCTAATAGACGAAAGGCGTGTCGCTGCTATCTTCCACAGCCAGTTATATCAACAAAGGATCGCCAGGTCCTACAACAGAAAAGTCCAACTACGACAGTCCAAACAACACCACTTGGTTTTGAAGAAGATCATTGACAACCAAGATCAGTCCAAGGGAAAATTTGCTCCGAACTGGGAAGGCCCGTTTATTGTCAAGGAGGTATTGACAGGAGGTACTCTCAGATTACAGGAAATGGACGGCGATGAATTTCCATAACTCATTAACTCAGACACCGTGAAACGGTACTATGTCTAAAAGTTACCATCAAGCAAACATCCTAGTTTTAGATCACCAGATCCCCAGTCAATTTAGGTTTTCTCAAACCCTTCACTACATATAAGCTTTTTCATACCCATTTGCCACATCAGCGACAATAACACTTTTCAACCAGCAGCCTGGTTTTGGATCACCAGATCTTTAACTCCCCGCGGGTTTTCAAAACCTTTCACACTTTCAGTTTATCCCACCAGGGATTTAACCTTTCACACCTTCAATTTATCCTATACATGGGTTTAAACTTTTCATCTGCAATCTGCCCTGTACATGGGGCGAACTACGTCGACCTGATCTCCCTGGTACCTGGGAATACGTAGGCAACCATTTTATATGGCCCGGTCGCAATAAAAAAAATTAAAAAAACATTTCTACACCCTTCTCATTGTAAAAAATAACAAAAACATTCCTACACCTTTTTTGCCACAAACAGCGTTGAACCTCTTACATCAGGTTCGAACTATGCAGACATGATCTCCTCTTCAATAGGAGTACGTAGGCAGCCATTCATAGTTCGGTCTCACCCCCTACCAAAATACAAACAATTGTCAACGGTATTGGGATCATACTTCAATCCACCACATTTTATAGGCTTCAGACCAAAGGGATGGAATTACATGACCTCCTCCTAAATAGGAGATTCGACGACCATCTAAGCTGCGGTTGTGTCTCGAAGAGCAATACCAATCCATAAGTGATGGAATTAGCTCCTCCTAAATAGGAGTAATGGCGACCATCTGTGGTGCGGACAATCTCAGAGAGGAAAAGCCACACTCCTCTCCACATTTCCATACAGAAACTAGTCCCAAGACATCAAAAAGATGGTAGGGAATGCATACAGATCAATGATCCATTCTGATATATCTAGAGACATCTCAATGTCCACCTATCAAGGATGACTTTAGAATACATCAAGACCACAAGCCCTGAAGAAACAGGCAAATATCAAGCAAGCAACAAGGCACAACTAAAAGGGAAGTGAATCAACAGTTAACTATGAGTTTAAATACAAAGGTATGTAACTTTCATGGTACCTCGACCACAACCTTACAATGGTACTTTACATAAAAGTATAGTCAAAAACTGTTTTAGAAATTAAAATCTTTAGGAAGTGCTCAAGGAAACCTTCATACATGGGAGGCCATGCGTCTAGTTTATAATAGATATTATATGTCCATAGAATTATCCTTGGCAGACCCAATAGACCCCAAAGAAAAATGAGAAGATTACTATCATCTTCTTTATAATTGTGAATCTTCTCTTGACATATAACTATCTCCATTGTCTCCAAGTGAATATTATATTTCAAATAAACTCCAAGATCATATAGGTAGTGCCCGTAGATATACTCAGCAAGTGGATGTGCACAACCCTATCTTATGATAACACGATGTTGTATGTCATTAGACATCTTGTATGATAGTGGCAAAACACCCTTCCAAAGTTGGGTTCGCCTCACCCTATTTGATTCACCAAATATAACTACTAAATGATGTATAGAATACAACACACTTTTCTATATTGTTTAGGGAGAACCTCCACAGCTAGAGACCACCGTTCTATTCCCCTGTTATCCTCGCTCGACCCGGTAACACTCTTATTACCTGAAAGGAATTGTGAAGCAGAAAGGGTGAGCATAACTAGTCCAGTAAAGAATATCATGACTAAAGATAATTAAATTATCAATAGCTTCCATCAATAATAAATCAGAGATTTAGAATATATGGTAGATGATAAAACTTTTCAACCATAGTTGCAGCGGAACGAGCAATCCATTAGAAGAGTCAAATAGACCATAAGGTCAAATATCTTCTCTATGCTAAAAGTCCACCAATAATGTTTTATCCATGTAAAATAAATCAACAGTTCCTGTCCACAATCACATTAATAACTCATAATCATAATTGTGGTTCTAAATTCCTCTTCGCAACTAGGACGAAGATAATTTTCATCACCTATCTTCGCCTGAAACATCAAAAATCATGGTTATACCAAATCAGAATTCCTATTCATAATCATACTAATAAATTCATCTTTGCACTACGGCCAAAGATATTCATTAACAATTCATCTTTGCACTACATGCCAAAGACATACAACTGTATTTTAGAAGAGTCAAGTAAAGCATGATATCTACTATCTTCTACGAATTAAAAGTGTATAATAAATATTTTATCACTGAGACTTAGCTTAATAAATAATCCACATCATCAAATCACCCCTGCACTACGGCCAAGGATATTCGTTAATATCACATCCATGAATTAATATTTCATTGTTGAGACTCAGCTCGATAATCAATCCACATCATCGAATCATCCATACACTACAGGCCAAGGATATTCGTTAGTATCACGACCACGAATTATCCATGCACTACGGCCAACGATAATCGTGTTTTCATCAACGGTCCTGATCATACCATAAAAAAATTCATCTTTGCACTACGGCCGAAGAGAATCCATAGCCATAATCATACCAAAAATTGTCCATCAATGCACTACAGGCCAATGAGGACTTTTTCCACATCATTTGTAACATTATGGTCATGATTATATCGAATAATCCCTGGTCATAATCATACCAAGTCCATCTATGCACTACGGCCACAGATGACTTTCAACACAATACAAGCATGAAGATGATGACAATATTATAAGCATTAGTCAAACTAAATCAAGGATAAATATTAAAGACTTTAAATTTATCCAAACATTATCAATCACTTAATAAAATCATAATCTAATATTGTTAATATTATAACAATATTTTAATCACTCCTTCAACTTATAAATAATTTAATTTAATTGTTTACACTTTTCCAAGTAATGCATTTAATCATTCAAAATGACATACTCATAAGATTTCATCACCAATAATTAAATTACTCATCAAAAATCTGCATATACCTTATATAGGATTTTCAAGCAATAAAATCCTATTTACCAATTTTTCAACATAACATATTTAATTCATATGTTCGTAACTAAATCATTTTCATGAAAAATACCAAATAAGTCCCAAAAATTATTCTTTTCTGGGATTAAGCAGGATATAGTCCCATATTGAACATATATTTTTCTCGGAATTTTTAAAATTCATTTACTATTTTTCAAAAATCAATTTCTAATTAATTCCTTAAGAAATTAGCTACCTCAAGGTTAACTCTAGAAATTCCCAAATCTTGGCAGGATCTTACACATGTTAACATGAGTTTTTAGTTTAAATTTCATGGTCATCGGAATTATAGAACTCCGATTATAGCGTTTTTCGTCGGAAAAACCAAAATATTAAATTAGTCATAACTTACTCATTTTAAGTTGGAATGAGCTCATTTTTGGATAGGAGGTACTTTATACCATATATTTTCATGTCCCAAAAGGCCGGAATTTATTTCACAAGCTAAGTGGCTAAAAATGCCTTTTTAAACTTCTGGGCAGTAGTCTTTTGGCAATTTGCAGATTTTGACTGCTTTACTAAAATAAGTCCACACAAAAATCTACAACGCCTTTTCTAGTGATTCCACTTGGAAAAGTTAGAAAACTCATAGATCTAACTCTAGAATTTGACCACACTCAAAAATTTGAAATATAATAGGAGATATGGTCAATTGAATTTCATACTCCATTTTTAACAAAATCTGATTTTCAACCCTTTGTGATTTCTAAGAAACTTTCATGTTTTCACATAATAACCAACATAACTCATCATGACAATGACATAATAATTCAATAAAACAAGTTCAAGAATAAGTTTTAAAGATTTATAAGTTAATTTATCCTGAATTTAATAATGTCCAAATTATCAACATGATACTACTTTGTGGAGTAAAATTCAAGAATGCTCAGAAGAATATTTCCATGAAAAGATACTGGATGAAGCGCAAATATCAAGGATATTCCACTAATTTTATGGAGTATAGAAGTCAAAGTTTTAACCAACTTGGAATAACAAAAGCAATCCCCAGGCATGCGATAAACCGCACAGGCAGGTTATTCCAATAGAATAATAAATAACGGAACCAGGTCCGGCGTAAAACGCACAGACAGGATATTCCAACAGAATAATAAAGAATGGAACCAGGTCCAGCATAAAACGTACAGACAGGATATTTCAACATAATAATAAAGACGGGAACCAGATCCAGCGTAAAACGCACAGACAGGATATTCCAACAGAATAATAAAGAATGGAATAACAGAAAAATTTCACAAAGTATAGGGTAGCCCGCGTATACAGGTTATTCTAATAGAATAATGAATAATGGAATAACAGAAGTTCTCTTCATGAATACAAAAGAAATAATACCCCTTACCGTAAAAGAAACTGAATATAAGAGTAGGGAAGTAGTAGAATACTTTTCTATAGTTTCTCTATAATTTTTCCCTATAGAGTTTCAGTGAATTCGTAAGAAATTATGAAGGAATGAGCTTCTATTTATAGAAGAATGGACTGCATAGTAACTCATTTATGAACGGTCCAGATTGATTTATTTTTAATCGGACGGTCCAGATTGGTTTATAATAAAATATAATATATTCTATGTATAATCTAATAAAATGAATAACTTTATAAAAGTTTTCTGTTTTATATAAAAAGATTTTACTATGCAAACTCTATGCAAGCACTATACAACACTATGCATAATAAAATATAATATATTCTAATTATTGTCTAATAAAACAAATAACTTTATAAAAGTATTCTGTTTTATATAAAAAGATTTTATTATGCAAACACTATACAAATACTATGCATAATAAAATATAATATATTCTAATTATTGTCTAATAAAACAAATAACTTTATAAAAGTATTCTGTTTTATATAAAAAGATTTTATGTTTTATTACATTAATAATACTAATAAAACAAAACTGAGTGACTTCTCACGTAAGCATCAATAATTAATACCTTGTGCTACTATGCAACCACGCGTATTACTGTACTTTTAACACCGGGTGTTTCAACAGTTAACGGTAAAACTTTCGCCGTTATTTTCATAAAAATATTTTTGTCGTTTTCTCAATCCGACAATAATTCTGTTGTGGGGTCCACCAATGATTGTACCATCGTACGGATATTCTCCGACAAAAAGAATATTCCCCGACTAATCGAATATTCTCCGACACAACGAATATGTTATATCAACTTGCTTACTTTGCAAAACAAAATCACATATTACCCTTAACTTTAAACGTTTATCAATATAACCATTTACCAAAATAGAAAAATTGAATACTTTTATTTCATAAAATTCGGGGTCTCACAATCACCCCTCCTTATGAAATTTCGCCCTCGAAATTTACGTACGTACCTGATATTCGAAGAGATGAGAATACCTTGCTTTCTTTTCAGATTGTACCTTCCCGGTAATATCCTTTGTATCTTGTTTTTTTCCATTGCTCATCTCATGTATTTCAGATATCATTCTAGAATATATCTTCAAAACAAAGGTTAATTGACATATCACAATTTGTCAACTTATCAAGTAAATAATTTCAGCTTAGGTAAGTCATACACTAGCGAAGTATATAACTCGTCTCTCCCCTCCTAGTTCTAGACTCTTATCTCCGCCAGCAACCATATCCCTAAGTTCTGATATCAACTGTGACGCCCCCAAAATTAGGTATACATCACCCATTCTGAGTCGGCAGATACATGGTAAAAAATTCAAATACAACTTCATTTATACAACTGTTGAGCTGTCGTATAGAATACGACCACAGTTAACTATGAGTTTTAATACAAAGGTATGTAACTTTCATGGTACCTCGACCACAACCTTACAATGGTACTTTACATAAAAGTATAGTCAAAAATTGTTTTAGAAATTAAAATCTTTGGGAAGTGCTCAAGGAAACCTTCATACATGGGACACAGAATTATCATATGTCCATAGAATTATCCTTGGTTGACCCAATAGACCCCAAATAAAAGCGAGAAAATTACTATCATCTTCTTTCCAATTGTGAGTCTTGTCTTGACATATAACTATCTCCACTGTCTCCAAGTGAATATTATATTTCAAATAAACTCCAAGATCATATAGGTAGTGCCCGTAGATATACTCAGTAAGTGGATGTGCACAACCCTATCTTATGATAACACGATGTTGTATGTCATTAGACATCTTGTATGATAGTGGCAAAACACCCTTCCAAAGTTGGGTTCGCCTCACCCTATTTGATTCACCAAATATAACTACTAAATGATGTATAGAATACAACACACTTTTCTATATTGTTTAGGGAGAACCTCCACAGCTAGAGACCACCGTTCTATTCCCCTGTTATCCTTGCTCGACCCGGTAACACTCTTATTACCTGAAAGGAATTGTGAAGCAGAAAGGGTGAGCATAACTAGTCCAGTAAAGAATATCATGACTAAAGATAATTAAATTATCAATAGCTTCCATCAATAATAAATCAGAGATTTAGAATATATGGTAGATGATAAAACTTTTCAACCATAGTTGCAGCGGAACGAGCAATCCATTAGAAGAGTCAAATAGACCATAAGGTCTAATATCTTCTCTATGCTAAAAGTCCACCAATAATGTTTTATCCATGTAAAATAAATCAACAGTTCCTGTCCACAATCACATTAATAACTCATAATCATAATTGTGGTTCTAAATTCCTCTTCGCAACTAGGACGAAGATAATTTTCATCACCTATCTTCGCCTGAAACATCAAAAATCATGGTTATACCAAATCAGAATTCCTATTCATAATCATACTAATAAATTCATCTTTGCACTACGGCCAAAGATATTCATTAACAATTCATCTTTGCACTACATGCCAAAGACATACAACTGTATTTTAGAAGAGTCAAGTAAAGCATGATATCTACTATCTTCTACGAATTAAAAGTGTATAATAAAATTTTTATCACTGAGACTCAGCTTAATAAATAATTCACATCATCGAATCACCCCTGCACTACGGCCAAGGATATTAGTTAATATCACATCCATGAATTAATATTTCATTGCTGAGACTCAGCTCGATAATCAATCCACATCATCGAATCATCCATACACTACACGCCAAGGATATTCGTTAGTATCACGACCATGAATTATCCATGCACTACGGCCAAAGATAATCGTGTTTTCATCAACGGTCCTGATCATACCATAAAACAATTCATCTTTGCACTACGGCCGAAGAGAATCCATAGCCATAATCATACCAAAAATTGTCCATCAATGCACTACGGGCTAATGAGGACTTTTTTCACATCATTTGTAACATTACGGTCATGATTATATCGAATAATCCCTGGTCATAATCATACCAAGTCCATCTATGCACTACGGCCACAGATGACTTTCAACACAATACAAGCATGAAGATGATGACAATATTATAAGCTTTAGTCAAACTAAATCAAGGATAAATATTAAAGACTTTAAATTTATCCAAATATTATCAATCACTTAATAAAATCATAATCTAATATTGTTAATATTATAATAATATTTTAATCACTCCTTAAACTTATAAACAATTTAATTTAATTGTTTACACTTTTCCAAATAATGCATTTAATCATTCAAAATGACATACTCATAAGTTTTCATCACCAATAATCAAATTACTCATCAAAAATCTGTATATACCTTATATAGGATTTTCAAGCCATAAAATCCTATTTACCAATGTTTCAACATAACATATTTAATTCATATGTTCGTAACTAAATCATTTTCATGAAAAATATCAAATCAGTCCCAAAAATTATTTTTTTCTGGGATTAAGCAGAATATAGTCCCATATTGAACATATATTTTTCTTGAAATTTTAAAAATTCATTTACTATTTTTTAAAAATTAATTTCTAATTAATTCCTTAAGAAATTAGCTACCTCAAGGTTAACTTTAGAAATTCCCAAATCTTGGCAGGATCTTACACATATTAACGTGAGATTTCATTTTAAATTTCATGGTCATTGGAGTTATAAAACTCCGATTATAGCATTTTTTGTCGGAAAAACCTAAATATTGAAATAGTCATAACTTACTCATTTTAAGTCGGAATGAGCTCATTTTTGGACAGGAGGTACTTTATACCATATATTTTCATGTCCCCAAAGGCCAAAATTTAATTCACAAGCTAAGTGGCCGAAAATGCCCTTTTAAATTTCTAGGCTGTAGTCTTTTTGGCAATTTGCAGATTTTGACTCCTTTACTAAAATTAGTCCACACGAAAATTTACAACACCTTTTCTAGTGATTCCACTTGGAGAAGTTAGAAAACTCATAGATATAACTCTAGAACTTGACCACACTTAAAAATTCGAAATATAATAGGAGATGTGGTCAATTGAATTTCATACTCCATTTTTACCAAAATTTGATTTTCAACCCTTTGTGATTTCCAAGAAACTTTCATGTTTTTACATAATAACCAACATAACTCATCATGACAATGACATAATAATTCAATAAAACAAGTTCAAGAATAAGTTTTAAAGATTTATAAATTAATTTATCCTGAACTTAATAATATCCAAATTGTCAACATGATACTACTTTGTGGAGTAAAATTCAAGAATGCTCAGAAAAATATTTTCATGAAAAGATACTGGATGAAGTGCAAATATCAAGGATATTTTACTAATTTCATGGAGTATAGAAGTCAAAGTTTTAACCAACTGAGTATAATAAAGAATGGAATAACAAAAGAAATCACCAGGCATGCGATAGACCGCACAAGCAGGTTATTCCAACAGAATAATAAATAACGGAACCAGGTCCGGCGTAAAACGCACAGACAGGATATTCTAACAGAATAATAAAGAATAGAAACATGTCTGGCGTAAAACGCACAGACAGGATATTCCAACAGAATAATAAAGACTGCAACCAGGTCCGGCGTAAAACGCACAGACATGATATTCCAACAAAATAATAAAGAATGAAATAACAGAAGAATTTCACCAAGTATAGGGTAGCCCGGGTATACAGGTTATTCCAACAGAATAATAAATAATGGAATAATAGAAGTTCTCTTCATGAATACAAAAGAAATAATACCCCTTACCGTAAAAGAAACTGAATATAAGAGTAGGGAAGTAGTAGAATACTTTTTTATAGTTTCTCTATAATTTCTCTCTCCAGAGTTTCAGTGAATTTGTAAGAAATAATGAAGGAATGAGCTTATATTTATAGAAGAATGGACTGCATAGTAACTAATTCATGAACGGTCCAGATTGATTTACTTTTAATCGGACGGTCCAGATTGGTTTACAATAAAATATAATATATTCTATTTATAATCTAATAAAATGAATAACTTTATAAAAGTTTTCTGTTTTATATAAAAAGATTTTACTATACAAACACTATGCAGGCACTATGCAATATTATGCATAATAAAATATAATATATTCTAATTATTGTCTAATAAAACAAATAACTTTATAAAAGTATTCTGTTTTATATAAAAAGATTTTACTATGCAAACACTATACAAATACTATGCATAATAAAATATAATATATTCTAATTATTGTCTAATAAAACAAATAACTTTATAAAAGTATTCTGTTTTATATAAAAAGATTTTATGTTTTATTACATTAATAATACTAATAAAAAAACTGAGTGACTTCTCACGTAAGCATCAATAATCAATACTGTGTGCTACTATGCAACCACGCTTATTACTGTACTTTTAACACCGGGTGTTTCAACAGTTAACGGTAAAACTTCTGCCGTTATTTTCATAAAAATATTTTTGTCATTTTCTCAATTCGACAATAATTCTGTTGTGGGGTCCACCAATGATTGTACCATCGTACGGATATTCTCCGACAAAAAGAATATTCCCCGACTAATCGAATATTTCTCGACACAACGAATATTTTATATCAACTTGCTTACTTTGCAAAAAAAAATCACATATTACCCTTAACTTTAAACTTTTATCAATTTAACCATTTACCAAAATAAAAAAATTGAATACTTTTATTTCATAAAATTTGGGGTCTCACATACAATGTGTACTGTACATGACAAAATGGCTAAGCTAGTCTGTGCGGACTATCAGTGTATATGCGGACTATCAAGTCCAACATGGATTCCCTCTCAGAAGAAAGAGGTAAATATGTGATCTCCTACCCAAGGGTTTCTACACGAGCCAACAGATTCACCGCCACCTACTTGTGATATCTCGGGCAGATATAGCATTATCCCGCTCAACAATCACTGCATCTCTCGATGATCTGGCCTCATCCCGCTCAACAACAGCGGTATCCCTATAAATTAGAGCATCATCTTTCTCAACTAGAACGACATCTCTTGTAAAGTCCCCGAACCCGGATACTTGAAACCCAAACTCGGAACTTCACGATACCATTTCTATGAGCGGAATAATACTAATAATAACCATAATATAAAACTTAAACTTAACTTACATATATCAGAGTCTAATCCCAAGTACGCAACCTTTACTACATTCTTTACATGATATATAATGCATATAATTAACCTAATACAGTCTATCTATTACAAATGATACCAATAACATGTTCTGTTTGCTTTCCTTTTCACTTGATCCCAGCCGAGCCTTCTAGCTGTTCATGCTTAGCTGAAAACATTTAAATTAAGCAAGGATGAGCATTTGAGTGCCCAGCAAGTATTTATATATATATAAGTTGAAAGAATTTAAATGTTTTCTTTATAATATTCTTCTACAACCAGTCAATAGTTGTGAAGTAATCTGTACCAATAATAATAACGTAACAACCCTCGTTCAAATTTTTGAAACTGCGTATTGACTATACATGGGGTTTCTGTGACATACTATGAACATTGTTTTCATTTTCGAAAGGGTTTAAACAGAAATTCATCTGTAAATCGGCCATTGCTTACGAGCACGGAGGGTGATCAGCCTCGTTGTACCCTGTATTGATCAATACTACATTGCTATAACGATATTATCGTTCATCCTTTGTCTGCCGTAGCGCATAAAATTTTTCCCATGATCGGGATGTTCATACCTGTCGGGTTTTCATAACAAAGGTCTTATCTTGTTCAACAATAATATATAATTCAACATATATGTATATCAAAGGTGTATCAACATGTGATTAAATGCAATGATTATCCAAGTGGGGACACTTGTATAATCATTTATAGAAATTAACGAACAGAATATATAACTGAATTATCATATACTAACATGTTGATAATCAATGGGCTTATATAATATAGGTTTAACAATCTGTATAATAATAATATAATTTTGAAACATTCTTACACTTGTCCATTGCATAAAGAAAATGCAAAGGTGGGATACTTGCCTGATTCGCTGCTTACAATTACGCAACTTAGATTTATCTTTTATATCACGACCTATCGTTAATCAAATCATTCGTTCGATTAGAACAATATTCCATAACACATAGTACTGCATTTCGCAGTCAGCACATAACCTAATCACATTATCACTCCTGTTCAACAGTCATTGACTCACAAACAAACATCAACACATTCCTAATCATATTATCACACAACTTTAACAACCATTGAATCACAAATAAACAGTAAACTAACTAAATTATCTAAGTCCAAATCAATTTCTGAAACATGTCGGTCTACCGACAACTTTATCGGGTAAAAATCGAGTCTAAGACTCTATCCCGAAGTTCAATATCCAAATAGATAACTTAAACAACAGTCGCAATATTTTTCATGACCTTATAATAATTATAAAATAATTATTACCATTTACCATAATTTTTGAAACATCAGAATCATTATTAAATGATTTAAATATCAAACAATTCTATTATCAATAACATTTAATCAATATTAAACTATTAATGAAACCATTGCCAAAATATTAAAGTTATGTATAATAACTCAAAATATTCTTAACGTATTAATATTACCTTTAAATGATTTTTAAAACATTTAAAATCATCATTAAATAATTATCATTAATATTTAAATATTAATGAACTATTATCTAAATATTAAAAGTCATTAATTATAACTTAAAATATTTTTAATTCATTTATACCCTTTTTAAAATGATTTTAAATTAATAAAACCATTTTTAAACTATTTATTTAATATAATCATTAAATAAATTTAATATCATTAATCATTAAATAAATATCATTAATATTAAATTATTAATGAAATTATTCTTTAAATATTAAAAGTTATATTTTATAACTTAAAATATCCTTAATCACTTTATTTCCATTTAAAATGATTTTTATAATATTAAAATCATTTTTAAACTAATTTATTTAATATTATTATTAAATAACTTTAATATCATTAATAATCATTAATTAATGAATTTAACCATTAAATATTAAAAGTTATATTTTATAACTTAAAATATTCTTAAATACCTTATTATTATTTAACATGATTTTTAATATAATAAAATAATTTTTAATTTAATTATTAAATTCATTTAATAAATAACTTAATTAATATTAATTATTAATTTATTAATGAAAATTATCACATAATATTAAAAGTTATTAAAAATAACCTAAAATATTTCCATATATCATAATATAATTTTTAATGATTTTTCATGAATTAAAATCATTTTTAAATAATTTATTTAATATTCTAATTAAATAAATTAAATACTTTTAATATTCCAAAAATATTAAATATTTATGAAATATATTGAAAATAATTAAAAACTAATTTTTGGAATTTAAAATAATTTTTAATAATTAATTTTGTATTTTTAATAATTAAAACTATTTTTTTTATTTATTAATTAATTTCCAGAAAATAAAATACTATTTATCGCTAAAGACCACTTATTGCGACAGAACCGTCGCTATAGGTGTTCTTCATGTTCTTGAGCTGTTCTTGAACATTCATAGCAGTGTACAACATAGCTACTTTGACCATGATTATAATAGTGTGTGATGTGCTTCTGGGTAAGTTGTTGGTCACATAATGTAATACTAATGCACGAATATAAAATTGAACAACAAACAAGTTCATAAAACATATAACCAACGAGATCAGTGCCTTCAAAAATGTTGCCAGGTCTGTTCTTCATTTTCTGGGTTACCCAGAAATGAAGAACAGTTCGACATGCCTCCTATAGGCTTCCACGACTTGCTAATCTTGTGTTATTTTTGTGATCTAAGAGTTTCAGTGTCTAGCCAACATGTCAAAGAGTAGATCTATCACAAAACATAACTAAAACAACAACATAATACCAAGATCTTGTCCGGTCAAAAGATGTTAGAAACCACGCTTAAGAACTTTCTGGGTTATCCAGAAAGTTCATCCGTGGACTTTCTGCCTAGTTTGACCATCCTTCAATTCTCATACGTTTGTGATAAAAGCTATCTAAGAGTATTAACCTGTAGAATAACTACTATATTATAACTTTAATGCAACAAAAGAATCAAAACATACACACATGATAAATTCTGGTCTAATCAAAACGTTGTCAGGCCGGTGCTGGGCTGTTTCTGGGTTACCCAGAAACACCCAGTCATGGCCGGTCAATGTGGTTTGACCACGATTAACTTTCAATCGGTTCATGTTCTGACTTTGATTCCACTTTCAGACTAAATAACACATACACTACTACAAGTATAAACCTTCAAAACACAAAAATCATAAACATGCTGAGATTTACAGCCTCTGACATTTGATGTCAGACCACAAAATAAAATTTTTCCAGATTCGACAAATCTTCAAATCCGAGCCTCTAGATGTTATGGATCTAACATCTAGCAACTCAGATCATCATTATATACCCTATACAACATATTTTAACAATCAAACTAACATCTAACACCGAATTTTTTGGACAAAAATTAAGGCTAGGGTTTATACCTTCTTTGATTAATTTCTGATCTTGTGTTGCTGATTTGGTATGGGATTTCATGGGGCTGGTATATGGGACTGAAAAACTTGCTAATTTCGTTGGTTTTGGTTGAGGGAAAAAGGCTTGTGTATTGTGAACAAAATGGCTAGCAAATGCAATTTTTCTCTCTCTCAATCTATATATAGACAAGCAAGGTGCATGAATGGCTGAGCTAGAGGCTAATGTACTGTCATTTTGAGCACATGGGGCAGGTAGGTTAGGTTACCAACCCTCATCTTGTAAAGATTTGCAAGCAAACATAAAAATGTGATAAAAGGGCTTTTTGGTCATTTCCATATAATTTTTATTTCTAGATTGGTCATTTTATTCAAACCCTTAGGGTTTGACCCTTAGGGTTTAACCCTAAGGTTTAGCACAAAATGTAGGATTTAGCAATTAGGGTTTGCAAAATTATAAACTAATTTTAGTTTCTAAAATTTTGAAAAATTAAAATTGTTAATTATGTAAGTTAGTAATTATATTATACATGAACATTAGGGTTTTGTACCACTAATCATAATTAACCTTGCTAAAATAGCAATTAGGGTTTAGGGTTTTGATAATTAGAGTTAAATATTATAATTAAGATTTTCTAATTATCAAATTAGGGTTCTAGGTTTTAGGGTTTTAATTTACTAATTAGGTTTACCTTAATTAGCAATTAAAGTCTATCGTACGTGTTATTAAACATAGTAACACAATTTCTGACTGATCACGAACTCCAATTTAGATTTCAAATTAGGGTTTTCTAATATTTAGAAAATACAAATATAAATTAGGGTTTTAAATTTAATATTTAGGGTTTATTAATTTGCATAACACACAACATATATATATCATATAACACAGTTATATAATAGTCTTAAATTTTCCATTTACATTGATAAACGTGGTTAAATCAATTAATGCTAGGGTTTGAGTCATTATATACCATAATTGACCAACCCTCAATATTACGTACATACAGTACATATTCATAGCACTGAAAAATCAAAATATTATAATATTATAATATTATTATTATTATTCCTTATCCCATAACCAAAATTAGGGTTTATCATTAACACTAAAACTGTTTCATCAAAATGGATATTCACATTAACCTTACACATATAATACACATATCTATAACACTGGCAAATAATAATATAATATTATTATTCTCATTCCTTTATCAAAACCCAGATTCAGGGTTTGGATTCCATATCTGATTTACCTTGCATAAATAACATTCTTAATTAAGTTAAAATAATTAACTTAACATCCTGAACAAATTCATATAATGAAATAATCATTATAATTATTCTAAAATTATTTCATATATTATTTAAATAATATAAGATTATATTTTCCTTGAAAATAATTAATAATACATTTCCAATAAGAAATTAATTAGTATAAAAATTATAATTGATAATAGTCAATAATTCTAAAATAAATTTATTTGCAATACTTAATGTAATAAATAAATTTTATTTATCACACATATAATTATAATTACACATTACCTTGACACATATCATTCATATTTATTTTAATAAATAATAAAAAAAAATTATACGCAAAATTTATGATTTATTTATATAGAAAATATCGGGTTGTCACATTCACCCTCCCTTATAAAGATTCCGTCCCCGGAATCACCGCTTTAAAACCTATACATACCAGGGTACATAGCATTCATAATCATTGCAAGTGGATCTCGATCGTGATTGATCGAATCGATCTTTAACAATCACATAAAGCTTGTCTTTCTGATTAAACGGAAATTTGATTTCTAAAAGAACTCAAATTCCTCCTTCAAAATAATTTATAAAAATAACTTACTATATATAAGAAATCAATATATAAGAAAATAAAAATTGGTTCGAGTAATACCTGGAGTTGCATCCCCGGTTGCTACCGAATCCTGAACAGTCATATTGAAGACGCTTGCAGTTGGTTCTGTTGGTTCGTTCGTTGATGTTGGTCCCGTTGTCGCCAATGTCCTGCTGCCTTTTCCCATATTCGCATTCCTTACCACCCTTATCTTTCTTGGATAGTCTTTCACCTTATGCTCCATTGATTCATACTTGAAACACTTATTATACATTCTTGGATTGAGACAGTCGGGAGAGATATGTCCCTTCTGCCTATACTTATAACACACAAACTTTCCTTGGAAACATTTCCCCGAGTGATTCTTTCCACAAGTCATTACACCACTTGCTTCTTTTTCACACCTTCTTGCTTCACCTGCACACTTCAAAAGTTATTCGCCTTCCTCTTTTCACTCATATTCCCTTTGTTTGTTTTCACCTTTACTTTCACTATTAATTCCTACCTTCCCAGCTTCCTCAACCTTACCCTTGTTCCTTCTTACCTTGTTGTAGAGGCTCATGGCCTTACTCCCCTCCTCAACAATAATCGCTTTCTCCACGAGTGCTGCAAATGTAGGAATCTGCAACACTTCCACCTTGTTGTAGAGCTAGGGTTTTAATCCCAACTGAAATCTCCTCGCCTTCCTAGCCTCCGTATCAACTTGATGCAGAGCAAACCTAGCTAACTCATTGAATTTCGCGGCATATTCCTCCACCGATATATCCCCTTGCTTCAACTCCAGAAATTTTACTTCCATTATAGACTGCATACTAGCTGAAAAATAATTCTCGAAAAATAAAGTCTTAAATCTATCCCATGTTACCACACCTGCTCCTGCCCTCACCTGATTCGCTTCCCACCAAAAATTTGCCTCACCCTTCACCATATAGGTGGAAAAAATGGTCTTTTGCCCCTCAGCTACCTTAACTATCACGAACACCTGTTCAATTTCCCTAACCCAAATCTGTGCTTCTATACGGTCAGTTGTACCTTTGAATTCCGACGATAGGACCGCATTGAAGTCTTTAACGTTCGACGTTTGATTATCTGGTTGATCTTTCGTAGCTGGTATTCCGTTCTGCACAGCTTGAGCATCCATAATCGGAAAATTCTTTGTCGGGTCTAGTTGTCCTCCAACTTTGTTGACAGATTCTTATGCCCTTTGGTTTGGCTTTCAACTTGACGGTATTATAATAAATTACTCCTTACATTCTAAGCCTTATCGTAAACGCTTAACATATAACGCAAAACTTTCTATTCAAATAATCATATACTCAAAATATTAGATTTTGAAAACTCAGTCTACTGTAATAACCAGTGACCAAATAAATATCTACTATCTTTATACCAACTTATCCCATTAATCCAATATAGACTCATATTCATAGAACTTGACATACCATAGCACATTGTTCTTTAAACATTCGTTATCCCTTTGTGATTACAAAAGTCGGGATTTATAACTTTGTCCAACACAAAGATTAAAAAAAAATTCATTGCACAAACATACTTATCATATATACCACCTAAAATCATACATATTCAACTAATACTAATACAACCTATTCCTTACACATTCACTAACGATCAATTGCTTAGTATCTTATCTATTCCCATCATCCTTAATAATCCATTCACAACTAACTATACCAAGTTTATCCAACTTATAACATATTATGAGTTTAAGAACTCATCACAAACATATGAGTTTAAGAACTCGACATTGACCACTTATAATCCTTTAACTATACTTTACCTATCAGTTATACTTAGCGTTTCTTGATCCAGTACTATACTTTCCAAAATAACTACCTCTTTGAGGTAGCTTTCAATGTGAGCCTCTATTGCAGTTATTGACTTTGATATTGGCTCGGTCATGGACGTTGACTTATTCTTTACGACTTAAGGGTATCCTAATTTTGTTCCTTTCTAACACCTACACACAAAATTATCTTAACTAGCAAATAATAAATACACACAACACATAATAGTTTTATAAATTATTTTTTATTTTGTTTGACGATGAATTTATTCAATTCATTTCCTTTTTAAACTCTATATGAGTTATTTATATTTTCAACGTTTCCCTCTGTTCTAAGGTTATAGCATAAGGTATAACCCACCTAAAGTTTCTAACCCTATAGCTCTGATACCATCCTATAAAGTCCCCGAACCCGGATACTTGAAACCCGAACTTGGTACTTCACGATACCATTTCTATGAGCGGAATAATACTAATAATAATAACCATAATATAAAACTTAAACTTAACTTACATTTATCATAGTCTAATATCAAGTACGCAACCTTTACTACATTCTTTACATGATATAAAATACATATCATTAACTTAATACAGTCTATCTATTACAAATGATACCAATAACATGTTCTGTTTGCTTTCCTTTTCACTTGATCCTGGCCGAGCCTTCTAGCTGTTCACACTTAGCTGAAAATATTTAAATTAAGTAAGGATGAGCATTTGAGTGCCCAGTAAGTATTTATATATATATATAAGTTGAAAGAATTTAAATGTTTTCTTTATAATATTCTTCTACAACCAGTCAATAGTTGTGAAGTAATCTGTACCAATAATAATAACATAACAACCCTCGTTCAAATTTTTGAAACTGCGTATTGACTATACATGGGGTTTCTGTGACATACTATGAACATTGTTTTCATTTTCGAAAGGGTTTAAACAGAAATTCATCTGTAAATCGGCCATTGCTTACGAGCACGGAGGGTGATCAGTCCCGTTGTACCCTGTATTGATCAATACTACTTAGAACGATATTATCGTTCATCCTTTGTCCGCCGTAGCGCATAAAATTTTTCCCATGATCGGGATGTTCATACCTGTCGGGTTTTCATAAAAAAGGTCTTATCTTGTTCAACAATAATATATAATTCAACATATATGTATATCAAAGGTGTATCAACATGTGATTAAATGCAATGATTATCCAAGTGGGGACACTTGTATAATCATTTATAGAAATTAACGAACATAATATATAACTGAATTATCATATACTAACATGTTGATAATCAATGGGCTTATATAATATAGGTTTAACAATCTGTATAATAATAATATAATTTTGAAACATTCTTACACTTGTCCATTGCATAAAGAAAATGCAAAGGTGGGATACTTGCCTGATTCACTGCTTACAATTACGCAACTTAGATTTATCTTTTATATCACGACCTATCATTAATCAAATCATTCGTTCGATTAGAACAATATTCCATAACACATAGTACTGTATTTTGCAGTCAGCACATAACCTAATCACATTATCACTCCTGTTCAACAGTTATTGACTCACAAACAAAGATCAACACATTCCTAATCATATTGTCACACAACTTTAACAACCATTGAATCACAAATAAACAGTTAACTAACTAAATTATCTAAGTCCAGATCAATTTCTGAAATATGTCGGTCTACCGACAACTTTATCGGGTAAAAATCGAGTCTAAGACTCTATCCCGAAGTTCAATATCCAAATAGATAACTTAAACAACAGTCGCACTATTTTTCATGACGTTATAATAATTATAAAATAATAATTACCATTTACCATAATTTTTGAAATATCAGAATCATTATTAAATGATTTAAATATCAAACAATTCTATTATCATTAACATTTAATCAATATTAAACTATTAATGAAACCATTGCCAAAATATTAAAGTTATGTATAATAACTCAAAATATTCTTAACGTATTAATATTACCTTTAAATGATTTTTAAAATGTGATAGCCCCGAATCCGAGCCCCAAATCACCGCGGATCCGGTATACTATTTCTATAATTGTTTGCGAAAGATATAAACATAAATTGTTTATACATTAAACTTACACATTATTCCCCAAGGTCGAGTAACCTTAACTTATACACAATTAATAAACTTTCTAACATATAACACATTTATCAAACTATACTATTACAAGATAGCCGCACATTTTATCACAAACTGAACTTGGCCTTAACCTTTTCCTGTATCCGAACACGTTCGCCTTATCTGCAATGTTTTATCATGATATAGCAAGGGTGAGCATGAAAGTTGCCCAGCAAGTTTAAATGCAATAATATAACGATATATCATGATTGAAGAGTTTGAATAATAAGCTGGCTATAATTCATCAATATAATTGAGAACTAGCACGAACAAACTTTTGACTGAACAAATTTTAAACATGAACAAACATTTCTGAACCAACTGGTAATGAAGGTGATCAGCCTTTCATACCTGACTTATACATGCAAGATGTACAGAGTACAAATTTCATGGCAATCAGTAATGATTAACCATAAGCTTGAATAAAATACTCTTATTAGAGTTAAGTACAAAGAAACTTGCCTGAACCGTTGATTACCGCAACGCAATTTATAACGCTTTATCCGAAAACCTAATATTAGTAATATAGATCTCCAATATTAGAATAATATCATCATAGTATAATACTATTATATATATACACGGAATAACCTAAACACATAACCCTATCAGTTTATACAACACATAAGACTTAGCATTAAGTTAGACTATTAAGTTTGAGTTGAAACCGACACAATTTTATCATCCCGATGGTCTAGTCAGAATAAATATCGAGTTTAAGTTCAATTAAACTCTGCCTAAGCACTTAACCATGCCATAGAATCACATTTATATGATTTAACACTCGCTTTTTCATTTCATAAGTTATTCGTTAACACCTAGTAAGTTAAATATTAATCCAGCAACCTGGATTCTAAATCTAGCAACCAAATTTCTAATTCAGCAACCTGGATTCACCAATCCATAAATTCAGTCAACTTCTTTTCAATCCAGTAAGTTGTATTCATCAGATTTTCTAATCCAGTAAACTGGATTCACAATTACACAATCCAGCAAGCTGAATTCTATATCTGTTTTACAAAAATACCAAATCAGTTTATTATTTTCCTATCCTTTGGTCAAACATATATACATATATTTCATACACAAAAAGTATTTTTTTCATAATTTTCTAACTTCCTTTAGTATTTTTTCAAAAATCATTTCTAATACGTAACTTAAGAAATTAGCTACCTCGTGCTTAACTCCAAACATTCCCATCTCTTGGCATAACCTTATATATGTTAACATGATGCTCCATTTTAAATTTCGTGGCAATCGGAGTTGTAGAACTCCGTTTATAGCGATTTCCGTCAGAAAATCACAAAAATTGTAATGGTCATAACTTGGTCGTTTTAACTCGGAATCAGCTCATTTTTGGACACGAGCTACATAATACCATATATTTTCATTTCCCTAAAGGTCGGAATTTATTTCACAATTTAAGTTACCAAAACAGGACAGATCTGGACAGAAACTTTTTGCCATTTTACAGTTTTGGAGTCCATTACTAAATCTTAAATATAATGAGATCTGTAATTCCGATTAATGATCCGTCAATTTTTTTGGATTCATATCTTTCCGATCTACAATTTTCATCTATCACAATCCATATTTGGACATGTTAAGCTCCCGAAATTTAGCTCGGAAGTGGCTGCTAAGAACTGTTGTTCTAACAGTTTTTCTTAGCTTGGAGTAGTTTGGAAAAAATTCCATAACTTGCTCATTTTTCAACCTATTTGAGTGATTTCAAAGGGATTTTATCCTTAACACATATATCTAACTCCAAAAATTGACCACACTCAAAAATTCAAAGTAGAATGAGAGATAAGGTCATTTCCACATCATGCTTGGTTTCTCCAAAAATTATGTTTTCGCAGTTTTGATTATGCTTCTTCCGAACTTCATAACTACTTCATCCGGAGTCGGAATTAGTCCGTTCTGAAGTCTATGGAAAGATTATACAGTGTGATACAACATATCACAAGTCCAGAATTTTTAGAGCAACCTAACAAATCCGGAATTTTCTGATTAGGGGCAGCAGTCCACTAGATTATTTTTAAAAACTGTTTTGTTTCTTCTTCTTCGTTCAAGCTCATCAACCCTAAAAATGGCAAGATCTAACCATAAAATATCATATATCATGTAGACCTACCCTCATATCACTCAAAATCATAAGTTCAACACTTGGTCTAAAACAACCAAAACAAAACACTTTAAACTAACAAGAGTTCTGAGTTTAAGAAATTTTATACCTTTGATTTCATGACATATCTTTTTCTTCCAACTATGTGATGGATCTTGGATGGAATGAAAAATCAAAATCTTCTCTCCTTTTCTCTCTTGGGGCTGCCGAATATGGCTTCTCTTCTCTCTCTCTCTCTCTCTCTCTCTCTCTTTGGTTCTTATGCTAGCTAATTGGAAGAAATAAAAGAAAAAGAAACAAGATAACTTGTTATTGGATTTAGATATATAATTAATATCTACACTCATACTCCTCTTCTTCTCATTAAACACCAAAGCTTTACTTGGAAGAAATGTTAAAGTGTTGGCCAAATAAAATGAGGACACATGTGGAGAGTTGGTGGAGAGTTGGTGGAGAGTTGGTGAAGAGTTGGTGACCAACTTAGACAAATAAGAGACCAAAATAAATCTTAGTCACATGCTCAATCTCTCCTCATTTTTCCTTCTCTATCCACCGGCAATGTGGCCTTAGATTGCTTGAAATCTTGGTGATAATATAGGGCTATATAGCATGAAGACATGTGGCTTGTAGTTGTTGAGAGTTGGTAAACAAATCTTGTCAAATTAAATTAATCATGTGCTCACAATCTCCACCAAATCTCTTCCTTCATCTCCATGCCCATTCGGCCAAGCCTTATTTCTCCCACCAATTCTCTCTTTCTCCCTTAATCAATTGCCAAGTGGTTACTTGTAAGGATGAACATAAGTGTTGGCAAAAAATAAAAAAAAATGACAAATGGCTAGTGGGTGAGGAGTTGTTCACCAACTAAAGTAGATAATTAATACATTCTTTCCCCCCTTCCTCTTCTTCCAATAGCCGGCCAAGTGGCCTAATCTCACATATACTTTCTCTTCCTTACTTACCAAAAGATTGCTTGGAAGTATTGCCAAAGTGTTGGCTAAATGGGGAAATGACACCTAGGTGAGTTGGTAGGAGTTGGTAACCAAATGTTGCCTAATAATTTAACCATGTGTTTCCCCTCTTTCTTTCCTCTCTTTCTTTCCTCATTCAATAGCCGGCCACTTGGCCAAATTCTTACCAAGTTTGCTTCTTTTAAATGGAATATCTATTATCCCAAATGTCTAAAGTGTCATTCCTTCAATTGGGCTCCAAAATTGGGTCATCACTTATAAATCTTTTGGGCTTAACAATAAAAATATTTGGGCCATTCCATTATTGTATTGCTTGGGCCTCTAACCAATTTCATTGGCCAACACTTGGGCTATAAAATATACATAATCCAATACCTTAAATTCTTATCCAACCCAAATCATTTAATTATGGTTTTCATTTCCTCAATTATAACACAAATCTTTACTCATGCACATCTATTTTCTTAATCCAATTAGACTTGTTATAATTAGGTTATAAAATTAATCATTTGAGATATATAAAATAAGTCTCTTAATTTTAGTATATATTATAAATAATAATATTCTCCCTTACCATAACCAATTAAGTTATTCAATCCTTAATTCCTAATATATAATTAGGATTAGACTAGTTTCTATTGTTTGTTTATATTAATAAACAAATATAAACCATCACATAATATTCATATTCATTACTCACATAACTATTAATCCTTAGGATTTTATACATAGCATTAGAGTTTCTAATTTAGCAATTAGGGTTATCTCTAATATATAATCAAAATACTTAAGCCATTATATTTAGCCTTTGATTTCCCAAATTTAGGTTTCGGATTCCCGGAACTGAAACTAGGGTTTCAGAACCGATTTCTATGGTTTCTTATCAGACGTTAGGGTTTTCTAACAGAACGATGTCGTTCTTAATATAAACATAGGGTTTGACACATATATAATTAATCTGGTCAACCCATGACCCTTAACCACATTTAGTATACATACATATTCATAAACACAGAACATATTCATATAAATCCTTAATCCTGAATAATTCACCTATATCCTTCACCGAATTTTGAAATCCTCAAAATTCAATCCTAATAGCATCAAACGCATACACTTATTTTCTGTCTAGGTCTAGTATTTGACTTTAAATCAATCATTTAAGATTTTCATAAATTGTCCAAATTCTTGGGTTGTCACATAAAACATTTAAAATCATCATTAAATAATTACCATTAATATTTAAATATTAATGAACTATTATCTAAATATTAAAAGTCATTAATTATAACTTAAAATATTTTTAATTCATTTATACCCTTTTTAAATGATTTTTAAATTAATAAAACCATTTTTAAACTATTTATTTAATATAATTATTAAATAAATTTAATATCATTAATCATTAAATAAATATCATTAATATTAAATTATTAATGAAATTATTCTTTAAATATTAAAAGTTATATTTTATAACTTAAAATATCCTTAATCACTTTATTTCCATTTAAAATGATTTTTATAATATTAAAATCATTTTTAAACTAATTTATTTAATATTATTATTAAATAACTTTAATATCATTAATAATCAATAATTAATGAATTTAACCATTAAATATTAAAAGTTATATTTTATAACTTAAAATATTCTTAAATACCTTATTATTATTTAAAATGATTTTTAATATAATAAAATCATTTTTAATTTAATTATTAAATTCATTTAATAAATAACTTAATTATTATTAATTATTAATTTATTAATGAAAATTATCACATAATATTAAAAGTTATTAAAAATAACCTAAAATATTTCCATATATCATAATATAATTTTTAATGATTTTTCATGAATTAAAATCATTTTTAAATAATTTATTTAATATTCTAATTAAATAAATTAAATACTTTTAATATTCCAAAAATATTAAATATTTATGAAATATATTTAAAATAATTAAAAACTAATTTTTGGAATTTAAAATAATTTTTTATAATTTATTTTGTATTTTTAATAATTAAAAACTGTTTTTTTTATTTATTAATTAATTTTCAAAAAATAAAATACTATTTGTCGCTAAAGACCACTTATAGCGACAGAATCGTCGCTATAGGTGTTCTTCATGTTCTTGAGCTGTTCTTGAGCATTCATAGCAGTGTACAACATAGCTACTTTGACCATGATTATAATAGTGTGTGATGTGCTTCTGGGCAAGTTGTTGGTCACATAATGTAATACTAATGCACGAATATAAAATTGAACAAAAAACAAGTTCATACAACATATAACCAACGCGATCTGTGCCTTCAAAAATGTTGTCAGGTCTGTTCTTCATTTTCTGGGTTACCCAGAAATGAAGAACAGTTCGACCTGCCTCCTATAGGCTTCCACGACTTGCTAATCTTGTGTTATTTTTGTGATCTAAGAGTTTCAGTGTCTAGCCAACATGTCAAAGAGTAGATCTATCACAAAACATAACTAAAACAATAACATAATACCAAGATCTTGTCCGGTCAAAAGTTGTTAGAAACCACGCTTATGAACTTTCTGGGTTACCCAGAAAGTTCATCCGTGGACTTTCTGCCTAGTTTGACCATCCTTCAATTCTCATACGTTTGTGATAAAAGCTATCTAAGAGTATTAACCTGTAGAATAACTACTATACTAGAACTTTAATGCAACAAAAGAATCAAAACATACACACACTGATAGATCTGGTCTAATCAAAACGTTGTCAGGCTGGTGCTGGGCTGTTTCTGGGTTACCCAGAAACACCCAGTCATGGCCGGTCAACGTGGTTTGACCACGATTAACTTTCAATCGGTTCATGTTCTGACTTTGATTCCACTTTCAGACTAAATAACACATACACTACTACAAGTATAAACCTTCAAAACTCAAAAATCATAAACATGCTGAGATTTACAGTCTCTGACATTTGATGTCAGACCACAAAATAAAAATTTTTCAGATTCGACAAATCTTCAAATCCGAGCCTCTAGATGTTATGGATCTAACATCTAGCAACCCAGATCATCATTATATACCCTATACAACATATTTTAACAATCAAACTAACATCTAAAACCGAATTTTTTGGACAGAAATTAAGGCTAGGGTTTATACCTTCTTTCATTAATTTCTGATCTTGTGTTGCTGATTTGGTATGGGATTTCGTGGGGCTGGTATATGGGACTGAAAAGCTTACTAATTTCGTTGGTTTTCGTTGAGGGAAAAAGCCTTGTGTATTGTGAACAAAATGGCTAGCAAATGTAATTTTTCTCTCTCTCAATCTATATATAGACAAGCAAGGTGCATGAATGGCTGAGCTAGATGCTAATGTGCTGTCATTTTGAGCACATGGGGCAGGTAGGTTAAGGTTACTAACCCTCATCTTGTAAAGATTTGCAAGCAAACATAAAAATGTGACAAAAGGGCTTTTTGGTCATTTCCATATAATTTTTATTTCTAGATTGGTCATTTTATTCAAACCCTTAGGGTTTGACCCTTAGGGTTTAACCCTAAGGTTTAGCACAAAATGTAGGATTTAGCAATTAGGGTTTGCAAAATTATAAACTAATTTTAGTTTCTAAAATTTTGAAAAATTAAAATTGTTAATTATGTAAGTTAGTAATTATATTATACATGAACATTAGGGTTTTGTACCACTAATCATAATTAACCTTGCTAAAATAGCAATTAGGGTTTAGGGTTTTGATAATTAGAGTTAAATAATTATAATTAAGATTTTCTAATTATCAAATTAGGGTTCTAGGTTTTAGGGTTTTAATTTACTAATTAGGTTTACCTTAATTAGTAATTAAAGTCTATCGTACGTGTTATTAAACACAGTAACACAATTTTTGACTGATCACGAACTCCAATTTAGATTTCAAATTAGGGTTTTCTAATATTTAGAAAATACAAATATAAATTAGGGTTTTAAATTTAATATTTAGGGTTTATTAATTTGCATAACACACAACATATATATATCATATAACACAGTTATATAATAGTCTTAAATTTTCCATTTACATTGATAAACGTGGTTAAATCAATTAATGCTAGGGTTTGAGTCATTATATGCCATAATTGACCAACCCTCAATATTACGTACATACAGTACATATTCATAGCACTGAAAAATCAAAATATTATAATATTATAATATTATTATTATTATTCCTTATCCCATAACCAAAATTAGGGTTTATCATTAACACTAAAACTGTTTCATCAAAACGGATATTCACATTAACCTTACACACATAATACACATATCTATAACACTGGCAAATAATAATATAATATTATTATTCTCATTCCTTTATCAAAACCCAGATTCAGGGTTTGGATTCCATATCTGATTTACCTTGCATAAATAACATTCTTAATTAAGTTAAATTAATAACTTAACATACTGAACAAATTCATATAATGAAGTAATCATTATAATTATTCTAAAATCATTTCATATATTATTTAAATAATATAAGATTATATTTTCCTTGAAAAATAATTAATAATACATTTCCAATAAGAAATTAATTAGTATAAAAATTATAATTGATAATAGTCAATAATTCTAAAATAAATTTAATTGCAATATTTAATGTAATAAATAAATTTTATTTATCCCACATATAATTATAATTACACATTACCTTGACACATATCATTCATATTTATTTTAATAAATAAAAAAAAATTATACGCAAAATTTATGATTTATTTATATAGAAAATATCGGGTTGTCACGTCTCTACCAAAAAAAGTTGTCAACGTCAAAGCCCAAATACACTACATGTTCATCATCTGGTACAGAGGTAAATGCCTCTTGCGATCTCGGCATCTTATCAGCCCATCTGTTAAAGCAATTATCCCAAACAACAAGTTAGGCGTGGGCAATTTCAAAATTGGCGACAACCTGATATTGGAACCCTTACAACAAGATTGGGGCAATCTCGAAAACAGCGACAACTTAACATTGGGGCATTTATCAACCATCCTAAGGACGAAAATGCGCTAGTCAGCACCATCAGCATGGTACATCATCGTCAGAGCTTCCCTCGCATCATCTCACTGGCGATTTGGATATTACTCACTTGCGACTTCATTAACAAAGAGAGTTTCTCATATGAATCCCTGACAACAACATGCGAAAAGACTGGGGCATTTTTCCAATTCCAAGAAATGGAAGGAGTTTAAGGCAAGATCAAGCCTCTCATCAAAAAGAAAGGGGAGAACTCCTGAAAGAAATCATAGCGACATAAACGTGCCCCTACGAAAGAAGGGGAAAATTCTCAAAAAAGTTCTTAACTCAAAAGCAGAAGGTCAACGACGAAAGGTCTAGTGAATGAAATCCACACCATCAACATGCGTCAAGTCCTCACAAGTTGAGGCCTCTACACCGAAGTTCAAATCTGGGCAGCGAAAGAACGAGTTGCACCCTCTAGGGATTTCAGCGGCATTCAGGTCATCAGTTCAGCTGGGTTACGAATTAAACACTGAAGGAAATGGGAAGCAAGCACCCAACAACGAAAGGAAACTCCAAATCACCTCAAAAAGGGTGAGCGTAACATCAGGCAGAGTCTGGCGAAGCAAACCTTGGAATATTACTTCAGCGAAGGTATCGGAAGATTTGGTATTCTAAACCATTGGCATCAATTCAACGTAACATTAAAACAGTTCAGTGATGAAAGCTTCGTATACCACCGTTCGAGTGGAAACCGAAAAAGTTTGGCGATCAGCAGGGTAGGCACCGTTGCAAACTACCAGCGTATACATTGGGAAGGTCTATGATTTCAGAACGTCATCCCCATTAGAGATGTAGAAAACATCTCAACTTATCTTCATCAAACAAGCATCGACGACACCGACAAAAAGCCAAACTGTTGGAGTTAACACCAGCATAGGCATCAGCAATGATCGGTAAAGGTAAAGAAATTTGCAAAAACATTTTAACATTCATCATAACATTCATTACATTGCGATTTGCAAAATGCAAAAAGCAAAGTGTGAAGTGCGAAATGCGATGTGCGAGTTACGAAGTGCGATTGGCCAAATGCGAAGTGCGAACTGCGAAATGCAATGTTCGATTAGCAAAAACATTTTAAACATTCATCATAACATTCATTACATTGCGATTTGCATCATTGGGAATACCTTGTCATATTTTAAGTGTCTAGTAATCTTTATCATGTCCATTCCATTGCATTGCATGAACATGATAAAGATGGGCATCTGTAGATACTCAAAATTTTGTTTTCATGTAACTAACTATGCAGGAGGATAAAAGCGTATTTTCACACTCCATAGATAACCCTGGAGGACCACAACATCAATTCTAACCCCGGAGATAGCCCCGGGAGATCCAGTTTCCAACCCCGGAGATAAACCCAAGAAAACAGTTTCCAACCCCGGAGATAACCCCGGGAAAGTCAGTTTCAACCCCGGAGAGAGCCCTAGGGGATCAAGTTCAAAGCCTAGAGATAACCCCAGGAGTTCAAGCCAACCTCAGAGATAACCCTGAGGACAGTCAAAGTCAACATCAAGTCAACCTCATAGATAACCTTGAGAAAAGACTGCTACAACTGCGCGAAAACTGGAGATAACCCCGGGAGGGGCAAAATGGTCATTTTACCAACTCCACTTCAACTCACATCAAATACACTCATTTTAACTCCAATTGTTTCAATAGAAGTCCGACAAGAACCATATTTTAACTTTCGTGTGCAAACTACGCAAAGCGGCTCAACGAACTGCCTGACGGAAATTCGGAAATGCCATTTCGGTCATGGACCCATCTTCCCATCATCAAAAAGGGGAAAATTCTATGACATTGCATAGTTCTCGGAAAGAGCTTTTCATAATGGTATGGCACGCTTCCATCGGACTCCCGGATTGAAAGTTATGAAGGTTTGAGCGAATAACGTGTTGTCCGAGTGTACGTACTTCGAGACGGCGGGACCCACACTGCCTTGGCACCTTGGGTAGCCGCAGGTGCCTGCTGCTGCCGTAGGTACACCTGCGACACCCCCCCTCTATAAATAGAGGGTTTGGGGTGGCCATATTTGCAAGAGAAACGGCGAGGAAGCCCTGTCCAATTTGTTATGTACACATTATAAACTAAGTGCTTTCTTATTTTAAACACTTGTGAGCTTATATTCTGTCATATTTTTACCGGCGAGAGCCGAGTGTTCATCCATTTAAAGTTATAGAAGTCTTATTTGGCAGTTCATTGTAAGTCTTCTTACACACTTTAAAGCATTTCTCTTCATCTTTGCACACATTGTTCTTCACGTTGAGAGTCGTGTTGCGTGCGTAGGCCCGGACTTCGGTCCGTGCTTTTATTTTTTGTTTGTATATATATAATTTTATATATATATATATATATATAGACTAACATTATCGAGTTATGCCTCAATTGAGCCTGGACTTACGTCCAGAGCGTTTACTTGCTTTTATATATATATATACTTATATATATGAACTGTTGTCAAAATTTGTTCGATGAGCCTGGATTTTACATCTGGAGCATTTACTGTTTATATATATATATATATATATATATATATATATATATAAGTGTATATATATATATATATATATATATGAATTGTTGTCGAACTCTGTTCGATGAGCCTGGATTTTACATCCGGAGCGTTTATTTGTTTTTATATATATATATGTATATATATATATATATACACACATTTTTTCTCGCGTAGAGTTTACTTTGTGGCGGTTGATCGTTTTTACTACTTTCTTTTCTTTTTATCCCGCCTGGAGTTTACTTCGTGGTGGTTGATTGTTTTTACAGCTTTATTTACATTTTTGATCCCCCATGGAGGTGCTTCGTGGTGGTTGATCATATATATATATATATTTACCGCTTTTATATATTTACATTTCCGATCCCCCATGGAGGTGCTTCGTGGTGGTTGAACATGTCTGTATATATATATTTACAGCTTTTATATATATAACTGTTTATTGCTTTCATATAAATTGTGGCATCATGTGAGTCTAGGAATCATGTGATCACAGATTCAGTCTACTGAATCTAGATTCGGTTCCCGTGATGGACATTTTCAACTGTAAGTAGCTTGTAAATTTATTCACGGTATTTGGATTTCCTCAGATGGTTTTCATGCCCACGAGGAGTTCGGCACTGCTTTGTATATTATTTTCTCGAAGATGCTTCGCATCTCGAAAATAAAAGTAATCCAACCGAACATTTAATAAAAATGAAAGTATCAAAAGGTCTTAATTCCTTTTGAGCATAAGGGTTTGAAAAACCTCTTTTACAAAACATCACTGTCATATCTTGTTTAAAACTGAATTCTTACACAAATTCAGACCCTTTGTATATAGGTGCGAACGAAGCCTCGCACTACTTCCATATAACTGTACATTCATACACACATTCATATAATAGTTTTTTGAAAAGTGGTGGTCACCGTGGTAACATGGATGTCGGGGGGTGCCTAACACCTTTCCTCCGCATAATCAAGCCCCCAGACCCCTTTATCAGTGTCACATCACTGGGTCAATGTGCAAACCTTTTCTCGGTTGTGTTGGTACAACCATATAAAAAATCAACTGGCGACTCTTACAGTTTATTCATCGACATATACATGTTGGACCTTTTCACAACTTGTCTTTTCAAACAAATCTCACCTAACATGAGAACACCAAAGAACAAAAACAAAAAATGGACGAATAAAAATCCCGACGTCGACAATTCCCAACAATCAAATGTTGTTCAGAGCTCCATTTTCTCTTACCTTTCAAAAACAAACTAACGCTATTACAACTTTCCACGCTATTACAACTTTCTACTTTGGTTTATAGTAAGAAAAAAGAAGATGAAGAAAAAAGAGAGAGAAACAGAAACAAAGATCAAAAATGTGTCTGTTGTGTTTGAAAGTGTTTGAATAAGAAAATAATAATTAACGGGAAGAGATAATCGTGAGCCACGATTAAAAGATACTAATCTCCTAAATTAAGGATTCCTAATTGCACTAATATTGTAAATAAATATGGCGAAATGTATTATTTTTGTAATTTTTTTATGGATGCACCATTATTATAATTATTTTTAAAAATGTACTAAAATATGTAATTAATCCATTATTTTAATCACACTTAAATCAACATTCACTTTTTAAATTAATCCCTTTCTTAATTTTAATTAAACCTTCAATTGATTCATCAAGAATCATTATGCCACACAAGGCTCATTTCTTTCAAACTTAGCTAAATTACATAACTCAAGCTTATTTTCACAATATAGTCTTACTTGGTGATCATTCGCATATTATAACTTTATTTTTAGTATCACGTCTTATATTTCATGCATGATGCAATTTCATTGTATTAAGTATTTTCGTGACAACATAATACACATAATTGCACATAAACAAATAAATAAGAAAAGAAAAATAATAATAATAAATAAAGACCTGGCAAACGGGCGGGCGGGCCCGGGCCGGGCCGAGCCCGGGCGGGCCAAAAACGGGCCGGGCTAAAACGGCTCGGGTTTTGGCGGGCTGAAAAAGTGAGGCCCGTGGCCCGGGTTGGGCGGGCCGGGCCGGGCCGGCCCGCGGGCTTTTTTTTTTTTTTTTTTTTTTTTTTTTTGTAAAATTTTGATACACCAAAAATAGTAATAATAATAATTTTAATTACTTAAATTAACTTCATATCTCAATCAATTAAAATTTTAATAGTATTATAATTTTAAATATTATTCTAAAGGCATGATTTGGGATAATGGTTGATTTACTTTCCAAATAAGTAGAGGGAATGCATAATTAAGGGATAATGATTAATTTACTTTTCAAATGTACTACAATAAGTAGGGGATTGCATAATTAAGGGATAAAATTATCTATATTATTGTGTATAGATTTTGGACTTGCAATCTAATAATTGTTATATTATTTTAAATTTTTATAATTATATTATCTAACTTAAACTAATAATTGTTAGTTTAATAGTTTTATACTTTGAAATTATTAACTACATATCTAAATCAATTAAAATTTTAATAGTATTATAAATTAGTATTATTAATTAATTACCTACATTAACTACATATCTTATTTATAATTTTCAAATATAGTTAAAATTTATTGAAGATTGCATTAAAAACAAATAGTTGTTGTAGCTTAGTTGGTTTGAACTCTTATTTATTTATTTACAAGTCTTGTGTTCAAGCCCTACAAACAAGTAGCAAAATTTTATTTAAAAAAAAAAAAAAAAATTCACGGGCCACGGGCCGGGCCGCCCGCGGGCCGGGCCACCACGGGCCGGGCCAAAACGGGCCGGGCCAAAAACGCCCAAATTTTCATGGGCTAAAAATGTTAAGCCCAAAGCCCAATTTTTACGGGCCAGCCCGACCCGGCCCGCGGGCCGGGCCCAATTTTGCCAGGTCTTAATAATAATAATAATTTCTCATTATTAATAATAATATTTTAAATTTTTCGGATAAGACATTGTTTTATTTTTCAATAATGATGGAGAAAAACTGTGATGTTGATCTATTGGATGTCCTAATAAATGGATTCCTTAATAAGAAGAGAATTGTTGGTGCATACTCATTGCTAGTTGAGTTGGTCACAAAGGCTTATTTTATTCTCACAGGTTAATAATTGACAAAATTGGGAATTTGAATAGTGTATGTTTCTGTATTTTCCAAGTGTTTAATTATTTGAGACAATTAATTTGGGACTTCTTTGACTGATATTGAGCAAGGAAGATGTTGGATGATTTGTATTTGTATTAACACATTTGAAGTTTGTGGTTTGTATTGCAGATCTAGAATTGGTGTTAGGTTTTCTCATTTTTCCTCCCTGTTTGTTTGTCAGCGATGGTGGATTCCAGATACATAATTTTGGGTTTCTAATTGATTTGGAGGAAAGTAGAGGAAAGTGACGTAAATAGAAAGAAGAGAGAAGAAACTGTAATTTTTTTTGGAAAAATCTTTTTTCTTTTCGTTTTCTCTTCTATGTTTTCAAACCCACCTTTGATTTAGCCTTCATGTCCAGCTTTGATTTTTCCCAACCTGCGGTTTGCCTTCATGCCCCTTTATTCTCAATTTGAAAATTCAATGCTTGATTTGTCTCTCTTTGATGGGTTTATGTTTGAAGAATCAAAAATTTCATATCTGGAACGAACATTAAGGATGAGGGAGTAGATTAGAGAGAGAAAATGGGTATATAGAAGTATTAATTTTGTTTTAATAGTAAAATACAGTGAAATATGTTTTAAATTATAAAATACATTGAAATACATTGCTTCCCGGTGACACGTCAGCATTTAAGCGTGTTTTTGGTCAGAAAAATTTTTGGGGTCACTTTTGTTTACTTAAGTGTACTTGGAGTATGTTAATGTAAAATTTTAAACAGTAGGGTCACAAGTGTAAAAGGGATCATACTTCGAGGAATAAAAATATATTTAGCCTAAAAAAAATCTTACGTCAGGCTGAAAGCATAAATTTGTCTATGAAATTTGGAACTTTAAATTATTCATAGTTACATTCTTGAATCTTAGCCCCCTAGCTAGGAAAAAAAATCATGACTTCATCCCTCATGGTTTGTAAAAGAAGTTGTAGATGAGTTTAAGAAGGAAAAGGAGAGAAACAATGTGTTGGATTTTTTTGGAAAAAATTATGTCGTTAATGCGGTTTGGAAAAATTCATAGGGTGGATTGTGTAATTAATATAATTATGATAGTAAATGGTTCACCTACAAAGGAGTTTTACATGGAAAAGGGCCTCGTACTTGTACTCAGGGCCGAATCTGTATATGGGACAGTATAGGCAGCTGTTCTTGCTAGAATTTTTTTATAGGTATAGAGGCAGAGCACATATGTAAATTAATAAATTTAAGGGAGCAGATTAATGAAAGTTAAATTTGGAAGGGACAAAATAATTTCATAAACCAATTCTAAATACAAGTACAAAAATCTTCTTAGTTTTAAGGCTTGATGAAATTTTAGAAGTATTTTTTGTATAGTTTTTGGTTTCGAATTCAGCGTGTGGCCGTGTGGGAACTGTTTTACATTGTTTGATTCAAGTTTGGTTTTTTTTGTTATTGATTTGGTTGAGTATTTTTTGTCTTTTATTGTGATAGCTTGCAATGATTTTGTCTAATTTTATAATGAAAAATGACTATGAGCTTTTAGTTTCCCCTCATTTCTAGTTGTTACAATCACTTTACTTTCATGCATTTAACTAAGCCTGACAAAATATGGTTATGGGTTGGTTTTGATTTTCAAAATATAGTTATGGTTCCATTTAAGAACTAAAACCATATTAACCATTTTTAATATGGGTTATGTGGGTTGGAACCATATGGTTATGGTTAAAATCATATTAACCATTTTAAGATATTTTGACTTTTAAACAATTTTTAAAAAATAAAATTAATATATACTATAGATAGAGAGACGGATATAAGGGGTGGGTAGGTGAGGTGGGGTGGGGTGGGGTGATATGTAGGGGTAGAGGGTGTGTGGTGTATACATAATCGCTTAATATTAATTATTTTTTGGAGTTGTGGGGGTGGGTGGGGGTAGGGTGGGGTAGGGGGTGGAGTAGGGGGTACGGGGTGGGTGGGGTGTATACATAATCAAATAATATTATTTTTTGGTGGGGGTGGGGGTGGGGGTGGGTGGGGTGGGGTAGGGGGTAGAGGGTAGGGGGTGTATACATAATCACATAATATTTTTTTGGTGGGGGTAGGGGTGGGTGAGGTAAGGGGTGGAGGGCGGGGTGGGTGGCAATGGGTGTATACATAATCACATAATAATTTTTTTGATGGGGTGGGGTGGGTGGTAAGGGGTGTATACATAATCACATAATATTTTTTTGTGGGGTGGGGGTGGGGGTGGGGGTGGGGGGTGAGTTGGGGTGGGGTTGGGTGAGTGGTTGAGCTTCTTGAATATATAAATATGGGTGGAAAAACTTTTGATTTGGATTTGGAATAAAATATGGGTCAAAAAATGGTTAACCGGGTTGGAACTATATTTCTTTTTAAAAATATGGTTCCTAACTTTAACCAACACAAATAAATAAAAACAGTTAACCAACCCATTTGGTTCCAGTTAATATGGGTTGAACCTACAGTTAACCAACTATATTGCCAGGTCTACATTTAACTAATGAACCCTGTATAATTTTTTGTGTTCTGAGTATAAATTTTGGATGAGTTTGTTTCTCTTATTTCAAGTAAAACTTATTTGAAACTAACAAAAAGATACCAAAACTAGTTTATACTTTGAAATTAATTTATGGTTTTGTTTGAATATAGAAAGTAAATTTGATTTGAGATTTTGAGTATTTAGAGAATCAATCAAATTGAACTATGACAAGTAATCGGAGTAAGTTTTTAAATTGTATTTAAATAGTTTTTATTTGAATTTTTTTAAAGTTTGGATTATGAATATTAAAAAAAATTACAGGATAGTTGTCCAACTATGGTGTGACAACTACAATCACATTTTTTGACATATATTATGAGTAAATTACAAAAGTGACCCTCTAAGCTCCACCATACTCTAATTTTATCACCAAAGTGCCGAGGTTCCTTGTTGTATTTAATTTTTTCAGTGTTGTTTGCTTTTTTATGAAATTGGTCTCACATGCCTCTCAAGATTTTATTATTAGTTAGAAAAAATGACTTTTTTCATTTGACTTCCCATATCTCCTCTTTAATTTTCCGATTATTTTTCTTAATTTTCTCGTTTCTCTCTTCCATTGGAGTCTGATTATTTGTAAGGTTATTTAATTTATTACAATGCAATTTTTTAAAATTATTATTATTTTAATTAAGTGAATTTTTTCTACTGCTAGTTGGTAAAATATAAACAATACTTGATAGATGCAAAAACTATCATTTTCCCCCACCCTGGGGAATCCAGGGACCAAAGTAAATTCGCTAATATTTGAAGTGAAATGCGAAATTAGAAAACTTGTATAATTTTAAAATACATGAAATAAAATAATTAAATGTTACCATTAAAATATACTCCCTCCTATTGATTAAATGATGTTTTAGAGAATTTAATCTATATATACTAAATTACAGTCCATAACACAATATTTTGACATCTGTCATTTTAAAAACTCAACACATGTCCATCCTAATTAATGCTCCTAAATATCCTTTACAAAAATACCCTTCACAACCCCTCTAAAATAACAACCGAAATCCTGTTTTCAACTTTGACGTTCAAATAAAAACTGGAATCCTATCCTATCTTCAACTTTGTCGTTCAAATAAGAACTGGAATCCTATCTTCAACTTTGTCGTTCAAATAAACCTATTAGCACATGAATTCCCAGATTGCTAAATTAATTCAAATTCATTCAAAATTCGAAGAAACTCAATCTAAAGGATAAACATCCAGTAGATTGCTGAAGATCTGATTTTCACCATTTGGTTTAGTTACAGATTCTCCATTTCAACCAATCTTTCTCTCTCCTCAATTCCCAAAGTCATTAAAACATGTGTTACGGTTCACATCGATTGCCATCGAAAGCTCCTTCTAGGGCGGTGGAGGATCTGAGGCTCTGTTTAGCCGAGACCGAGGCACGACACCAAGCTGGGATTCGAGACCAGCTAGACGAGATGAAGCGATTCGTCTCCGTCATGGAGATACAATTACTTACCGGTCTTCTCTCTTCTCCGGTACCCAAAATTAGCCCTCAAACCCCTTCTAAAACGGCAGGTTATGTTTGTATATATGTATCAATTTAAAGTTTAATCTTGCTCTAAAAAAAGAGCAATCTTCCCTTCCTTCCAGCTTTGATAAATGTTATGCTAGGAAAATCTCTGAAGCCTTTTCAGTTTTCTCTAAATATATTTTAGATGGACTATGAACTATGGGTCTCAATAATTGATATGATTATTTTGTCACCATTTCATCCATATATGTGTTTATGCTTGCTAATTTCTCTCTAATTAGCACATGAATCCATTGCGGATAAGTAGGATAGGAGAATACATAGAACTATTGAGAAGTTGAATGCTAAAAATCTTGCAGGTTTTGACCCTTCATTTTAGTTGTGCAAAATGACTTTTAATTTGACTTTCACTTTGTCTCAGTTGCTTGCCTTCAGATTTGGAGGGTGCAGTCCGCCAGTCAAGTGTAGCAGGTGCAAGTTTCGTGTCTTCAGGAGGAATGAGAGCCATTGTATGTGCTAGAAAGATTCAGTCAAATAATATTATCAATATACCTTTGGGTGGATAAGTAATATTGCTTGCAATATTTTAGAGAATATCACTATGGAAATTTTTCCAATAATTCTATATAAAATATTCGACATGATTTGTTTCCAAATTTTCGGAGTATTTTCCAATAATTCTATATAAAATATTCGACATGATTTGGCAGTAAAGAGTTACTTAGTTGATTTTGTTCCCAAATTTGAAATTTGTCCAACTCTTATTCCATTTTTCTAGAAGTTTTTCACCTGACTATTTCCAGAAATTTCCTTGCCCCTGATGTTGTTACAGGGTCATAGTCGATAATGATGGTTGTTCCAACGCCACTCGCGTTATGGTAAGTATCACCTTCTGTTAAATTTCCCAAAAGTTATTTGTCCAAAATTAGTTTGACATTTTGACTAATTTGTCCATTATCTTCTTGATAGTGCAAGAAAACATGGAATTCTTCTAGAAGCCGTTCAAGTTCTCAAAGATCTGAACTTGTCAATTAAGAAATCTTACATTTCTTCAGATGGAAGATGGTTCATGGATGGTAAATTTCTTGAATATTACATTTTTTCATCTTTTGGGGCTATTTTTTAGATGAAGTAATTTCTTGAAGCTTACATTTTATCATCTTTTTGGGCTATTTTTTAGCTGTAATCAACTGGATCTTTTGCTGATTATGATCATATATTCTTTTGTGATTCGATCATATATATATATATATATATATATATATATATATATATATATATATATATATATATATATCCAATTATTGATGAGACTCTTAATTCTTATTTCAATTTACAGCAGCTTAGTATGCCCATTTTATCGTCTTTTCTTAATACTTATGTTGCGGTGTTAGGCAGTTGAGCCGCACCATGAATTTTTTTGAGTATTTTCTTACTGATTTTTTTAAAGTTTTCTTTTTCCAAAATATTTGATAGGTTATAACCTAAATTTATATATGGTCATGGTAGATTGAGAATTGAGATTCAGTTGCATAACTCTGTACAAACTCTCATTTTTCTCAACTAAATTTAGAAAAATATGATTATTTTTTTTATGTTACTAAATGCCAACTCCTTTTGTCCCCCATTCTAAGGGGAGATCACATGGTCAAATCCTACCTACTCCAAGGTTATTGTCTTCATAGTAAAATAAATAATTGAAGTAAAATTTTTGTCGTATTTTTCAAATTGTAATTCATTGTTGGGTTATTTGACCTGTGCTTATTAATCTAGAAAGAAATGTACTATATATACTTGAATTTAACCTTAAATTTATGTTATGAATTTGAAATATATATATATATATATATATATATATATATATATATCTTTGCCCTCTAATCCTTGGATACCTTTTCATGGACGGTTTTGATTTACTTTTAGAAACTGTATTCATTTTGTGGGTAATCTGTTGTTAAACTTTACTCTGTCCTGGTGTAAGCAATAATCTTGGAGCTGCCTTGGTAACTATTGAAACTGGAACACCATCATGGGTTTTTCGTTACAAGAGCAATGTTTTATCACTACAACTGGATCATTCGTTACAAGAGGTTGTCAATAGCATGAAAGATCTTATGGATTTCTGATATCCATAAGTAATTGTTTTTTAAAACCCTTTGACTTACTTTCGTGGTGGGTGACTTGGATTACCATTGATTACAGAATCTCTGATGCGCTGGCTAATCCTCCTAATACAAAATAGAAGTAGGTGAAGCTTTTCTTTTTGTTTCATTTGCTCCTTCTATATCTGCTTTGTGTTTGTACAGTGTGTCCTCAAGGATCTTAATGCCCTGTTTGTTGGAGGATTTGTTGTTTATCCGGTTCAAATTATTTTTCTTTTCACTTCTTATTTTTATTTTGTAGGTGGACTACTCTTTCCCTGTACATATATTCTTTTTTCATCTAATATATATATATATATATATATATATATATATATATATATTATAATCCAAAAAATAAAAATCCATTATAAAGGAGCATACTAAGCTTAATTTGGTAGATCCTATTCTTGTGCCTCAGGTCCAACTACAGTTAGTGGAAGCCTTTCTGGCCTTGCACCCAGACTTCATGGTTTTCATGTCCATGCTCTTGGTAATACAACAGATGGTTGCATGTAAACTGGTAAATTTCACCCAGTTACTTGAATTTTTCTGTACTTTTGACAATGGCAATTGAAAGAATGCAACGATTTTTATATTTCTTCTCTTGATCATGTTAATCTGCAGGACCACATTATAACCCTGCTGACAAAGAGCATGGCGCTCCTAAGGATGAGATACTCATACTGGCGATCTCGGGAATGTTACAGTTGGTGAAAATGGTATGCATACTTGGATTCATTGCATGATGAGTCGTCACTATTTTGATTATTGTGATCATTTAATCATGTGTTTATGTTTGATGCTTTGCTTATTCATTTCATGTGTCACCACTTTCACTACTATTTGTTCAATGTGGCCCTCATTTTGGAGTAGTTTTTGTTACTAGTAACTCAATGGTGCTAAACTTATAGGTTTTGGTGTTATTTTTTTTTCAGTCCTATAATTATATTTAGTATTTTTTTTGTAGCTGAAAACCGTAGTTTTTTTTGGGGGTTTCATATCAGCCAGGGGGTTTGGTGGATACAAATTATGTTCTGTCTAGCTTTTAAAATTCTACTTTACCTTTAGAAAAAATGTTGGTCTAGAATGTCCTTATATGTACTCTCATTCTAAACTATAAGATCATTATTGACCTTTTGAATTTAACTTGAAACACTTTCAAACTAAAAATTTTGACATAAATTCATTTAATTTTAATCATTACATTAATTAATATTGTAAACTATCTAAAAATATTACTCATTGTTGTAATATTTATTGTTTCATAATTTTAATGAATCATCTAAATTTTGAGTTTGAAAATGACTCAAAATGACTTTCAAAAGTCAAAAATGATCTTATAATTTGAAACATGGGTAGTATATATAAAAAAAATGCTTGTATAGGATGCAAGTGTGTCACCTATCTGTTTAAAAAATGCTTGTATAGGAATTGAAAATGCAGTACACGTCTCATTCGATGAACTCTGAGATGGGCCCGCACTAAAAGAAAAGTATGCATTTACTTGGAATTGTGGGTTAGAAATGCTTCTAGAGTTCAACTATCTGTTTGCCCTATGGAATTTTTATTTAAATGTTTAAATGCGTCAATAATATACTTGGAATTGTGTGTTTGAGTTTATAATATTTCCCCCTTCATGTATCTGATTATTATCTCTTATAAACAAATGACTAAGAATATTGTCAAGGATTTTGCAAAGTTGAATAGATCTTTCATGATTATTTTTATATGTTTTGTTTCAACTTGCAAAAAGCCATGTCTATTTATAAGAAGTAGAGGGAAGAAATTGGAGCCATAAATCGGGAGAAAGTAATATCTTGCAACTTGGAGAGCCTCGAGGTTGTTCAAACATATGATACTGAGAAAGCTGTTTCAAATGATGATAAATCTGGCGGGCTTGCTTCGTGTAGTGATGCGCAAGAGGTGGAGAGTGCAGTCCCAGATTATAACGAGGATGTTGACATGTCAAGTGATTTACAGGAGGCATTCCTGGAGGCAGACATTCTTCCAACAATGAGGGGAAGAAGTTGATTGAAAATAAGTGTGATCCCTTGCTTTTTTCTGATGTGTCTTCTGGGGCATGTGAGGCAGTGATGCCAGAGTTGATCGAGTCTGGGTCAGTAAATTTAAGTCGGATACATCATTCTCCTGAAAGTACACATTCAAGGGCTACATTGAGAATCCAGAGACAATGTTGCTTTAGAGCTTCTTTTTTTTGTGTGTGTATCTTCAAATATTGATTTCTCTACTTATCAATCTATGAGGCGACCAACTGTTCCTCGGCTCAATATAATTGTTGTGTTCTTTTGTTTAGAATAAAGGGACCTCTTCGAGTATCATGGCTAGGTTTTACCCATTGTAGAGTGTAAAGTTCCCTTTTCAAGGACACAATTAATTTGAGCAACACTTCTTGCTTTAGTTAATTTTAAGAATTTGTTGTGCATTATGTTTGCTGGTTTCAGTTGTTGAGATGAATGACAGCTAAAGATGCTTTAGTTCGATGCAAACTGCAACTAATCATATGGTTGTTGATAAGATATGGATATTTGGAAAAGCTAAAGAGATGAAAGGAAGTGAATGTGGATATATCTTTCATTCAGAAATAGCAGCAGATGTATCAACCATTCTCTTGCAGGCTATATTTCAAAATACCAGTTCTGAGGTGGTCATGAATAAAGATGGAAAAAATTCGATTATGTCAAGAAAAAAATGTCTATGCCTGTGGCTCTTCCAGATGGTGGGATCCAAGCTTTCTACAAAGGTCCATCAGAGATGAAAGTGAAACAAACTTGCAGTACTTGCTCATATTCCTCATTCTTACAAACTTTACAATGTGATTTTCGTAGGCACGTTCTTGGGCTTGGACCTGTTAATTTCAGACATTTTTACCTTGGTACAGTGTTTTTTTTATATAAAACAAATTCTTATATTTTATTTGTAGAATTTGAATTCTTCATCTGGCTTAGCTGGTGATTTCTTTTATACTAAGATACTGAAGTTCTAATTCATCAAAGTTAGTTATTAATCATACAATCTACTTATCTAACGAAATGTTCTTTTTGGTGAAATTAATGAAATTTCTTTAAAAGTTTAATGTAGAACCTTGAACACGTGCTAAAAAAATTCATGATTTTTAGTGGATCTTATTCTTAATGCTATATGTTGATCTTGTCGTACTATTTTGTTGTATCTATTTTCAATTGTCTCAAGACTCCATGATGGCATATATCTCCTGTTAGTTTACCCTGCATCATATACATACTTTAGAGTTGTAATGGTTCATCTGGTTGGGCTTGTCGAGTTATTGTGATCCCCAGTGACTTTTCGACATTCAAATGATTATGATAAATTGATGGTCAATTCTTATATGAAGACGAGAATTGGATATACTTCGAGCTATGCTGGATCGTATATTATTTGAATGTCATACATGGTGGAAAAAACAATGAGTTATGAGATAATTGTTGTTATCCACTGCAATGTTTCTTATAGTCTTTTCAATCTGCAAGAGATATACAAGTTGCAAGGAGGAATTATCCATCACCAATTGTTGGTCTACAGATTTATCATAATCTGATTTGATGCGTCATTCTTTTATGACTTGCTGAGGACATGTCGATTAATCTGGATAACAATCTACCATATTCTTATTATATTTTAATTTATTAATTATATGTACATATTTATTATTAAAAAATTAAATAATCCCGCCTCAACGCACGGATTTGTATCTAATTTTATTTTATACAAGTGTCGTTTTGGAATCTCTATACAATATTGCACTATTTTTTCTTAATTTACCCCCTCTATTTAATATGCTTAGTAAATGCAATTGTGGGGAGAGAAATAATTAATTAGGGACAATTGTGGAGAATGAAAAGAGACAATTGTGGAGAGAGAAATAATTAATTAGGAACACAAAAGACATTTTGTGTTATTTCTTAATAAGTGTACTTAACTCTAAAATAACATTTAATCTGAATAGGAGGGAGTATTATATAACGTGCAAATGCAAATTAGTTTAATTAAGCAATTAAAAAACTCGTACACTGTCATTGCAATGAAGATGAATATAAGGTCATTGGGTGAAATAAGACTTTTTTTAAATAATGTATAAAAAATATATATATACGATGAATAGCTGCTATTAAAAAACATCTTATTAAATTCACGAACAAAGCTAGCTCGTTTACATGTTCAAACTCTGAACGCGAACAAGAATCGTCAAGGGGAGGGCTAAAGAACAAAGCTCGTAAAGGCAAGTAGACAGCACAGATTTTATTTGAATCAATTTTAATACAATTTTGAAGCTCGACCTCATGAAAAAATAAATGAGCTCAAGTTCAGAAAAGTAAAGTTCAAGTACTTGACTCGGCTCCTTTACACACCTAAATAAACCAAAATGTGCTCCAAATATGCAATGTGGTAACAAAAACAGAGTATTTCATTATTTCATAGTAATGTAAACAGAGTATTTCATTATTTCATTGAATAATGAAAACACGGTATTTCGTTGGTCTAGTTAGGCTTTCATTTTTACAAGTACCAAAACTATCAATATGTACAGAGAAAATAAAGAGGTTGATAAGGTAACACAATCTGCAAATTTTAGAACAAAAAATATACGGCTAGGAAAAATACAAACCTACAAGTAGTTGCAGCAGATCAGCAGCAGCACCTCCCAAATGAAAATAATGCAAACCTACAAGCTTTAATTGCATCTGTTCCGTAGTAGCACCTCCCAACCTTAATGCAAAACACAAATTACAAATTGCAACAGCCACAAGACAACAGCCTTATGTTGTTTCTTCCATCATATCACAGCAGCTCAGCCAAAATGAAGTCATTTAGTTGTGAAGTCGATTCCGAACACACCTTAGAAAGGAAGACAATGTACTTTGAATCTGAACTCTGAAATGCATAATTCACCGTTAGTTTCCCCCCTTGCAGATTCACACTTTATATAGAATATTTTGCCTTTCACAAATACACGCCTTATTTATAGCAACTTAATTTAGTATTTTACCATTAGATCCTCTCCTCATAATATATGATGAAGCTGTTTTTTATTTTTATTTCTGAACATTGTGACAGGGCTATATGTGAATATACCTATTTCCCTGATTTTATAGATATAAATCCTTCTCACAGTTATTTAATTGTCCAAACAAGAAACATTAATCTATATATTTTAAGAGCTCGCGAGAGATACCTGACGTAGTATTTAATACCCAACCGACACCAACCATGAACCATGCAATACTACATTGTTTTAATACAACTAAGAGATTTTGTAATTTTTCTCCACATTTATTGTACTTTTCACATTTACTGCACACATTACTACCACTTATTGTTGTCTCAATTCACGTTTACTACACTTTGTCTCAAAATTACGCAAAGTTGACTATCTAACTTAAATAACCACTTGAATACCCAGTTGCAATGTTGTTAAGGTCATCAGTTCTTGACGACCAGGTGCTACCAAAGCTGCAAGGCGAGCAAACGACTTAGGGGGCTGTGCTGCGAAGGCGAGGGTTGAAAGTCATCGCCTAGGGGATGCATTGCTGCCAAGGCGCCCGTGTTAGCAACTGGGTCGGCAGTTCCAGTTTTTAAAACCCGTGTCCCTCCCTACTGTTCTGTGAATACCTTCTTTGCTTACTTTTCTAATTTTTCTTCCCGAATCTTCATTTGAGTTCTTATTGCCAACTGCTCTCTTTGCAGACTGTTCTTGTTTTGTTTTGAGTAGTACATATGTGATGTTATTGTGAGTAATACATTTATAGTGAGTATTTACTATATATGCACATATGTTATAATTATTGCTGAATGTGTTGCTTTATATGCTTATTTTTATGTCAGTATATTCTTTATATGCTAAAGTTATTTACTATGTATATACTTTATTTGCTACCATTTGGATTATTGTTTTTCTTAATGTAAATAGTAAATACAGTAGTCGGTAAACTTTTTACTAGTTAGTAGTATTTGATTTACTTTTGTTTATTTTATATTTACATTACACATCAGTATATAGTACATAGTATTTTATAATGCTTGTATCTATTTGTATACCAAATAATTAATATGTACACAATACTTGTCTATGTACACTTTTACAAGTATTTGAATTATTATTTCTTTTCTTTATTAGAATGGTTATGTTTGCATATGGGTACTTTAAGTATTATGTATTTGTGTTTTTTTATGGTATTTCATAGTATTAGTCACTTTATTTAGGTTTTAATGTATATAATATTTCTATGTTAAATTATTTTTGAAGTGAATATATATATATATATATATATATATATATAAATTGTACACTGTGAATGACTTATCTCTTTATGAACACCTAGGCATGCGCCTTGTTGCCTAAGCATCCAGGCACTCGAGATCACCCCACCTCGCCTTATCACCGTCTGTGTTACTCGGACTCGCCACTTTTTGGTGGAGTACCCGTGTCGACACGACACGACACGGGTACGGGTGCAGGATCCGTACGGGATAAGGCCACATAAATCCGGATACGGCTATTTGGGAAGAAGAGCCGTGAGGGGGAAGAAGAGCATCCGTGAGAAGAGTCGTGAGGAAGAGAGAGGAGCGTATGTGAGGAGAAGAAAAATAAGAGAGAGATCAGATCTGAGATCTCAGATCTGATATATAAAATATCCATGGCAAATTACAATTTGGTACCTCATAGTTTTTAAAATATTTTAATTTAAAATATCCGAGTAACATGATTAGGTGTATGAGTAATTTGAAGATCTAACCATTAGGTTAGATCTTCAAATTTATTTATTTATATATATTATTTTTGATTAGGTTGAATGTAGATATAAATATTTTATTCCACAAAAAGAGTGGTATTGTTTGATATTATTATTAGTATTATTACTATTTTAGTTCAGTAAAAGAGTATCATTTAATTTTCCGTTATAGTGTTATTTCTCTCCTTGATTCCACCATTATGTTGTTATTTCTACCTAATTTCACTGTTACACTTACTTTTCCAATGAGGCGATAGGTAACTTTACATTGATAATGCCTGAATTTACAATTGATGAGTAAGGATACATCTATCAATTATAATAACTCAGTGGATAGAAAATAATAAAGTACATCCCAGTTTATCATACATACTCCTAAACAATTTTCCTGACCACTTAACAAATTATAAATAAGAAATTTAATTAAATACAACTTCTAGAATTTTCTTTTATTTCCATGGGCTTCCCGTGCCTCTTATATTTGTTCAGCCATCTCTTCATGCTCCTCAACATTATGTGGTGAAACCGAATGTGACACTAGAAATTTACGTATGTACATATAAGCATTTTATTTATTTATTTTATTTAATATTATGGTTTAGAATGTACATATACATATTTTATTTATTAGTATTGTTTTTTGAGAAATTAGGATGTATGTATAAATATTTCATTATTATTTTATTTTGATAAAATGTGTAAAAATACATATCTTATTTATTCTTATTACTCCCTCCGTCCCAAAAAAGATGACTATAGGTACAAATTTTTTTGTCACTGAGGAGATAAAGTACATAAAATGAAGGGTAACTAAATTATTTTGTGGGGTCCATTAGTATAAAAAAATAAATGTACTCATCACTTTATATAACCTTGTGGGGCCACTAGGGATAAATTTAAAAAAATTTACTCTTTCCACTATTTTTACATTTCTTAAGACGTGTGCAAATTGTACTTTGCTAATCCTTTTGGGGACGAAGGGAGTACTTCTTTTGCTCCACAAAAGAAGGTCCTACTATTTGATTATTATTATTATTGTTACTATTACTAGTCCCCCTCTTCCACAAAAGAGTCCTATTTGTTGATTTACCATTACACCTTTATCTCACCTTGACTCTTTCGAGACACCATTATTCCTTGATTTCTCCGTTGCAGCGTTATTTTTTTTGTTACGACGAAATCTCACCTACACGAAGCTTTACATTGATAATACTTAATTATTATTTGTGGCACGTTATCGGATCGGTACCTAAGAAAACTAAACCTTGTTCCCAAGTATTAAACAACTCAACTGCTTTTTCGAATGTGATTGGGACGGTAGGCTTGATAAGCTTGCTTTGTTTGGGAGGGTAAGGGCTTATTTTGCCCGTATGGGTCTGGTGTATTGTTGTTGATGGGATAGGGATTATGAGAGACACCGTATTTACTATTTAGGACTAGGATATTGTGGCAGAAGATGTTTTGGGTGTTTTGGTACTGAGCTATGGTACCAATACGGTGGGGGGACCAGATTTAGGGACAAGGAAATAAATCACACAATTTTCACGAGTCTCAATCAATTATAATAATTCACTATGTATAAAATAATAAAGTAGATCCTCATGTATAATACTCTTAAACAACTGTCCTAACCTAAATTGAATTCTAATACTCCCTCCGACCCAAATTAAATGCGCAACTTTGACTTTTCTTGGGTCAAATTGACTATTTTTAAAACCATATTTTGTACCCCTTTTGCCAAAAAAAAGTCAAGGGCATTTAATTCGGGATAGAGGGAGTAAGATAACTAATAAAATTATAAATAAAGAAAATTAATTAAATACAACTTCTAGAATTTTCTTTTATTTCCACAGGCTTCTAAAGCCTCTTATATTGATTCAACCAAGTAACTTTGGCTCATTCTTTATCACATATATGTCAACCAATAATCGGCCTCCAAGTGCAGTTAGCAGCTCAGAACTCCGACTACTAAATGGCATCTTAACCGAGTATTTTCCGAGAATGGCTAAATCACTATCCAAGTTTCTAAGTTGCATCTAATTTGTTCAACTTTTCTCTGTATAGGCTAAACGCCAATTGAACGAGCGTTGAATTGGAAAATTGAACGCCACTTCAAGTGGTGTTGGTATACCAAAATAATTTTGTTAAAAACAATTTTTTTAAACGTTTTTTTTTAAACAAATTTAATATTAAAAAAAATAGACCTTCAACTTCAACGCCATTCACATTGGCGTTGGATGTCATACCATAATTCTTTTTTCTCACCTACTTCAACACCAATGTGACAGGCGTTGGTATTTTGATTTTTTTTTCTCACTTCTTCAACTCAAACCCTACATCATTTTCAAATCCGCCGCATCTGACTTTCGCCGCCTAGTAATGATAGTGTTACATTAATATTACTTGATTTTACAATAATATTAAAATTAATTACACAAAATACTAATGTACATACCTTTAAGGGTGTTTTGAACAAAATTTAAGGAGAAAAATAGAGATGGATGGAAACTTACCGGAAAAAATGGAAGGAGTGAGTGAAAAGAGAGGGATAAAGGATTGATGAAGGAAAAAAATGAGAGGAGAAAGAGAAGGACGCGCGGATCGCGGATGGTTGATTGGCAGTTTGATGAAGAAGGAAAGTAGGGAGTGTAAGAAGAAAAGGTGAGGAGAAAGTGAGATGCGGCGGATACGAAAATGATGTACGGTTTGAGTTAAAGTGAGATAAAATTAAATAAATAAATAAAATAACACACAACACCAGACACATTGGCGTTGAAGTAGGTGAGAAAAAATTATGGTATTACATCCAACGCCAATGTGAATGGCGTTGAAGGTTTGACTTTTCTATTTTATTTATTAAAAAATTTGTTTTAAAAAAATATTAGGCTAATTTTTTTTAATTCATTTTTCAATGTTCTAAAAGGCGCTAGACGGGCGGCCGGAGAGGGCCTAGGGGGCTTGGGCGGGGCCTGGGCGGGATTTTTTATTTTAAGTCAATTTTAATATTTTATCTTATATTTATCCAAACAAAACAATAATATAAAACAAAACAACCTATAATAAAGATAATAAAGATATTTGCTTAAAGTTCAAACACATCCATATTGTTAATGTTCAAACACAAACATGCAATTATTCAAAGTTCAAACATATTTTTAACGTATTAGTTTTATTCATAAACAAGATTGCTATTAAATAATAAAATTTAAAATTACAAGAATTTAATTCAATATTAAAACTTAGAAACTAAACATAAATTTAAGAATTATATTAAATTAAACTAAATATTACAAATATATCATCATTTATATAATTTAAAGTCGGTACAAATTCAAAAAATTATAACTATAATAAAATTATCCATTTTGAATTGATATTGTTCACTTCTTGTTGTGATTTGATAGGCTACAATTTGTATTATGAATATGAAAAATCATTAAAAAAATAAATATATCAAGATCCGATTTGGGTAGTTATTAAAATAAAATAAAAAAAAACTCTCCGTCTAGACCCCGCCTAATTTCCTAGAGGGATTTTTTTGCCGTCTTGGCCTAGGTGAGGTGTTAGGGGGGCTTAGCACCTAGGCGAGGGGCCAAGGGGGGGCCTAGCACCTAGGCGGGGCGCCAAGGGAGGGCCTAGCGCCAAGGGAGGGCCTAGCGCCTAGGCGGGCCTATGCGAAATTTTTTAGAACACCGTCATTTTTAATAAAATTATTTTCGTATACCAACGCCACTTCAAGTGGCTTTCAATTTCAATTTCAATTTTCTAACTCAACGTTCATTCAATTGGCGTTTAGCCTATACAGAGAAAAGTTAACAAATTAGCAGTGTTCTAAAAGGCGGCCGCCTAGGCCCCGCCTAGATGCTTGGAAACCCTGGTGCCTCGCCTAGGCCAAAAAATCCCTCCTAAAATTAGATGGGGCCTAGGTGGGCAGGCTAGGCTGGGTCTAGGCGGAAAAGACGAGGCCTAGGAAGGCAAGGAGGGGCCTAGGCGGAGAGTTTTTTTATTTTAATAACTACCCAAATCAGATCTTAATATATTTATTTTTCTAATGATTTATCATATTCATAATGTAGGTTGTAGCATATCAAATCACAACAAGAAGTGAACAAGATCAAGTTAAAATGAATAATTTTATTATAGTTATAATTTTTTAAACTTGTACCAACTTCAAATTATATAAATAATGATACATTTGTAATATTTAGTTTAATTCAATATAATTCTTAAATTTATGTTTAGTTTCTTAAGTTTTAATATTGAATTGAATTCTTGAAATTTTAGTAATTATTTAATAGCAATCTTATTTATGAATAAAACTAATACGTTAAAGATGTGTTTGAACTTTAAGCAAAAGCATTTATTATCTTTATTATAGATTGTTTTGCTTTATTTTATTGTTTTGTTTGGATAAATGTAAGATAAAATATTAAAATTGGCTTAAAATCAAAAATCTCATCTAGACAGTAGTTATAAGTAAATTTTATATCTACTAATTTAGTATTCTCGACTAAATTATTTTGTTAATTCTCAAGTGTTTTTAGTTTGTTTTATTGCATTTTAATGTTTTTGTGCATATAGTTAAATCCAGTCTATGATAGTGTAAATTATGTTAATTATCATGAATTTAGCCTTTATGAGAAGTTAATTATCGTTCTGCGAAAGCTTGTCAAGATTAAAATGCAAGTAGCTGGACTTGTGAAAAAATGGACAAAACAGGCGCGTAAAGGAAAAGGAAATGTGGACAAGGAGTTGAGGGTCGCGGCGCCCTAGGGCTTGAGCCACTGCGCTTGAGCCTTTACAATCCGAGAGCTACGCTCTTGTGCTGAGACGCGGCGCTAGAGGACTTTATATCAGGCGCGTGATGCTCACGTGCTCGGCAAAATTTGAAGATTTAAGTTGATTATTTTAATTCATGACGACTTTGGACGCTTGTTAATTGAAGTTGGGAGGTTTGCACTTCTGAAGGCCGAAGACTTTTAACATATTTACGTTATTTTGTATGGGTTGAATACGTGTTATCAGTGTTCTAAAAGTCGCTAGTCGGTCCCATGTCGGTTGGCTACCGACTAGCGACTAGGGGATTAATCGGCTAGTCGGATTTTCAATTTTTTTTAAATAAATATATATTATCATTCCTCCATAAGTTTTGAATAAGTAGAATAACATAAGTGACACAAATCATCAAATTCAAACATGGAAACTAAGTAAAATCAAATAGTTCGACGCTCTAAGTTCAAAACATGAAAACAAATTAACCAAATGAAACTAAGTAGCACAAAATCAATAGTAAATCACTCCTCTTCTCCATATCCCTTCAAGACTTGCTCTCCATCGGACTCGAACTCATAATTCTCATCTTCCTCTTCGTTGTCATCATTTTCTGACACAAACTCGTTTTCATCTAGTTCTCGCACATTTCTACCACTTCTTCTAGGTAGAAGGACCTCATCCGCTCCTATAGCTTCCCCAACCATATCCCATGCAAGTCCCGAACCCGGCTCAACTTCATCATCACCACCTTCAACAATCCATCCTTGTGCATTTGTTGCTTCACTAGTAATTAAGACATCCTTCTCCTTTACCCTTCTTTTCTTGTTGACAAGTTTGGCATTGAATTGGACACACTAGGTTGGTCAACCTTGTTGCATCAAGTCTATTCCTTTTCTTCGTATGTATCTATACATTAAAGAAAATTCTCAAGTTAATAATTCTAATACCCTTATTAAAAAATTACAACATATAATAAAGAGAGGGAATATGTACTTACTCCCTCAAAAGTGCTCCAATTTCTCTCACACCCGGATGAACTCGAAGTCAGAGAGAATTCTAATGGCCAGTTTTTTCAAGTTGGGTGTATGATTGCCATAGTTAGACCACCATCCAACTAATCATGAAAGAAGCAAAATTCAATGAGTAATTTAGTGCTAACTATAAGTTACATGATTGGGAAAAAAAACTAAGTTACTAACTAAGAAAAGAAAACTAATTACTAAGTTATCCGAATCATAAGTGTCATTGTTCTCCTCACATCCCTTTGCGGCCAATGGTCTACCAAATTCACCCTCTTTGTTCTTGTACTTTAACAACTCTTTATTGATAACCTCATTTTGAACTTCAAAATCATCGGGAAAGAAAGATTCAACATAAGTAAAAACACCATCCATGATAATTGGATCATCTTTCATGGTAGGATCCTTAAAGAGGTAAAATGGATTCAAAAAGTAAACCGTCAAATGCAATGGACTATCAAGCCGGCCTAATCTTTTTGTGTCAATGACTTGTATTGGCCGATAGTTACCCTCATTTTTTTTGTATGCCTCTTTGATATCTTCTTTCGCTTTCTTGAGCTCTCCATACACAAAGCCCTTTGAGGGCTTCCAATCCCCATCAACAAGACGAAGAACCATCACTAATGGAGCAAACACTTTCAAGCAAAGAGTTACACTATTCCAAAACGTCGTACTCATCACCGTAGCAAATGCGGCTTTCCCCTTTGCGGTCTTCACCCATGGAAGAGCTCCCCATTCATTGGTAGTACACATCATCTTCAACTCTTGTTTCTTCTCCATCATACTTTGCATTGTCAAGAAGGCGGTTGCAAATCTAGTAACACCCAGCCTCACTATGTCTCTCTTTTTCGTATGTTTTCTCATCAATGCCAATGTTCTATGATGACCATAAATAAATATAATGAACTTCTTTGCCCTTTCAATAGTGTCTTTGAACTTTTGTTGCTTTCCAATCCCTTCAAGCATGAGGTTTATTGTGTGGGTTGCACATGAGGTTCAAAACATGTGTCGTCTCTTGGCCTTCAACAATGTCGTCGCTGCCATATTATTAGAGGCATTGTCTGTGACTACTTGGATTACATTTTGCGCCCCAACTTCATCAATGCACTTGTCAACATAGCCAAATATATATTCACCCGTGTGCGACACCTCCGAATCTTCCTTAGAAGAAAGAAAACAAGTCTCAGTCCTACAATTAACACATAAATTCATGATGCTTCTTCTTTTTCGGTCTGTCCAAGCATCGGTCATGATAGAGCATCCCGTTGAAGCTCACTCTTCTTGTTTCTTGAGTGATTGTTTGGTTCTCTCCACCTCCTCCTTCAATAATGGCTCCCTTAATTGGTATTGACTTGGGGGTTGGAAGCCTTGGCCAAATATACCCACCGCCTCAACAAACCGTTTAAAGCTATCATTGTCAATAGCATGAAATGGATTACCGGCTACATACATCCATCGAGCCAAGTACCTATTCACATCATGAGTTCTTTCTTTCCAAAGTACATCATTCATGTTTTGTTGTCGCATCTTCTTACTTGTACTCAAATCCGGATTGATGGCCCATATCTATCCATGGGACCAAGATAATGGGCCTCTTCCTTGACCCTAAAACTTCAACTTCTTCGTCTTCATTTCCTTCTGGAATTGCCTACACTTTCACTTCCGCTCTAAAATTCACGTCATCTATCCTCTTGTCTCTCTTTTTAGTTGATGTCTTGTCAAGTGTCATCTTACACTTTTCTTTATCTTCCCTTGGCTGACTTGGGGCATGATGCTACATTTCCCTTGATATTTGATATGTATTGTTTCAATCTATAAACTCCTCCACCATACTCTTTGTCACACAATTTGCATCTCCAACGATCCTTCTTGTTAGAATTTACAAGGAAGCCATATTCCCATCCAATATCATCTGAAGCAATTTTTAATACTGAACACTCAGAAGTATTAGAGGTTGCCGAAGACAAAGATGGTGATTGAGCCATTGATAGTGATATTATACCTATGCATAAAAATATACATCAGTCATTTCTCCAAACCCCACAGTCAGATTTTAATAATTTAATTTATAACTGAAGTTGAAAAAATTTAAAAATTAAAATAAAATATTGCAATTGTAAACTATGTCTATTTGACCAAAAAAACTACTTAGACTATTTGTAATACATTTTGTAAACTACTGATATAAGAGTAATACTAAACTGTTAAGCCTTATCTTATATCAGTATGGCTCAGCAGAGAGAGACGAGCAGGAACGAACATCACATACTTTGGTCTAAACAACAGTCGGCGTCGAAGGTCGAAGAGCAGCAATCGAAGGTCGAAGATGAGCAGCAGTCGAAGAGCAGCAATCGTCGTCGGAGCAGAAACAGTCGTCGTCGGCAGTCGTCGGCGCCGAGATCCAGTCGGCTTCATCGGCAGTCGGCGTCGGCAGAGAGAGAAGATCCAGTCGTTGCTCGAAGTTTTTTTTTGAAGCAGCAGCAATTGGCAGAGGGGGAGGTAGGGTTTAAATTTTAACATTATAAAAAATCCATAAATCTAAGGACTAGGGCCAGCGACTTTACCGACTTGTCCCGACTTTACCGACTAGTCGCCGACTTGGTCCCGACTAAGTCGGCCAGCGACTAAATCTAAGGACTAGGGCCTGGTCGACTCGGCGAGTCTCCGACCCCGACCTAATCGCCGACTAGTCAGCCGACTAGACCGACTTTTAGAACACTGCGTGTTATTAGATATTCAGTAGAAGACTAATAATTAATTATCATATTATCAGTCTATTGGGCTTAGGTTGAGAAGTATGTTACGTAGTTTTCTGGAGAACAAGGGTTTCGTCAATAGTTTATTCCAGAGGCAGGAGGAATCTAAGAAGGGAAGATTTGTTATATCAGAGTTTAATTCTTTCTTCTCTGTTCTTTATTTCCTATATCTAGAATGGCTTTTGATAAACTGTTAATGTTTTTAGTTATGATTATGAACTAATTTCTTAATTAAGAATTCAATGGAACCCGATGATGATTTGATTTAGTATTTATTCTATTCTTTTATTTAAATTGATTATAGGTTGAATTGTTTATTATATCTTGTGTTTAATGTTATAATTGTCTGATCAACAATTATTAGATGGATTTAGATGGAATTTGACAATGAAGTCTAAATTAAGATTTGGATATAGGAACTTGTTATTAGTAATTCTTCCTAGGAGTGAATGCTAATTTGTAGAAGGGATAGGAATATACATGTAGACCACAAGCAATATATTGAAAATGATACTTAATGAATTTATTATTATTGTTTCTCATAGAAATATAGTGAAATTAATAATAATAAATATGTTATATAATTGTTTAGAAAATAATTATAAAAACTATTAGTGATTTTCTTTTGGCAATTCTAAATAATCAATTGAATGAAAGAAGAATATTAATTAAATGATTCGTCGAGGGAAATTGAGTTCTTAATATTTTTATTCATTGAATTCATAATTCCATAGTTTTTTTTTATTAATTAATTCACTTTAAGATTTCATTTGTCTAGATAAAATTAAATTGATGCATGGTTAGTAATTAGATTATTATTAATCGCTCTCCGTGGGAACGATACTCTATTTGTCACTATATTGCATAAGTGATCACGTATACTTGCGTGTAATTGCTAGTAGTATTTTTAGGCAAACATATAGTAGTCATCCTCAAATATTGAAAACATTTCTAGTCAATACTTTGAAGTGCCTATAGTAGTTAATAGTGTCCTATATTCTGTTTAGTTAAAGCAGTTAAAATTGGTATCCCGATGATAAGTATAATAGTAAAATTAATCAAAAAATATGTAGAACATGGGCTATGCCTAGTTATTTAAAGACCAAACAGCCTTTGCATTTCCAATGATTTCATGATCCCATCTAGATCAATTTCGCATTGATCAGAGTATGGCGCCAAAATAACCAAGAGCCTATAGTCAAGGTAAGGAGCATGTCTGAGCAAAGTAAGGCACATATAGTATAAGTAAGCATATAATTCATATTTTCTTATATTTTTCTAGTAACTGGGACTGAATGATGGTCTGAACTGAATATGACACTAACAACATATCTTGCAATTGTTTACAACAAATACAATAAATGTACCACTTCCTAAAAACTTCTGAAGATTTGAACCATTCTTGAGCAGAAAAGCAGATTTGTCTATAAATCAAAAAAAAAAAGAGGGAGGGAAGGAGGTACCTGCAAAACGGATAAAGTTTTGTCTTTCTAAATACAAGTTCCATGTGTCCCACTCAAACCTTTGATTTCTTCCATCTAATCAGATATATATATCAATAGATCCTTTCAAGATTGCTACCCTTTCTGCTGTAGCACAGCCTTAAATCTATGCAAATATATCTTTCAAAGAATCTAGAACCCTAAAGGCTTATCCTCTGCCTCCTTTACTTCATCACACGCTTTAGTTTCTTTCTTAGCAGCTCTTCTTTTGGCTTGAATTTGGTTAACATATTCTGCAACTATGACATGGAACTTGGGAGCAAGTTTACTTGTAGAATTGGCACTAAGACCAGCCTTCTTCAGGGCCCTTGCTACATGTTTCTCAGCTTTATGAAAATGAGGAGAGCAGAGAGATGGAACGGAGGATCTCGGTATCGGCTTCCCACACAGTATAGGACCTGCCTGTGAACTGGTAGGTAGGCAATCATACAAAGAAAAATATATTAGCATCGAAAGCTAGAAAATTACCAATAATTTGAATAAAATAATAGCTTACAAAATTCTGATAAAGAAACACATATCTATAAACATGTTAAATATAAAATCATATTTGTAATATTCGAAATCTCACTGCAATCATAAAATAGCCCCATTTGTACTAGGCCTTTTTTGTAACGATAAGATCCAATCATACTGGACATAGGCATGCGCATTAGTCTCCCCACAATAATACCATGGGTCAAACTATGAAGGAATGATACTCCAACCTGAATAGAGTACTTAAGTTACATACGTAATTAAGTATTAACTAGGGATAAGACATGGATGTATCCAGACATATGGAGAATGGATGGCTGGACCTAAAATAAATTAGATATGGCAGACAGGGACACAGAAGGGACACTAGAAGGATCACGAAGAGGTAAATCTTATGGATACTTTGTAACCTTTTCAAATGGGAGTGCTCTTATTTTTTACAACAAAAGTAAGACAATGGAAACTTTTATTAATTTATTCCAACCATTCGGCAAGAGGGAAAGAGGAGAGTAAAGATTATGTATATAAATTATTCACATACACTATTACAAGCTCCATCAGTTGCTATACCTTTGTTTACATAACATGAGTGATACTGATTATAATAAATATTCAACAGTGACAAGATTTAGGTCACAGCCATATAATATCATATTTACTTTCTGTGGGTAAATATTTCTGGTATGTATTATAATATTCCCTCCGCCCATTTTATGTGTCCAACACTGAAATACTTTCAATAGAATTGTACAATAATGCCATTTAAAGTACAAAGGGGGTTGGGGATTTGGACCCCATCATAAATATAGGGGTTCAACATTATAACAAGGAAGCATCAACTTTTATTTTAGCTGAGTAGCTCTCCAATCACTTTGGAGATCTGTATTGGAATAATGTGGAACGCACTTATAGCAGAAACCTATAAAGAAATAAGGAAATAAGCCTTTCCATCAACAAATGAAGAGGGAACTATTGATCTATTAAAAGCCTAGCAGTCTGTTCTGTATCCAAATACACACTGGCATTCTTATTTCTAACAAACCCTGTCTAATCAACAGCAAACTACCAAACCTTGTGGAGAAGATTTCAATAAACATAAGTACATAACCACACACGGTGACACGAATATAATTCTCTATTCAAGTAACCTGAGCAAATATGTGCCCCATGTAGTAAAATAGCTTCATTAGCAGATTCGTATCTGTGTACCTTATTTGCTTCTTCATTACTTAGAACTTACATACTTTTTTCATTTAAAAGGACATGAGAAACATGAAACAGAAGATTTACGCCCGAAAAAAAAAGTGAAATGAAATTTCAGAAATGATGAAACAAGAGTTTTTAATGGCTAGTATGTCGAGCCAAAAATAGCGACGAGCAGATTCTGTACATGATTGACCCAGCTCTACCATGTCCTTAATGAGGAAACTACCACCTTTCAATGTTTCAAACCCGTGATATGTCAGGATCCTAGACAACATGCCTGTCAATTATTCAGCTTCCCTACCTTATTTAGGAAAACAAAAAGGTAAAAAACAAACATAAAATAAGCTTCCCTCCATCCCTATAAATGGTATATATCCCAGCACTTGCTACTCCAGTAAAATTAAGTAGATAACAAAAAAAATTGTAGCAGACATGCATAAATCGAAGAGCACATACATTTAGACCACTCAAGCTAATATAAAGCCTCTTAATTCTATAGACAGAAAGCACTAAAAAAATTACCGAGCCTCCACTTTTTGAAAAGAAAAGGTCAGGTCCTGAGATTCCGATTATACAGGTAGTACTTTAAAAATCCCATACTTTTAAGTAATCCCATCTAGTTATCTAGCGAATTTATGTATCATAACAGTATAAAGAATTATAAGGTATTGTAGGCTCCTTAAATATTTTTTTGGCAAAGTTGATCAAACTATTATGGGTAGGACATGATGAAAATCATTAAAGTTGAAAATGACACAATAAGATACACAGAAGTTTCTTCTCAAACTTTGCAAATTCCCCAAAAAAAATCTCACATTAATCCTACTCCAAGAACGTATAAAAGAATTAGTTTCCCAGTTTCTCAGTTCCCCTTAAAAACATTGGCAGAGGTCACATTGTTGATTTTTTAGATAAAAGGTCACATGTATGTTTATAACAAGGCCAATTACTTAATACTCCATTTGATACCAGAAAAGTTAATTTATTTATCCAAAAAACTGGTCCTAATTTTTTTGAACTTGGTCTGAGATTCTATGTCAAGGATTTATATCCCAAAGGCCCAAATTCATACGGTCGTGCATATATGTATGCAAGTGATTCCTTGCATAAAATTCATTTCTTTTGAAATAAAAAATATGGTGAGATGGTTCTCAATTCTTCTCTATGCATAAGGCTCTAACCAAGATTCACAACTTAACTAAACAAGACCCCCTTAAAACAAAACAAAAGTTAATAACATAATGAAGTGACAAGGTTTAAACTTTTTAATATTTGGTAGCCTCATTTTAGTATCCAAAATAAAACAAAAGAAAGATATTCTCTCAAGGTTTAGCGTAACTGGTACATAACAAGAATAAACACTCCAGGCATGTCGCAATGCTGATTTGGAAGCTACAACTTTAGAGATCCCAGTAAACCAGCTTCCTCAGACAACTAGATATTACAGTAATCTTGCTATAAAATAATCATCTGGAGTGGAATCAATATACTTCAACGATCTTGATAAATACATGTCAGGCGCAGGTCAGTGAGTCCAACTATGTAACAAGACAGATTAAAAGAAATAGAGTTCAGATGCAGAATTGGGGGAGAATGGGCAAAAAAAGAAGAGAATAGGGGTGAGGGAGGCTCCTCAACATGAGAGAGTTTTCAGATTTCTTTCATCAAAATAAGTGTTTTTCATTTGATACAACTGAAATATTTATACTAGTCTACAGCTATTTGCTATTATACCCAGGTTCTACTAAGCTTATCCTACACCTTAATAAACCTCACGTGGAACATGTGAGGTATTTTCTAAGAATATTCTGGTAAACTAGTTTTAACAAATAAAAGCTAGGTTCATGCCTAACAAAATCCACGTACAATATAAAAATGTAAGATTTTGTTGGGTCTATGTGAGATAAACTAGACCTAGATTCAGGTTTGCTATTGATGGCATTACATGTTTACTTCAATCTTCAGGATGATAGAAACCACTTAACCACATAAGGAAATTTTAAAGATCCCAGGCCCGGAAATGCATTTTAGCACACAGACAAATAACTGGAGCAATGGCAAAACTGGGTTATTATCAGTCAGCCTAGCCTTCACGTAATGCGATGAGAATGCCAAGCATCCTCTCCCATATGTAGTTTTTAGATATTCTACAAGATGAAATGTGTCTGTACGTCTCCTAAATTCTTTATTAGGTTGCACAGATAATGCTGTTCCGGAATGTTATTTTTCACTTCAAAACTATTGCTTCATTCTAATTATCATGACAATACACTTTTTTAAGATAAAAGAGGTTATTCGACGGAAGAGTTATAGATATCATAGGAAGACACAAATTCCAACAAAAGAAAAGAATACAGTGGAGCGGGGGAGGGGAGCATATTCTTCGCACAGGGCAGCACACACCGCATTATATCAAAAAGTTTAAATATTTTTTATAAAAATGAAAATTACACTGCACATTATTGCACTACAAGCAGAAAAATTTGAGACAGTCATAATATGTGCAACTATCAAACTCTGATTCAAGTGTGATGTGAACACTTATTAAACACCTGTCAACATGTGACCGCTGATATACACATTTTTTATACATTTTAATATTCCCATATTTGTTATTTTATATGCTTATTTTATTTAACTTATACTCCCTCCGTCCCATAGTTATAGGCTGATTTCTTTTGGCACATAGTTTAAGAAAATCAATTTAAGTGACAATTTTTAACATAAATTTTCCACATATACTCCTTAATATGGAATTAATGAATAAGTTAATTACTCCTTACTTATCACACTTGAACTCTCAACTTCATTGCTTGACGTGTACTGACTATTAAAGTCCATAACCATAAAATTTTAACCAAAGAGAATACAACATTAAATGTGGTGATAAAAATAATGACATTAATATTGTTTCTTCAAAAAAATAGTAATTGTTTGAATATTTATTATAAGGGCATAAAAGTAAAACAATAAACCAACTAAATTTTATAAATAGTAAGTAGCCTATATATTGGGACATCTAAAAATAGAAAATCAGCCTATAACTATGAGATGGAGGGAGTACATTTTATTTTGTTTTTTAGGAAATAACATTTATTTTTCTTAGAGAGCAAATAAAATATTTATATCCCACTTTTAAAGATAGAAAAGGACTCTTGGAGGATTACCATATAGAGATTGAAGTCAAGAAGGAAAGAAGAGGAAAAAAAAGGAACAATAGTGTTCAAGTTCAAGGAACCTAAATTAGGCACAAATTTATTTTCCCTATAAATAGGCCTCTTGTTTTAGAGAGAAAGGAGACCACTTGTTAATTTTTTTTCCTTCGTTTTTCGCTGGTGTGGAAGGGAGTAAGATATTTAGAGCTTTTGTCTTTTCTCTTATTCCAATCATGTGTGGTACTACTGTCAAGGAGTATTTGTAACTTTCTTTTATTGATATAATAGAAATTCTCTTTTTATTTCATGCAAATAGTAGTACTAATATTATTTGTTTTTTTAATTTCATAGCTAGCTAAATTACTAATACCTAGGATGATGATGAAATTAGGTATTTCATAATAATATTTTCTTTCCGTTCCGAAATTAATGCTTAATTATTTTCGCCTTCATATTTTCTTTCGCATAAATTGCGTATGATTTTTATATTGATTGCGAGATTTTGATAAGTTATAATTAATCTGTGAATTTTTCATAACTTATGTTTGCCCATATTAATTATATGAATCATTATTTTTAAAGGGAAGGAAAAATAATTTGAAAAATAATTTAGAAAATAAGAAATTACTTATCATGTTAATATTTGGTGGATTCTAATTTCTAGGTATCTTTACTCATTAATAATTTCCGTTATTAATTAATAGTTTGCATAATTTAGTTAATAAATCTTCTCCACCATCTTTGTTTCTAACTTGCCTAAAATATTAATTAAGGATATATTAAAGAAGGTTCTGCCATTGCCAAATCTACAATAGACGTTGTGCACTTGTAATTCATAATTTTACCTCATCAACCGCAAATTTCGTTGGCTTTTGTGAATTTTTTAGAGTATGACTAGATTAATATTGGTTGCTAGAAATAAAATTAAAATGATTCAACATATAAAAACTAAAAGTAGGAAAGAAGAGTAGACTAAAGAGAGAAGGGTAGCAGGAGAGAGAAATCAATCACAACTACGTGCAGCCAACTTTAGATATAAAACTCATATTTACAAATCCTTATACCAACATACTAGCATTAAGACATTAACATAATTTTTTCCACGTCTAGGTCTATTTACAGTAGCAATTACTTATTACAGGTAAAAGTACTCATCTGCAAACTACGAACCATAGAGAAAGGGTACTAAATTTTTTAATCACACGAAAATAAGTAAATATATTTATGTCCACAGACACAGAAAATTACATTTCATTTTACTTATATTTCATCTCACATTGTCCAAATCTTACTTATTTATAATTCATCATTTTACGGAGTTGTGTGTATACATGTCCCAATTCCATGTACATTATATCTCATAAAACCTCAATCATCAAGTGTAACACACTGAACAATGTAAATTTATGTATAAAGCAGTCAGTTCAACTGGAAATGCCAAGAGTTTGCAAATACCTAATCCACCATCTTAACAACACAAATTGAGGGGTCCAGTAACCAGGAAGCCTTTCTTATAACATTGATAGTTTTGCAAAAATACTGTCAAGCTATAGCCTATAAGAGCTAATGCAATGATACTTTATGCAATTTTGAAAGTCAACTGTCATGCAAAAAGCATATAGTTTCAAAGCCAAGCATAAACATAGGATTGAAAAGTTATCAGTGTTATCAAAGGTCTCCTTGGTGCCTAGGCGCGAGGCGAGGCGCACACCTTATCGATCTGAGGTGCACATACTCAAAAAATACAAATATATATATAACTACATCCAAATTTATTACACAAGCTCCTAAACAATGACAACTATTAAAAAGGTATTCATAAACTAATAATTATCAAGTATGTTGTCACTTCATAAAGTAGATAATTCAACAAAAATAATTTAGTTAATCATAATAATCTTATCATGGCCTGAATAATATAATTAATTAAATTACAATAAAAAGAAAACTTGACCAAATGTACTAATAATAATATTATCAAAACCTGAATAAAAGTATAATTTATAATATGAACTATATTTTAAAGAAAATAATTCTGAAATGTAGATATTAACTACCTATTTTATTACATTTCGGACTATGGTTGTTTTGATTTTGGACTAAATGGAAGCCATTTAGAAACTGCCCAACAATCAAAAGATAAAATAATTGAAAAAATTGTTTTCATCCATCATGGATACATTAGTAGTTCAGGATAATTCTTCCTAATAGTCAACCCATCAAGGAAATCGTTGTCTTTTCATTTGTTTTTGTCAAGTTCAAAGTGGGTATGAACGTCTCAGATTATAGTAGGCTACAAAAATGGAAAATTGGGATTAATTTGGAAGAATTTTCAAATAGGTGAGCGCCTCATGCACGCCTCGCGCCTCAAATGCACCTCATTGATGGAGCCTCGCCTCAGGTAAATAAAGGACCAAAAGTGTGCTTCGGCTCGCCTCATGCGCCTCGGGCGCGCCTTTAACAACTATGAAAGTTGTTAAGGAAAATTTGTAAAGTATAACTAACTAATCTACATTCTACTCTTTTTATAGAAAACTCATTGCTTCAAAGCAGCCACTACTTCTGTTATGCATCGTACTTTTTGTCTGACACAGACCATAAGCCACGTGTGAATCAATTTTACCTTTGATAGCTTCAATATTCTTTCCTTATATTTAGTGGTTGGATATTTTTTTCAAACTCAATATCCATCAACATTTAGTTACCACTAATATTAGTCATTCCTGATGCGACCTCAATGTCAACTTTCGGAGCGAACATTCATTACAACCATATTGTAATAACACCTATCACCTTGTGTCTATATCATCATGTGATCTAGAGGAAAAAATCATATGATAACAGAGACACATGGTGATAGCTTATAAACCTTATTTCTCCGCTTTCGGGGAATCAGCATTTTTCCTCAAACCCCCCACTTTCTCATCCAATCTCTTTGCATATTTTTTTCCAAATTCAAACTCCCTAATGTCAGGTATAACTTTCCTCAGATTCTTTGGAATCATCTCATCAAGTAAGTTTTCTGCTTCACCCCATAAAACAAACAAAAAAATACAAGATTCCTAAATTTCCATAGCAATCTTAACTAATGTCATCCCCAAAAACATTTGAAGTTCTATTTAAACAAGTAAACTAATTTAACAGACAAATTTCAACAAAAAAATAAATCCAAACCTCTTGATCACGTAGTTGCAACCCTTATAGAGAGTCTGCTTGGGATCCCGCAATATATGCAAGTGACAGAACTCAGTTAGCGCCATAGCTTTCATCTTGCACCCCTGAACCCCACACCGATTGGCACTACCAAACCCTAGCCCCTGCTCTAATTCACCATCACCGCCATTGTTCTCTTGTCCACCGATACGTTTCAATTCTCTGTCCTCGTCCTCTTGAAACGGACTCTTACCGTACTCCCAACAATACTCTCTGTACTGATGCTTCACTTCCTCCATGAGTGCCCAGTAATGGTCTTTGTAGACCTCGGCGAGTTCCTTGAGCTGGCGAGACCGGCGACTAAGTACCTCTCTCCAAGTCAGAAACTCGGACTGGGACAAGACCGAGTCTTCGTCGATCTCCATTTGTGATGAGTCGGTGATGGCCTCGGCCATATCTGAGTCGCTGCGGGTTTGATTGTTCTGTGATTCGGTAATGGAGTTAGGGTTAGGGTTAGGGTTTGTGGAATTGGGGTTGGCGAATTTGGAAGGTAGAGATTGAGGTTGATTGTTCTTGGCAGAGGCCATGTTTAGGGTAATAATCAAACATTAAAAATGAAATTAAGGAAATTGGGTGTACTATATTATACACTTGCTTGTTCCAAACGGGTTGGACTAAAACGGATTAATCTGAAAACGCTAATTTTTTGGGTTGAAAATTAGCAGCTTAAAGAGCATATATATATATATATATATATATATATATATATATATATATATATAGACAGGATCAGGTAAGGGCTCCCTTATTTTGTTAAAATGTGGACTTTTTTTTTTTTTGATTTTTTTTGGTTTTTTTTTTTAAAACAACTAAAAAAAATATTTAATATTTTATGAAACTGAAATTTTTTCATAATATAATATTTTGGGCGTGTTTTTAATACCTATACCAAAAAGTGGTGGTACAGTCTGCCCAGACTGTACATACATATTTTTGTTATACGTACCCAAATCACATCCAAAACACTGTATTATGAAAAAATTTCAATTCCATAATTTTTTATTTATTTTTTTTTAGTTGTTTTAAAAAAAAAGCAAAAAAAAAAATATAAAGGTCCGTATTTTGATCAGGTGCGGGATCCCGCACCTGATCCGCTCCCTATATATATATATATATATATACTAGCTGGGTCCCGTGCCTCGGGCACTGTATGGACAATATGATTTATCTCAAACTTTGAACGGCCAAAATAATTTATTGAGTGAGCGGAAATTTAAAGTCATTTGTATTTTATTAAATTATTATTAGATTATTAGATAGATAGATGTATTTTATTAGATAGATGTATGAACGGTGGGATTTATCCCAAACTTTGGACGGCCCAGATGATTTATTGAGTGAGCGGGAAATTTAATATCATTTGTATTTTATTAGATAGATATATAGAGAGCAAGGATCTTAGGCTCACCCTTATTGAGTTCACCCCGAGTTCACCCTGTCTTTTTTTTTAAACAACTAATAAAAAATGTATAATAATTTTTGGAATTGAAAGTTTTTTAAAAAAAAGTGTTTTGGGTGTGATTTGGGTACATATAACAAAACAGTGTTGTACGGTCTGTACAATACTATTTTGTTATATGTACCCAAATCACACTCAAAACAATTTTTTTAAAAAAACTTTCAATTCTAAAAATTATTATACATTTTTTATTAGTTATTTTTTTTTATAAAAAAAAAATTACAGGGTGAGCTCGGGGTGAGCTCAATATGGGCGAGCCTAAGAAATGGACTATATATATATATAAGGGTTCTTTACAGAAATATACAACAATTAGAAAGTAATTACACAATTAGTGTATTAAAAAATAATTATAAAAATAATACACTTTCTAATATTTATTTACAATATTAGTGCAATTAGGATTCCTTAATTTAGGGAATTAGTATAGGATTCAATTCATAATAATAAGGAAACTTAAAATCAAGGAGAAATAACTGCTATAATTAATAATTCAAATATTTTGGATTTAACAACAAAAACAAATTCAAATTCAAAAATAATTGCATACTAATTCCCAGCAAGAATAGGGCTGAGCAAAAAACGGGTATAACCGAAAAACCGAACACAACCGAAATAATTTAACCGAAATTTCTTAATAATTCGGGTATTTTTTATAATTCGGGTATATCCGAATTTTTTTTTGATTTACAATTATTAGTTCGGATTTCAGTTTTGGGTAATTCGGTCTACCCGAATAACCGAATAAGATGTTGAAAAAAAATAAGTCTTATATGACCCTTATCTATGTTAACCGAACCGAAGTCTATGTTAAGCCTTATATGTCTTCTCTGTTCTCTCTCTTAGTAAACACATCCCCACCTTCTCCCTTTCATCTGTCACTTTCTCTCTCTACCTCTATTTTCTATTATGGGCATATTCATGGAGTATCTCCAAGAATCTTTAGTTTCTTCCATGTTATGGACTCAGTTGCTACCCTCTTGTCTCTATATCTTCTATGAGTTCTTTCTCTTGTCTCAGCTCAGATCTGATCTCATCACTTCCAGATTTCGGTCTCTCTCTCTCAACCGACTCGATCTCGTCACTTTCTCTTCTCATTCTTAAACCCCAATCATGAACAAAAGTACAAAACAACCAATTAATTACCCAAATTTGGGACAAAACGGAGCGGGTGATTTGCAAATGAAGGGTTTCTTCTGTTCTTTAAGTCGAATCTCGGTTTCTGTTCAAGAATCTGGCACCAAAGAACTGATGGAGAATTGGTAAATAAGCAATTTAAGCCGACCAATGAATTGATTAGGGAGAAACTGAAGGTTACTGATTCGAAAGAGGCGTATTTTGAAAATCGGGCCAAGAAGCTTGATTTGTTTGAAGATTCGGTAAAGAGGCGTGCTTGATTTATTGATCAACGGGTTAGGGAACTTGAATTGAAGGGGAAGGAATTCATTAATGTGAAAACAAAGTGATTTGTAGATATTTATGAGAATGAGGGTAATTTTCTAATATAAGGCTTTTATATATATACATAACTTAAAGTGTACATACCGAATTTACAATTCGGTAATTCGGTATTCGGTTATTACCAAAATTCGGTTATTAGTTCGGATGTTGAAAATAGGAATATTTCGATATTCGATTATAACCGAATAGTCTATTCAGTTCGGTTATAACCGAATGATCAGTCCTAAGCAAGAACAGAGTTACCAAACAAATTGAAAACAAAACAAAGAGGAAATCACGAACAACCAAAACAAATCGAAAAAGAAAAAGTCAGTGTTACCAAACCAGCAAGAACAGATCCAAAACGAATTCGAAGTAGTAAAACAAAGAGGAAATCACGAACAACTAAAACAAAACAAATTGAAGAAGAAGTCGGAGTTACCAAACCAGCAAGAACATATCTAAAACGAATTCGGAGTAGTCGAACAAAGAGGAAATCATGAACAAATTTTTTTTAATGAATATTTGGTTACCTACAAAAACTAAAATGATTAACTTTGTATAAAGGTTTGACTACCAACTGCACCATATTCAAAATAATTTTATTTTTAAAAGGTTATTTATAAGTAACTAACAACTACATAAATGGAAACTTAGACATGGCATTTCGGATACCATCTGCACGTAACACTTGGAAACTGTTCTTAAATTTTTTTTATAATTAATTGGTAACCCAATAAAACTAAATTGGTTACTTTTTATGAAGGTTTGGCTACCAACTTATAAATAACATTTTAAAAATAAAATTATTATGAATATGGTGCAGTTGGTAGCCAAACCTTCGTACAAAGGTAATAATTTTAATTTTTTTGGTAACCAAATATTCATAAAAAATAAACCACGTCTCTGCCACAAAATCATTTTCTGCGCAAGCCTCTCACCAACTCATAAAATGAATCGTAAGTATGTTTTTTCATTTTACGTCTTTCTATAAATTTGAGTCTATATCGATATGAATAAATTCAATAAACAAAGATTTACAACAAAAACACAAGATGAGAAATAGGAACCCCTTTAACTAAATTCTTACTTAAAACCATTTTAAGACTAGATAGCAGAAAAAGCAGGCTGCGCAAAGGTTGAAAGTTTCTTCCTTTGAATGCATCAAGGATGACTAATCCTCAAAGGGAAAGAAGGGGCATCTTCCATGGGGTGTTGGGTTGTTGTTGAGGAGGGGTTGTTGATAAATTGCAAAGCCATCAGAGTTTGTGAATTGGGTCTGGATTTTCTTGATTTGGCCATGAATTTGGAGTCTCTAATTTGGGCTAAAGCTCCTGACTTTAGATATTTGTGAAATGATGGTGCCTCTTTCTTTGTTGGTGATGATGGTCGATCATCGGAGGGAGACGGAGCGTGGATGAGGAGGGTGGAGGAGTAGGAGCGTGGATTTTGTTCTATTCTTGTTATTAGTATGCAGTTGTTCTAGATGATGAGAGAGAAGAAGAAGTCATGGGGATAACTAATACCTAAATTAAGGAATCTTAATTGCATACTAATTTCCTAAATTAAGGAATCCTAATTGCACTAATATTGTAAATAAATATGAAATTGTATTAATTGTGTAAATATTTTATGAGTACACTATTGTTGTAATTATTTTCAAAAATATAATAGAATATGTAATTAACCCTATATATAATGGATTGATGGGTTGACAAGCTTTGACCATTTTCTATGTAGTTTGGATTGTTGTCATCCATCCATTATATATACTAACTAGTTGTGTCCCGTGGCTCCGGCACTATATGGATGATGATATTTATTTCAAACTTTTGGACGGCCCATATAATTTATTGGGATGAGCAGGAAATTCAAAATCAGTTGGATTTTATTAGATAGATTGATAAAAAATATATAAATAACTGTAGAATAACTGTATTATTACTACTTTAATATGCACGGGCTGTTTTAATATTTTTTATTAAAAATAATATTAATGGACCAAAAATAAATAAGCATAAAGCACTGAGACAACAGGCAATACCTGTGCAATACATAAGTTGTTTAAATATTCATATTTTAAGTTTCAAAAGTGTATTTTTTTATCAAACAAATTTTATTTCACTATTGTCAATGTCGGGAAAAAGAAAAATCCTTCGAGTTCCCACGTAGCCTCTTCAATAGTGTGGTTCCTCCATATCACCTTCACAGAAGATATCACCTTATTCCTGAGCACTTGTTCTTTCCTGTCGACTATCTGGATAGGAACCTCTTCATAAGACAAATCTTTACTGAACTGCAATGGTTTATACTCGATCACATGTTTGTAATCGGGTTTATACGGTCGCAACACCGACACATGAAAAACGTTGTGCACATATTCTAATTCTGGAGGTAAAGCTACCTTGTAAGCCACTTCTCCTACTCTGCGTAGTATCTCGAAAGGTCCAATAAACCTTGGGCTGAGCTTTCCTTTCTTGCCAAAATGAATTTTCCCCTTCTAAGGAGAAACTTTCAGGAAAACAAAATTTCCTACGTCAAATTTGCGATCTTATCTGTGTTGATCATCATACTTCTTCTGTCTATCTTGAGCAGCTACCAGTCTTTCTCTGATGAATAGAATATCTTAAGCTATGAGCTTCTGTCAATATTTCTTCCTTAACTTCCTGTATTACTGGAACCCAAATTCGTCCCTCGAATCTTAGCATTCCTTCAGTATCAACCTTATACTTCACCTCTTTACCCTTGACCACACTTTCCTTTATTTTTATGTATTCTTCATCCTGTAGTTGAGCATTCTTCACCTTGTCCACCAAAATTGGACTAGCTTCCATCTGGTACAATCTTTCGTCGGATTCTTTTGGAAATTTGATTTCCAACTCTAGCCTTGTCATCGCTGAAACGAGCTCCTCCTGGTTAGTTAACAACATCAACTTTTCTCGACCTTTCCTACTCAAGGCATCTGCAACCACATTGGCTTTGCCGGGATGATAAAAGATCTTGCAATCATAATCTTTTATTAATTTCATCCATCTCCTTTGACGCATGTTCAGGTCCTTCTGTGTGAAAATATACTTCAGACTCTAATGGTCTGTGTATATCTCACATTTCTCTCCATAGAGATAGTGTCTCCATATCTTTAGGGCAAATACCACCGCATCCAGCTTTAAATCATGAGTCAGATACCCTTTTTCGTAGTCCTTCAATTGCCTTCATGCATACGCAATGACTTTACCATTCTGCATAAGGACACAACCTAATCCTTTATGCGAGGCATCACTATACACCACAAAGTTTCCTGTATTATCAGGTAACGACAACACAGGTGCCATACTGAGTCGCTTCTTCAATTCCGTAAAACTCTCTTTACACTTTTCCGTCTAAACAAATTTTACAGCTTTTCTCATCAAATTTGTCAATTGAGTGGCAATCTTGGAAAAATCTTGAATAAATCGTCTGTAATAACCTGCCAATCCCAAGAAACTTCTTGTTTCCGATGGATTTCTTGATTGTTCCCAATTTATCACAGCTTCGACTTTTGATGGATCCACTGAAATCCCATCCTTACCAATTACATGGCCGAGAAATTGTACACGTTCCATCCAAAATTCACATTTAAAGAATTTCGCGTTTAACTTTTTTTTTCTTAGTGTCTCCAGCATCAAACGTAAATGTTCCACGTGTTCTTCTTGATATTTGGAGTACACCAAAATATCATCGATAAATACCACCACAAACTTGTCTAAAAATGGTTTAAAAACCCTGTTCATCAAATCCATGAATGCAACAGGGGCGTTTGGCAAACCAAAAGACATCACCAAAAATTCGTAATGTCCATACTGAGTGCATAATGCCGTCTTAGGTACATCTTCCTTCCTTACTATCAATTGGTGATAACCATTTCTCAAATCTATTTTCGAGAAATATCTAGCACCCTTCAATTGATCAAACAAGTCATCTATTCTTGGCAATGAGTATTTATTCTTAATAGTAACTTTGTTTTATTCCCTATAATCAATGTAAAGAAGCATTGACTCATCCTTCTTCTTCACGAATAACACCGGCGCTCCCCACGGTGATACGCTCGGTTGAATATACTTCTTATCTAATAGTTCTTGCAGTTGTACCATCAGTTCCTTCATCTCTACCGGAGCCATTCTGTACGGGGCCTTCGATATTGAAGCAGTTCTTGGAACTAAGTCGATCACGAACTCGATCTCTCTGTCAGGCGGAAGTCCTGGTAAATCTTCCGAAAACACGTCTACAAAATCCTTAACTACCGGTATCTCCTCCAGTTTAACACCCTTCTTCTTTTGAGTATCGACTATGTAAGCTAGATACCCTACACAACCCTGACTCAACAACTTTTTGGCCTGCATAATCATCAAACATCTCGCTTGTCTAGGCGATTTGCTACCATAGAAAACTACCTTTGATGGAGTCATAAGGTTTACACATTTCTTTTGGCAATCAATCATCACTCCATAATTGAATAGCCAATCCATTCCCAATATTACATCAAACTCTCCAAGTTTTATCGGGATTAAATCTACTGTCATGATATTCCCTTTAATATTCACTCTATAATTTGCAATTTCTAGGTAATTAACAAGAATTATCTCCATATTCACAATTTTTATGTGTAAAGGGAAATTCAACTCTTCACTAGGTAATTCTAACCTTGTAGCAAATTCATCAGATATAAATGAGCAAATAACACCCGAATCAAATAATACATATGCATTTATATCATTGATTAGGGTAATACCTGACACAACATCTTTTGATTGCACCACGTCTTGCACTGTCATGTTGAAGGTTCTGGTTGTGGGCTTATTTGATGATGTTGGTCCAACAATGGTCAATGTACCTCCGCTGCTACCTCCCTTGCTTCCCGGTGTCTCTCCAGCTTTCTTCTTAGGGCAATCGCGAGCAAAATGATCATTTGACCCGTAGGTGTAGCAAACATTCTTCTTGGGTTGATTGCAATTTGGGGCAATGTGACCCTCCTGACCACAGTTAAAGTATATACGCTTCCCCTTTAAGCACATACCCGTGTGAAACCACCCGCATGTAGCACATGCGTCAAATTTTGCATATCTCAAAGGATCTCCTTTCTCCTACTTGGGGACTAGCATATGTTGCATCTAAAGCCCGTCCCAATGACTCCATCCTTACCCGTCCAGCCTCTGTTTCAACCTCTAACTGATCCACTCTTCTCGCTGCATGTACCCAGGCATCCTCAACTCGGATCCTGTCAGCGATCTCAAAATCAAACCTTAGGTGCAACGCCTGATGCTCAACACTCAATATCACAAACTTATTCTTCTCTTGTTCTAGTATCCCCCTCAGCTCAACATTCTTCGCAACCATATGCGTAGCCAAGGTCATCTGCTCCTGCAACTGTATCTTCATCTCAGCAAACTCGTTCTGAGCTGGATATGCCAGTTCCTTGGATTGAGTTTCAGTAAACTGATGAGTGGCATTCTCCTGCTCTAATCTGTCACTCTATTCCCCAGCGCTATGTTCTCTTCGAATAAATCCTCCATCATATCCTCGTCATGCTCGTCATTATCAACATGATCCTCTACCTGATCTATCGGCTCTTGCTTAACTGTATGGCTATCCTGCCTCTCCTAAGATATCCTACAACCAAAAATAATAAACAACATCAGTACCATAATAAAATATATTCATTAATAAAATAAAATGATATTTTATTAAGTACAACCAAAACTCGATGAATTTCCTTCATTCATCTCCTAACATACTCTATAAGAGTTTTCTTCTAAGTTAATAACCTATGTTTCGCATCCTAAAGTTTATAACCTACAGCTCTGATACCAATCTGTGACACCCCCAAATCTGGGTTCTCAAACCTCGGGTTTGGTGCTCACAATCCATCATCATCATAAGCATTCTATAAACTATTGCAGAATAATAAACATACACTATTCATTATAATAAAGTCTTCCAACATTATCCCAAGGTCTATTAACCTTAACTTATACATACCTTAATTAAGTTACCATTAGTAACACAAAAGGTTTACATTACCAATGTACATAATATAATATAATATAATACATAAACATTCTTATTATCTATTCTTGTACTTTTTCTTTGCCTTTGTCCTTCTTGGACGTCTCTGGCATAGCTGAAATAAATGTCATGATATAGCAAGGGTAAGCAACAAATTTGCTTAGCAAGTTTAAATACAAGGAAGATATATCATGATTAGCAAGTAATTTATAGTTCAATGTTCAAGAATAGGAATCAATTGTGAAAGAACATGAATTAAGTCCTGATAACTGAATATTCGAATACTTGAATAACAGATGCTGAGTGGTCATAATGACCATGAACATATACTAAGGTTGTTAGTATTTAAACTGGTCCTTTTAATAAGTTTTGGTAATCAAGGGGATCAACCTTTCTTACCCAGTGTATTATGCATAAACACTTAATATACGAGCAATAATTGTTTTTCAATAATGCTTTAATAACCTTGTTCTTTTTCTCAGTCTTGAGTCCTTACTAAATCAATTGGTGAAGAACAACGTTTAACAACATATTTGACTTAACAAATTTAAACATACTTGATCTAGCTGATACAATTAGCATAGATCCATATCTTAAACAGTTAATGAATAAAAGAACTTTATCTAATTCACAGTTCAATAATAATAGAACATGAATTTAATTGCACTGAGTGCGAGTATCAATAATCAATATAGATGTGAATAATAAACAATAATTATTCACTAACATGCTTTGAAAAATAATAACTCAAGTGTGAGTTAGAGAACTTGCCTCAATCGCGGTCTACTGCTAAGCAATTTACTTTAACTTCTTTAGAAAAAAGACCTATAATTGATCTTTCGATTAGTCATAACATAACTCACTTGTAATCTTATCATCTTATATTAAAGTGTCTAACATTTAAACATATAGTTAAGTATTAGACATTACATTTCAGTCTTAATGTTATTGTTATACTTTGATAGTCTTATAATCACATCATAACTTATACTTATAAGTTATATATTTTTATATGCCATCTTAATAAGCTAGATATCATGTCAGTAAACTGAAATATCATTTCAGTAAACCAAAATATATTTCAGTATCCTGAAATCATCATTTCAGCAGACCAAAATCAGTTATACTAAACTGAAATCATTTCAGTAACCCTGAATCCATTTCAGTACCCTGACTTCTCAATTCAATCTACTCTAAACATAATATAGTTCATTCCCTACCAATTTCAACGACTACGATTAAAATAAAGTAATTTCTCTTATTTAAATCTCCCGTTTAATATTATTAATTAAATAATAATATTTCAAACTAATGTTATTAACTTTTAATAACATTTAAGTCTAATATTACCAATAATATTTTAATCTAATATCATTAGTCATATAAAAATATTTTAAATCATTTATTGAATTAATAAACAATTTATTTAATTACTTTTTCTTTCACCAATTAATTCATTTAAACCTTTTTGAAAACGCCATACATAAAGTCACTCTTTACTACTGACCAAAATCCTTACCACAAATCTGTATCAGTCATACTTAAGGACCTCAAGTCATTAAATCATATTTTTCACATTTTTGACATCATATAATTAATTAAATTCATTTAACCATATAACATCATTTATATGAAAAATAGCAAAACAACCCAAAAACCATTTCTTTTCTGGACAGTAGCTACATATAATCCTCTCATGAAAATAAATTTTCCTAGAAATTTTTAAAATTCATTTACTATATTTAAATAGTCCATAATGTCCAAATATTGTCAAATTTTTAATAAATAGAAATTAACTCCAAAATTTCTGAAATTTTCAAGGTCGGCTCTAGTTATATACATGTACTTCCAGTAAATATTTCATAATTTTTGGAACAATACACAGAGAGTTATTCGATAAAAGTTTTAAAAGTAGTCCCCGACCGTAAAATTCATAACTCTCAAACCGTATGGCCAAAAATTCTCAAATTTCTACAGGCGCTACCTAACCTCTGATATTACATCCCCAAATTTTCCTTGAATTTTTAAATCACATTAAGGGGACAAAACTGCCCCTGTGGCAGACTGGCTAGAAAGCTTTTTGTCCGCTACATTGACTGTTTTGAACAAAACACATACCACAACTGTTAAACACGTGATTCTCATGTTCTACCACTTGGGTTAACTAGTTAACATATATATCTAGCACCACTCTTCGACGGATCATGAAAAGAAGGTCTAGATTTAACATACCATTTGTTCAAAGGAAGCGAAAACTAGGTTTTTCTAGATTTCTAGAAACCTAGTTTCATTTCTCTCCTTTTGAACCACTTTTAAATACTTGAATAAGTTAGATTCATATATGAATCTACATAAAACACATAAATTAAAGGGTTTTAGCTTCCAAATCACAAAACCCTTTTTCTCCATCAAATCTTAAAAGAAAAGAAAAGAAAAGAAAGTCTAGAATTTAATTTTGTACCTTGATTTCTTAGCTTCCTTCATTCTACACCCGAAGTAGGTTAAAAACCTTGGGTGAATGAGCTTAGCCCTTCTTTCTTTCTTTCTTCTTCTTCCCACGAGTTCTTCTCTCTCTCTTTCTAGTATTTTCTTTTTCTCTCTCTATATTTTATTTTCTTTAGGAACTAAAATGAGAGTTAAATGAATGTTCTAGTTTTTTGCTAACATAATCCAAATGGTTAGATTACAACTCATCATCTCTTACCCACTCTCTCATCATGGCAAAGATAACTTGCAAGAAACAACTAATGTGTTGTCCAAATAAAAAGTTGCCAACTAATAAAGTTGTTTACCTACTAAAGTTAAACTAATCATTACATTCTACTCCTTTTCCCACTCCTAAATTTTCGGCCACATGCTCCCCTTATTCATCACTTTTGTTGTTATTAGCTAGCTTAATTAATTACTATAATAACCTTTCGAAGTGGGCTTAACAATTGGGCTTGCAATAAAATGATTAACGGGCTTGCACTTTATTATCATGCTTACTAAAAATTTTGAACTTGGGCTTCCCCATTAATTCAATTGGGCCATTATTATAATTATCTTATACATGACCTCTTGGACTAATTTAATAAACTAATTGCCCTTAAATTATTTTTATCTACAAGTCTCACACTAAAAATATAATTGGGTTTGTTTAATTATTACTTTTCTTTCATTACTATCTCTTGAGCTTATGCTCATTATTATTAATATTCCCATATTATTATTCAATAATAATATTAATTCACTCACATAACCCAATTAGACTTGTCTTATTCAAGTTTATTGAGGATTTAATTAAGGTTTAACACCTTACATCTATTTTTCTAGATTATAAAAATACTTAAGTTAGTTCACTAACTTATATAACTTATTAGTGAGACTTCCTTTAAATATTATAGCATATTATCCACATAATCACTTAATCATCCATAAGATATTATAGATTATTTAATATATTTATTTACAATGTACTACAGAAATTCTTGGTTATTACATTCTCCCCTCCTTATAAGAATTCCGTCCCCGAAATTTCATTAAGGTTACTCAAAAAGATTCGGATAATTCTTCCTCATCTTTTCTTCAAGTTCTCACGTAGCTTCTTCAGCATTGTGGTTCATCCAGAGCACTTTGACAAAATGTATAACCTTATTTCTTAATCTCTGTTCCTTCCTATCCAAAATTTCTATAGGAACCTCTGTTGGGTTTTCGACACAAAAAAAATGCAGCGGAAATTTAAAAAAAAAATCAAAGCAATTCCGAAACCCAAAACAAGATCCAAGCGAAATTGAAATTAATTCAGTGGTTTAGATATTATACCGATTATGAAAACGATTAAACGATGCGGTCGAATCCTTTACGCAATCCAATTAGAACCACGTCTCTACGGTATCCACACGAACGCTGCACGAACTGTCGAATGATTCTACAATAAAAGGGACTTGCGGTACTAGCCACCAAAGGAACAATTATGAAACTGTTTTCTCTCTAGTCTCTCTCAAAGAGCGGCAATGGTTTTTCAATTATGATGTATCCTTAAGTAGCTGCTATATATCATATATATAGTAGTTAAAAGGAATTAATCAAATCAAAACCTAATTTCATAAAATCCGAATTTATATATATATATATCTCTTAATTAAGTCTTACTTAATTAATATACATATATACAATTTATCCTTTTAATTTAATTTCATGATTTAAATACTATTAATCATATTAATAGATTTAAATCCTTAAAATTTAAATTAATTCCCTTTTAAATTACGTTCTATGTGTGTGACCGTATATGTTATTATTACGTTGGCAATAATTTTAAAATCATATTATAAAATTATAAACAGTGAGCGGCATCTAGTAATGCATCACTGCTACCCAAGAAATAATAAGATCGATGATTCGATGCAACCTTTTAGTGACCAATGTTTCAATGTAATTTAATCCTTTTAACCTTAATATCCTAGATTAAACTCGAGTCATGGAATGTGTCAAACTCTTCATAATTTAATCTGAGTTTTCTTGATCAATGAGTAGACTATATGAAACAAATCAATATTTGAGCATGGCCATGCATTTCATAGTCCTACTCAATCAAGAGGCATATGGATATCACCCCCAATATATAGAAGGGTTAAATTCCATCTAGATCACTCATATTCCTCACACGATTCATGATGTACCCAATAATCATCTTTATAGTCCACCCCATTAAAGGTGACATTTGATGATATCAAAGTACATAAATTCTCGTGTAGTAATATAGTGATTTCAGGTCGGAGGACCATTACATCATTGTCACTATGAGAATTGCTAATGACACTTCGCATAATGCTCCACATAGAATTCTCATGGTGGGTTTGTCCAGTACATCGTTCTCTAACATATACCTATGCATTGACTTAATATCTCATATATTTATGACCAATGAGATTTGGTCATCAGTCAATCCACATACTAGTCTCAATGCATCATTGTTGTCATATCAACAATGGTACTCGACTAGGGACATTTAAGAGTAATGATACTAATTGTAATTATATAATCTCATGTTCAAGTCACATACTTGAAACTATATAAATTGTATCACTATTCTAAGGAATTTTATTATGTTAACATTTATATAACGCAATAAATAAAACCATAATAAAATCATTCATTTATTCAATCAAATATAATATCAAAATGTTAAGCAATTATATCAAATAATTGGCCTCTAGGGCATAAACTCTAACAGTCTCCCACTTGCACTAGAGCCAATCACTCATGTATCTAATACCCATGGAACTAGTGTGACCGTCGTGCTTCTGCTGCGACAAAGCCTTGGTAAGTGGATCTACAACATTATCATCTGTTGGCACTCTTCCTATATGTACATCTCCTCTATCAATGATTTCACGGATGAGATGGTACTGCCTAAGTATATGCTTGGATCGTTGGTGAGATCTGGGTTCCTTAGCCTATGCAATGGCTCCATTATTATCACAGTATAGAGCAATCAGATCAACAATGGTTGGAACAACACCAAGTTCAGTGATGAACTTTTTAATCCATACAGCCTCCTTGGATGCACTAGAAGCAGCAATATACTCAGCCTCTGTTGTAGAATCAACTACTGTCTCTTGCTTCGAACTTTTCCAGCTAACCGCACCACCATTAAGGCAAAACACAAAACTTGACTAAGACTTATAGTCATCATTGTCAGTCTGGAAACTAGCATCTCTATAACCCTTTACTGCAAGTTCGTCTTCACCTCCATATACCAAGAAGGAATCCTTAGTCCTTTTCAGGTACTTGAGAATATTCTTGACTGCTGTCCAGTGACCTTCACTTGGATTCGACTGGTATCTGCTCGTCATGCTCAAAGTATACGAGACATCCGGACGAGTACATATCATTGCATACATGATAGATCCAATTACCGAAGCATAAGGGATCTTTCTCATACGCTCCTCATCATCTTGTGATTTAGGACATTGAGCCTTAGAGATCTTTATACCATGAGTCACAGGTAAGTTTCCTCTTTTCGCCTCTTGCATGCTGAACCGTTTCAACACTTTATCAATATATGTACTTTGACTTAGGCCGAGCATTTTTCTCGATCTATCTCTATAGATCTTGATACCTAAAATGTAGGAAGCATCACCCAAATCTTTCATGGAGAAACATTTTCCTAACCATGTCTTTGCAGCCTTTAAGGAAGGAATGTCATTTCCAATAATTAATATGTCATCAACAAATAATTCTAGGAATACAATGTGACTCCCACTAACCTTCTTATATACACAAGGTTCATCTTCATTTTTAATAAAGCCAAATTCTTTGACTGCTTCATCAAATCAAAGATTCCAACTCCGAGAGGCTTGCTTCAATCCATAAATGGATCGCTGCAGCTTACATACCTTTCCAGTATCCATTGGATTGACAAAACCCTCAAGTTGTGTCATATACACATCCTCAAGGAGATTTCCGTTAAGGAAAGCAGTTTTGACATCCATCTGCCAGATTTCGTAATCATAAAAAGCTGCAATAGCAAGTAAGATCCTGATGGATTTAACTATTGCCACTGGAGAGAAGGTTTCATCATAGTCAACACCTTGAATTTGTTTGAAACCTTTTGCTACCAGTCGGCCTTTATAGGTTTGTACATTACCATCCATGTCGGTTTTCTTCTTGAAAACCCACTTGCACTCGATTGGTTTTACCCCTTCGGGTGGATCAACCAGAGTCCATACTTGGTTGGTATACATGGAGTCCATCTCAGATTTCATGGCTTCAAGCCATTTCTCAGAATCTGGTCCATTCATAGCTTCTTGGTAGGAAGTAGGCTCATCTTGATCTATGAGCATCCCATCGCCGTTTTGAGTCATAAGATATCCATAATATCTCTCATGCTCTTGGCGTGTCCTACCAGATCTACGAATACCTTGTGTAATTTGAGCAGGTTCACTTTCCATAATATCTTGTGGTTCCTGTTCATGTTTCAACTCAGGTTCAATGATATTTTGTGGTTCTCGAATTTCTTTGAGTTCTACTTTCTTCCCACTATTTCCTTTAGAGACAAATTCTCTTTCTAGAAAAATACTAGTTCGAGCAACAACCACTTTGTTCTCAGAAGGTTTGTAGAAATAATACCCTTTTGTTTCCTTTGGGTATCCCACAAAATTACATTTGTCAGATTTGGTTCTGAGCTTGTTAGAATCCAAACGTTTTATGAATGCCTTGCAACCCCAAATCTTCATGAACGACATACTAGGACGTTTCCCAGTCCACATTTCATATGGTGTCTTCTGAACCGTCTTTATAGGAACATGGTTAAGTGTGAATGCAGCTGTCTCTAGGGCATGACCCCAGAAGCTTATTAGAAGATCTGCATGACTCATCATTGATCGTACCATGTCCAACAAGGTTAAATTCCTCCTCTCAGATACACCATTCCATTGTGGTGTTCCAGGTGGAGTGAAATGTGATATAATACCACACTCCTTTAGAAGGTCATCAAAGTCTTGACTTAAGTATTTACCTCCTCGATCGGATCGAAGGGCTTTTATGCTTTTTCCAAATTGGTTTTGAACTTCATTCTTGAATTCCTTGAACTTTTCAAAGGATTCGGATTTGTGTCTCATAAGATACACATATCCATATCTACTAAAGTAGTCAGTAAATGTAATGAAGTAATAAAACCTACCTCTTGCTAACGAACTCATGGGTCCACATACATCACTATGTATAAGTCCCAATACATCGCTAGCCCGTTCACTGTGTCCAGTGAAAGGGGCTTTAGTCATCTTGCCTAATAAACAAGACTCGCATTTCTCATATGATTCAAAATCAAATGAATCCAAGAACCTATCTTTATGGAGTTTGGATATGCGTTTCTCATTTATATAGCCTAAACGAAAGTGCCAGAGATATGTCGGATTTAAATCATTTGATTTAAATCGTTTTTTATTTATGTTATAGATAGGCATTTCTAAATCAAGAATATAGAGACCGTTAAACAATTGTGCAACACCATAACAAATATCATTTAAGTAAAACAAACAACGATTGTTCTTTATTATAAATGAAAAACCTTTCTTGTCCAAACAAGAAACAGAAATAATGTTTTTACTAATAGCAGGCACAAAATAACAATTTTCTAATTCTAAAACTAGCCTAGTGGGCAAAGATAAATGATAAGTTCCTACGGCCAGTGCAACAACTTTTGCTCCATTCCCAACTCGTAGGTCAACCTCTCCTTTCGCCAAAGTCCTACTCCTTCGGAGTCCCTACACATTAACACAAATGTGAGAACCACATCCAGTATCCAATACCCATGATGTAGAAGTAGACAAGTTGACTTCTATAACATATATACCTGAATCAGAAGTCGTACTTCCTTTCCTTTTCTTCACTTCTTCCAAATAAGCATGACAGTTCCTCTTCCAGTGTCCAGGTTTTCCACAGAAGTGACATTCACCTTCTTTAGCCACCCCACCTTTAGGTTTTACAGCCTGTTTGGTTTTGGAATTGGGTTTGGCAAAAGATTTAGATCCTATCTTCTTTCTGCCTTTCCAATTTCCCTTAGCATTCCCCTTTTGCACCATCATTATGGGAGCGGGTCCTGCCTTTTTCATGTTGTTCTCGGCAGTTCTTAAGATGCTCAACAATTCAGTAAGGGGTTTCTCAATTTCATTCATACGATAGTTCATAACAAATTGAGAGTAGCTGTTGTTTAAAGATTGCAAAACAAGATCAGTTTGGGCTTCCGGAGTGATTGGAAAACCCAACCTGTCAAGGTACTCAATATACCCAATCATTTTCAGCACATGTGGACCAACATGATCACGTTCACCCATCTTGCAGTGATACAACGCCTTGCTTGTATCATACCTCTCCTGTCGAGCATCTGACGCCCCTAAAATAGGTATACATCACCCATTCTGAGTTGTCAAATACATGGTACAGAAATAACTACAACTTTATTATTACAACATATAAACTGTGAGTTTAAATACAGATATTGCCATCTAGACAATATCCACACGCAAATAAATCCCCATCATAATTATTGATACATTATTTTATAAAAATGGCGAGGACTACTAAACAACTCTCTCTAGAACCTTCATTCTATACCCCGACTAGTACTCGCTACATTCTCGCCTCCTGAGAAGAAAAATGGAACAAAAAGAAAAAGGGTGAGCTCAACTAGCCCAGTAAAGAATATTATGACTAAGATAATATATAACAAATTATCGTTAGTCTTTAACAGGGAAAAATCTGAGAGAATACATTAAACAACAAGTTTTAGATTAATATTCGCAGCGGAAATAATAATTCATAGAAGAGTTATGTAGATAATGAAATCTACTATAATCTATGAATTTAACAGTCCATCATCAATATTTTATCCCTGTAACATCAATCAATATTCATCTCAAATCAAATATTCATCTCAAATCAAATATTCATCTTTGCACTACAAGCCAAAGATATTCATCAGTCGGTCATGTTCATCTAAACACCTGTTCATCTTTGCACTACGGCCCAAAGATATTCATCAAGAAATCATTCATCTTTGCACTACAGGCCTAAGATATTCAGTAATATCATCATTTAGGACTGAGGATGCTGAAAAATATTTTAAAGAAAACGAATCCAGTGAAACAAAAGAACAAGTATTACGGATTCGTACTTTGTTTTATCCATGTCCAGAAATACCTCAAAAATAATCATAGTGGAGTAAAATTCAAGAATGATCAAAACATAGAAACAATCAAAGCTAGTATCCATAATAGATATTTTAAACAAAAACAAAAATTTAATTTTTTCTGTGAATAGTGCCGTATTCGTGAATAGTGCCGCATACGTGAATATTAACCCCAACACCAAAAGTTTCAAATCTGATAAAAAACTTCAGATCAATATTTCAGTATAATGATATTGAAAGAATAACATCATTACAAATAAATAACATCCCTTACCTCACAAAGACAGTACTTCTAGTTGAAACACCGGATATAGGCTATGACTTGAATTTGCACCGTATAGCAACACTCAAAGTATACTCACAAGAATACGCTCAATATATCGAGAGAGAAATAGAGAGAAAACTTCAGTTTCTGGTGTGATTTTCAATTCTAACCTAAGCACCCTATTTATAGGAAATTGCTTAGAACACCAAAGTAGAAAATTGAATATAATATTAATATAATTATACAAATTTTCCTTAGCCCACCTTTTGGTCAAAAACACCAGCCACACATGTTAATGATGTCCAAAAAAATACAAAAAACGTTTTTCTAACAAAAATAATTTAAACTCCAAAAATCAATTCACACCCGATATACCGAAACTTCAATAATTCACAATAAATAGCTCTTTTATCAGAAAATTCGAATCTCGCACCTTTTTATAGGAAATTCAATTCTCTACAACTTTACAGAAGAATGTGTTTCCAAATTCCAAAAAGAAATTGACCGAAATCCACAAACGGGAGATTTTAAAGGCTATAATAAAATTTCGGTCAATAATTGTGTCCACCAACACACAAAACACGTGTTAAACATTTAATACCACAAAAACACTCTTCCTCCTCATATACTCATATATCCCACATTCAAAATAATATATTTAAAAGAATTATTTTATCAGAAAAAGATAAAATATTAATTTTCAACAATTGTCACATTAAAATATTCCTCCATCTATATCCTCATAAAATTAATATTTCCTCATCATATATATCAATAATTAATTATTCATAAATAATATTACAGAATCACATTATTGACAACCAGGCAGTTCCCAAGAAAGAGGGGGCTTTCCAATAAAGATTTCTCCTTACTGGCGCGCAATTAGGTGACCAAACCTCTCCTTAGACAGAACTTTCTAGACATTGCCAATAATATTTTCTAATAATATTATTCAGATAATATGAATTATTACTCCGATAATGAAAAATACTGTGTAGTAACAATTATTGAAACAATAGTAATATAAAATATTAACGCAGCAATTATTGAATCAATAAAATAAAATACTGAACAGTAACTACTGTAACAATTATTGAGTAATGCCTTCTTACGTAAGAATCAATAATTGGTGCAATACCGTGTGCTACTGTGCAACAACGCGTATTACTGTGTTTTAACCACCAGGTATTCCAACAGTATTGACGGTAACAACAACTTATTCTTGTCGTTTTCTTCCTCCAATCGCTTTCCGTTATGGGGCCCACACATGGCTGCGCCGTCGTACGAATATTCCCGATAACAATGAATATTTTATAACTACTTGCTTATTTGAAATATTTGCGCATTTTACCCATAACTAACCACATTAATCAAATCAACCCTTACTATTTCAAAATGATAATTAGAAAAATTAAATCTTTATTTATAAAAAGTTGGGGTCTTACAACCTCCCCTCCTTATGAAATTTCATCCTCGAAATTGACGTATGTACCTGGTGTTTCGAAAAGATGAGGATACCTCGCTTTCATTTCTGTTTCCAACTCCCAGATCATTTCTTCAATAGCATAGTTTCTCCACAAAACCTTAACTTGTGGTATAACCTTCGTGCGTAGGACATGCTCCTTTCTATCCAAAATCTTGACAGGTACCTCATCATACGTTAAGTCTTCGGCTATCTCATCTGGTTCTAACTCAATAATGTGGTTCGGGTCGTCCACATATTTACGTAACATCGATACGAGAAAAATGTTATGAACACGCGTCATACTTGGCGGTAAAACGAGTCTATAGGCCATAGTTCCTACTCGATCGAGGATTTCAAATAAACCAATAATCGAAGGTTTGAGCTTTCCTCACATCGCCAATTCTCATTTTTGGAATAACAACTTCTTGCACCTCTTTCTTCATATTCATCAGCTCTGGTGTGTAGCCTGAGCGATTTTAACTTTATCGATAAAAGTCGATTATACTCGTATATCATCACGTGGGTACCTAGAGTTTTCATCTCCATCTCTAATATTTGTAAGTTATGAGTCTTTGACAATATCGTACTCGTACTCGTATACGATCTTTTACTCAACACGTCAGCTACCACGTTCGCTTTTCCAGGATGGTATGGTCAGAACATGTGCCGAAATGAGTCTCCTATTGAGTTCTTCGAAGCTCTTTCCACATTCCTTGCTCCATTCGAATTTTGTATCTCTACAAGTCAGCTGCGTTAATGGAGTAGCGATTCGAGAAAATCTTTCCACAAAATCTTCGATAATAACCAGCTAAACATAGAAAGCTATGTATTTCGATTACTCACTTAGGTTGCTCTCAACTGTGACTCATATCCCAATCTTGAATAGCCCGTCACAATGACACCTATCAGTTTACTACCGCACGAATATGGCGTCCCCTACTGAGAGTCTGGCTTTGGTGTATTCCACAAAGGAAGTCACCAGATAAAGGCTCGGGTACTAAATTCTATAGTTGAATTTTTAACTCCTGAAGTTTAATAGGAGCCATGAGATTTTAGAAATGGGTTTTGTACCGGGTTCAAAGTCGATAAAAAATTCAATATCACACTTTGGGAGTAAGCCAAGAAATTCTTCAGGAAATACGTCAGGAAAGTCAATAACAACAGGAATATTATTCAAATTTGACGTGTCTTTATTCAAATCCATAACATGGGCTAAGAAAACTTGACATCCGTTTTTCAATAAACTAATGACTTTATGGCTTGATATGAAAGTGTTTGACTTCAATGGTTTGGTTGCTTGAATTCAAATAACAGGTTGCTTAGGAATATGAAAAATAACAACCTTACGAAAGCAATCAATTTTGGCATGATGAGTAGTTAACCAATCAATCCCCAAAATCACATCAAAAGCAAGTATCTTTAAAGAGATAATTTTAACAGGTAATGTGATGGTGCCAACTTGAATCAAACAAGATTTCTAAACAATGGATGTAATGAAAGTTTCTCCTAACAGAGTCTCCACAGATAGGTCAAAGTCTAATTTCTCCGTAGTCAAGTTCAAACGTTGAGCGCAAGAAAGAGAGATAAAAGAATGGGTAGCATCGATACCAAGTAAGGTATAAACTTCGCAAGAATTTATAAATAGCTTACCCGTGATCACCTCGTTTGGGTTTCTCGCATTTTGAACAGTCATAACAAACGTTCTTCCAGGAACCGTTGACTTTGACTTTTCTGGGACAGTCTTTTGAGTCACCGTCCCCTCTGAACTAGGTTTTGCTACCGTACAATCTCGAGCGATATTTCCTTCCTTTCCACAATTATAGCATACCTTGAACTGTTGTGGGCAGTTTGGACTGATATGTCCCTCTTTCCCGCATTTATAGCATATGACCTGTGGTCGTTCTCCTCCCTTAGAACCAGTTGCTACCGGCACTGTCGTCTTCACATGGTCGTTGTTAAATCTTCTCTTTTTAAAATCTCCTCCTGACTCGCTTCTTCTATTTTAATGGCCATGATTACCACCAGAGTGGTTACCATTTTTGTCCGTCTTTTTCTTTCTCCGCTGGTTATCGTTTTTTTGTTGACTGCTATCCCCGGTATGATCCTGGTTGTGGTCCCTCGATTGACCTTACTCGTTATCTCGCTCTAATAATTGAGCCCTGTTTACAACATCTGAATATAAAGAAAATTTATGAGAGATAAGATATTGCCGAATCTCGGGTTTTAAACCTCTCAAAAACATACTCGTCATTCGTTCCTCATTCTCTACCAAATGAGGTGCAAACCTGGATAACTCTGCGAACTTCGCCTCGTATTGGGACACCGTCATGTTATTTTGTTCTAGTCTAATAAACTCTACCTCTTTCATATGGCGAACACTTTCAGGAAAGTATTTTTCGTTGAAAAGTTTCTAGAATGTTTCCCAAGACATGCTAAGTGCGGCAGGCTGAGTCCGTTTCACAGACTCCCACCAGTAGTCTGCCTTGCCACGGAACATAAAGGTGGCGAATGGAACCTTCTGTTCCTCCGTGCATCCCAAGACATCAAATATCTTGGTAATTTTCTTGACCAATGTTTCCGCCATGATCGGATCCGGCTTTCCTTTAAATTCTGGTGGTCCTAACTCTTTGAACTGCTTGGTTGTGACAACCCGTGAATTGCTATCATTTCCTCCTGTATTTTGAACACGAGTCTCCCTTGTCTGATTTTGAATGAACTGCAAAAAGCTTCTAAACATCCCCTCGTTCATCATCTGCTTAGTGGTGTTGTTAATAGGAGGAACATTGCCAGCCTGTTGCACGTTCTCCTCGTTGGTAAGTACCGGCGTCTCCGCGGTCTCATTTACTCCACTGTTAAAATTCTCAGTCAACATTCTCAAATACTGTCATAAAACAAGGGTTAATTAAGGAAATTAATATATCACATAATATTCCTATATACTGACCAACTAACAAATAAGCTTAGGTAGGACACACTAGCGAATGATTTACTCGTCTCTCCCCTCCTAGTTCTATTCCCCGATCTCTGCCAGAGATCATATCCCTAAGCTCTGATACCAACTGTGACACCCCCAAAATAGGTATACATCACCCATTCTGAGTTTTCAAATACATGATACATAAATAAATACAACTTTATTATTACAACATATAAACTGTGAGTTTAAATACAGATATTGCCATCTAGATAATATCTACACGCAAATAAATCTCCATCATAATTATTGATACATTATTTTACAAAAATGGCGAGGACTACTAAACACCTCTCTCTAGAACCTTCATTCCATACCCCGACTAGTACTCGTTACATTCTCGTCTCCTGAGAAGAAAAATGGAACAAAAAGGAAAAGGGTGAGCTCAACTAGCCCAGTAAAGAATATTATGACTAAGATAATATATAACAAATTATCGTTAGTCTTCAACAGGAAAAAATCTGAGAGAGTACATTAAACAACAAGTTTTAGATTAATATTCACAGCGGAAATAATAATTCATAGAAGAGTTACGTAGATAATGAAATCTACTATAATCTATGAATTTAACAGCCCATCATCAATATTTTATCTCTGTAATATCAATCAATATTCATCTCAAATCAAATATTCATCTTTGCACTACAGGCCAAAGATATTCATCAGTCGGTCATGTTCATCTAAACACCTGTTCATCTTTGCACTACGGCCCAAAGATATTCATCAAGAAATCATTCATCTTTGCACTACAGGCCAAAGATATTCAGTAATATCATCATTTAGGACTGAGGATGATGAAAAATATTTTAAAGAAAACGAATCCAGTGAAACAAAAGAACAAGTATTACGGATTCGTACTTTGCTTTATCCATGTCCAAAAATACCTCAAAAATAATTATAGTGGAGTAAAATTCAAGAATGATCAAAATATGGATACAATCAAAGCTAGTATCCATAATTGATATTTTGGACAAAAACAAAAATTTAATTTTTTCTGTGAATAGTGCCGTATACGTGAATAGTAACCCCGACACCAAAAATTCCAAATTTGATAAAAAACTTCAGATCAATATTTCGGCATAATGATATTGAAAGAATAACACCATTACGAAAAAATAACATCCCTTACCTCACAAAGACAGTACTTCTAGTTGAAACACCGGATATAGGCTATGACTTGAATTTGTACCGTATAGCAACAGTCAAAGTATACTCACAAGAATACGCTCAATATATCGAGAGAGAAATAGAGAGAAAACTTCAGTTTCTGGTGTGATTTTTAATTCTAAACTAAGCACCCTATTTATAGGAAATTGCTTAGAACACCAAAGCAGAAAATTGAATACAATATTAATATAATTATACAAATTTTCCTTAGCCCACCTTTTGGTCAGAAAAACCAGCCACACATGTTAATGATGTCCAAAAAAATACAAAAAATGTTTTTCTAACAAAAATAATTTAAACTCCAAAAATCAATTCACACCCGATATACCGAAACTTCAATAATTCACAATAAATAGCTCTTTTATCAGAAAATTCGAATCTCACAACTTATCAGAAATTGACCGAAATCCACAAACGGGCGATTTTAAAGGCTATAATCAAATTTCGGTCAATAATTGTGTCCACCAACACACAAAACACGTGTTAAACATTTAATACCACAAAAACACTCTTCCTCCTCATATACTCATATATCCCACATTCAAAGTAATATATTTAAAAGAATTATTTTATCAGAAAAAGATAAAATATTAATTTTCAACAATTTTCACATTAAAATTTTCCTCATCATATATATCAATAATTAATTATTAATGAATAATATTACAGAATCACATTATTGACAACTAGGCAGTTCCCAGGAAAGAGGGGGCTTTCCAATAAAGATTTCTCCTTATTGACGCGCAATTAGGTGACCAAATCTCTCCTTAGACAGAACCTTCTAGACATTGCCAATAATGTTTTCTAATAATATTATTCAGATAATATGAAATATTACTCCGATAATGGAAAATACTGTGTAGTGATAATTATTGAATCAACAGTAATATAAAATATCAACGCAGCAATTATTGAATCAATAAAATAAAATACTGAACAGTAACTACTGTAACAATTATTGTGTAGTGCCTTCTTATGTAAAAATCAATAATTGGTGTAATACCGTGTGTTACTATGCAACAACGCGTATTACTATGTTTTAACCACCGGATATTCCAACAGTATTGACGGTAACAATAACTTATTCTTGTCATTTTCTTCCTCCAATCGCTTTCCGTTACGGGGCCCACAAATGGTTGCACCGTCGTACAAATATTCCCCGAGAATAATGAATATTTATAACTAATTGCTTATTTGAAATATTTGCGCATTTTACCCATAAATAACCACATTAATCAAATCAACCCTTACTATTTCAAAATGATAATTAGAGAAATTAAATCTTTATTTATAAAAAGTTGGGGTCTTACAGAGCATGCCCTTCGAACAATTTCTTGAGATGCTCGATCATCTCATAAGCATCCATTAACTCATGTTGCTTCTGAAGCTCAGCGTTCATGGTTGCTAGTATAACACAACTCACGTCCAGAGCATCATCTTGATGCTTCTTGTAAGCATTATGCTCTGCACGTGGTGCAGTGACAGCTGGTGCTGCAGGAATGGGCCCATCAAGTACATAAAGCTTGCTATCTTGTTTGAGGACAATCCTCAAGTTCCTATGCCAGTCAAGGAAATTAATTCCACTCAGCTTGTCCTTTTCAAGGACTGACCGTAATGAAAGATTATTTGTGTTGTTGTTGTTTGCCATTGATATCTACAATTTATAAGTGCAAAAAATAATATGTCAAATTGCAAAGTTGATATTATGTAATTGATAATAGTACATTCAAAATATACCTCCCACTATTTTATTCAAATTAATAGCCCTCACCATTAATTCGGAAAGTATTTTCTATTAAATGTTTCTAGTGAGCCAAGATCCATATTTCAATATGCCTTAAGTTAGCTTTGGCTAATCTCTTAAAATACAATTATTTAGGTAGACAACCCTTTGTCAATTATATCATATATAACTCCTGGATAGTTTGGTAAACAACAATTGTTTCTAATCCATCTAATGGTACCTACCAAACTCTATGCCTCTAAGTCCACAATCCTATTGAGATAACTTAGTTAAGTCGGGCCCAATGATTTTAACAGTTTGGATATCACAATTATCCTATCGCATCTTACCTAGATAAATAGGGTACTTTGCTTTGGCAAACCTACATCTATTGATCAAGGTCTTGATGAGTGTTATTCATTGGAAGGCATCTGATTTAGACTTAATAATTTAATGAGGGATTTTATTAATTAATTTAGATTTCACCAATTTTAATCTTATTAAGCATGCACATTATTAATCATATCATATCACATACAAGCATAAATAATGTGTGAAATTAAATGTGTCACAATTATGTCCCAATTCACTGTCAATCTTTTCAAGCTAATGAAAGATTGAAGGTCAATCTAAGGTGGTAAAAGATCTTAAAATAAATAGCTGTTGCCTAATTTTTTAATAGCACTTTACCACACAAGTATACACGTTCAATTGTAATATTCAGCAATCAAGGATATCGTTCCCACGAGGAAATAGACTAATATTTATCAATTACTAACTCTAATGCAATTAATCCTATTTTAAACTAAGAAAATTTTGTTTGTGATTTGAAAATTAAACTTAACAAACTAATAATTAAAAACCAAAATTTCACAAGAATAACTGCAGATTTAACAGGTTAAGATCACAACTTCCCTTGGTATTTCATCTAAACTAATTTACTTCCCATTTAAAATAAATCAATTAATATGAATTGTTATCCAAGAATGCTTTATAAATATTCACGCACTTCTTCCAAAGACACATGAACAAATCCTCCTAAATCCAATCTTTAAGATGCGGAATTACAAGGAACACCCTAGTTAATCAACTCACTATATTCCTATGTGAATCAAGTTAATTAGGGTTTACGCACAAATTCTTTCAATGGATACAAAAGACACATAGGTATATTCCTATCCTACATGTTAATCATATTAACCCTATTCAGATTATATGAACAGATGTTATCATATCCAGATCTCAATCTATACTCCATCTTCCAATTTTATATAGATTATCACAGTAATTGTTGGCCAAACAATTAATCAATAAGCATAAGATATAATAAACAATTCAATAAAAACTAACTTTCATTCAATGGGAAGCTTGCAATTTAAACTACATACCAAGTTCCGTTGCAATCTTAATTAAAATTTAGTTCATGATAATAATGAAGAAAAACATCATCCAGATTAATAATCCAAACATCCCAGATAATTACAAAAGATAAAACTAGAAAAGAGAAGAAGAAACTCTGAATTTGCTCTTAAACTCTCTCTTAGATCTTTAGCCTTTTGCAATTCTCCTTTGTGCTTTTCTTCTTTTCCTTTGTTCTCTCTGCAAATCTCTTGAAAAATTGATTGATTCCTTTCAAAATTCGTTCTCCTAGCTTTTCTAGAGTCCTCTCCTATTTGTATTGGTCTCAGCCCTCATTCAGACTCCTCTTTGGCTTCAAAAACCCACTTGACAGCTGAAAAACGCAACTTTCTACGCACTAGAGCGCTTAGGCGCTCATCATAGGGCAATTTCAAGCGCCTAGGCGCTTGGGCTGCATTATGTTTCTGACTTGGAGCGCCTAGGCGCTTGGTCTAGGCTTGTATGGAGCGCCTAGGCGCTTGCTCCTTTTTCCAACATTTTCTACTCCGACGTCCTCTGGGAAAATGGCTATAACTTCTTCGTCGAAACTCCGATTTAGATGATTCAAGATGTTCTGGAAAGAGGAAAAGTAGATCTACAACTTTCATTCTTGAAGTTTCGTGAAATAATATCCGGAGCTATAGTCAAATTGGCTCTGAAGTGACTGCTGTGTAAATAGCAGGCCGAAAACGCGAATCTAGCCACCCTAAACATCGATCCAAGTAACTTTTGTCCCAATTCCTACAAAACAATATAAAACATGCATGAATAGACACAAACACATAAAAACAACCTAAAAGACTTGAGAACAACAATAAATTAAGCTCGAATGTATCCAATTCATGTGTATAAAACTCACTCATCAAATACCCTCAAACTTCAACCTTTGCTTGTCCTCAAGCAAAAACACAAAAATGTTATGCAATGCAATGTAATGAAACTAATCTATATGCCTACGAATCCAACAGTAATGATAGAAACAAGTCTATTTAATCGGCCTTAGAGAAATCAAGTAAACATGATAATACATCATATTTAAACAAATCAGTAATTTCTCAATCAATCATCAAATCTTATACTGTTATCACTGATATAGTGCGTGTGTGCTCCACAACAATGTTAACTGATATAAAGTCAAATTTAAGACATAATAGATATCTTCGAAGGCATCATACAGTGCAAATTCACAAAATTCACGAACAAGCTAGATCCAACTAAAGTCAAACATCCACCAAGTTCAAGAGTCCAATCCGGGATACTTATGCTTTACTTTTCATCACGGGGGCTTTTTGCTCTTTTCCCGTTTTATTATATTTCTTTTTTTTATTTTATTTTTTTCTTTTTCTTTTTTAACCATGACTGTGCAATGTCTCATTCCATTAGGCTAACAGTGTCACCCCTTAGCGAGCTTTCGACCAACGACTCCCAGACCATATAAGACCTTAGGGCGCTAGGTTTTAAGATACCCCTTCGGGCGTAATTGCTCAAGTAACAAAGGCCCCAAAACAAAACTAGCCACGATATTATTTTTTTAAATTTTTTTTTTAAGCTTATATATCCCAAATTTTTCCCCCAAACTTAAGTTTTTATCTAAATTCAGTCATCTTCGCCTATTCATGTCTTTCATTCATTCAAACTAGCATTATCCTCTAGAAGTCCATTATGTGTCAATTTAAACTCAATCAGTCAACATAGTTGTTTTTACTGTGCTATCCTTATTATATCAGTTTCAAACAGGTAAAGATTCAATTCATAACAAGAAATCACATCCAAGTCTTAACAGACAATACTATACTTGTCTACTCAATTCCAAACTCATCACTGGCCAAAACAGACTTAAACTATCTAACGGCTGGAAACATGCAAAAACTACAAATTTTTTTTTTTAGGAAATTAAAATGAAAACTACATGAATGCAAACTACATGAAAAACTATTAACTAAATACTATATGCATGCACTAGATGAATACTACATGAATGAACTGGAGCTGGACAATTACACCCCCAAACTTAACCAATGCAATGTCCTCATTGTAAGAATATAACGATAAATAGAAGAGAACTTCCCTGTAATCAGCTAAGCGTGAGTTGATGGTGGCGATGGCGACGACGACGACGATCATTTTGCTATCCATTGGACCTCCAATACCTGCAAAGAAGAGAGACAACATGGATTAGATTATAAGAGAACTTAATAAGCAACTTAATTCCTATCTACTAAATAAACTAGTAAAGCATATAAATATAAAAAATTCCTGGGTTGCCTCCCAGTCAGCGCTTGATTTATAGTCTTTCAGCCTGACTTTGTCTGGTCAATGCTATCCAATTCCTCTTCGAAAGTTGAGGAACCCTCCATCCATCGGAAATAATATAGCTTTTGGTAGGTTCCCATTTGTGATAGCCATCAAGTTAAAGTCACCTAGCATGCTTTGTTTATATAAGATTAGATTGAAGAACGTCCAACATCTAGGCGTTTTCTCCATTGTGTCTGCGAATAAATTCTGGCATTGAGGCGTGTCAGACACAACAATCTCTTCTTCTATCTTCTCCAACTCATCGCACCATGGCTTCGAAGTTGTACTCGCTTTTACGTCACATGGAATATTGCCAATGACATGACTACCAATTGGACAAATGATTGCAAATCTAACCGGATCCTTAAACTTTGGTGGAGAAGATATATGGGGCACTATCAAAATCGGTTCATCTATGTCAGAACTCAAGGCTAGATCTTTGGCGACCTTCTTTTCCTGCTCCCCACTTGTCTCCTCCCTTTCCTCATCCTTTTCTTTTGGAACATCCGATTCCAGATTTAGCATGGGCAATCCATCAGTCTCGGGAACCATGTTGCTTGACACTTCACCTTGAGGGCGATTGATGATGGCGTTGAAAAGGTGTCCCACCTGGTTCTCAAGATTTCGAATCGACATCTCCTGACTATTCGTCTGCTCCTCCATCAAAACCATGAACTTGGAAATAAGTCCTTCCAAGTTTAAAATCCTTTCTTCTTCATGATTAGGGAGATGAACTTGTAATTCAGGAGTGTATGATTGGCATGGAGCAAAGGGATGTGCTAGATTGTCATCGCTCCATGAAAGATTTAGTGGATTCCCCCACTCATGATGATAATCACTGGAATAATCATAATTGTTGGGATAATCGCTGAAGTTACCACTATATTGTAACGACTCGAAACTGATGGTGCATTGATGACTCGAATGGTTTCCACCACAATACTCACATATCACCGCTACACTTTGAATACGTTGTGCTGATAAGGTATCAATCTTCCTTGAAAGTGTCCCAAATTGTGCTGACAATTCATCGAGTCCATAATTCTTTGCCTCCCTTGGCCGAGTCATATTCGAATTTAGCCAATGATAGTCATAGTTGTTCATGGTGCCTGAAAAGGAATTAGACTAGAGAAAAAAAAGTTTAAATTAAGATTAACGCTATAAAAATCAATAATGACAAAATATTAAACTAAATTCCCCGGCAGCGGCGCCAAAAACTTGTTGCCTAATTTTTTAATAGCACTTTACCACGCAAGTATACGCGTTCAATTGTAATATTCAGCAAGCAAGGATATCGTTCCCACGAGGAAATAGACTAATATTTATCAATTACTAACTCTAATGCAATTAATCCTATTTTAAACTAAGAAAATTTTGTTTGTGATTTGAAAATTAAACTTAACAAACTAATAATTAAAAACCAAAATTTCACAAGAATAACTGCAGATTTAACAGGTTAAGATCACAACTTCCCTTGGTATTTCATCTAAACTAATTTACTTCCCATTTAAAATAAATCAATTAATATGAATTGTTATCCAAGAATGCTTTATAAATATTCACGCACTTCTTCCAAAGACACATGAACAAATCCTCCTAAATCCAATCTTTAAGATGCGGAATTACAAGGAACACCCTAGTTAATCAACTCACTATATTCCTATGTGAATCAAGTTAATTAGGGTTTACGCACAAATTCTTTCAATGGATACAAAAGACACATAGGTATATTCCTATCCTACATGTTAATCATATTAACCCTATTCAGATTATATGAACAGATGTTATCATATCCAGATCTCAATCTATACTCCATCTTCCAATTTTATATAGATTATCACAGTAATTGTTGGCCAAACAATTAATCAATAAGCATAAGATATAATAAACAATTCAATAAAAACTAACTTTCATTCAATGGGAAGCTTGCAATTTAAACTACATACCAAGTTCCGTTGCAATCTTAATTAAAATTTAGTTCATGATAATAATGAAGAAAAACATCATCCAGATTAATAATCCAAACATCCCAGATAATTACAAAAGATAAAACTAGAAAAGAGAAGAAGAAACTCTGAATTTGCTCTTAAACTCTCTCTTAGATCTTTAGCCTTTTGCAATTCTCCTTCGTGTTTTTCTTCTTTTCCTTTGTTCTCTCTGCAAATCTCTTGAAAAATTGATTGATTCCTTGCAAAATTCGTTCTCCTAGCTTTTCTAGAGTCCTCTCCTATTTGTATTGGTCTCAGCCCTCATTCAGACTCCTCTTTGACTTCAAAAACCCACTTGACAGCTGAAAAACGCAACTTTCTACGCACTAGAGCGCCTAGGCGCTCATCATAGGGCAATTTCAAGCGCCTAGGCGCTTGGGCTGCATTATGTTTCTGACTTGGAGCGCCTAGGCGCTTGGTCTTGGCTTGTATGGAGCGCCTAGGCGCTTGCTCCTTTTTCCAACATTTTCTACTCCGACGTCCTTTGGGAAAATGGCCATAACGTCTTCGTCCAAACTCCGATTTAGATGATTCAAGATGTTCTGGAAAGAGGAAAAGTAGATCTACAACTTTCATTCTTGAAGTTTCGTGAAATAATATCCGGAGCTATAGTCAAATTGGCTCTGAAGTGACTGCTGTGTAAATAGCAGGCCGAAAACGCGAATCTAGCCACCCTAAACATCGATCCAAGTAACTTTTGTCCCAATTCCTACAAAACAATATAAAACATGCATGAATAGACACAAACACATAAAAACAACCTAAAAGACTTGAGAACAACAATAAATTAAGCTCGAATGTATCCAATTCATGTGTATAAAACTCACTCATCAATAGCTTCCTTGGATCTTCCTCTAGCATGTGCCTCCTCTCCATCATCATCTTTCCATAGTGTTCTCCATCTTAACATCTTCATCGATTACAGATTATTACATGACATAAAGAAACCTCGAATTACATTCGAGGGGATTTAGATGAGAAAAGAATATTACATTAGAATTTATAGGAAGGCACGACATCCAAGCCATATTTCAAAACCAAAAACCACTAACCTATGGGTCAAAAGGCCATAACTGTGCACCATGCATATCACAATAAACACATAACAATTTATATATAGTTAAAGAAAACTATATATAACATATAGGGGACACGACCATCGTGCGCTACGACGAGGGGGTCCAAGGGGGGGTCTCCCCCCTAGCGGTGGTCCGGCTGACCGATCAGTCGGCGGGTGGTCTCGCTGACCGGTCAGCGAGCGAGGTCAGGGGCAGTGCCCCTGGAAAAAATTTTCGAACTACAATCTATATTGCAGAATTTTTCCATACGAATCTCTGAAATAGTTTCAGAATCATATATTTAATCCACCAAAATAGTCATAATAACAATACACCCGGTACATATCATATATGTCCAATTTCAATTAATCATATTAAACTGAATCTGCATATATACTTCTAATCCAATTAGAACATAAGTTGTATACTGTTATTACGCCATATAAGATACAATTAACAGAACATCATCTACATGCATATCTATTACTGATATTCATAATACCAGAATATGTCGATTACAGAATATCATATACTCAATTAATAGTTCAATAAAATTGTATCATCATATATCATATATATCGAAAACATTATAATCAATTTCAGACCGATAAAATTGTATCATCACATAATATATATCGAAAACAATTAAACACGTTATCTGAATTAATCGTTTCGCAACCTGGCTTTAATACCACTGTTGGGCTTTTGACACACAAAAAAAAAACGCAGTGAAAATTTTAAAAAAAATCAAAGCAATTCCGAAACCCAAAACAAGATCCAAGAGAAACTGAAATTAATTCAGTGGTTTAGATATTATACCGATTATGAAAACGATTAAACGATACAGTCGAATCCTTTACACAATCCAATTAGAACCACGTCTCTATGGTATCCACACAAACGCTGCACGAACTGTCGAATGATTCTGCAATAAAGGGGACTTGCGGTATTAGCCACCAAAGGAACGATTATGAAACTGTTTTCTCTCTAGCCTCTCTCTAAGAGCGGCTATGGTTTTTCAATTATGATGTAACCCTAAGTAGCTGCTATATATCATATATATAGTAGTTAAAAGGAATTAGTTAAATCAAAACCTAATTTCATAAAATCTGAATTTATATATAGATCTCTTAATTAAGTCTTACTTAATTAATATACATATATACGATTTATCCTTTTAATTTAAATTCGGGATTTAAATACTATTAATCATATTAATATATTTAAATCCTTAAAATTTAAATTAAGTCCCTTTTAAATTACGTTCTATGTGTGTGAACATATAGGTTATTATTACGTTGGCAATAATTTTAAAATCATATTATAAAATTATAAAAAGTGAGCGGCATCTAGTAATGCATCACAGCTACCCAAGTAATAATAAGATCGATGATTCGATGCAACCTTTTAGTGACCAATGTTTCAATGTAATTTAATCATTTTAACCTTAATATCCTAGATTAAACTCGAATCATGGAATGTGTCATACTCTTCATAATTTAATCTTAGTTTTCTTGATCAATGAGTAGACTATATGAAACAAATCAATATTTGAGCATGGCCATGCATTTCATAGTCCTACTCAATCAAGAGGCCTATGGATATCACCCCTAATATATAGGAGGGTTAAACTCCATCTAGATCACTCATATTCCTCACACGATTCATGATGTACCCAATAATCATCTTTATAGTCCACCCCATTAAAGGTGACATTTGATGATATCAAAGTACATAAATTCTCGTGTAGTAATATAGTGATTTCAGGTCGGAGGACCATTACATCATTGTCACTATGAGAATTGCTAATGACACTTCGCATAATGCTCCACATAGAATTCTCATGGTGGGTCTGTCCAGTACATCGTTCTCTAACACATACCTATGCATTGACTTAATATCTCATATATTTATGACCAATGAGATTTGGTCATCAGTCAATCCACATACTAGTCTCAATGTATCATTGTTGTCCTATCAACAATGGTACTCGATTAGGGACATTTAAGAGCAATGATACTAATTGTAATTATATAATCTCATGTTCAAGTCACATACTTGAAACTATATAAATTGTATCACTATTTTAAGGAATTTTATTATGTTAACATTTATATAACGCATTAAATAAAACCATAATAAAATCATTCATTTATTCAATCAAATATAATATCAAAATGTTAAGTAATTATATCAAATAATTGGTCTCTAGGGCATAAACTCTAACAACCTCCTCGTACGATAAGTCCTTCTCGACTTGAATCGGCTTATACGATATCACGTGCTTGTAATATGGCTTGTATGGACGTAACACTGACACATGAAACACATTGTGAATATGTTCCAATTTAGGAGGTAGAGCTACCTCGTACGCCACCTCCCCTACCTTTTTCAGTATTTCAAACGGTCCAATAAACCTTGGACTCTGTTTACCTTTCTTCCCAAATCTTATCTTCCCCTTTCAAGGAGATACCTTCAGAAATGCGTAGCTTCCCACTTCAAAATCTCTTTTCTTACGATGAATATCTGCATATTTCTTTTGTCGATCCTGAGCTGCTACCAGTCGAGATTTAATCACTTTGATGATTTCCACAGTCTGTTGCACCAATTCTTGCCCCAATATTCTTTTTTCACCTACCTCGTCCCAACATAAGGGCGTTCTGTACTTTCTCCCATACAAGACTTCATACGGCGGCATTCTAATGCTTGCATGATAACTATTATTATACGCAAACTCCACCAATGGAAGATGATCTTCCCAGCTTCCCTTGAAATCCATCACACATGCTCTGAGCATATCTTCTAATGTTTGAATCATTCTTTCACTTTGTCCATCAGTTTGTGGATGATACGCAGTACTCAACCTTAATTGTGTCCCCATTCTTTCTTGAAGACTCCTCCAAAAGTTTGATGTGAAGTACGGATCTCTATCAGACACGATTGATACTGGCACTCCGTGTCTCAAAATAATCTATTTGATATACAACTTGGCTAAATGATCCAAAGTATACCTGATCTTAATCGGCAAAAAGTGTGCTGACTTTGTAAGACGGTCGACAATTACCCATATCGCGTCATAACCCTTCTGTGTCGCTGGAAGTCCTACCACAAAATCCATCGTGATGTGCTCCCATTTTCATTCTGGAATTTCCAACGGTTGTAATAGTCCACTTGGTCGTTGATGCTCTGCCTTGACTCTTTAACATGTTAAACAACGGCTGACGCATTCAGCAACCTCTCTCTTCATGTTTGGCCACCAATAATGTTGACGTAAATCTTGATACATCTTCGTGCTTTCTGGGTGTATCGAATATCTCGTATTGTGCGCTTCTTGTATAATCTCTTCTTTTAACTCTAGTACTGCAGGTATCCAAATTCTTCCTTCAAATCTCAGTAATCCAGTGCCGTCAATCTTATATTTCAGCTCTTTGCCTTCAGCCAACCCCTTCTTTATGTTACCGCATTCTTCATCATTCCCTTGTGATTCTTTCACATTGTCTAATAAAGTCGGACTTGCTTCCATTTCTATTACTTTATCCGAATCCTTCGGATTTTTCACCTCCAACTCCATTTTCTCCATTTCTCTTACTAATTCTTCCTGTTCTGTTAATACAAATAATTTTTCTTGGCTCTTCCTGCTTAAAGCATCTGCCACTACATTAGCCTTTCCCGAATGATATAGAATATCACAATCATAGTCCTTGATTAATTCTAACCATCTCCTCTGCCTTATATTTAACTCTTCTTGTGTAAAGATATACTTTAGGCTTTTGTGGTCTGTGTATATCTCACACTTTTCTCCGTAGAGATAATGTCTCCAAATTTTAAGGGCAAATGCTACCGCAGCAAATTCAAGGTCATGGGTAGGGTATCCCTTCTCATAGTCTTTTAATTGTCGTGACGCGTACGCAATGACTTTACCATTCTGCATTAACACGCAACCCAGTCCCTTGTGTGACGCATCACTATACACTGTAAAACCTCCTGTACTATCTGGTAAAGATAACACAGGTGCTTCACTTAATCTTTTCTTCAATTCCTGAAAACTCTGTTCATACTTCTTTGTCCACACATACTTAACAGTCTTCCTCGTCAGATTAGTTAATGGTGTCGCTATCTTTGAGAAATCCTGAATAGACCTTCGGTAATATCCTGCCAATCCCAAGAAACTTCTGATCTCTGTCGGTGTCTTTGGTTGTCCCCAATTTTTCACCGCTTCTACTTTCGCTGGATTAACAAAAATTCCCTCATTGTCAATGACATGCCCCAGAAATTGAACTCTCTTCAACCAGAACTCACACTTTGAAAATTTAGCATATAACTTCTCTTCCCTTAAGGTTTCTAATACAATTTGTAGATGTTCGACATGCTCTTCTTCAGTCTTCGAATACACCAAAATATCATCAATGAACACAACCACAAATTTATCCAGATACGGTTTAAATACTCTGTTCATCAAGTCCATAAAAGTCGCTGGTGCATTTTTCAGTCCAAACGACATCACTAGGAACTCATAATGACCGTAACGAGTTCTAAATACTGTCTTTGGTACATCCTCGGTTCTCACATTCAACTGATGATAACCAGTTCTCAGGTCAATCTTCGAAAAACATTTTGCTCCCTTAAGTTGATCAAACAGATCATCTATTCTTGGTAAAGGATATTTGTTCTTGATTGTCACCTTATTCAACTCTCTATAATCCATACACAACCTCATCGAACCATCTTTCTTCTTTACAAACAACACTGGTGCTCCCCACGGAGATACACTAGGTTGAATGTACTTCTTATCTAACAACTCCTGTAGCTGGATCATTAACTCTTTCATTTCTACAGGAGCCATCCTATATAGTGCTTTCGATATCGGTGTAGTCCCCGGTACTAAATCAATTACAAATTCTATCTCTCGATCTGGTGGAAGTCCAGGAAGTTCTTCTGGAAAGACATCTCCAAATTCATTGACTACAGGTATCTGTCCCATGTCCGAATTCACCATCCTTGTATCCACTACATGAGCCAAATAACCTTCACACCCTTTTTGTAGCATTCTCTTGGCCTGCATTATCGTCAGACAATTTGTTTTTCTTGGTGACTTGGTACTATAAAATACAACCTTAGACTTATTCGATGTCTTAAGGCGTATACTCTTCTTCTAACAGTCTATAACTGCCTCATAGTTAAACAACCAATCCATCCCTAAGATAACATCAAATTCTCCTAAGCGTATCGGAATCAAATTCACGCTTAACTTATGTCCCCTTATATCCACACCACAGTTGTTATGGATAAACTCTACAGGGATCACTTCTTTGTTTGCAACTTCTATATTCATTGGGTTCTTTAACTTTTCACATGTAAGTTTAATCTTCTTGCAAATTCATCACACACAAATGAACAGGTAGCTCCCAAATCAAATAATACATAAGCATTTATATTATTGATCGGAATAATACCTGACACCACCTCCTTTGATGCAACTGCGTCTTGCATAGTCATGTTGAACGTTCGGGCTATCGCCTTGCTCTGCTGCGTTGGCCCTCCAATAGTTGACTTTGTTGAACTGCTCTTGTTTCCACTTCCTCCATCTGTATTCTTCTTCAATGGACAATCCTTGAATCGGTGCCCCATTCCTCCACAAGAAAACAACCACTTTTCTTCGGCTTAGGACAATTTGGTGAAATATGTCCTTCTTGGCCACAATTATAGCAGACGTTTTTCCCTTTCATATACTCTTCGGAGGGATTCTTTCCACACTTTGAACATGCTGACTTCTTCTGCTGAGTATTCCCTTGTTGCGTTCCTGATTCATTTCCATTGTTGTTTTACTTGCGTTTCTTGCTGTTACTGCCACCACTACTCGCACCCTGATGTCCACCTTCAATCTTCTTCTTATTCTTCTCTCGGTTAAATCTAGAAACTGCCTCACTACTACCTTCTGCAATGATGGCTTTTTCTAATAGTGCTGAGAACGTAGTAATTTGCAACACTGCAACTTTGCTGTGAATCCACGACTTCAGCCCATTTTTAAACCTACGCGCCTTTCGTAGTTCTGTATCCACCTGATGAGGTGCGAATCTGGCTAACTCATTGAATTTTGCTGCATAATCAATAATTGACATGTTTTCTTGCTTTAATTCAAGAAACTGCACTTCCATTCTGGCTTGCATGGCCTCCGAGAAATAACTTTCAAAGAATAACTCCTTAAACCCAGTCCATGTCACTACCTTCGTTCCGGCTCTAGCTTGGTTCGTCTCCCACCAGTAATTAGCCTCACCTTTCATCAAGTAGGTAGCAAAAGCATATTAACTATGATTATGTAAAAAATTAATATTTTTTATAAAAAAATATTTCAATTAATAATATATATTATTATAAAACTGGTATATTTAAAAATTATTTCTACCAGTTATAATACAATAAAAAATTACATTTGCAATCTTTAACTTTTAATCAGAGAAATGTTCTTCCTCTTTTAAGATATGAGAATATATATATATATATATATATATATATATATATATATATATATATATATATATATATACGTGTATATATATTTCGATTGATGTCTGAATTGTTGTAGAAGTGTATGTTATTTGATTCAGCTAGACGAATATTGAAAGATGTTCAGGAAATTCAAGCGTTTCTTGAGAAGTTATGTCAAACCAAATTGTATTGGTGCGGATTCAGATATTGAAAAACTGAGGTGAACAACCTTGTAAAAGGGGACATGTTATCGGAGATAATGGTTCCGAAAGTAACGCATATAGTCATTACGAAGTTAAGATGTAAAACATCGTGTACGACGTAGGGGTACGATAGGCTGATCACCTAGAGTACTTGCAAAGAGTGTTTTAAGTCTGTGTGATTGCTAAACATTCGGTTAAAGATGGTTTACAGTGGTGATGCACTATTAAACCTTGAAAAGAGTTCAAGGTCATATGACCCCTCAGCATGATTTGGAATCTTTTGAATTCCTGTTATTCATATCGCTTCCCAATTATTGAGCAATTGTGGAAGATTCTTATTATTCTGAAAGGTGAAAGTGGAAAGGATGAGAAAAATTAAGCAAAACATAATAATTTCAAGAAAGAAATGAAATTCCAGAAAGAAGAGAAATGTGAAACTCTTAGAAGAGGATGAGGTGAGGAATATGATAGTCTTAGAAAGATCTTTAGAGAAAGAATTGGGTTGCAGAACCTAATGAATAAATAGATAGTAACATAAAAATCTATTTTTGATAAAGGGAATGAATGAAAATTAGTAAGTCAAAAATTTCGAGGACGAAATTCTTGGAAAAAGGGGTGACTGTAATGTCCCGAGAGTTTGATCATATAGTATATGATAATGATCCTTAGAGAAAGATAATGAACGGGTCAAAGAATATGTAATACTCAAATATAATTGAGTCTAAGTAAATGTTATGAAATAAAACTTATAAGAATTTATTATCAAGAATGGTGAGAGTAGAAAATATAAAACCTATATTAAGGTAATGTGTTGAAGTTATTCAATGAATAGATTTGAGGAAAACATGAGTAAGGTAGGGTTTCGGTGATTCCGAGAACGGAATCCTTATAAGGAGGGAAGGATGTGACATCCCAGATTTTAGAATTTATATATGAGAATTTTATAAATAAAAGTATTATTTATGAGATATGTTGGGTGTGAGTATGTGTATGTCATATATTGTAGAAAATGTGAATTGATGTGAAAAGAATGTTATATATTAATTTTAATATATATAAATATTTAATTGAATTATTTATTGAGTTAAATAAATAAATTTTGTTTTGATTATAGAGTAATGTAATTAAGTGTAATAGATTAATTAAATGAATATTTAGTATTTAATTTAATTAATATAATAATTTTATGTTATAGTTCTAATTTAATTGAGATAATTAAATTAGATGAGTTATGTGATGATTGTTACACGAAATTATAATTAACAAGTAAATATAATTATGTGACAATTTGATGAGATTGATTGATGTTAAACCATTAATTAATTAAAATAATGAGTATTTGCCAAACATGGTCTTAGGCTTTTCAAGTTCAAGTTGGTGTAGCCTATGTATTAACTAGTAATTAGTATATATAATAATTACTAGGAGTTACATATATTATATATTATTGGTATTGTATATTATATGTATACACTACAAGTTTAAACGTTAGTTTTAGAAAACAAACCAAAGAAAAAAGAAGAGAGTTAGAGAGAGTTGTAGGATAAAAAGAAGCGGAAGAAAAAGAAGAAGAATGGAAAGCTTTGAGAAGACAAAACAAGCCCCATCATCATTATCTCCATATCTCTCTTAAATTCATACTAATAAGGTTATAATCTAAATTCCTTGTTTTAATTATATTTTTATGTTCTTCATAATGTAATTCTCTGATAATTGTTATATAGAAGTTGTATTGAGAAATTAAGAGAGATAGAGAGAAATAGAGGAATTGAGATGAGCTAGAAGAAGAAGAAGAAGAAGAAGAAAAAGCTAGAAGAAGGTAACTTCTAAACTCTTATTTAATCTTTGATTTTTTTTGGGTAGATTTATGTTCTAGGGTAGTAGATCATGCTTAATCTTGTTTGTATAGGTTTAATCTTGGATTATCAAGAATCAAACAAGAGGATTCAAGAAAGAAGATGAAATGGAAAGAAAATTTGAAGAACAAAATTCGTAGGTTTTGAGTAATTATGGACAAATCTTGTGAAATTCATACCTCTTTGGGTATAATGAGTTAGAAAGTGAGCCTTATATTAAATCGAAGATATGGAAGTAAGCTATATTCTGAAAGTAGAATCACATGAAAACTCTTTGTAGATTTCTTGCAATATCTGTTTTAGTAAGGCTGGTTCGAAGGGAAAATAATCTGCCCAGAAAATCAAAAATGTTACGGTTTCTGACTTTGAACAATTCATATAAACTTGTGTGTTTTGAATTTAAAGAAACTTTAAACTGAAAAGTTGTAGATATGGAAGTTTACTAGCCAGACCCTTGAGATTGAGCCATTTTATGGACTGGATCATGTCCGAAATAAATTGTTTAGTAAAGATGTCCAGAAAATGAAATTTTCTAGACTAGTTGATGAATTATAGAATTTAGTTTAGATGGATAAGGGTCTGACTTTAAAACCTAGATGAGGTTGTAGTACACTGAGTATGGGTTAATTCTATATAAGAAGGAACAAAAACGGACATGTAACGAAGGAGTTATGTTAAAAAACAAAAACAACGTTTTGTTAAAGAAATTGTGAAGATGAGTTTTATAATTCTGTTTGAATTAAGATTTTGGGTGATGGTATATTTTGATGATTAAAAATATGTTTTGACATATGTAATGAGTATAGATATGTGTTATCATATTCTATGCATAATTAACCATTTAAGATCAAGAGTTGAGATAAGTTAATGTGTGCACATAACGTGCTCGATAAAATGCCTAAGAGTAATAGTGTTTCTAAACTTTGGTATACAAAATGTCTATTTAATGACTAATATTAGATGTTATGTGCATCTGAGTATGAAAAGATGATAATACAAGAATAATAATGGAAAGAAATTGAAAAGGGCGATTTTTGATTGTTGAAGGAAAATTAAACTTGTAAACAATGTGTTGAATATGCATGTTTGAAACCAAAGTTGTATAATAAAATGGTGTGATATACGCACATTAAACTACAAGTGCGATAATCTAGCATGTGTGGTGATAAAAATGAAAATAAAACCGAGTTGCATATAAAATAGTTAGATGTCTATAAAGACATTATAAAGGATAATAAGATAAAGTAAGGTCTTAGAATAAATTTGACCATGAGATTGAGTATTGATTTTATTTATTATCAATCTCATATACAATGTAGGTTGTGCAAGGACGCGAAGTATTAGCGTGTTGGTAAAACGCCGATAAAGGAAAGTCTTTCAGTTCCTTTTTGCTATGTGAACTTGATGATGATCTGCTTTAAAATTTTAGTGTATGATGTATTATATATATCAAAAGTATGAAATGTGAAAGTCAATCTATGACTGATGATTGAACTATGAATGTTGATTGAGTAAGGAACTTAATCTTTATAGTTGTTATGTGAACTACAAAATGTATGCTATGTTTGTTTATGATAATTCTTGTATGTTGAGCATGTTATTATGTGCTACGTGATGCATGAAAACTATTAGATTTTGCTGAGCTGTCGAGCTCATTCTTGCAAATAACCATTTTTGCAGATTCAAGAATTGATGGTAACGTTATGTGCTACTTGATTGTTATGGATCAAAAGTGATATATGAAGATTTAATATCCGAGCTAAGTTGTTATTCTTGTAAACCATGTCTAATGTTTCAGTAAATGTATTAATGTTGTATTGTTATATCGTTCTGCGATGTAAACTCTCGTAGTATTAAAATGATTCTGAGATATTTAGATGTAAAGGTTGAAAGTTTTGGGAATGAGAATAGTTTGTAATAAAAAACTTTAATTATTCCACAAATTTCAATGGTTGTATTATCATTTAATGATGTAAAATTAGAGGTTGAATGTATTATTAACGACTGAAATCGAGAATTAATTAATTGTATAAATTTTGGGGTCGTTACACATTTAGGCTACATGCTCATGCCTTTAGAATACTTAGATCTTACATAGAATCAAAGATATTTCTGGTCAAAGTAGGGTTGACCATCTGTTTTGTTGCATTTCTGGAAAACCCAGATTTGTGAAAAACAAGATTTCTTACATGGTTTGACCATGCCAACTCTTGTTCATGTGTTGTTGATAAGTTGATCTGATGTTATAGAATGGTACCCTGACATCTCTACTTCAAGTGTGAATCTTTAAATCACACAAAGCAGACCTATAGTGCAAGTTATAAGGATGTAAAGTAGTCACTTGGACTGTTCTTTATTTCTGCAAAACTTAGAAATGAAGAATAGCCTCTGACTAGGAATTTGAAGGCTTTGATCTCACCGATTTGTTGTGTGTTGGTCATGAACTAAGGTAGGATATGTAGTGTTACATGAATACTACATGTCTAACACTTTAGCTGCCCATAAAACATTAAAAACAAAGATCTAGCTATAGTCAAACTAGGTATCCTACAAACAGACTTTGAATGTTCTTCGTTGGCCAAGAACATAAATAGCGAGAGTTTTGTCGCTATAGGGCCCTTTAGCGACAGATTAATTACAAAAGTATTATTTTTATTAAATAATTAGTAAAAAAATAGTTTTTCAATTATTAAAAATAGAAAATAAATTCCTAAAAATTATGTTAAAGCCTAAAAATGGGTTTTTAATAATTTTGAATATATTTCATTAATATTTAGTATTTTTGGAATAATAATGGTATTTAATTTATTTAATTATAATATTAAATAAATTACTTAAAAATAATTTTAATACTTGAAAAATCATTTAAAATATATTATAGTATAAGAAAATATTTTAAGTTATTTTTAATGACTTTTAATATTTTGTGATGAATTTTATTAATTAAGTAATATTAATGATAATATATTTATTAAATAAATTATGGAAAAATAGAATTAATGATTTAAAAATTATATAAAAATTATTTAAGTGTTATAAAAATATTTGAAGTTATAAAATATAATTTTTGATATTTTGTCATAAAATACATTAATATTTAATATTAATGGAAATTAATTAATAATGGTCTTAATTATTTTAAAATCATTTAAAGGCAATAATAAAGTATTAAAAATACTTTGATATATTATAAATAATTTATAATACTATGTCATGTATTTCATTAATATTTAATATTAAAAACATATTAATGATAATGGAATTAAGTGGTATTTAATTCATATAAATATAATATTTATGATTTGAAAAATCATGATAAATGATAATAATTACTTAAAAATTATTATAAGTCATTGAAAAATTATTTTGACTGATAAATAAATTATCTAAGATAATTGCGTTACGTTTAGACAGAGTCTTATGGATATTAGGCTCGATATTTATCCGACTAGGCTGTCGGGATGTAGAAATTGTACCGAACTTAATTCAGACTGCAATAGTTTGACTTGATACTAGGTCTTATGTGTTTTATAGACCGATAGGGATATGTATTATGTGTTTAGGTTATTTTATAATATATAAAATAGTATTATATTGTGATGATATTGTTCTAATAGTTGGAGATCAGTATTATCTATATTAGGTATTCGAACAAAGCTTAATAAATTGTGTAAACGGTAATCAACGGTACAGGCAATGTAAGACCCCAACTTTTATGAATAAAGATGAATTTTTCTATAAATATTATTTTTGAATATTAAGGTGTGAATTTTATGGGTAATATTTATAAATTTTGTAAAGTAAGCAAGTTGTTATATAATATTCGATTGGTCGGGGAATATTCGTTTTAACAGGGAATATTCGTACGACGACACAATCATTGGTGGACCCCACAGTGTAATTATTGCCGAAATGAGAAAACGACAAAAATATATTTTTATAAAAGTAACGGCAAAAGTTTTACCGTGAACTGTTGAAATACCCGGTGGTAAAAGTACAGTAATAAGCTTAGTTGCATAGTAGCACACGATATTGATTATTGATACTTACATGAGAATTATTGTATCATCTCTATTATTGATTTAATAATATATAAAATATCGACAATAATCGAATTAATAATATGAGAGATATGATGCAGCAATTACTGTAGTAATAATTGAGTATAACTGAGTGACTTCTTACGTAAGTATCAATAATCAATACCGTGTGCTACTATGCAACCACGCGTATTACTGTACTTTTACTACCATGTAGTTCAACAGTTAACGATAAAACTTCCGCTGTTATTTTCATAAAGTATTTTTGTCATTTTCTCAATCCGACAATAATTCCGTTGTGGGGGTCCACTAATGATTGTGTCATTGTACGAATATTCCTTGTTAAAACAAATATTCCCCGACCAATCGAATATTATATAACAACTTGCGTACTTTGCAAAATTTGTAAATATTACCCACAACTATAACATTATATCAAATCCACACCATAATATTCAAAAATATATTTCGAGAAAATTTAATCTTTATTCAAAAATTTGGGGTCTTACAACCTCCACTTCTTATGAAATTACATCCTTGAAATTAGGGTGCGTACCTGGTATGTCGAAGAGGTGAGGATAGCTTGATTTCATTTCGGATACCTTGATTTCATTTTGGATTCTAACTCCCAAGTCATTTCCTTAACATCGTAGTTTTTCCACAAAACTTTGACTTGAGGTATAACCTTGGAGCGTAGAATATGTTCCTTCTTATCCAAGATTTTAATAGGAACCTCTTCATACGTTAAATCTTCCTCTATCTCGTCTGGTTCTAATTCAATAATGTGGTTCGGGTTTTTCACATATTTATGTCACATAGATATATGAAAAACGTTATGAACACGAGACATACTTGGCGGTAACGCAAGTCTATAGGCCACAGTTCCTACTCGGTCGAGGATTAAAAATGGGCCAATGAATCGAGGGTTGGGCTTTTCTCTCTTTCCAAATCTCGTAACTCCCTTCCATGGAGTAACACGTAACAACACATGATCTCCAATATAGAATTCCACATCCTTTCGATGAAGATCAGCATAACTCTTTTGTCGATCTTGTAAGGTTTTTATACGTTGTCGGATCGTTTGAATCTTTTCCGTAGTCATACGTACCAACTCCGGTCCCAACAACGTTGCTTCACCCACCTCATCCCAGCATACTGGAGAACGACACTTTCTTCCATATAACGCCTCAAATTGAGCCATGCCAATACTTGCTTGATAACTGTTGTTGTAGGAAAACTCCACCAATGGTAAGAACTTGTCCCAACTTCCCTTGAAGTCAAGGACACAGAGTCTTTATAGATCTTCAAGAGTTTGAATGGTTCTCTCTGACTGCCTGTCCGTCTAACGATGATATGCTGAGCTAAATCGTAAATCCGTGCCCATAGATTTTTGTAAACTAACCCAAAATCTTGAAGTGAATCTTGGGCCTCGATCAGAAATTATGGATACTGGCATACCATGCAGTCTTACAATCTCGTTTATGTACATACGAGCAAGACGTTCAAGTGTATAAGTTTTTTGTATAGGTAGGAAATGAGAAGACTTGGTCAATCTATCAACAATGACCTAAATTTCATCTATGCCTTGAGAAACCTTGGGAAGACCAGTAACGAAATCCATAGTAATATGTTCCCATTTCCATTCTGGAATTTCAAGTGGTTGCAATGGACCTTTTGGTACTTGATGCTCCGCCTTGACTCGTTGACAAGTTAAACACCTTGAGATAAAATCTGCTATCTCTCTCTTAATATTGCTCCACCAAAATGTATGTCAAAGATCACGATACATTTTGGTACTCCCAGGATGGATTGCAAATGGTGTGTTATGCGCCTCCATCATGATTTTATACTTTAAATCAGGGTTGTTAGGAACACAAAGTCTGGAGTTGACTCGAAGTATTCCTTCCTCATCGATTCTTGCTTCCGGCATAGCACCTTCTTTCACTTTCGTCTTCATACTCATTAGCTCCAGGTCTATAGCTTGAGCAGCTTTAACTTTATCGATTAAAGTCGTTTCTACTCGTATGTTTGCCATCATCATGTGGGTCCTTGGAGTCTTTATCTATAACTCCATCCTTTGCAAGTCATATAAAATGGGCCTTTGCGTTGATAATATTGCACTCGTACCCGCATATGATATTCTACTCAGTGCGTCAGCTACCACGTTCGCTTTTCTAGGATGGTATTGGATGGTATGATCATAATCTTTCAATAGTTCAAGCCAACGTCGTTGTTGCATGTTGAGTTCCTTTTGGGTGAAGAAATATTTGAGGCTTTTATGATCCGTGTAGATCTCCACCTTCTCTCCATAAAGGTAATGCCTCTAAATCTTAAGCGCAAAAACGACAGCTGCCAACTCTAGATCATGAGTAGGGTAATTCCTCTCATATTCTTTGAGTTGTCGTGAGGCATAGGCTATGACATTCCCATGTTGCATGAGAACACATGCTAACCCTTTACCTGAAGCATCACTATAGATGATAAATCCCTCCGAGCCAGATGGTATTGTCAGAACAGGTGCTGAAATGAGTCTCCTTTTGAGCTCTTAAAAACTCTTATCACATTCCTCACTCCAACCGAACTTTGTATCTTTTCGAGTCAACTGAGTTAATGGAGTAGCAATTCGAGAAAACCCTTCCACGAATCTCCGATAATAACCAGCTAATCCGAGAAAGCTACGTACTTTGGTCACTAATTTAGGTTGCTCCCAACTTTGAATAGCTTCAATCTTTGCTGGGTCAATAGATATTCTATAACTTGATATCACGTGCCCAAGGAATGCAACTTCCTCAAGCCAGAACTCACATTTCTTCAACTTGGCATATATCTTGTTTTCACGAAGCTTTTGGAGTATCAGCCTCAAGTGTTGCTCATGATCTTCACAGCTTTTGGAATATATGAGGATGTCAACAATAAAGACGACCACAAAATGATCCAAATATTCCTTGAATACTTGGTTCATCATATCCATGAAGGCAGCAGGAGCATTAGTCAATCCAAAAGACATGACTAAGAATTCATAATGCCCGTACCGAGTTCTGAAGGTAGTCTTTGGAATATCCTCAGTTTTAACCTTCAGCTGATGATATCCATAACGAAGATCGATCTTTGAAAAAAATTGTGCTCCTTGTAACTGATCAAACAAGTCATCAATACGTGGCAATGAATACCTATTTTTGATGGTGACATGATTCAACTCCCGATAATCAATACAAATTAGCATACTCCCATCTTTCTTCTTCACGAATAGAATAGGAGCACCCCAAGGAGACGTACTAGGACGAATGAAACCAATGTCTAACAATTCCTGCAATTGGGTCTTTAACTCCTGAAGTTCAATAGGAGCCATTTGATATGGGGATTTGGAAATAGGTTTTGTACCGGGTTCAAGGTCGATACAAAATTTAACTTCACGCTCTGGGGGTAGGCCAGGAAGTTCTTCAGGGAATTCGTCAGGAAATTTATTAACAATAGAAATATCCTTCAAATCTGACGTATTTTTGTTTAAATCCGTGACATGAGCTAAGAAAGCTTGACATCCGTTTTTCAATAAACGAATAGCTTTATGGCTTGAGATGACCGAGATTGATTTTAATGGTTTGGTCACTTGAATCCGCATAATAGGTTTATTAGGAATATAAAAGCTAACAACCTTACGAAAATAATCAATTTTAGCATGATGAGTAGTTAACCAATCAATCCCTAGAATCACGTCAAATGAAAGTATTTTTAAGGAGATAAGATCGACAGGTAACGTGCGGTTACCGATTTGAATCAAACAAGACTTATAAACATTGGATGTAATGAAGGTTTCTCCTAATGGAGTTTCAACAGCTAAGTCAAAGTCTAATTTCTTTGGAGTCAAATTTAATCGTTGAGCGCAAGTAGGAGAAATAAAAGAATAGGTAGAACCGGTATCAAATAAGGTATAGACTTCACTAGACTTTATGATAAACTTACCTATGATAACCTCGTTCGGGTTCCTTGCTTTCTGGGAGGTCACAACAAACGCTTTCCCTTGCACTATCGGCTTTGACTTTTTTGGGACGGCCTTTGGTGCCTCCATCCTAGCTGAATTTGTGTTTGGTGAACGACAAAATTGAGCTAAGTGACCTTATCTTCCATAATTATAACATGTTTTGGACGACATCGCGTAGTTTGGACTGATGTGTCCCTCCCCTCCGTATTTGAAGCATATGATAGGTGTTCGTTCTTCTTCCTTAACAACGGGTGCTGGTGCTGACGTCCTTCCATTATTGTTGAATCTCCTTTTCTTGAAATGTCCATTTTTATTGTCTTGGCCATGATTACCACCGAAGTGGTTACCATTTCTGGCATGTTGATTCCCTCCACGTTTGTTGTCACCGCTTCGATGATTGTTACCACTGGTATTTTCATGCTGCCGGCTGCTTTCCCTTGGTTGCGTTGACTCGTTACCGCGCTCCAATAACTGAGCCCTATTTACAACATCTGAGTACAAACATAGTTTATGAGAAATAAGATATTGTCGTATCTCCGGTTTCAAACCTCTTAAAAACATTCGGGTCATTCACTCCTCATTATCAACCAAATGGGATGCAAACCGGAATAACTCCACAAATTTAGCCTTGTATTACGACATGGTCATATTGTTTTGTTCCAACTTGATAAACTCCACCTCCTTCATGTGACGAATACTTTCGGGAAAGTACTTGTCGTTGAACAGCTCTTGGAACTTCTCCCAAGACATCTTGAGTGCGTCAGGCTGGGTAAGTTTTACAGATTCCCACCAGTAATCTGCCTCTTCACGCAATATAAAGGTGGCGAAGGGAACCTTTTGTTCCTCGGAGCATCCCAAGACATAAAATATCTTGGTTATCTACTTTATCCATGCTTCTGCCTTAAGTGTTTTTGGCTCTCCAATAAACTCCAGTGGTCCCAGCTCCTTGAACTATTTGGCGGTGACCGTCCCAGAGTTACCAGTGTTTCCACTTGCATTTTAGACAGGAGCCGCTCTCACCTGATGTTGCATGAATTGCGTGAAGCCTCGGAACATTCCATCGTTCATCATTTGGTCAGTGTTGTTGTTTGCATGAGGATTATCGTCTTCCTGATGCACATTGTCCTGGTTATTGATCTGTGGAGACTCAACGGTCTCCCGTGCTCAATTGATGTTCTCAACATTCTCGGAAGCCATTTTCAAATACTGCCACAAAACAAGGGTTAATTGATATGAAACATATTATCCATACACTCTAACTGACCAATTAAATACCAAATAAACTTAGGTAGGTCATAGTAGTGAAGGAATTCCCCGTCTCTCCCCTCCTAGTTCTAGTCTCACATCTTAGCCAAGGATCATATCCCTAAGCTTTGATACCAACTGTGATGCACCCAAAATAGGTATACATCACCTATTCTAAGTCGTCAAATACATGGTACAGAATACAAATACAACTTAATTATACAACTGTCGTGTAAAGTATGACAAAACATAAGCTGTGAGTTTTAATACAAATATTGTCGTCTAGACAATATAAAAACTAAAATTCAATATTATTACATTTATTTTTCACTATTTCACTGAATAGTGAGGACTACTAATGCTATCATCTGGTCCGTCACTCCGTTTCCCAACTAGTCTCTGCTACATTCTCATTCCTGAAGAGAACAATAAAAGTAAAAGGGTGAGCTCAACTAGCCCAGTAGGAAATATTATGACTAAGATAACGCAGAATATATTATCGTTAGCCTTCAACAGTGTTAAACTGATACAATATAACAACCATCAAGTTTAACTGCAGCGGAACAAGTAATCCATTAAAAGAGTCAAGTAGAGAATAAAATTTACTATCTTTTATGATTTAAAAGGTTTTTCATCACTTTTATTGCTGGGACTCAGCTTAATAAGTAATCCACATCATCGAATCACCGCTTACTATGCTTAAGGATATTCTTTAGTATCACGACCACAATTATCCATGCACTACGGGCCAAGAATATTTGTGTATTTAATAATGGTCATGATCATGCCAACAACTGTCCATCAATGCACTACGGGCCAATGAGGACTTTTACCACATCATTTGTAACATTACGGTCATGATTACATCGAATAATCCCTGGTCATAATTATACCAAGTCCATCTACGCACTATAGGCCACAGATGACTTTCAAAACAATTATAAACATGGGGATGGTGACAATAATATAAGAATTCAATAAAACAAGTTCAATAATTATTTTATCCAGGAACTAATAACGTCTAAATTGTCAACATGATACTGCTTTGTAGAGTAAAATTCAAGAATGCTTAGAAGAATATTTCAATGAAAAGATACTGGATGAAGCACAAATATTAAGGATATTCCACTAATTTCATGGAGTATAGAAGTCAAAACTTTAACCAACCGAGTATAATAAAGAATGGAATAACAAAAGAAATTACCAGGCATACGATAGACCGTACAGACAGGTTATTCTAACAGAATAATAAATAACGGAATCAGGACCGGCGTAAAACGCACATATAGGATATTCTAATAAAATAATAAAGACGGAATCAGGTCCGACGTAAAACGCACAAATAAGATATTCCAACAGAATAATAAAGACGGAACCAGGTCCGGCGTATAACGCATAGAAAAGATGTTCCAACAGAATGATAAATAATGGAACCAGGTCTGGCATAAACACACAGACAGGATGTTCCAACAGAATAATAAAGAATGGAATAACAGAAGAATTTCACCAAGTATAGGGTAGCCCGCGTATACCGGTTATTCCAACAGAATAATAAAGAATGGAATAACAGAATAATTTTACCAAGTATAGGGTAGCCCGCGTATACCGATTATTCCAACAGAATAATAAAGAATGGAATAACAGAAGTTCTCTTCATGGATAAGAAAGAAATAATACTCCCTACCTTAGAAAAACTGGATACTGGAATAGTGAGGTAGCAGACTTCTCTTCTTCTTTCTATAATTTCTCTCTATAATAATCGCTCTAAAGCTTTTGTGAATTGGTGATAAATGAAGGAAGAATGAGCTTCTATTTATAGAAAAATATAGTTTCGATAATTGCACGTTTTGGGGCTCAAAAAATTACAGTACAATACCTCCAACTTTTCCTTTTTTTTTAATTTAGTCATGGAAGTTTTATCAAACTTGCGCCACCTCTCCTAATAGTAAATAATGTGATTCAATAGTAAATTATGTGAATCAATAGTTCTAGAACATGTGAAAATATAAATTACAATATAGTACCTCCATCTATACCTCCATTTTTAATTTAGTCATGCAAGTATTATTAATCTTGCACCAACTCCCCTAATAGTAACAAGAATGTGAAACAATAGTATACAAATGTGAACAAATAGTTATAATCATGTGAAATAATAGCAATCAATTGCTCATTTATCCGGTTAAATACCCGATTGGTTAATATAACCTCCAGACATCAATTATTATCGAAATAATTGTTGATTTTCACTAACACAAATAATTCCAACACAATGAAACCATTTTTATCAAAAATATAAATTTTGAAATTTTAAAGTTTGACGTTTCCCAAAAAAGTTAACTGTTGACTTTTTGACCTAATAGTGAATTTTAGAAAATTTTGTGTTTATAGACTATTTTTTACTAATTTCATCGTTCCGGACTCAAATATCACGTTCGCGTCACCAAATTCAACTCCGAACACAACTTCAATTTTAATAACATTCATCATTAATATTATAACTCACAATATTTATCAACCAGGTCGTTCCCAGGAAAGATGGGGCTTTCCAATAAGGATTTCTCCCTATTGGCGCGCAATTAGGTGACCAAACCTCTCCTTGACAGAACTTCTAAACAGTGTAAATATTTCAATTTAATAATATGAATAACTTTGTCGTCTCAATTATTGATTTAATAAAATAACATATTATGCAGATGATACTGTGATAATAATCGAATCAATAATATGAGAGATATGATGCAGCAATTACTGTAGCAATAATTGAGTATAACTGAGTGACTTCTCACGTAAGCATCAATAATCAATACCGTGTGCTACTATACAACCACGCGTATTACTGTACTTTTACTACCGGGTAGTTCAACAGTTAACGGTAAAACTTCCGCCGTTATTTTCATAGTCGTTTTCTCAATCCGACAATAATTCCGTTGTGAGGGTCCACCAATGATTGTGCCGTTGTATGAATATTCCCTGTTAAAACGAATATTCCCCGACCAATCGAATATTATATAACAATTTGCGTACTTTGTAAAATTTGTAAATATTACCTACAACTATAACATTATATCAAATCCACACCATAATATTCAAAAATATATTTCGAGAAAATTTAATCTTTATTCAAAAAGTTGGGGTCTTACATATTATATTTTATTATGTATAGTGTTTGCATAATAAGTGCATAGTAGCAAAATTAGAAATCAGACATTTTGTTCGGCGCTCGTGAGAAGAAAAAAAATATATTACTGTGCATTCCGTGATTCTAAAATTTAAATAGTATCATTTCCATTCTCCTATAAATATCTGCTTAGTTAGAATTGAAAATCACACCAGAATCAGAGAATTCTTCTTCTATAATATTGAGCGTATTTCTTTAGAGTTTAAAGAAGCTTTGAGCGTAGAAAACAGTATAAGTTTTCTTCAAGAATATTCCCGCCCTACTAGTCGGAATACTCTTCTTTTTAATGTAAGCGATATTACTTTTGTTCAGTATTCGTATGAAATAATATTTTCTTCCATACTCTGTAGTATGTAAATTATCGACGTCGGGATTTTTAGATGTCCCTTTCCGTTACTTGTTCTTTGGTGTTCTCATTTTAGGTGAGATTTGTTTGAAAAAACAAGTGAAAAAGGTCTGACATATATAATATCGACGATGGACTGTTAAGAGTTGCCAGTTGGTTTTTTAAATGGTTGTGCCAACACAACCGAAAAAAGGTTTGCTCATTGACCCAGTGATGTGACACTGCTAAATGGGTCGGTGAAACCGCGATTCATTAGGGTCCGGGGACTTAGTTATGCGGAGGGAAGGTGTTAGGCACCCCCCGACATCCATGTTACCATGGTGACCGCCTCTTTTCAAGAAACTATTATCTGAATGTGTGTGTGTGGGTCAATGTGCTGTTATTTGGAAGTAGTGTGAGGCCTCGTTCACACCAATATACACAAGGTTTGAATTTATATAAAAAATTTAGTTTTAAGCAAGATATGGCAGTGATGTTTTATAAAAGAGGTTTTTTAAACCTTGATGCTCAATAGTAATTAAGACCTTTTACACTCCCATTTTATTAAGTGTTCGACTTGATAGATTTTATTTTACGGATGTAAGGGATCCATATGAAAATAATGTACAAAATAATGTCGACTTCCTCGTGTGTATGGAAACCATCTGAAGAAATTCAGACATCGCATAATAATTTACAAGCTGCTTACAGCTGAAAATGTCCATCACGGGAACCAAATCTAGATACAATAAGTTGAATCTGTGATCACATGATTCCTAGGCGCACAAGATACTGCAATTTGTATGAAAGCAGCAAGCAGATATATATATATAAAAGCTGTAAATATATATATACATACATGATCACCAACCATGAAGCACCTCCATGGGGGATCAAAAATGTAAATAAAGCTGTTAAAAGCTATCAACCGCCATGGAGGAAACTCCAGGCGGGACAAAATGTAAATAAAGCTATAAATACGGTTAATCACCACGAAGGAAACTCCAGGCAGGACAAAATGTAAATAAAGCTGTAAAAGCGATCAACTGCCACGATGGAAACTCCAAGCAGGACAAATATATATATATATATAAGCAATAAACGCACCGGACAATATATATATATATATATATATATATATATATATATATATATATATATATATATATATATATATATATACAAGCTAAAACAAAACTGCGGACCAAAGTTTGGGCAAATGTGCGCAACACGAGTCTCAACGTGAAGAAGGGTGTGTGCAGAGATGAAGAGAAAGACTCTAAAGTGTGTGAGAAGGCTTACAGTTGACTGTCAAATAAGACTTCTATATCTTTAGAGTGGGTAAACACTGGCTTTTGTAGGTACAAAAGAGGCTATATATGAGCTCACAAGTGTTTTAAATGAGAAAGTACACTATATGGGGTGAGTGCAGAGCAAATTGAGTAGGGCTTCCTCGCCATTTTCTCTTGCAAAATGGGCAGCCCAAGCCCTCTATTTATAGACGATTTAGCCGTAGGTGTACCTGCGGCTGAGCCGTAGGTGTACCAGAGGCAACCCGGGTGGGCCTGGGTATTTCGGGTCGGGTCATCTCGAAGTATGTGCACTCGGGCACTGTAATGTCTACTCGAACTTTAAGAAGTGCAATTCGGGCATCCGTTTGAGGTATACAAGACCTATTTCGAACTGCCGTTGTCGAGAGTTGTACAATGGCATGGGATTAGAGTTTGTATAAAGTCATTGAAGATGGGGCAATGCCCTTCGGTCTTCAAGCTTCAACTTTCATCCGTTACCCCACACAATAGTCACTCGGGATTGGTTAGCCTTGTGGGACATTGATGCGTAGAGATGTTGAGACGATGTGACGTGGCATTGTGTTGGCGAGATGACGATGTTGCCCCTTACCGGTGTTATCGCCGGATTGGGCTGATAAAGCAAACGTTGCTCAGGCTTCGCTGAGATTGGACTGCTGTAATTTGTTGAAGGTCCTTATTGTCATCCTTGAGGTGTGCCTGTCTTTCCGATGTTATCGCCGGGTTGGTACAATGTATCTCGTTGTGAGCACCGAGATTGAAGCTGGTCGCATTTGAAACAAGTATTTCTGGGGTTATCGCCGAAACTTCATTCCTTGGGGCTATCACCAAGGTTGGCGGCTATTCCCATGGTTAGGACAGAGACTGGATATTCTCGGGGTTATCTCCGAGATCAATCGGTCTTCTCCGGTGTGTGTTCCGGTATTGAATCTGCATGCCTCAGGGTTATCTCCGAGGTTGGAATTGTTACTCCCAGAATGTGATCCAGGGTTGATGCTGAATTTTCGGTAGTATCCAGTATAGATATGGATTGTCTTTCAGGGTTCCCTCTTAAAAGACGAATATATCCTCCTGCAATGTTAGTGACAGTAGTACATAAAATTTTGAGTGTCTACAGATGCCCTTCTTTATCATACTCATGCATGGCGATGCATGGGTAGGATAAAGAATCCTAGACACTTGAAACGCAACAAGTCAAACATGGTATTATATATAGCAACATAGGGCAAATGTATGATGCATGTGTACGTGGTAGTAGCCCAACATGCTGGGGATGATTGCTGGATCCCTGTTGCTTCAATTGGGGATTGGAAATGCTGACCAGATTTGATGTGTAAGCCGAATCTGTTAGGATGTTGATGTTGGAGTTATCACCAAATTCATGTGCCTTTGATAATGACTTGATCTTGAAGATGTACCTCTTATATGTAAGAGATCTGTGGGGATAAAGCTTGATCTATTTGATGATGTGTATAACGTATTCCATTATCTATCCTCTTTGATAACGTTGACCTCTCCTGGTTAGTATCACCAGAATATGTCACAATTCTGTTGGATTTACTGCCAATAGCAAATGCTGTCAGGGATGCCTGACCTTCGTTGACGTGTACTTCACCAACATTTGAATCAACGGCTGAAAAAATCATGGAGGATATACTGTCAAGTTTGATTGACCTTCGCTGACGTGTGAAACAATGGCTGAGACTCCGTGAGTAGATTGTCAAGGTTGCTTGACCTTTGCTGACGTGTGAATTGACAGAATATTTCTTTGTGACCCCCGCTGGGGATTCGCTGGGGGAATATGAGTAATCGAGCAGGAAATCCTCAAATAGCTCTAGGGTTTTGATAGGTTTAATTGCTATCAGCTAAGATAACGTCAAGGCTGCTTGACCTTCATTGATATGTATGCCAACGGCTTAAATCCACGTTATAATCCCCTACCGGGGCTCCACGTTGTAACCATCGCTGATGTGTGTAGCGGCGGCTGGTCGTCGGATGGTTTTTGATGCTCTTTTGGGTTTGCTTCCAATGGTTATCATGATGTCAAGGCTGCTTGACCTTCGCTAATTTATGTGTCAACGGATGAGCATGCATTGTAATCCCCACCGGGGATCTACATTGTAACCCCCGTCAGGGACCTACGTTGTAACCCCCATCATGGATCTATGTTGTAACCCCCATCGGCAAACAATGTTGTAACCCCCGTCGGGGACTCACGTTGATCTTTAAGGGTAATGACCCGGAGTTGGCGGCATCAGACTTGTACAAGGTATTGCCGGATGTGAGTTGTGACAAATGAGATCATTGGCAGGGTATGCCTCGTGTTCGGGTGACTACCAATGAGCGATGTAGAGACTCAAAGTTTCATCTTAGAAGACCAGGATTGCATGCTATTTTGCTCAATCGCGTGGCATTTTTATTCCCGATTTAACCTTTCTAGTCCGCAAGAACTCCTTTGCAACTCGAACTGGACCGAGCCGGAGGGGTGGGGCCCACATAGGGGTGCCACAGGTAGTTGTAGGGTGGTTATGCCCATTTCCCTGTATTTGTAGCTATACAGAGATGATGTATTAAATGTTGATATACTTAGGAATGTATGCACAGTTTTTCTGTTCCCTATATTATATTGCCATCTATTATCTGTTATGCATGTATCATGTTATGCATATGTATGTATGTCCAGAGATAATTGGCATTGACCCCTGGATGGTCTTATGACACGACCCGCACAGATGTCTTCTTCGATAATTAGCCATATAGATCATACCCCACCGTCATTGGTGGCATTGGGTATGCGATCGTGGCACGATAGCATGTCACCGCCAGACAGGGTGACTGTAGATCAGTTTCTTCACTATACCATGACCTTATTGAGTTTTCAGGTTCCCGCAGGGTTTGTGGATAGGATGCTAGAGCATTGGCTACCGGATAGACAGGTCTTCTGATTCGGGACCCATGAGTTGACTCCTACTTTGGAGGAGTATGCACGATTGACGATGCTGCCTTTAGATACACCTTGTGTGCACCTGGCTTTGGGAGACATGAGTAGACGATTCATGACTCTCACTAGATTGCGGTGCAGAGTGGTACAAGATGAGCTGACGTCTGGCCACGTGATATCCCAGCATTTTCTGTATAACAGATTTGGCTCGGAGGATGGCTATTCACGACATTCTGGGGATTTCACCGCACCAGAGGATCACTGGCATTTGCCAGGGTTGATGTACTGATGTTATGCATACTGTCGTATGTCTATATGCCACGGTACATGGATGAGATAAACATTGGTGTCATCATGGCCGTGAGAGCTCTTAGGGAGGTTCACACCATTATACCTATGATCGTAGCAAAGACCCTACAGTCAGCATCCTACTGCTGCACTTATCCGATAAGAGTGTTCACGGGTAGTTCGGTCATGCTGTACGTGTGGTTTATGTCACACTTGAGACCGATTGGTACCTTTAGACGACATGGATATTGTTTCACTCATGATACAACCATGTCATACTCCTTTCAGCCATCGGAGTGTATGTGTGCTCTGTCTTGATCTACATTTTTGACAGACATCAGAGATCCATTCAGCATATTTCTATGTTTGGGGCTTAGTTCACCATACAACTTCATTACTCATGCTCCGGGAATGGACTACCTCCCTCTGGCTGGTTTGAGGGGCATGACTACTTATCACCCACTGGCCGTGATGTCATAGTTTGACCAGTTTCAGGATTTTCATCCTTTCGAGGGGGTGATAGGTCAGCGTTTAGCTTCTCGATATCTCTTAGCAGTGGACCAATCTCGTGTGTACGCTTGTTGGGATCAGCATGAGATAGCTGCTTTTTCTATGAGCCATCTGGATTGTTCTGCAGAGTATTCCGCATGGATGGAGACATAGATTTTATCAGCTACAACAGTATCTACAGTACCGAATAGTGAGTCAGACGATGTAGAGCCCATGGAGGACATCGATTCCTACATTGAGGAGGAGCTCGCTGCTGGGTTACCAACATTTCCTCCGAATTCTCCCAGTACTAGTACTGTTGTGATTCAGCACTCAACATAGTAATTTGAGGAGAGTCTTCATCTGATGACTTTTGAGAGAGATCAGGCTCGATCTATGATGTTGACTGCTTTTGATGGGAGAGACGCAGTTCTATTAGAGAGGGACAAGGCATTAGCTCGCAGAGATATCGTTGTTGTTGAGCGGGATGAGGCTATATCAGCCAGAGACGCAGTGATAGTTGAGCGGGATAGTGCTATATCTGCCCGAGATGTAGCCGTTACAAATAGTACTGCCGTGAGGTCCTTTACCACTGGTATGATCGCAGAGATGAGCGCATATATTGATGATCATATGGTCACCATGCAGATGGCTAGAGATCTGTTGGGTCGTGTGGATATTCTCGTACAGGAGACCACATCTTCACCTCCTTCTTTTGGGAGGGACGCCATGTTAGGCTTGTTAGCTCGCATATATCCTGACTTGTAGATGGACTTGTATTTACCTGTACAGACTAGCTTAGCCATTTTGTCATGTACAATTTACATTGTATATATCAAACAGCATTATATATATGACAGGGAAATAGATTTTTGGATCACTTCCCTTTTAGATATGCCTTGCTGTTTAATTGATATTTTGCCTGCTGCTTCAGGGTTTGTGATCTTGATGTATTCTGAATTCCTCCTAGGTGGATGGACATTGAGTTGTCTCTGGATAGTTCAGAATGGATCATCGATCTATATGTATCCCTACCATCTATGGTGTCTTGGGACTGGTTTCTTTATGGAAATGTTGAAAGGAGTGTGGCTTTCCTCTCTGAGATTGACCGCACCACAGATGGTCACCAGTACTTCTATTTAGGAGATGCCTAGTTAATTCCATCTCTTATGGATTGGTGTTACTCTTCAAGGTATGACTGCAGCTTAGATGGTCGCCGAATCTCCTATTTAGGAGGAATTCAGGTAATTCCATCCCTTTGGTCTGAAGCCGAATGAAATGTAGTGGATTGATGTTTGATTCCATTACCAACTAAAAAGGGTTTGTGTTTTGTTAGGGGGTGAGACCGAACCATGAATGGCTGCCTACGTACTCCTATTGAAGAGGAGATCAGGTATGCGTAGTTCGAACCTGGTGTAAGAGGTTCAACGCTGTATATGGTAGAAATGGTGTAGGAATGTTTTTGTTGTTATTATTTTTGTAAGGGTAGAAATGTTTTTGTTGTTTTTGTTTAATTGCGACTGGGCCATATGAAATGGTTGCCTACGTACTCCTATTGAAGAGGAGATCAGGTCGACGTAGTTCGCCCCTCAGGGCGAGATGAAATGTGTAATCCCATCTGCAGGTCAGAGTGCGGGGCATAGAAAGTTTAATCCTAGGTTGAGGATAAACTGTAGGTACGAGAAGTTTGATCCCATGTATGGGTAGCCAAACTGTAAGTGCTAGAGGTTCAATCCGCGGTGGGATGACCTAGTCGTAGGAACGCAAAGGAGAGCCAGGTTGCTATCTTGAAATGAATGTTTCCCTGAGGGGAAAAGTGTAGAAGAGTTGTATGTGGTAAAGGGTTAAAGAAAACCCGGAATGACTGGTGACCAGATGGTTCCACACCAGGGTGTTTGCGAATTACTTCAGACATAGTATTGTTTCATGCTGTCCGAGTTGATGAGTTGAGAAAATTCATTGCCGTCCATTTCTTGTAATCTGAGAGCACCTCCTGTCAATACTTCCTTGACAATAAATGGGCCTTCCCAGTTAGGAGCGAAATTTCCCTTAGATTGATCTTGGTACCGTCAAGGATTTTCTTCAAAACAAAGTCATGTTGTTTAAACTGCCGTAGCCGGACTTTTTTTATTGTAGGATCTGGCAATCCTTTGTTGATATAACTGACCATGGAAGATAGTCGTGGTTCGCCTTTCGTCTATTAGAGACAATTGGTGATACCTGTCTTGTACCCATTGGTCTTCATCCAACTGAGCGTCCATCACCACTCTGAGAATTCCATTTCAACTTCTATGGGGAGTACTGCTTCCATCCCATAGGTTAATACGTAGGGGGTTGCCCCAGTGGAAGTGCGCATTGAGGTTCTATAGGCTAACAAAGTCAAAGGCAATAGGTCAGGCCAATCTTTGTGGTTGGCGGACAACTTTTGCATAATCTTCTTGATGTTTTTGTTAGCCACTTCAACAACACCGTTCATCTTCGGACGATAGATGATAGAGTTAAGATGTTTGATGTGGAATTTACTGCATAATTCCTCCATCATTTTGTTGTTGAGGTTATTGGCATTGTCTGACACAATCACTTCTAGTTGTCCGTATCGACAAACGATATTGTTTCTGATGAAAGCAATGATGACTTATTTAGTAACCATGGGGAAGGAGGCTGCTTCTACCCACTTGGTGAAGTAGTCGATCATGGTGAATATAAATCGATGATCATTACTGGATTTAGGATCAATGGGCCCGATAACGTCCATCCTCCACATTGAGAAGGGCCAAGGTGAACTCATATTATGAAGTTCCTTTGGAGGGGCGTGTATAGCATTCCCATAAATCTGGCACTTATAGCATCTCCTGACGTGGTCATCGCAATCAGCTTTGAGAGATAACCAATAAAGTTTCGTCCTAAGGATTTTCTTGACAAGGAGGGGGCCACTAATTTGGGGGCCACAGACTCCGCCATGGATTTCATCCATAAGCCTTTGGGATTGATCTTTGTCTAAACATCTGAGGAGACCTATTCATACATCTCTTTTGTAGAGCGCATCACCACTCAGGTAGAATTTCATAGCAAGTCAATGGATCCGCCTTTTCTCAGTTGGGCTCGTTTCCGCGGGTGTAGATCCATCTCGTAGGTATTCCTTGATATGCTGATACCAAGGATGTTGGATGGGAGATAGCTCATCCGATACTTCTCCAACGTAATTCCCATAGGTTGGGACCTTGTGCAGGGAAATTGTGACGCTTGGCAAGTGTTCTTTATCTGATATGTGAATAAAGGAGGCCAAAGTTGCTAACGCGTCCGCAAAGTCATTCTTATTATGAGGAATGTGTAGAAAGGAGATTTCTTCTAACTCCAAAACCATCTTCAAAACCTGTCGATTGTAAGGCAGCAAATGTAGCTCTTTGGTTTGATAAATTCTGATGGATTGTCTGATTACCAACTCTGAATCTCCAAAGATAGTTAACCACCTGATTCCTATGGAACGGGAAAGTTTTAGCCCTATGAGATAGCCTTCATACTCAGTCGTATTGTTGGTGCTGACAAACTGTAATTTGACGGCGACGGGATACTGCTCCCCCGTACCAGATACTAGAGCTGCTCCAGCTCCAGAACCTTCCATATTAACCGCTCCATCAAAATACATCTTCCATGATTGGCGCGTATCGTACTGATGGTGTTGCGGCACTGTCATTACTCCTTCACCGGGGAAATATGTTTCTAAGGGTTTGAAATCCCCTGAAGGTGCGGCAATTCCTTGACCTTTGATGGACTTTTGAGTCACATATATGATGTCAAATTGTTGTACGATCAACTGCCATCTGGACAGCCGACAATTTAACATGGGTTTGTTAAACACGTACTTGAGGGGATCCATGCGGGATATGAGATGGGTTGTGTGACCATGGAGGTATTGCGGTAACCTCATGGAAGCCCATGCTAAAGCACACCACGTCTTTTCGATCAAAGTGTACTTGTGTTCACTGCTGCTGAACCTTTTACTGAGGTAATAGATAACTCGTTCTTGGCCTTTATCGTCCTTCTGTCCCAGCATTCAGCCCATGGCATTTTCACTTATGGACAAGTACATAAACAGGGAAACATCATCCCTGGGTGGTACCAAAACGGGAGCTTTGACTAGTTGTTTCTTGATTGTGAGAAAGGCATTTTGACACTCATCATTCCATTTCATGGAGGAGTTCTTCCTTAATAGCTTGAAGATTGGCTCACAGGTTGCTGTGAGTTGGGAGATAAACCTGCTAATGAAGTTGATTCTTCCCAAAAATCCCCGTACTTCCTTCTCTGTTTGAGGAATGGGCATTTCTGTGATAGCTTGGATTTTGGCAGGATCCAGCTCAAACCCCTTATGGCTGACTAGAAATCCTAACAACTTGCCTGATTTAACACCAAAGGCGCATTTAGCTGGATTTAACTTCAAGTTGTACTTACGCAACCTGTTGAACAACTTCCTGAGATGGTCTATATGGCCATCCTCCTTCCGGGACTTGACAATAATGTTGTCCACGTAGATCTCAATCTCTTTGTACATTAAGTCGTGGAAAAGAGCCACCATAGCTCGCTGATAGGTGGCTCTAGTATTGATAAGGCCGAATGACAACCTTCTATAGCAAAAGGTTCCCCAAGGCGTGATGAAAGCAGTCTTCTCATGATCTTCCTCAGCAACCATGATCTGATGATACCCCGCAAAGCAATCAACAAAGGAGTACATGTCGTATTGCGCAGTATTGTCAATGAGAATGTGGATAAATGTCACGGGAATGCTATCTTTTAAGCAAGCTTTGTTAAAGTCCCGGTAATCCACGCAAAATCGCACCTTCCCTCCAGTTTTAGGCACGAACACAATGTTGGATATCCACTCAAGATATGTAGACACCATGATGATGCCAGCTTGAAATTGTTCCATAATTTCTTCTTTCACCTTTAAACTCTACTCAGGTTTCAATCGCCTGAGCTTTTGCTTGACTGACTTAAATCCCTCTTTAATGGGAAGGCGATGAAGGACAATGTCAGTGGACAAACCCATCATGTCTTCATGAGACCATGCAAACACATCCTGGAATTGGGTTAGTAGCGTAACCATATCATTCCGTTGGTCTGGGGTAAGGTCTGAACCAATCTGGATTAACTTAGGGCTTTCTAAGGTTCCGAGATTGAAAGAAGTGGTTTGGTCAAGGTTGGGTTTAGGTTTGTCTTTAACCCATTCTTGAATTTTTGGAGGCACCTCAATGTCATCCTGTATATCCATCAAGGTTGAGTTCATCTCTACATCAAAGGTACAATCCTTGTGGAGAAGAGGCACCGTATCAGCAAGTACATGCACATCTAAATTCAGAGTCCTGAAACAAAATATGCTTTAACTTAGTATATATGAAATGTGTTGATCATACACAGTGTTAGCATATACTGGAAAAATAAACTGCTAGTACTGTACAGAAAAGTAAGCAGTTATTATATCTACAGGGCAGAAAGAGTTCTGCCCGTTTTACCCTTTTCGACCAATGCAAGGAATACTTCTCCAATTGGTAAGGGTAAAGTCCAGGTGGACCATAGTGATAGAGGGATTGTCATCATCCTCCTTGTCCCAAATGATGGCCATTACATCTGGGCAATCATCGTCTAGGGTGTATCTGTTGGTATGTTCATCATGAACGATGATGCGTATGCCTGACATCATTCGGATGACGTCTTGCTTGATTCTTCGTTCCTCTTCTTCCACTGCAGGATTTAGAACAAAGACTTCTTTCTCCTTTACCGGCACCGACTTGGAAAATAACATAGCCATTACATTGGCTGGCACCTTTACAGGAGGTTGAGCGGACTCAGAGTTTGAAGGCGAAGATAAACGCCGCATGGTTGAAGCTGAAGGAATCTGGTGATGCTTATGAGGATTCCTATGACTAGAACTGATAGAATAGACTAGTCCAGCTGTTCTAGTTTGCTTGGTTAATCGAATTGGGTATTTGATACCCTGACAATCTTTACACAGCCCTTGTCCTGGTTTATGACCCAATGACATCATTTCTTGGGTAGCCAACATTACCTCGGCAAAAATCTTGGGTTCGGGCAATGGCGTTCCAATAGGATGTTATTGGGTATTGCTTATTTCCAAAGCATGAAAACTGACTGGTTCCACATCTACATTGGCATTGATGAATGGTATGTATCCGTGCTGAGGAATCTCTGGTTCAGCGTTGACCGTGACCAGGCTATTGTTGATAATGTATTTCAAATGTTGCTGAAGAGTGGAGGGGACTGCCCCTGCCATTTGAATCCATGGTCGTTCCAAGAACAGGTTGTATCCTGAATCTATTTTGAGCACATGGATGGATACGCAGAATGTGTGAGGACCAATTTCGATTGGCAGCTCAATTACTATGATCGAACTACGGTGGGCTCCATCAAAAGCTTTGATGATAGTATGGCTACTCCGAATTCTGTTGAGATTGATATTCATCTTCACCAAGGTAGCATATGGACATATATTTAGAGAGGAACTTCCATCTATCAATACTCCAGCTAGCATGTATCCAAAGGACAAGACCGCAATGTGCAATGGTTTGCAATGATCGATCCCCTCGGGCGGTATGTCATCATCAGTGAAGGATATCACATTGTTGTTGAAAATGTGATCAACCATATATTGAAATTTTTCCGTATCAACTGATGTCGGCAGGTAGGCTTCTTCTAAAACCTTCAATAAGACCCTCCGATGATTCTCGAAAGTTAGGACCAAGTCCAAAATTAATATTTGTGCGAAGGAATTTTTTAATTTTCTACATGGGTATTTTCCTCTTTGATTTGATGGTAGGCTTCATCACCCGTTGGGGAAGATATAGTGGATTTTCCTTTGACATTGTAGCAGTTGTATATGAGGTGGATCCTTCACCTTCTCCATAATTCCACGGAACTTTGCGCAAGCTAACAATAGGATATTGTGCTCTGTACGACAAGTTGATTGGCTCAGGAGCGACCACTTTCAAAGGATTGTTGTTTCCTCTGAGTTGAATTGTTGGAATTATGAACGATTGATTAATCTTATCAGCTTCAGTGGATATGACTGCTACCACACTCTTCCACTTATTAGGACATGTATTCTCATTTGCACGGAACACAATATCATCGTTTGCTAATTGTAGGACACCACTATCAATTAGATTTTGAATAAGGTGGCGGAGTGCCCAACATTCTTCTGTGGTGTGACCACGAGACTGGGAGTGATATTGACATACTCCATCAGAGTTGTACCGTCCTGAACGGGGGTTGACTAGAGGTAGAAGGGAACTGATCCTTCCTTCATTGATTCACATATGAAGGATTTCCTCCATAGGTTGGCCCAAATAGGTGAATTCTCTTTTGTTGGAAAAATCTCGACGGGCCTTGGCATTTTCTCTCTTTGTCACTTTGTCTTCCAGCATTTCATTTTTTGAAAGTGACGAGGGAATATTCATGACGAGAGGTAGGAGACTGGCATGCTCCAGGCTGATTAACTGACGTGTCACTTGATGCTGATAAGTCACTAGTTCCGCCAATTGCTCAATTTACTTGCATAGAGCTTTCATCTTTCAATCCATTGTGAACTGGAACTTGGCATAAACCCATTTTTCATCACCGTCTTTGAGGGTCTGGGAGGATTCACAATTGAAATTTTAATTCTGTCCATTAATCCAATTTATCATGTTAACCTCTTCTTCTTTGTGTTGAGGAAGAGGGTTGTCTTGAACGTGAGGCTGATCTGGTTTGGTGACCACGATCTCTCCGTTGTCTATCAGGTCCTAGATCTTGTGTTTCAAGGCCCAATAATCCTGAGTATCATGTCTAGGTGCCCCGACATGATAAGCACATTTCTGAGCAGCATTGAAACCTCGTCCATTAGGGCTGGCTGGTGGAAGAAGATGTGTAATTTTCTTCTATGTTGTCAGAAGATTGAGAATGTTCTCGAGGGTATCCCTTAAGGGTGTAAACACTTGAGGGGGTTTGACTTCTCTACCTTTTGGTATTGGAGGGTTTACAGACTATCCTTGAAAGGGAGTGTAGTTTCTCCTTTGAATAGGCATGTTCTGATTACCTTTTTGCCCCTGTAGTATCAGGGAAACATCTTCCTCTTCTTTTTATGGACCCTCCGGGGGTTGTTTCCATAATTTCTGGATTGGATGTGATCAGGAACAGCTTTGAGTGTAGCTAGGTCTTGAATCTTTCCGGTCTTCAATCCCATCTCAGCCATCTCCCCATGTTTGACCATTTCAAAAAATGGTTTGCTGATGCAAGCTAAAACTCTCTCATAAAACGACGCTTCTTGTATGTCTATGAAAGTTATGACCATCTCTGATTCTGTCATGGCAGGACTAACCTGGGCAGCCAAGTGTCTCCACCTTTGAGCATACTCTCTGAAAGACTCGTTAGACTGTTTCTTGATCTTGGTAATTTGATACCGATCAGGAGCCATCTGAGTTTGAAAGCTGTATTGAGTGAGGAAAGCATTTGCTAGCTCTTCTCAGCTATGGATCTCTAAATTGTCTAATCTTGTTAGAGTCTAACCGGGCTTCTCCAGTTAGACTCTTTTGGAACAATTGCATTCTAAGCTTTTCGTCATCTTCATAAGATCCAAGTTCTCCAATAAACACCTTTAAATGTGTGTAAGGATCTCCTAACCCGTCATATTTTTCAAAGTCAGGAGTTTTAAATTTTTCTGGATAATGAACACCAGGAAAAATACACAGATCAACATATGAAACACTCCCGTGTGTTCCAACTCCTTTGATAGCGCGAAGGGTCTCTTCCATTTGGAGGAATTTCTTTTTGATGTCACCAGTGTCTGGATCTCCATTGGGATGGGCAGCATCATGAGTCTTGTTGGTTGGATCCAACTTTAGTTTAGGTATTGTAATGACCTGGGTTCCTCCTTATGTGGAGGATTTAGCATGTACGGATATTTTCTGACCCTTAGTAGACTGGTGTAATTCTTTGAGTAGAACAACCAAATTTGTAATTTGTTTGCTTAATCCATCGAATTCTTTGCGAGAAAATAGATTAAGTTCAGTCTGGTCGGATGACGACATGATTGACTGTAGGTCTGTTGCCTTTTTGGACTTTGAATGGGTAGTAGGTCTGATTGGTTCCCTGTGAAAGACTTGCATAGTTTAGTCTTTAGGGAATGTGTATAATAACATGTTATGTGATGTGTCCATTTTAGGAATTTTATCCTGCAAAACGGATGCTAGCTATTTGTAGCAATGTTAATGTGTATGCATATACATTTCTTCATATTTCTCATTACATGGAGATAGATATGGAATGAAATTACAAGTAATTGTGTTTACAAGTAATTTGAAATGAGAGCATGAAGAGACTTTCCTCCGTTTTGGGTTTATCAGAGGCTGACCTATCTTAGGTTACTCTTGCGACTTTTTGGCATGAAGGTTCCCAAATCATCGCAATCTACTTGACGGGAAGTTAATCCGGTCTTTCAACTGGAGTGAATTTGGGTGGTGCCTTTCCTGAGCCTCGGAGAATTAGTCTTCTCACGAGTCCAGTAATCAAACACCGACGGGATAGCTTCCTGGTGGAGGGACCACACAACATACATTCACATACATCGCGTCTCACCGTATGAAAAATGATGACATGTGCGAAGCACTAATATCACAAGCAGATATGGTGCGAAGCACTAATATCACAAGCAGTTATGGTGCGAAGCAATAATATCACAAACAGTTATGGTGCGAAGCACTAAGTGCAATAAGGAAATGCATTTGTACACATTCATCATAAAATGTAAATGCAATATCCACACACAAACAAATAATAGTTTAGAAAAGACTGTAATAGCGGCTTAAGTCCTCTTACTGGAGTCCCCAGCAGAGTCGCCACCTGTCGACGTCGAGATTTTTAGATGTCCCTTTCCGTTAGTTGTTCTTTGGTGTTCTCGTTTTAGGTGAGATTTATTTGAAAAAACAAATGAAAAAGGTCCGACATGTATAATGTCGACGATGGATTGTTAAGAGTCGCCAGTTGGTTTTTTAAATGGTTGTACTAACACAACCAAGAAAAGGTTTGCACATTGATCCAGTGATGTGACACTGCTATACGAGTCCGTGAAACCGAGATTCATTAGGGTCCGGGGACTTGGTTATGCGGAGGGAAGGTGTTAGGCACCCCCCGACATCCGTGTTACCACGATGATCGCCTCTTTTCAAGAAACTATTATCTAAATGTGTGTGTGTGTGGGTCAATGTGCTGTTATTTGGAAGTAGTGCGAGGCCTCGTTCGCACCTATATACACATGGTTTGAATTTATGTAAAAAATTCAGTTTTAAGCAAGATATGGCAGTGATATTTTATAAAAGAGGTTTTTCAAACCCTGATGCTAAATAGTAATTGAGACCGTTTACATTCCCATTTTATTAAGTGTTCGGCTTGATAGATTTTATTTTACAGATGTGAGGCATCCGTATAAAATAATGTACAAAATAATGCCTACTTCCTCGTGGGTATGGAAACCATCTGAGGAAATTCAGACATTGCTGAATAATTTACAAGTTGCTTACAGCTGAAAATGTCCATCACGGGAACCAAATCTATATCCAATAGGCTGAATCTTTGATCACATAATTCCTAGGCGCACAAGATACTGCAATTTGTATGAAAGCAATAAGCAGGTATATATATAAAAGCTATATATATATATATATATATATATATATATATATATATATATATATATATACAGACATGATCACCAACCACGAAGCACCTCTATGGGGGATCAGAAATGTAAATAAAGTTGTTAAATGCTATCAACCGCCACGGAGGAAACTCCAGGTGGAACAAAATGTAAATAAAGCTGTAAATACGGTCAATCACCACGAAAGAAACTCCACGCGGGACGAAATGTAAATAAAGCTGTAAAAGGGATCAACTGCCACGAAAGAAACTCCAGGCAGGACGAATATATATATATATATATATATATATATATATATATATATATATATATATATATATATATATATATATATATATATATAAGCAATAAACGCACCAGATGTAAAATTCAGGCTCATCGAACAGAATTCGACAACAGTTCATATATATATATAGGGAATCCATCCATGGCAACCGGTTGCCATGGATACTGTGCAACAACCTCTTTTCAGACCGTTGATCAACTTATTTGAAGCCTGAGATTGAGATATATTAATACCAAGCCGTGACAAGCTCTACCGGCTTCTACTTAAATAAGAGGGGCCCACATTTCAACATATTATCAGTATAGTTAAACAAAATAAATATTTAATATTAAAATATTACCAGCCGGTACAGCTTGTACCGGCTTACCCTTTTTTTTTTTTACGTATTTCTCCATTATATATCATGACTCAACAAATTAAAATAAAGTAAAAAAATAAAATTAATATTACAATATTTCGTCCGGTACAACTTGTACCGGCTTACTCTTTTTTAAAAATTTGCTGTTAGCTTCTATATTAAGTATTAACAATAATAACAATAATATTTAAATAGTTACTCTTTTTAAAAAAAACTGGCCGGTAATATTTTAATTTAATTTAAAAATATAAATATAAATATAAAGTTTATTTATATTAACAATAATAAAAATAATATTACCAATAATAACAATAAATATAAATAAAATATTAAATAACAATAATAACAAAATAATATAACAATAAATAACAATATAACAATAACAAATAAAAAATAAAAAATATTTATATTTGTTATTATAAAGTTTATTTATAATAACAATAATATAAAGTTTATTTATATTAACAATAATTTCTTTATATTGATATTTATAAATTAAATTAAAATATTACCAGCCAGTTTTTTTTAACGCATTATATAAAATAAAAATTATTAAAAAATTATATCATTTATAAATATAAACTTTATATCAGTCTTTAATAAAATATAAAGTGTATATTAATATAAACTTTATATCATTTTCAAAATATATTAATATTAAGGTTTATATCAAACCTTATATCAAGTGTATAACCTTAAGAATATAAATGTGTTAAAAATAAAAAAGAGTAAGCCGGTACAAGTTGTACCGGCTGAAATATTTTAATATTAATTTTATTTTTTTATTCTATTTTAATTTGTTGAGTCATGATATATAATGGAGAAATGCGTAAAAAAAAGGGGTAAGCCGGTACAAGTTGTACCGGTCGGTAATATTTTAATATTAAATATTTATTTTGTTTAACTATATACTGACAATATGTTGAAATGTGGACCCCTCTTATTTAAATAGAAGCCGGTAGAGCTTGTCACGGCTTGGTATAATATAATTATATTTATTTTTATATTAATAATATTTACATCTTTATTACATCTTTATTTTTATATTAATAATATTTACATCTTCATTTGATATATTTTTGATATATCAAAAATGTATCAAATGTATCAAAAATATATCAATTATCAAAAATGTATCAAAAATATATAAAAAATATATCAAATTGATCAAAAATATCAAAAATATATCAAATATATCAAAATTGTATCAAATGTATCAAATATATCAAAAATATATCAAATGTATCACAAATGTATCAAATTTATCAAAAATATATTAAAAATATATCAAATGTATCAAAAATATATTAATTATCAAAAATGTATCAAAAATATATCAAATGTATCAAAAATATATCAAATGTATCAAAAATATATCAATTATCAAAAATGTATCAAAAATATATCAAATGTATCAAAAATATATCAAATATATCAAAATTGTATCAAATGTATCAAATATATCAAAAATATATCAAATGTATCAAAAATGTATTAAATATATCAAAAATGTATCAAATATAACAAAAATATATCAATTATAAAAAATGTATCAAAAATGTATCAAATGTATCAAAAATATATCAATTATCAAAAATGTATCAAATGTATCAAATATTTCAAAAATGTATCAAAAATTTATCAAATATATCAAAATTGTATCAAATGTATCAAATATATCAAAAATGTATCAAATGTATCAAAAACGTATCAAATGTATCAAAAATGTATCAAATGTAACAAATATATCAAAAATATATCAAAAATATATCAAATATATCAAAAATATATCAATTATTAAAAATGTATCAAATGTATCAAAAATATATCAATTATCAAAAATATATCAAATGTATCAAAAATATATCAAAAATATATCAATTATCAAATGTATCAAAATAATATCAATTATCAAAAATGTTTCAAAAATATATCAAAAATATATCAAATGTATCAAAAATATATCAATTATCAAAAATATATCAAATGTATCAAAAATGTATCAAATGTATCAAAAATATATAAAAAATGTATCAAATATATCAAAATTATATCATATGTATCAAATATATCAAAAATATATCAATTATCAAAAATATATCAAATATATATCAATTATCAAAAATGTATCAAATGTATCAAAAATATATCAATTATCAAAAATATATAAAAAATATATCAAATGTATCAAAAATATACCAAATGTATCAAAAATATATCAATTATCAAAAATGTATCAAAAATATATCAAATGTATCAAAAATATATCAATTATCAAAAATGTATCAAATGTATCAAAAATATATAAAAAATGTATCAAATATATCAAAATTATATCAAATGTATCAAATATATGAAAAATATATCAAATATATCAAAATTGTATCAAATGTATCAAAATTGTATCAAATGTATCAAATATATCAAAAATGTATCAAAAATATATCAAAAATATATCAAATGTATCAAATATATCAAAAATATATCAATTCTCAAAAATGTATCAAAAATATATATTCAAAAATGTATCAAATTTATCAAAAATATATCAATTATCAAAAATGTATCAAATATATCAAAAATATATCAATTATCAAAAATGTATCAAAAATATATCAATTATCAAAAATATGTCAAACATATATCAAATGTATCAAAAATATATCAAATGTATCAAAAATATATCAATTATAAAAAATGTATTAAAAATATATCAAAAATATATCAAATGTATCAAAAATATATCAATTATTAAAAATGTATCAAAAATATATAAAAAATGTATCAAATATATCAAAATTGTATCAAATATATCAAAATTGTATCAAATATATCAAAAATATATCAAATATATCAAAAATGTATCAAATGTATCAAAAATATATCATATATATTAAAATTATATCAAATGTATCAAAAATATACCAAATGTATCAAAAATGTATCAAAAATTATCAAAAATGTATCAAATATATCAAAAATATATCATTTATCAAAAATGTATCAAAAATATATCAAAAATGTATCAAATGTATCAAAAATATATCAATTATCAAAAATGTATCAAATGTATCAAAAATATATCAATTATCAAAAATATATCAAATGTATCAAAAATATATCAATTATCAAAAATGTATCAAAAATATATCAAATGTATCAAAAATATATCTATTATCAAAAATATATCAAAAATATATAAAAAATGTATCAAAAATATATCAATTATCAAAAATGTATCAAAAATATATCAATTATTAAAAATGTATCAAATGTATTTTTTATATATTTGATACATTTGATACATTTTTGATATATTTTTGATACATTTGATACATTTTTGATATATTTGATACATTTGATACAATTTTGATAGATTTGATATATTTTTGATATATTTGATACATTTGATATATTTTTTATAATTGATATATTTTTGATACATTTGATATATTTTTTATATATTTTTGATACATTTTTGATACATTTTTGATAATTGATATATTTTTGATATATTTTTGATACATTTGATACATTTTTGTTACATTTGATATATTTCTGATATATTTTTGATACATTTGATACAATTTTGATATATTTGATACATTTTTAATATATTTTTGATACATTTGATATATTTTTGATACATTTTTGATAATTGATATATTTTTGATATATTTTTTTATATATTTTTGATACATTTTTGATATATTTTTGATATATTTTTGATATATTTTTGATATATTTGATACATTTTTGATAATTAATATATTTTTAATATATTTGATATATTTTTGATATATTTTTGATAATTGATATATTTTTGATATATTTGATACATTTTTGATATATTTATGATATATCAAATGAAGATGTAAATATTATTAATATAAAAATAAAGATGTAATAAAGATTTAAATATTATTAATATAAAAATAAATATAATTATATTATACCAAGCCGTGACGAGCTCTACCGGCTTCTATTTAAATAAGAGGGGTCCACATTTTAACATATTGTCAGTATAGTTAAACAAAATGAATATTTAATATTAAAATATTACCGACCGGTACAACTTGTACCGGCTTACCCTTTTTTTTTTACGCATTTCTCCATTATATATCATGACTCAACAAATTAAAATAGAATAAAAAAAATAAAATTATTATTAAAATATTTTGGTCGGTACAACTTGTACCGGCTTACTCATTTTGTTTTTAACACATTTATATTCTTAAGGTTATACACTTGATATAAAGTTTTATATAATGCGTTAAAAAAAATTGGCCGGTAATATTTTAATTTAATTTATAAATATCAATATAAAGAAATTATTGTTAATATAAATAAACTTTATATTATTGTTATTATAAATAAACTTTATAATAACAAATATAAATATTTTTTATTTTTTATTTTTTATTTGTTATTGTTTATAATGTTATTTATTGTTATATTATTTTGTTATTATTATTATTTAATATTTTATTTATATTTATTGTTATTATTGGTAATATTATTTTTATTATTGTTAATATAAATAAACTTTATATTTATATTTATAAATTAAATTAAAATATTACCGGCCAATTTTTTTTTAAAAAGAGTAACTATTTAAATATTATTGTTATTATTGTTAATACTTAATATAGAAGCTAACAACAAATTTTTAAAAAAGAGTAAGCCGGTACAAGTTGTACCGGTCGAAATATTTTAATATTAATTTTATTTTTTTATTCTATTTTAATTTGTTGAGTCATGATATATAATGGAGAAATACGTAAAAAAAAAGAAGAAGGGTAAGCCGGTACAAGCTGTACCGGCTGGTAATATTTTAATATTAAATATTTATTTTGTTTAACTATATTGATAATATGTTAAAATGTGGGCCCCTCTTATTTAAATAGAAGCCGGTAGAGCTTGTCACGGCTTGGTATTAATATATCTCAATCTCAGCCTTCAAATAAGTTGATCAACGGTCTGAAAAGAGGTTGTTGCACAGTATCCATGGCAACCGGTTGCCATGGATGGATTCCCATATATATAATATATATATATATATATATATATATATATATATATAAAAGCAAGTTAACGCTCCAGATCGAAGTCTAGGCTCATCGAACAAAGTTTAACACACAGTTAATATATATACATGTATATATATATATCTCCAGACCGAAGTCTAGGCTCATCGGACAAAGTTCGACACACAGTTAATATATATATATATATATATATATATATATATATATATATATATATATATTAAAGAAAATAAACGCTCCAGACAGAAGTCTAGGCTCAATCGAGGCATAACTCGATAATGTTAGTCAATATATATATATACAAGCTGAAACAAAACCACAGACCAAAGTCCGGCCAAATGTGCGCAACACGATTCTCAATGTGAAGAAGGGTGTGTGCAGAGATGAAGAGAAAGACTCTGCCAAAAAAGACTTTTATATCTTTAGAGTGGGTAAACACTGGCTTTTGTAGGTACAAAAGAGGCTATATATTAGCTCACATGTGTTTAAAATGAGAAAGTACACTGCATGGGGTGAGTACAGAGCAAATTGGGCAGGGCTTCCTCGTTGTTTTCTCTTACAAAATGGGCAGCCCAAGCCCTCTATTTATAGACAATTTAGCCGCAGGTGTACCTGCGGCTGGGCCACAGGTGTACCAGAGGCAACCCGGGTGGGCCCGGGTTTTTTGAGTCAGGTCATCTCAAAGTACGTGTACTCGAGCACAGTAATGTCCACTCGAACTTTCAAAAGTGCAATCAGGGCATCCGTTTGAGGTATACAGGACCTATATTGGACCGCCATTGTCTAGAGTTGTACGATGGCATGAGATTAGAGTTTGTATGAAGTCATTGAAGATGGGACGATACCCTCTGGTCTTCAAGGTTCAACTTTCATCCGTTACCCCGCACAATAGTCACTCTGGATTGGTTAGTCTTGTGGGACATTGTTGCGTAGAGATGTTGAGACGACGTGGCGTGGCATTGCATTGGCGAGATGACGATGTTGCCCCTTACCTGTGTTATCGCCGAATTAGGCTGATAAAGCAGACGATGCTCAGGCTTCGCTGAGATTGGACTGCTGTAATTTGTTGAATGTTTTTATTGTCATCTTTGAGGTGTGCCTTTCTTCCCGATGTTATCTTGTTGTGAGCGCCGAGATTGAAGCTGGTCGCATTTAAAACAAGCATTTCCGGGGTTATCGCCGAAACTGCATTCCTTGGGGCTATCACCAAGGTTGGCGGCTATTTCCATGGTTGGGACTGAGACTAGATACTCTCGGGGTTATCTCCGAGATCAATTGGTCTTCTTCGGTGTGTGTTCCGGTATTGGATTTGCATACCTCGGAGTTATCTCTGAGGTTAGAATTGTTACTCGCAGAATGTGATCCAGGGTTGATGCTGAATTTTCGGTAGTATCCGGTATGGATATGGATTGTCTTTCAGGGGTCCTTCTTAAAAGACGAATCTGTCCTCCTGCAATGTTAGTGACAATAGTACAAAAAATTTTGAGTGTCTACATAAATAATATTATATCATTTCAAATTTTGAATTCTATACTCACTTTGTTAAGTTTTGGCTTCTATACTCTATGAAATTAGTAGAATATCCTTGATATTTGCGCTTCATCCATTATCTTTTCATGGAAATATTATTCTGAGCATTCTTGAAAAGGTTTTAACCTTTTTACGCTGGAGTACTATTCACGGAGTACTATTCCTAAAAAACTATTCATGGGGTACTATTCACTCGGTTACTATTCACCTAGGGTACTATTCATAACAAAAATTAATTTCTTTTTGGTCCAAATCATTTTTGATACAATATTATTCTTGAATTTTACTCCACAAAGCAGTATCATGCTGACAATTTGGACATTATTGAATTATGGATAAATTAATTTATAAATCTTTTAAAATTTATCCTTTGTTTTCTTTTAAATGAATTCTTATATCATTGTCATCATCCTCATGCTTATATTATTATGAAAGTCATCTCTGGCCCATAGTACATATATGGACTTTGTATGATTATGACTAGGGATTATTCGATATAATCATGACAGTAATGTTACAAATGATGTGGTAAAAGTTCTCATTGGCCCGTAGTGCATTGATGGACAGTTTTTGGCATGATCATGACCATTGATGAAAACACGAATACCCTTTGCCCGTAGTACATGGATAATTTGTGGTCGTGATACTAATAAATATCATTGGCCGTAGTGCAGGGATGATTCGATGATGTGGATTATTTATTAAGCTGAGTCTCAGCGATAAAATTGATGATAAATTCTTTTAAATCATAGAAGATAGTAGATATCATGCTCTACTTGACTCTTCTAATGGATTGCTTGTTCCGCTGCAGTTAAACTTGATGTCTATTGTATTTTATCAGTTTAACACTGTTGAGGGCTAACGATACTTTATTCTGCATTATTTTAGTCATAATATTTCTTACTGGGCTAGTTGAGCTCACCCTTTGCTTTCATTGTTCTCTTCAGGAAATGAGAATATCATAGCTGGGACTAGTCGGGGAACGGAGTGACGGTCCAAATGTTTGCATTAGTAGTCCTCACTATTCTTTGAAATAGTGTGATAATAAATGTATTGAGGACTTATTTTGAGTTTAAATATTGTCTAGAAGACAATATTTGTATTAAAACTCACAGATCATGTTGTATATTTAAGTTTGTATTTGTATTTTTTACCATGTATTTGGCGACTTAGAATAGGTGATGTATACCTATTTTGGGGGCGTCACGGGCAAGTTTTCTTTCACTCGACCTTGAGTTGTTCATTCAAATATGCTTATGGATAGTCATTGCTGATTACCATGTCTATGAATTATTGAATCGTACTTTGTGCATATTGCATGTGTTCGTCGGGTATGAAAGGCTGATCACCTTCATTACCATCTGGTTCAGATATATTTATTTATGTTCAATGTTCGTTCAGCTACGAAATTTTGTTCATGCTAGTTCACAATTATATTGTTGAATATTAACTAGCTATTATTCAAATTCTTTCAATCATGATATATCTACAAATAAACTTATATATACTTGTTGGGTAAACTTGTTGCTCACCCTTGCTATATCATGATAAACATTGCAGATTAATACAAATACATCGGATACAGGAAAAGACAAAGACAGATCCACCATTGGTTGATAGAACAGATAAAGTTTGTAAGAGTAATGTATGATAATAACATTGTATATTAGATAGGATATTGATTCAAGTATTACGTGAAGGTTCTCAACCTTGGGTATAGTGTGTAATGTTTAATGTATAAACAATTTATGTTTATATCTTCCGCAATAGTTATAGAAATAGTATACCAGATAAGTGGTGATTTGGGACCCGGATCTGGGGATGCTACAAATTATCCTTCTTTAATAGAATACATTTTAATTATAGTTTTTTTTGTAATTAAGACTATTGCATTCAAATAATTTAGTTTAATTAACACATATTTTTGGATAAGTGATACAAATATTAAGAATTTTAAATTAAATTATTAATGGAATTGTTCTATTTAGAGTGATTGAGTATGTTGATATTTTATTTTTTTGTTGTTTAACACCAAAAAATATTACTTGAATTATTAGTTTCATATTATGATTTTTATATGTTAAATTTTGTTGAGTATATGTCAAAATTTAGAATGTTTATAATTTTGATTATATTTTTTTAGTATAAAATTGATGTTGTTTTTGTGCAATATTGAATAAAAAAATATAATATTATTTATTACTACCTCTATCTTATAAAAAGATTTTTCTCTTAATATATATTTTCTTTTTTTGAGTAACAACATTTGTCTTTTTACTGTAAATAATTATGCCCAAATATGACTTATTATAAGACCCCAACTTTTTATGAATAAAAATTTAATTTCTCTAAATATTATTTTTGAATAATAAGGTTTTGATTTGATATAATGTTTTGGTTACGGGTGAAATGTGTAAATTTTATAAAGTAAGCAAGTAGTCATAAAATATTTGTTTTGTCGGTGAATATTTGTTTTAGTCGGGAGATATTCTTTTTGTTGGGAATATCCGTACGATGACGCAATCATTGGTGGACCACATAACGGAATAACTGTCGGATATAGAAAGCTACAGAAATAACCTTTTTATAAAAATAACGGCAAAACTTTTATCGTTAAAACTGTTGAAATACCCGGTGATACAATTACAGTAATACGCGTGGTTGTATAGTGGCACATGGTATTGCACAGTATCTCTGATTATCGATTCTTATGTAAGAAGTCACTCAATAATTGATACAGTAAAGTTGCACAGTCTTTCATAATATTTGTGCAATAATTACTACAGTGATAATCGAATACTATTTTACATTATTGATTCAATAATTGTCAAAACACAGTAACTCATATTATTTAAATGATATTATTAGATAGCATTATTGATAATATCTAGAAAGTTATGTCGAGGAAAGGGGTTAGGTCATATAATTGCGCGCCAGTAAGGAGAAATTCTAATCGGAAAGCCTCCTCTTTCTTCTGAATGATCTGGTGATCAGTATTGTTAATCTTGTAGACACTCGAAATTTTATGCACACCTGTTACTGATATTGCAGGAAGGCATATTTGTCTTTCAGAGATAACCCTGGAAGACAGCTCATATCCAGTCCGGATACCACCGGAAGTTCAGTCTCAACCACCGGAACACACACTGGGAGTATCATTTCCAACTTCGGAGATAACCCTGAGGCATGCAGTTCAAATATCAAAAATTATACCGGAGAAGGCCGATTCATCTCGAAGATAACCCCGAGATATTCAGTCTCAGTCCCAAAAATAACATTGGGAGTAGTAGTTCCAACCTTGGAGATAACCCCAAGGAATGCAGTTGTAGTTCCGACGATAACCCCAGAAATGCTTGTTTCAAAGGCATGCTATCAGCTTCAACCTCGGCACTCACACCGAGGTACTTAGTACAAGACTTGGAGATAACACCGAGAAGACATGCACACCTTAGAGATGACACTATGGACCTTCAACACTTGCAACAGTCCAATCTCAGAGATAACCCTGAGCAACGTCTTCTTTATCAGCCCAAATCGGAGATAACCCCGGTGAATGGTCAAGTCGTCATCTTGCCACCTTAACGCTACATTACACCATCTCAACATCTCATACATACATTTCTACACAGTAATGTCCCAGAAGAACCAAGGAAGTCCAATCCCGAGTGACTATTACGCAGTGCAACGGATAGATTTTGAAGCTTGAAGACCGGAGGGCATGGTACCATCTTCCTGACTTTGTAAAACCTCTAATCCCATGACATTGCTTAACTCCCAACAACAGCAGTCCAAAATAGGTCTTATATTGTGAGAGCCCAAATTTTATGAATAAAGATTTAATTTTCTGGAAATAATTTTTTTTATATTATGGTGTTGATTTGGTGTAGTGTTATAGTTGTGGGTAATATTTACAAATTTTGCAAAGTAAGTAAGTGGTTGTATAATATTCGATTGGCCGGGGAATATTCTTTTTGTCGGGGAATATCCTTACGATGGTACAATCATTGGTGGACCCCACAACAGAATTATTGTCGAACAGAGAAAACAACAAAAATACTTTATGAAAATAACGGCGGAAGTTTTACCGTTAACTGTTGAAACACCCGGTGTTAAAAGTACAGTAATACGCGTGGTTGCACAGTAGCACACGGTATTGATTATTGATACTTACGTGAGAAGTCACTCAGTTATATTCGATTATTGCTACAGTAATTGCTGCATCATATCTCTTATATTATTGATTCAATTATTGTTATAGTATCATCTTCATAATATGATATATTGTTCAATCGTGTATTCGGGACACTTTTCGTGTCAGAGTACTATTCACAAGTTACTATTCACGAGTTACTATTCACGAATTACTATTCATGAGTTACTTTTCACGAGTTACTATTCACCTAATTACTATTTACTCTAGTATTGTGCATTCGGGTAATTGGGTACAATATTATTCCGTGAGGAGATGTTCTAATTTTTCAGACCGTTGGTTGAAGATATAATAGTAAGTCTATATGGACCGTTGGTGGAGTTATAATAGTAAATCAATATGGATCGTTGGTTTAAAGTTTTAATAGTAAATCAGTATGGGCCGTTGTTTTAAGTTTTAATAGTTAACCAATATGGACCGTCCGTTTAATAGTAAATCAATCTGGACCGTTCATAAATTAGTTACTATTCATTCCATTTTCCTATAAATAGAAGCTCATTCCTTCATTATTTCTTACGAATTCACTGAAACTCTAGAGAGAGAAATTATAGAAACGCTATAGAAAAGTATTCTGCTACTTTCCTACTCTTATATTCAGTTTCTTTTACGGTACGGGATGCTATTTATTGTACTCATGAAGAGAACTTCTGTTATTCCATTATTTATTATTCTGTCGGAATATCCCGTCTGTGCGTTTACGGCGGAGCTGGTTCCATTATTTATTATCCCGTCGGAATATCCTGTTTGTGCGTTTACGCCGGACCTGGTTCCATCCTTTATTATTCTGTTAGAATAACCTGCATGTGCGGTCTATTGCATGCATGATGATTTCTTTTGTTATTCCATTCTTTATTATACTCAGTTGGTTAAAACTTTGACTTCTATACCCATGAAATTAGTGGAATATCATTGATATTTGCCCTTCATCCAGTATCTTTTCATGGAGATATTCTTCTGAGCATTCTTGAATTTTACTCTACGAAGCAGTATCATGTTGACAATTTGGACGTTATCAGTTCCTAGATAAATTAATTCTTGAACTTGTTTTATTGAATTCTTATATCATTGTCATCATCCTCATGTTTATATTTTGTTGAAAGTCATCTGTGGCCTGTTGTGCATAGATGGACTTGGTATGATTATGACCAGGGATTGTTCGGTGTAATCATGACCGTAAAGTTACAAATGATGTGGAAAAAGTCCTCATTGGCCCGTAGTGCATTGATGGACAGTTTTTGGTATGATTATGACTATGGATTCTCTTTGGCCGTAGTGCAAAGGTGAATTATTTTATGGCATGATCAGGACCGTTGATGAAAATATGATTATCTTAAGCTGTAGTGCATGGATAATTTGTGGTCGCGATACTAAAGAATATCCTTGGCCATAGTGCAGGGGTGATTCGATGATGTGGATTATTTATTAAGCTGAGTCCCAGTGATAAAAGTGATGAAAAACCTTTTAAATCATAGAAGATAGTAGATTTTATTCCCTACTAGACTCTTCTAATGGATTGCTTATTTTACTGCAGTTAAACTTGATAGTTATTATATTTTATCAGTTTAACACTGTTGAAGACAAATAATAAATTATTCTGCATTATCTTAGTCATAATATTTATTACTGGGCTAGTTGAGCTCACCCTTTCTTTCACTGTTCTCTTCAGGAAATAAGAACTTAGCTGTGACTAGTCCGGGAACAAAGTGATGGTCCTAGATGGTGCATTAGTAGTCCACACTATTATGTGAAATAATGTGATAATAATTGTAATGAGGACACCTTTTGAGTTTGTATAATCTCTAGTAGACAATATTTGTATTCAAACTCATAGTTTATGTTTTGTCGTATTGTACACGAAAGTTGTATTATTAAGTTGTATTTAAATTTTGTACCATGTATCTGGCGACTCAAAATGGGTGATGTATACCTAATTTTGGGGGCATCACAGTTGGTATCAAATCTTAGGGATATGATCCCCGGCTAGGATGTGAGAATAGAACTAGGATGGGAGAGACGGGGAATTCCTTCGCTAGTATGACCTACCTAAGTTTATTTAGTATTTAATTGGTCAGTCAGAATATAGGGATAATATGTTACATGTCAATTAATCTTTGTTTTGTGGCAGTATCTGAAAATGACATTCGAGAATGTTGAGAATAACAATCGAACACAGGAGACCGTTGATTCTACACAGATCAATAATCAGGACAATGTGCAAGAGGATTGCGATAATCCTCCTTTAAACAACAACACTGATCAATTGACGAATGACGGTACGTTTAGGAGCTTTTTAGAATTCATGCAACATCGGGCGAAGGCGGCTCCTGTTCATAATACAGGAGGAAACAATGGCAACCCAAGGTTGGTCACCGCTAAGCAATTCAAGGAATCGGGACCACCGGAGTTTTTGGGAAAGCCAGAACCACTTAAAGTGACATGGTTAAAGCAGATCACCAAGATATTTGATGTCTTGGGATGCTCCGAGGAGCAAAAGGTTCCCTTTGCCACCTTTACGTTGCGTGAAGAGGCAGATCACTGGTGGGAATTTGTAAAATGCACCCAACCTAACGAACTCAAGATGTCTTGGGAGAAGTTCCAAGAGCTGTTCAATGACAAGTACTTTCCTGAAAGCATTCATCATATGAAGGAGGTGGAATTTATCAAGTTAGAGCAAAACAAGATGACCGTGTCGCAGTACGAAGCCAAGTTTGTCGAGTTGTCCCGATTTGCGTCCTACTTGGTTGATAATGAAGAGAGAATGACGTGGATGTTTTTAAGAGGTTTGAAGCCGGAGATACGTCAATATCTTATTTCTCATAAACTGTGTTTGTATTCAGATGTTGTAAATAGGGCTTAGTTAGTGGAGCGCAATTATGAGTCAACGAAACCAAAAGAGAGAGTCCGGAAAAATGATAATACCGGTGATAACAGTCATCAAAGCGGTGAAAATAAGCATGAAGGGAATCAACATGCCAGAAATGGTAACCACTTCGGTGGTAATCATGGTCAAAACAATACGAATGGACATTTCAAGAAGAGGAGATTCAACAATGATGGAAAGACGTCAGCACCAACACCCGTTGTTAAGGAAGGAGAACGATAACCAATCATATGCTTTAAATGCGGATGGGAGGGACACATCAGTTCAAACTGTGCGATGCCGTCCAAAGCATGCTATAATTGTGGAAGAGAAGGTCACTTAGCCCGATTTTATCGTTCACCGAAGACAAGTTCAACTAGGATGAAGGCACCAAAGGATGTCCCAGGCAAGCCAAAGCCGGTAGTTTAAGAGAGAACAATTTTTTTGTGACGAGGAACCTGGATGAAATTATCACGGGTATGTTAGTTATAAACTCTTGCGAAGTCTATACCATGTTAGATACCAGTTCTACTCTCTCTTTTATTACACCTAGTTGTGTTCAATGTTTGAAGTTAACACCGAAGAAGTTAGACTTTGATATTTCTGTTTAAACTCAGTTGGGAGAAACCTTTGTTACCTCCACTATTTATAAATCTTGTTCAAATCAACACTTTCATGTTACCTGTCGATCTTATCTCTTTGAAAATACTTGCCTTTGATGTGATTTTTGGAAACGATTGGTTAACTACTCATCATGCTTTTTGTAAGGTTGTTAGCTTTCATACTCCTAACCAACCTGTTATGCGAATACAAAGTAACCAAACCACTAAAGTCAATCATTGGTATATCAAGCCATAAATAAAGAGCCCCGATCCTTTCGTTGTTGACTTTCTTCTGTGAAATGCACCGAAGCCAAACTTTCTATAGGCAACGTCATGAATGATGGTGACAAGTTGATAGGTATCAATATGACGCGCTATCCAAGTTTTGGATGAGAGTCACAGTTTTTTATGATATTTCTATTGTTAATAAATTTCCTGACGTATTCTTGAAGACTTCTTAGCCTACCCCTAGATTGTGAAATCGAATTTTGTATTAACCCTAGTACAAAACCCATTTCTAAAACCCTCAAATATTTTCTTGACCTAAAACAAACGTGTAATGCGCCAAAGACGTTGGCTCGAGCTATTGAAGATTACGATCGTACCATTCAATATCATCGTGGGAAAAATGAACGTGGTAGCTGACGCGTTGAGTAGAATATCGTATGTGTTTACGAGTGTGATGTTGTTAACACAAAGACTCTTTTCGTATAACTTACAAATTATGGAGATAGAGTTAAAGACTCTAGGGACCCACGTGATGATAATGAATATACGATTAGAATAGACTTGAATCGATAAAGTTAAAGCTGCTCAAGCTACATACTCAAAGCTGATGAATGTGAAGAAGAAGGTTCAAGAGGGCGTTATTCTAGAAGCAAGAATCGATGAAGAGAGGAAATCTCAACCCTCGATTTTATTGGCCCATTTGAAATCCTTGATCGAATAGGAACTATGGCTTATAGACTTGTTTTACCGCCAAGTATATCGCATGTTCATAACGTTTTTAACGTATCGATGTTACGTAAATATGTGGATGACCCGAACCACATTATTAATTTAGAACCGGACGAGATAGCATAAGATTTAACGTATGAGGAGATACGTGTTAAAATCTAGGATAAGAATGATCGTATTCAACACTCAAAGGTTATACCTCAAGAATTAGAATCTGAAATGAAGTTAAGGTATCCTCACCTCTTTGGCATACCAGGTACGTACGTAAATTTCGAGGGCGAAATTTCATAAGGAGGGAAGATTACGAGACCCCAGATTTTATGAATAAAGATTTAATTTTCTCGAAATAATTTTTTTTATATTATGGTGTTGATTTGATGTAATGTTATAGTTGTGGGTAATATTTACAAATTTTGCAAAGTAAGCAAGTGGTTGTATAATATTCGATTGGTCAGGAAATATTCTTTTTGTCGGGGAATATCCGTATGACGGTACAATCATTGGTGGACCCCACAACAGAATTATTGTCGGATAGAGAAAATGACAAAAATACTTAATGAAAATAACGACGAAAGTTTTACCGTTAACTGTTGAAACACCCTGTGTTAAAAGTAGAGTAATACGTGTGGTTGCATAGTAGCACACATTATTGATTAATGATGCTTACGTGAGATGTCACTAAGTTATACTCAATTATTGCTACAATAATTGCTGCATCATATCTCTCATATTATTGATTCAATTATTGTTATAGTATCATATTCATAATATGATATATTGTTCAATCGTGTATTCGGGACACTTTTCGTGTCAGAGTACTATTCACAAGTTACTATTCACGAGTTACTATTCACGAATTACTATTCATGAGTTACTATTCACGAGTTACTATTCACCCAATTACTATTTACTCTAGTATTGTGCATTCGGGTAATTGGGTACAATATTATTCCGTGAGGAGATGTTCTAATTTTTCAGACCGTTGGTTGAAGATATAATAGTAAGTCTATATGGACCACTGGTCGAGTTATAATAGTAAATCAATATGGATCGTTGGTTTAAAGTTTTAATAGTAAATCATTATGGGCCGTTGTTTTAAGTTTTAATAGTTAACCAATATGGACCGTCCGTTTAATAGTAAATCAATCTGGACCGTTCATAAATTAGTTACTATTCATTCCATTTTCCTATAAATAGAAGCTCATTCCTTCATTATTTCTTACGAATTCACTGAAACTCTAGTGAGAGAAATTATATAAAAGCTATAGAAAAGTATTCTGCTACTTCCCTACTCTTATATTCAGTTTCTTTTACGGTAAGGGATGTTTTTTATTGTACTCATGAAGAGAACTTCTGTTATTCCATTATTTATTATTCTTTTGGAATAACCTGTATACGCGTGCTACCCTATACATGGTGACATTATTCTAATATTCCGTTCTTTATTATTCTGTCGGAATATCCTATCTGTGCGTTTACGCCGAACCTGGTTCCATTATTTATTATTCTATTGGAATATCCTGTCTATGCGTTTACGCCGGACCTGGTTCCATTATTTATTATTCTGTCGGAATATCCTGTCTATGCATTTACGCCAGACCTGGTTCCATTATTTATTATTTTGTCGGAATATCCTGTCTGTGCGTTTACGCTGGACCTGGTTCCATCCTTTATTATTCTATTTGAAAAACCTACTTGTGCGGTCTATCGCATGCATGGTGATTTCTTTTGTTATTTCATTCTTTATTATACTCAGTTGGTTAAAACTTTAACTTCTATACCCATGAAATTAGTGGAATATCATTGATATTTGCCCTTCATCCAGTATCTTTTCATGGAGATATTCTTCTGAGCATTCTTGAATTTTACTCTACGAAGCAGTATCATGTTGACAATTTGGACGTTATCAGTTCCTAGATAAATTAATTCTTGAACTTGTTTTATTGAATTCTTATATCATTGTCATCATCCTCATGTTTATATTTTGTTGAAAGTCATCTGTGGCCTGTAGTGCATAGATGGACTTGGTATGATTATGACCAGGGATTATTCGGTGTAATCTTGACCGTAATGTTACAAATGATGTGGAAAAAGTCCTCATTGGCCCGTAGTGCATTGATGGACATTTTTTGGTATGATTATGGCTATGGATTCTCTTTGGCCGTAGTGCAAAGATGAATTATTTTATGGCATGATCAGGATCGTTGATGAAAATATGATTATCTTAAGCCGTAGTGTATGGATAATTTGTGGTCGTGATACTAAAGAATATCCTTGGCCGTGGTGCAGGGGTGATTCGATGATGTGGATTATTTATTAAGCTGAGTCCCAGCGATAAAAGTGATGAAAAACCTTTTAAATCATAGAAGATAGTAGATTTTATTCCCTAATTGACTCTTCTAATGGATTGCTTGTTCCGCTGCAGTTAAACTTGATAGTTATTATATTTTATCAGTTTAACACTGTCGAAGGCAAACGATAAATTATTCTGCATTATCTTAGTCATAATATTTCTTACTGGGCTAGTTGAGCTCACCCTTTCTTTCACTGTTCTCTTCAGGAAATGAGAACGTAGCTGGGACTATTCGGGGAACAGAGTGATGGTCCTGGATGGTGCATTAGTAGTCCTCACTATTCTGTGAAATAGTGTGATAATAATTGTAATGAGGACTCCTTTTGAGTTTGTATAATCTCTAGTAGACAATATTTGTATTCAAACTCATAGTTTATGTTTTGTCGTATTGTACACGATAGTTGTATTATTAAGTTGTATTTAAATTTTGTACCATGTATCTGGCGACTTAAGATGGGTGATGTATACCTAATTTTGGGGGCGTCACAGTTGGTATCAAAGCTTAGGGATATGATCCCTGGCTAGGATGTTAGAATAGAACTAGGAGGGGAGAGACGTGAAATTTCTTCGCTAGTATGACCTTCCTAAGTTTATTTGGTATTTAATTGGTTGGTCAGAATATAGGGATAATATGTTACATGTCAATTAACCTTTTTTAGTGGCAGTATCTGAAAATGACATCCGAGAATGTTGAGAATAGCAATGGAGCACAGGAGACCGTTGATTCTCCATAGATCAATAATCAGGACAATGTGCAACAGGATGGCGATAATCCTCATATAAACAACAACACTGATCAATTGACGAATGACGGTACATTTAGGAGCTTTTTAGAATTCATGCAACATCGGGCGAAGGCGGCTCCTGTTCATAATACAGGAGGAAATAATGGCAACCCAAGGTTGGTCACCGCTAAGCAATTCAAGGAGCTGGGACCACCAGAGTTTTTGGGAAAGCCAGAACCACTTAAGGCGGAGACATGTTTAAAGTTGATCACCAAGATATTTGATGTCTTGGGATGCTCCGAGGAGCAAAAGGTTCCCTTTGCCACCTTTATGTTGCGTGAAAAGGCAGATCACTGGTGGGAATCTGTAAAACATACCCAACCTGGCGCACTCAAGATGTCTTGGGAGAAGATCCAAGAGCTGTTCAATGACAAGTACTTTCCCAAAAGCATTCGTCACATGAAGGAGGTTGAATTTATCAAGTTAGAGTAAAACAACATGACCGTGTCACAGTACGAAGCCAAGTTTGCCGAGCTGTCCCAATTTGCGTCCCACTTGGTTGATAACGAAGAGAGAATGACGCGGATGTTTTTAAGAGGTTTGATGCCAGAGATACGTCAATATCTTATTTCTCATAAACTGTGTTTGTATTCAGATGTTGTAAATAGGGCTCAGTTAGTGGAGCGTGATAACAAGTCAACGAAACCAAAAGAGAGTAGCCGAAAAAATGATAATATCGGTGATAACAGTCATCAAAGCGGTGACAATAAGCATGGAGGGAATCAACATGCCAGAAATGGTAACCACTTCGGTGGTAAGCATGGTCAAAACATTACGAATGAAAATTTCAAGAAGAGGAGATTCAACAATGATGGAAAGACGTCAGCACCAACACATGTTGTTAAGAAAGGAGAACGACCACTTATCATATGCTTCAAATGTAGAGGGGAGGGACACATCAGTCCAAACTACACGATGCCATCCAAAGTATGCTATAATTGTGGAAGAGAAGGTCACTTAGCCCGATTTTGTCATTCACCAAAAACAAGTTCAGCTAGGATGGAGGGACCAAAGGATGTCCCAAGCAAGCCAAAGCTGGTAGTTTAAGAGAGAGCATTTTTTTCGTGACGAGGAACTTGAATAAAATTATCACGAGTATGTTAGTCATAAACTCTTGTGAAGTCTATATCGTGTTAAATATCGGTTCTACTCACTCTTTTATTACACCTAGTTGTGTTCAATGTTTGAAGTTAACTCCAGAGAAGTTAGACTTTGATATTTCTGTTTAAACTCAGTTGGGGCGTCACATACATACCTCAGTTAGATGCCCGAATTGTAATTCAGAAAGTTCGAGCGGACATCACAGTGCATGCGTTCACTTACTTCGAGACGGCGGGACTCGCGGAGCCCGGGGCACCCCGGGCTGCCGCAGGTACACTTGCGTCTCCCCCTCTATAAATAAAGGGCTTAGGGTGGCCATTTTGATCCGAGAAAAGGCGAGGAAGCCCTGTCAAATTTGTTGTGTACACACCCTAAACTGAGTGCTTTATAATTTTAAGCATTTGTGAGCTCACATATAACTACAATTTATACCGGCGGGAGCCGAGTGTTCATCCACTTAAAGTTATAATAGTCTTCTTTGGCAGCCCACTTTTTGTGTCGTATGGTGTCTACTCCGTGGCGGTTGATTACTTTTACAACTTTATTTACATTTCTGATCCCCCATGGAGGTGCTTCGTGGTGGCTGATCATGTCTAAATATATATATTTACTGCTTTTATATATATAACTGCAAACAGCTTTTATATCAATTATGATATCATGTGAGCCTATGAATCATGTGATCACAGATTCAGTCTACTGGATCTAGATCTAGTTTCCGTGATGGATATTTTCAGTTGTAAGCAGCTTGTAAATTTATTTACGATGTTTGGATTTCCTCAGATGGTTCTGATGCCCACGAGGAGTTTGGCATTGTTTTGTACATTATTTTCTCGAAAATGCTTCGCATCTCGAAAATTAAAAGCAATTAAGCTAAACACTTAATAAAAAATGGAAGTGTAAAAGGTCTCAATTACTATTGAGCACAAGGGTTTGAAAAAACTATTTTACAAAACACCACTGCCATATCTTGTTTAAAACTGAATTTTTACACAAATTCAAACCCTGTGTATAAAGGTGCGAATGAGGTCTCACACTACTTCCATATACCTGCACATTGACCCACACACACACATATTTATATAACAGTTTCCTAAAAAGTGGCGGTCACCGTGGTTGTGACAACCCGAGAATTTGAATATTTTTTAAAAAAATTATTAATTGATTTAAGGTTCAATATTAAAACCTAGACAGAAAATAAGTGTATGCGTTTGATATTTTTGAGAAGGAATTTTGAGGATTTCAAAATTCTGTGAAGGATTTAGGTAAATTATTCAAGATTAAGTATATATGTGAATATGTTCTGTGAATATAGTTGTATATGTGTACATTATGTGGTTAAGGGTCAAGGGTTAACCAGATAAACAATATCTGTAACAAACCCTAGGTATATATTAAGAACGTAAACGTTCGGTTAGAAAACCATAGCGGCTAATAAGAAACCCTAAAAATCGGATCTGGAAATCCTAATTTCGGTTCCGGGAATTTGAAACCCTAATTCTATGTATGAAACCCTAATTTGGGAATGTGGATGTTAGTATAAGGTTTAACGTTATTAAATACAACCTAATTAGGGAAAATCCTAAATATTTACTGGAAACTCTAATAATTAGAAAACCTAATTATTAGAAACCCTAATTTATAATTAGGGAAAACCTAATTGTTAATTAAATAGTTTTTATGTTAGTTAGGAAAAATTAATCCTAATTTTCAAGTTATAATTAATTAAAAAACCCTAATCTAATTACGAAATCTAATTTCTAAATTAGAAATTTATTTTTCTATTATAAAACCTAATTTTGGGTTGTAAACCCTAATGCATGATTTTGACCCTAATTGTTAAATTAGTAATTTTAATTAGGAAGTAATAATACTAATTAGTAAGATTGAATTTACGATTAAGAAATCTTAAATATAATTATAGAATCCTATTTTAATTTAGAAATATTAATTTTTGATTTTGAAAAACTAATTTGGAAATTCGAGAAATTATTTTTAAAACCTAAGGGTTCAAACCCTAAACCCTAAGGATTTAAACCCTAAACCCTAAGAGTTCAAATCCTAAATCCTAATGGTTAGGGCAATTGACAAAAATGTCATCAAAATTAAAATCAAAATAACCAAAATGCCCTGTGTTGCATTATTGAAGGTTGCTTGTATATCTTGTTATTATTAGAGTGGTTGAGCAACATAGATCAGCCGTTGACTAAGTTATATTACATATTAGCCACCTTGACAGACATGTTCATTGCATCAATAATTTATATAGATTTAGAAAGAGAAAACCACATACTTTATTTTTCATTTTCTCCATGACTTTCTCTCTCCAAAATTTTTGGGACTTAGAGTGAGAGAAGGTGAGAATCAAAGCTAAGATAGCCTTTTAGCTTTCCAAGATCAGGATCAGAAGTCAGAATCAAAGATCAAAGCTCAAAGTGGTAAAGAACCCTAAATCTTAAAATTTTATGATTTGATGTTAGATGTTAGGATCTATTGTTTAAAGTTGTGTTAGAAGGTGTATTTTAGTAATTTGGGTTGTTAAATCCCAGATCCATATCATGTAGATGCACGAAATCAAGTTTTTTGAAACTGACTTAGAACCATAAAAATGTCATCTGACAAGCTAATGTTAGTGGCCATAGATCTCTTTCTGTTTTTGATGTTTCTTATTTTAAGTGATATATATGTAATATGTCATGTGGACTATGATCTGTAACTGGAAATAGGTTCAGATCATGTATATATTAGAAGTTATAAGTGGTCAAAACCCATTGACCATTCACGGAAAGCAAGTTCTGGGCAGCCTAGATTTCCAGATTTTCTGACAGTCACTTTGCAGGGTCTTGATCTTGTTGTGTGTTTGTGTTTAGTCCACGTTGTTGTTTTGTAGTTGTAGCCTAACATGAGGACTACATGTTAAAGCCTTTAGATCACCCATATCCCTAACAGAAACGATGTTATAGCCCGTCAAACAAGGGTTGACCATTATGCCGGATGAAGATTCTGGGAAACCCAGAAATATTTAAAGCCAGTTCTTGGCATGCACTTTGACCAGCCTTTATCTGTCTTATGTGATGTTTTTGTTATGATCTAATGTTATAAAATTGTACACTGATATCAATACTACATGACTGAATCAATAAAACACCATAACCAAGCGAGAGATGTGGATATTAAAAGTGTTAGTTCCTAGTTGGCACAATAGTTATCTAGAAGGGGGGTTGAATAGATATTTTAAAAAACTTTTCGTTTTAAACTTGTTCTTTGATGATGATTAAAACTTAGAGAAATTAATATTTGATTTAATCTTCTTTACCAAGCAATGGAGTAATGAGGGTGAGGCAGTTATGGCAGTTATAACAGATATAGCAGTTATGATATAAATGTAAATGACACAGTCGTTTTTAAGTGGTTCAGAGAACTTAAAGCTCCTAGTCCATTCTTCTACTTAACGAGTAGGATATCCACTAAGGATGTCTGTAACAACTTCTGAATCACACAGATTCCTTCTAGACCAGCAGTCTAGGAACTTCTTAGTTCACTCTTGAACTCTTCAAGTCCAGCAGACTTGGCTTTCTTACAGTTCACTATGAACTCTTCAAGTCCACCAGACTTGGTACTCTTCTTTAGTTAGTTGATAATGTTGTGTTCTTGATAGTTGCTACTCAGTCGTTGTGTAAGCACTTGTTCTAAACAACTGAGTAGCTGAGCAAGCTTTGCAATATCTCAGATCGTAGAGTTGAGATTGAGAGAGATGTTCACGTTGTTCGTTCAATGCTTGCTTAGTTCTCTCTCATCTGTCTGATCTGTATATATGTGATGTTGAAAACTATCTGTTGGATCCATCCGTTGTGGCATTAAATGCGTCTGAACTTTATGTACTGTGATGGAGACATTTCTAAACATCTTCTAAATTCTGCATTCCGGCCCACTAACACTACAGGCTGCTTTCTCACCTACCACCTGCAAAGGTGTTTTGTCCCTCTTACCCATGGTACTATCCTTAGCTTCTTCAATACGTTTCTTTGTTGCATACTAAGGATATTTCATATACTCTGGGACTGATGAGTACTGCAGCGTCTAGGATCCATTTCTCACATGTTGAAATCGTAGATCACGAGGCTCGACGTCTTCCGACATGAGATAGATGATGCTCTACGATTTGGATCGTGGTGTTCTACGATTCAGATCGTAGCGTCTTTGACATCTTTGCACACTACGATGCTATCAGTCAAGAGCACTATGATTTCCCTTAAACCTTTGCACACTACGATCTTCACTTGCTCGTGTTGTTGACTCTACGTTCCCGAGAGCACACTACGATCGTTGACTTATAAACTTCATGTTTCCTTCAGCATACTACGATTGTGGAGATGGCTCGGCAGACGTTGGGACTACTCTACGATTTTCGAAGAGTCCCTTCAAGGCAGGCATACTACGATCTTTAGGCTCTACGTTTTCTACCACGACTTCTGCAATGCTGATCAGATTAATGCATTATGATTTCTTCAATACTAGTCTATTAAATCTCCAAATCAACCTAACAGTTTTGATCTTTCTATCTATACATTCCCTAACAGAATGGTACACGTTGAGAGCTCAAATCAACCTAACAATTTGATCTATCACTAAGTCCTTGTACATGTATTCATTGAAGGACCTTATAAGTAATCATATAAAACATCAAATCATAATATGCATTCTCCCAACAATCTCCCCCTATTTGATGTTGACATAACCAAGGAGATTTGTTGTCATGAATATTAGTGACTAGATGCATTTGCATGAAATTTAAACATTACTTAGTATTTCAGTGAGCAGCTAAAATTTCTAGAGAATAAGCATGAATTTATTGATGATAAAAGATATTACAATTCAACATTACATCAATAGTAAATTTAAGTTTCAACTTATCTCTATTTTCTTGACCTCTTTAGTGGAGGTGGGTTGGCGTACTCCTTATCCCTTCTTTTTCTTTGAGCTTCCTCGTTTCTGCCTAACTCTTCCAGCTCGCTTAGACTTAGTATTGGATTCTCCTCATGCCTATGCATGAATGCAGGATCTCCAGTTGGCATTCTTATGCGTACAGTAGACACATCTTGTGAGCTGGGAGTTGACTCCTGACGGCTTAATGGTATAGCCATTATAATTCTCTATTGAACAGATCGTTGAGTCTGACTGTGGAATTGTCTTGCAGGAGGGCTTCGTGATACTTGAGCTTGATATTGTCCTCTTCCCCTTTCTTGAGTTCCATGACCTCCTCCGCCTCTGCCTTGTCCTCTCTGAACTCCTTTCCCTTTATTCTCCCCCTTTATGTCAGCATCAAGGGTTCGAATATCGGTGGACAATTGTTTGGTAAAATCAATACGCTTAAAAACATGCAAGTGCACGTGGTCAACAAGTAATATAGTAGTGAGTAAAGTATCGTTCCCACGAGGACAAAATATCAAGAATCTTAACTTCACAATTATCAATTTTTTTAACGCTAATTTTATTAAGCTAATCAATTCGATGGTTTTTAAAATAAATAAAAGAGACTAAATTAATAAATAATTAAACTATCATAAAACAATCACCAATAACGAAATCCGGAATTTCAAACAATTAATGGAGAATTAGACTTATGATTTCACCTGAGCTTCACTCTGATTTTCAAACCTTTATTCCAACTCAATTCAATATCCTAGTTTATTAATCAAGAACACAAACGTAGTAAGAGCCACCTCTCGATGCACTAATACCATATTAACATCAATCCACAATAAAGATAGAAATCCGTTAAACACCTAAATTAACCAACTCACTATATCTCTATGTGAATTGAATCAAAAAGGTTGAAGTTTAAGCTTTCTATACGATTACATGCGATGTCAAGCGTATCTCTACCTTAACAATAATCACAAATCTACTATCGACAAAATTCATGACACATGCTATATTAACTAGGTCTAGATTTGAATCTCCTCTCTCGATTCCTTTCAAATCTACAAAGAACTGTTGATCAGGCAATTCATAAATTCACGCACAAATTAACATAGATAAACTAAAAATATCTTATTGAATTGAAAATCGAAGTTATAGAATCATCGTTACGCCCAAAGATCCATCACAAGTCTAATAAGTAAATTAGTTCATAACGAATGAATTAAAAACTGAATAATTTATTGAAATCATCATCCCAAGTACAAATAGATGAAAGAAAAGAGGAATTATGGAAAACCCCTTCACGTAGCCTCGATTTTCAACAGTCGTGATAATCTCCAAAAATTACTCCTCCAACGTTCGCTCTTCAATCCTTCAAATCGCTCTTGAATTCTTGTCTTTGTGTTATACGATTGTTGTTATTCTACGTAAAAGAAAGCTCTGCTTTCTTCTGGACGAATTCTTCTTTTATTAGAGACCAAACACACTAGCCAAGCCCAACAAATCGAGCCCCAACAGAAGTCAAAACCAAACAGGAATGTTCAGGAAACGGGACCCCCGCCCCGACGGGGGGTACAAGCACAAATAGGCCCGCCCCTGCGGGCATGGCCACTGACCTCAAAATTTCTAAGTTCCAACTTTTTTCCACTTTTGCTCCAAACAGACCACCTTTCCTCACCAATTGCATCCATGACCACACTACACATAAAATATCATGAAACGAGTAAAAACGAACACAAATCATGAAAACAACTACGAATTTAAACTTGAAATGAATATCGATTCGTGTATATTAAATCCACTTATCAAAATCCCCCAAACTTAAACCGTGCTAGTCCCTGAGTAAAAAACAACTACATGCAATGAAATGTAATCAAATGCAATAATCTAAATGCCCAAAAATCCAACAACATCGCATAAACTAACTTATCCCATCAGCCTCAGAGAAAACAAGCAACTTTACAATACAAATTATCAAACCCAATCCACAATTACGTATTAATTCTCAATTCTTGAACAACTATTACTGGTATAGCGTGCGTGTGTGATCAACATCTAAGATAACTGATACGGACCCAAATTCAATACATAAACAACTTCTTAGAAGGAATTATACAATGCAAACTTAAAAATCTCAAAGATAGGCACGATTCAACTAAAATTAAACTTAACCAAATTCAAGGGTACATGCATGATACTTATACTTTCTCTTCTTCTTTTCTTTTTTTATACGGGGGCTTTTTGCACTTTTCCCATTTTATTCTTATATCCCTTTTTTTCATAAATGGTTCGTGAGTGCGTTTTATGCTCCATCTCACGCTTGTGTTTATGGGGAGTGCTTCACCTCAACCCACCACAAGACTCGACATATTTCATTCTTTTTTTTCTTATTTTTTTCTTTCAAAGCATATATATCCCGCATATATTCCCCCAAACTTAGGTTCTTACTTAATTTAAGCCTTCACTGCCTATCCTTGTCATTTTCTGGTTCACGCTAGCACTATCCTTTAGAAACCCTTTATGTATCAATTTGAACTAACCGGTAAACAAAGATGTTATTAGTGTTACCCTTTTTATAAAAGTTTCAAACAAGTCCAAGAATCGATTCATAACAGTAATTATACCACAGTTCTAATAATCCATACTATATTGGTTAACTTATTCACAATCTCATCATTGGCCAGAATAACCTGTAGAATGCGACACCATTGAACATATGCAAACAAACTATTTAACTAATTTTTTTTATTTTATTATTATATATATATATTTTTAAACAATGCAAAATCCTAACTACTATGCAAATACCTATTCTATAATGCAAAACTAGATATGACAACAAAAATTTAAAAATGCATGTATGTACCTAAACAACTAACTCCCCCAAACTTAAATAAGATAATGCCCTCATTGGATAAAAATAAAATGCACGAGGACTTCCCTGGAATTGTCTAAGTCTGGGGCGGTGGTTCTCTTCTTCATCGGAATCACTAGGAGGAAATCGAGGTAATGGACCGGGCTGTTGATACGGAAATTGGGATGCCGGGTTGAAACTTTGGAGCGTTTTGTTGAATGAAGCGAAAGACGCGTTCATGGCAACGAATATGTGATCTTGGCGCATCACCAATCGCCACATTTCCTAGCGTGCTGCCCTATTATGCGCATTCATTTGATTCTGGAACTCAAGGAACTGAGTACTAGAAAATGCCTCAGTCTGCGGAGCCTTCTTGGTTCCTTGATCTCCCATTGTTTCATCCTCATCCCCCGAGGTATCTTCGGCATCGACCTCGTCTTCCGACGCCGATGGAAAAATAAAACCCAAACCCCGTGGATTTGACTCGCCTTTAGGCCACACCGAATACCTCACAATCAATCTCGAATCAAGCAAAGCAAGCGGCGGTTGAGTGGGCTCATCATCAGAATAACGCACCCAGGTATTGCGGCACAACGCATAAATCAGTGAAGGGTGTGGCAAACCGCCCGAAAAATTTCCTCGTAAGCACCGACGGATGGAGAAATTAATGATGGCCCCGACGTCGATATGGAAATCTTGCACAATGGCGTATAATAGTAACGCCTTCTCTTTAGTGACGTACGAAGTGTGTTGGGACGGAAGCAATTTCGCACATAAAAATGTGTACCATATCTTTCCATACAAGCTCAAGTCCTTGCTATTAAACACCATTCCGCCCTTCCAACCTTTGGTCCAAGATGTGCCCGACTTTGTCATATTTGTAATAACCTCCTCATAATCCGGGTCAAAATCCCTAATTTGGGCATACTGACAATGGCGTGGCACCCACAATTGAAAATACGCATTAATAGAGTCATCACTGAATGGAACCATCCGACCTCGCACAAACGCGTTGAAAGGAGCTTTGTCTTCAGTGTTTGCATAGAATTCTTTGACGAGGTTGACCACGGGGGGTACCAGATGTTCGGTGAATTTTAGCCACCCCTTTTGATGAATTTGGGACATCATCTCCCCATCATTGCCCTCGGGGGCCAAGCCACGTTATGGGGTAAGTGACTTAGAGTGCATGTACTCGTAACGGTTGGCTGCGGCGGCACTCACAAATTTTCGGCGGTCATAAGTGAGTGGCAGTGGAGCAGTGCTAGAACTCGCCCCCCGTTGGCGTTTTGATGTTGGTTGTGAAGCCATTGATTTCCGGATGTTTGAAACTTGCTAGCACACACTTCCTTCTCTTACACTTGGTTCAGTCAATTTATCAAACACTTTGCGTGCACAGCCCGTTCTTCCCCCAAAATTAGGTTGTTTTTATGGATTATTAGTAGAGAGAAGATGAAAATGCAAAGGGAATGCAACTTACTTTCAATTGTGCTGTATGTTCCCCAATTTCATGAAGAATTCAAAATTTGTGGTGATGAAGATTGGAGGTATAGGTTAGGGTTTATATAGAGGTGATGTAGGGTAGAGGAAGTGGCCCAATCTTGAAGGTGGGATTAAGGGAATTCGTGGGGTGGATTGTGTGGGTTAGTGGAATTGTGAAGGGTGAAGTGGGTAGATAGTAGATGTCGATCGTGGGTTGTGTATAGGAGAAAGACAACTGAAATGGCAATAGGCGTGTGTGTGGGGAAATAAAGAAGGGACATACGTATCAGCTGACTTGTCTGCCCAGATTTCAGGACCCTCGCCCCGGTGGGGGGTGCTAGGCCAAAAAGGCCCGTCCCGGCGGGCTAGCCTATTGCTAAACTTTTTGGTCAAAAATTTTGGAGATGCACATTTTCTGATTTTTTTCCATTTTGTAGTCGTTGTTGTTCTGAGTCACGTTGGACCTCTCCTAAAACCAAAAACATGCAATAAACTACTGCTTCATAATAATTGACAAGTCCTAACTACTGCTTAATGAGATTTTTAGTACTTTTCAGAGATTTTTAGCAAAACTTAATAATTGACAAGTCCTAACTACTGCTTCATAAACTATATCCTAATAAATTGAACATGAACTATGAAAAATAAAGAAAGGTTGGATTGCCTCCCAATTAGCGCTTGATTTTAAGTTGTTCAGCCTGACTACTCCCTGTTTTACTGTGTATCGACGAGGATGATGTTGTCGGTGTCCCAATTCGACTCGCCACCCCAATAATGCTTTATCCGTTGACCATCGACTTTGAACGTTTCTAGAGGATTACGACTATAGAGTTCAACGGCGCCATGAGGAAATACTCATTTTATAGTAAATGGTCCCGACCATCTCGACTTAAGCTTTCCGGGGAACAAACGTAGCCGTGAATTGAACAAGAGGACTGCTTGACCCGGCTTAAATGTTCGTTGCACAATTTTCTGGTCGTGCCACCTTTTAACTTTTTCTTTATATAGCTTGGCATTCTCGTAGGCTTGGAGACGGAATTCGTCGAGCTCATTTAGTTGGAGTAGCCTCGTTTCTCCTACCGCGGCTTGATCAAAATTCAATTTCTGTATTGCCCAATTAGCCTTGTGATGTAGCTCCACCGGTAAGTGACATGCCTTTCCGTACAAAAGTTGATAAGGTGACATCCCAATTGGCGTTTTGTATGCAGTCCATGCGTCGTCCAATCGAAGTGACCAATCTTTCCGACTCGGATTTACTACTTTCTCCAATATCCTCTTAACTTCTCTATTCGATACCTCGGCTTGCCCATTAGTTTGAGAGTGATACGATGTAGCCACCTTATGATTTACCCCATACTTAGCCAAAAGAGCTGTAAACAACTTATTGCAGAAGTGACTGCCTTCATCACTAATTATTTCTCTTGGCATGCCGAACCTCGTGAAAATGTTTTTCTGTAGAAACTTGAGGACCACCTTGGCATCATTAGATGGTAATGCTGCAGCTTCAACCCATTTCGATACGTAATCCACCGCGAGCAGAATATACTGATTGCTCAAAGACGACGGGAATGGTCCCATGAAATCGATGCCCCATACATCAAAGATTCCCACTTCAAGAATTGTTTGTAGGGGCATCTCATTCTGTTTCGATATGTTTCCCACCCTTTGGCATCTATCACATGTTTTCACAATTTGGTGGGCGTCTTCGAACACCGTAGGCCAATAAAACCCGGATTGAAGAACTTTCGCCGCCGTGTGCTCACTTCCATAATGTCCACCGTATGCTGATGAATAACATTCTTGTAATATGTTGTTGACTTCACTGTATGGGATACATCGTCGAATCATCTTATCGGCACATTGTTTAAATAGATACGGCTCATCCCACATGTACCACTTGACGTCGTGAAGAAACTTCTTTTTCTGTTGTCATGTAAGATCCGAGGGAAGAATCTTGCTTACCACATAATTCGCTAAGTCTGCATACCACATAAATTCTGCATTCAACCCAAATAACTGCTCATCCGGGAATGTCTCGTTGATCACGCATCTATCTTCATCCTTTTTCTCTGGATTTTCCAGTCTTGATAAATGATCGGCAACTTGATTCTCTGTCCCCTTTCTATCTTTAATTTCTAAATCAAATTCTTGAAGTAGGAGAATCCATCGGATAAGGCGTGGCTTAGCATCTTTTTTTGCTATTAAGTACCGAATCGCCGAATGGTCCGTGTAGACTATTACCTTAGTCCTGATCAAATATGCCCGAAATTTGTCGAACGCATATACTACTGCAAGCAATTCCTTCTCCGTTGTAGTGTAGTTCATTTGAGTCTCTGTGAGTGTTTTGTTTGCATAGTAAATGGCGTGAAACACCTTGTCTCGTCTTTGGCCCAAAACAACCCCAACTGCATAGTCGCTTGTATCACACATAAGTTCAAATGGCATTTTCCAGTCCTGTGCGACTGTCACGGGGGCTGTAGTTAATTTCTTCTTCAATAATTCAAACGCGGACTTGCATTTCGCAGTAAAGCTAAAAGTCGCATCCTTATCTAAAAGACTGTATAGAGGTTTTGCAATCTTAGAGAAGTCTTTTATGAACCTCCAGTAGAACCCAGCATGCCCCAAAAAACTGCGAATACCCTTAACTGAGCTCGGTGGAGGTAGTTTCTCGATCGTGTCCAACTTTTCCTTGTCCACCTCCAATCCTAGAGCCGACACCTTATGTCCCAAAATTATGCCCTCTTCAACCATGAAGTAGCATTCTCCCAATTTATTATTAGGTTGGTGTCCCTACACCGCTACAATACCATGACCAGATTCTCTAAGCAAGTGTCAAAATTATCCCCATAGACCAAGAAATCGTCCTTGGAAACTTCAACGTTCTTCTCCACTATATCCGAAAAAATAGCCATCATACACCTCTGGAAAGTTGCAGGAGCATTGCACAGTCCAAATGACATCCTTCTGAATGCAAAGGTGCCGTAAGGGCAAGTGAATATTGTCTTTTCTTGATCCTTAGGAGCGATAGCAATCTGATTATATCCCAAATATCCATCCAATAAGCAGTAAAACTCATGTCCCGCTAACATGTCTAACATTTGATCGATAAAAGGTAGCGGGAAATGATCCTTCCGGGTTGCCTTATTCAATCTCCTATAATCAATGCACACCCTCCAACCTGTTACTGTCCTTGTTGGAATTAACTCGTTGTCCTCATTCTGAATTACCGTCATTCCCCCTTTCTTAGGCACACAATGAATCGGACTTACCCATTTACTGTCAGAAATTGGGTATATGACACATGCATCCAATAATTTCAGAATTTCCTTCTTGACCACTTCCTTCACGATTGGGTTAAGTCGACGTTGATGCTCCACCGATGGACTTGCATCATCCTCCATCAGAATCTTGTGCATGCAAAATGATGGGCTAATGCCTTTTATATCCGCAATCGTCCATCCAAGTGCTGATTTGTGGTCCCTAAGCACTCTCAACAACTTTTCTTCCTGTAATTCGTTAAGTACAGCAAAAATAATTACATTTAAAGAATTTAAATCGCCTAAATACGCATACCTGAGATGTTTAGGGAGTGGCTTAAGTTCCAATACCGGTGGCTCCTCTAATGATGGTTTCAATTTTTCTGCAACTGTCTCCTCGGTGTGCAGAGGTTCAACCGGTGCTCTGAATCGGCTAACTCGTGGCAACGAGTCTAGCATCTGTAATAAGTCCACAAATTCCGGGTCATCTTTTTCTTCATCCCCCAGTAAAGTTGTTTCCAACGGATCTTTGATCAAAGTGTTGCTTATATCTTCGCTGGTAATTTGCTCCATTAGATCCATTCGATTACACTCTTCCTCGTCCGTGGGATATTTCATGGCCCTGAACACATTGAATTTTACTTCTTGATCTTGGACCCTCATTGTAAGTTATCCTTTTTGCACGTCTATGAGTGTCCTTCCCGTGGCCAAGAAAGGTCTCCCTAGGATGATTGGGATGTTCTTATCTTCATCGAAATCCAGTATGATAAAGTCCATAGGGAATATAAACTTATCCACTTTTACCAAAATGTCCTCTACAATGCCTCTCGGATATGTGACTGACCTATCCGCCAACTGCAATGAAATATTTGTAAGCTTTGACATGGACAAATCCAATTTTGAATATACTGATAATGGCATCAGGTTTATACTTGCCCCCAAATCACATAAGCACTTGTTAAATGACAACTTCCCGATCGTGCACGAGATAGTAAAGCTCCCCGGGTCTTTAAGTTTTGGTGGAAGCTTTTTCTGTAACACTGCACTACACTCCTCTGTTAGTGCCACTGTTTCAAAGTCTTCCCATTTCTTCTTCCTCGACAGGATCCCCTTCATAAACTTTGCATAACTCGGCATTTGTTCTAGGGCCTCTACGAATGGGATGTTAATCTGGAGTTTCTTGAACACATCTAAAAACTTTGCTAACTGCTTATCTGATTTCTGTTTTTGGATTCTCTGCTGAAAAGGTGGTGGAGGATAAACAATCGGCTCGCTGTTTGACTTTATTTCCTCCTTTTTGTTACCCTCCACTGTGTTACTGTCATCAACTTTTTCCTCCAGTGTTGCTGAATTTTCTGCACTATTCCCACCGAGGTGTTTTCCACTTCTCAACATAACTTCTTAACATTGCTCATGATTACCTTTCGGATTTCTTTCGGTGTCACTAGGTAATGTTCCTTGTGGTCTATTATTCAATGCCAATGTAATTTGACCTATCTGATTCTCTATATTTTTGATAGCAATAGCTTGATTCTTCACAGCCAAATCGTTGCTAGTCATGTACCTTGCCCATGATTTCTCCCCATCGGATTTCCTGTCCTACTGTTGAATCTGTTGTGGATGACTATGAAAACCAGGGGGATATGATGGTCATGGAGCTTGAGTTTGCTGATTATTGCTCCATGAAAGGTTTGGGTGGTTCCTATTCCCCTGGTTGTAGGTGTTTTGGTAGGTATTTTGCGGAATTCTGTTGCAGTTGCCTATGAACTGAACGGATGCTGGATTTATTGCACACTGCTCTGTCGGATGATCACCCGCACACAATTCACATACTACCATCACCTGCTGAACTTGTTGAGCTTGAGCCCCTGCTATCGTATTCACCCTCTCATTCATCGTATCACACTTCATGGATAGTGCAGAAAGAGTTGCTTGTATAGCTGTTACTCCATCTAATTCCAAGATCCCAGCCGCCTTTGCCTGTGTCATTCTTGCTGTGGGACACTGGTAGTTATTTGCCGACATTGATTCTATCAAATTGTAGGCTTCCTCGTAACTCTTCACCATGAATGCACCGCCCAATGCTGCATCAATGCTGGTTCTGACATTTCCACGTAGCCCGTTATAGAAGGTGTTCATTTGTAACCACTTGGGCAATCCATGATGTGGCATTTTCTGAGTAATTCCTTGTATCTCTCCCATGCCTCATATAGTGACTCTCCATTCTACTGCTCAAACATTGTGATGTCATTCCTCATTTTCGTAGTCTTCTCCGGTGGGAAAAATTTGGCAAGAAATTTTTGAGCCAAATCTTCCCACGTAGTGATGGAACCCGGCGGTAAAGAATGTAACCAACTCTTCGCCTTGTCCCATAAAGTGAATGGGAACAAGCGAAATCTCACTGCCTCATCCGACACCCCATTATACTTGAACGTGTCGCACATCTCCAGAAAACTGATCAAATGCTCATTCAGATCGTCGTTTGCCATTCCCCCAAACTGACATGAGTTCTGCATCATCTGAATGGTCCCAAGCTTTATTTCAAAAGTGTTCGCAGCCATCATTTCTTCCTTATCAGAATTTTTGAACTCGTTCCTTGTTTCCTCAATCCACTTACTCAACTTTTGAAATCGTATGTCAATGTCGTCCTCAAAAGGTAGCAAGTCTGGATGTTTAGATCGTGTTTACATAAACCAATGTCGAAAACCTGAAATAGAGAAAACAAAAATAAAAATGTTTAAGTAAAACTGGACTAGTTAAACTGATATTGTAAATACAAATATTAAAATCTCGGCTAAATTGTCCCCGACAACGGCGCCAAAAACTTGTTGGGTAAAATCAATACGCTTAAAAACACGCAAGTGCACGTGGTCAACAAGTAATATAGTAGTGAGTAAAGTATCGTTCCCACGAGGACAAAATATCAAGAATCTTAACTTCACAATTATCAATTTTGTATTAACCCTAATTTTATTAAACTAATCAATTCGATGGTTTTTAAAATAAATAAAAGAGACTAAATTAATAAATAATTAAACTATCACAAAACAATCACCAATACCAAAATTCGGAATTTCAAACAATTAATGGAGAATTAGACTTATGATTTCACCTGAGCTTCACTCTGATTTTCAAACCTTTATTCCAACTCAATTCAATATCCCAATTTATTAATCAAGAACACGAACGTAGTAAGAGCCACCTCTCGATACACTAATACCATATTAACATCAATCCACAATAAAGATAGAAATCCGTTACACACCTAAATTAACCAACTCACTATATCTCTATGTGAACTGCAATCAAAAAGGTTGAAGTTTAAGCTCTCTATACGATTACATGCGATGTCAAGAGTATCTCTACCTTAACAATAATCACAAATCTGCTATCGACAAAATTCATGACACATGCTATATTAACTAGGTCTAGATTCGAATCTCCTCTCTCGATTCCTTTCAAATCCACAAAGAACTGTTGATCAGGAAATTCATAAATTCACGCACAAATTAACATAGATAAACTGAAAATATCTTATTGAATTGAAAATCAAAGTTATAGAATCATCGTTACGCCCAAAGATCCATCACAAGTCTAATAAGTAAATTAGTTCATAACGAATGAATTAAAAACTGAATAATTTGTTGAAATCATCATCCCAATTACAAATAGATGAAAGAAAAGAGGAATTATGGAAAACCCCTTCACGTAGCCTCGATTTGCAACCGTCATAATAATCTCCAAAAATAACTCCTCCAACGTTCTCTCTTCAATCCTTCAAATCCCTCTTAAATTCTTGTCTTTGTGTTATACGATTGTTGTTACTCTACGTAAAAGCAAGCTCTGCTTTCTTGTGGATGAATTCTTCTTTTATTAGAGACCAAACACACTAGCCAAGCCAAACAAATCGTGCCCCAACAGAAGTCAGAACCAAACCGAAATGTTCAGGAAACGGGACCCCCGTCCCGGCGGGGGGTACAAGCACAAATAGGCCCACCCCGGCGGGCTGACTTCAAAATTTCTAAGTTCCAACTTTTTTCCACTTTTGCTCCAAAAAGACCACCTTTCCTCACCAATTGCATCCATGACCACCCTACACATAAAATATCATGAAACGAGTAAAACCGAACACAAATCATGAAAATAACTACGAATCTAAACTTGAATTGAATATCGATTCGTGTATATAAAATCCACTTATCAACAGTCAATTAACACCTTGGACAAGTTCGTTCAGTTAGCATTGTGTCCGAGCAATGTTCTCTCTATTTTCCTTGATCTGTTTTTCAGATCTTGCTTCTTTGTTTTGGAGAACTGAAAGAATCATATCATTATGTTTTTCCTAATTTGCATAAGATTTCTGGAAGTCGTAGACAGAAGCTTTCAAGTTGAGGATATTGTCCAGCATAATTGTATGTTGAAGGTCTTGGTGTTTCTACATTTCGAGTACAGCCTCTCTTTGCTTGGCAGCTAACTAGAAGTGGATCTCATCTCTGTTCGACATACTCTTCAGAATCTCTTTGATAATTTCCCTTAACCTCTTTGTAAGCTCAGTATTCATAGTTCCAGGGAAATTATCTGTAGCTGTGATCATTTGATTCAGCCGAATATTGATGAGATCAGAGTGAGATTCCAAACTTGCTTCTATAGACTTGACCATTTTCTCAGAAGTTTCTTTCAAGTCATCCTTGATAGTCAGGCTTGGGAGTGTATCATTTGCTTGTGGATTATTAATCGGAGGGGTTCTCTGTTGGGATTGATCTTGCAAGTTGTAAAGAGCAAGATCAAGACTAAAGTAGTCATTTGATGAGGAGGAAGGTATATCAGATGGAGGGGCTTGGGTATGAATGTCTGGGATAGGCGACTCTACGATTTTGATGTGGGACTCTACGATGTGGTTGGAGTCTGGAATCGTAGAGGTGGTGATTTGTGGTTGTAAGGTACAGTTGACTTCATTTGCTTCTTCAGTTACAGAATTTTGGGATTCTGTACCTGGAAATTGTTTTACTAGATTGAGAGTCACTTCAAACCATCGAGTGAATTTATAAAAATAGCTAAATGAAGATGATGGTAAGTGAATAGCTCTGAATTTGGTAGGAATAGACAATACCTCTGATTTATCTTTTTATGAGGAATGGTTGGTAAGAAGCTTCTTGGCAAAGATGACTTTCCCTAGAAATCCATGAGCCAGAATTGAGATGGCTGGATATTCCTTGAAGCTCTAGAACATGTGATCCCATGAGTTCGGGATTTGAGCTTGATGGTATGCCATCATGGGTAGATAGGAAAATAGTTGAGTGTACAGATAGCTCCTATATCCATCTTTCCCTACACCAGTGATTTGAGGATCATCATCATCTTCTTCCTCTTCATTATCTTCATTTGAAGATTCCATTATCTCAATGGGATTTTGATGACCTTTTACTGGTTCCTCTTCATGTCTTGTAGGGACATCTTGATTTTGGGCAGGAATCTCCTCTTCTACCGAGTGGATATCATGAGGCTCTCCCTCAGTATGATCATCTTCTTGTAGATTCAGCAAGTCCCCCTTAGCTGGAACATCTTCTTGAGAGATCAGAAACTCCCCCTCAGCTGGTGTATTCTCTATCATGAGAATTTCAGGGATCTCCCCGTCAGCTGGAGCACTGTCCTCTTTATTTGCTTGGGACAATTCTTCTTTTGCAGCCATATTCTTGGCTTTCTTTTTCAGCACCTTTTCATTTTCAAGAATATACTTCTTGACCAGCTTTCTTTTTGATTTGCTGGGTTTAGCCACAACTTCTGGACTCTCTTGAGTCTTAGCCTTATCATGTTGAACAGCCACTCTTCTTGAAGAAGCTTCCTCCATTTCTGCCACACTTGGCCTGGTCTCACAGAATAGCAGAGACTCTATGATTGATGTAACTATTGATCTTTGGGACTTATGACTAGTTTTGTTCTTCTTAAGGAGTTGTGATATGGTGGCTTGGTCCTCTTCAGCTTCATCTTGCTACTGCTTCTTTCTTAACCTCCTTAGAATTTCTATATAAGAGGATTCTACAGGAATGTCAGTTGTAAATCCTTGAGGTTCTTCGATCTGTCTAGCCCTTAGCTTTCTCTAACCCTTAATTTTTCTGGCAAGAGCAGAGGGTTCTCCCTTGTTGGCTTCTCCTTCTTCTTTAGCTTCTTCCCTGACAACAGACATGTTTCCTGGAATGCCTGCGTTTTGTAGATCCCTAGTTCTTTCACTGGACTCTGTCATCATTCGCACATACTCAGCAGGATTTCTCTTCCAGTTTTCAAACAACTGCTGGGTAATTCTTCGATTTGGGTTGATGGCTTCTCCTTCTTCATCCCCAATTTTGTCATCCAGTGCTGATTGCAGAATGATACTTATGAAACGCCCATATAGCATCTTTTGAGAGCTTTTTGATTTCTTCGAGTTCAGGATCCACCTTCGGATCCACTCGAGTAATACAGCTCCATAGTTGAGTTTTATGCCATTAAACATGGACGTCGTGAGCTTAAGTTGAGCTTTATTCACCGAGTCATGACATGAGCTCTTGCAGCATATGCATTTTCCAATAATGTCAGCCAAGAACTCATACCTTTGTGGGAACTCCTTCTTTTTGTATCCTTTATAGAGGGGTTTTTCTTATGATGCATTTTCCTTAGACTCTCTTGGAAGTTTATGATGTCTAAGAATGGGTGCCCTTCATTCTTGAAACCTAGGGCCAGATTGAAGTCCTCTTCCCTTAGTCTCATTTCTACTCCCTTTACTCGAGTAGTGATGGTGTTGTGTTCGAACACACCATTCTTATAGAACTCATTCACTAGCTTGGGATAGATGAGTGTATCGGTGCTCAACGCATCTTCGAGACCCGCCTTCTTAAGTAAAGCCAACGTCTTGTGAAATTTTGGTGGAGCAGTCTTGAACTCGTCGAAGAAGAGTCTGTAGCCTGAAACCACATTTGAAGCAGCCATTGATTCTATAGTTGGAGGTGAGATACGACTGAGCTTTTTGCTGATTTAGGGTTTTGCTTTTGAGAGAGAGAGAGAGAGAGGATGAGAGAGATAATCTTTTGAACTTCAGATTTCAGAAACATGATTTCAATTTGTACTTGTAACTTCCCTCTCTCTTTTTCACTTAGTGGGACATGTGTCAATTTTTGCTTGGCTCTACGATTTTGACTGTGCAGGAATATACTGATTTTCCCTTGGCCTTTTCAGAGCTGAGGTGTTCTTAGGAAGACTACGATCGTTGAGATAGTCTTATGTTTGTTGAGTCTGTCCTGTGATCGTCGAGTCTGTCCTACGATTGTCGAGTCTGTCCTACGATCGTCGAGTCTATCCGAATCCTTGTGATGAGTTTTTGATAAAGCATTCTTTTAAGGCAGCTCGGGAAGGGCCAACCTCTTGGAGAGATTCAAGGGTTAGGTTTGTTCCTGAGCCACCTCTTAGAGAGATTGCCTTGTTATGAAGCTTGTCATCACAGGATGAGCTTTTATCATCGTTGAGTCTGCACTAAGATGGTTGAGTCCTTGCTACGATCGTTGAGGTAGTTGTCTGTTCAGCTCTACGATCGTGAACTTCCCTTAATCATGTCTACAATTTTGAGTTCAGCCTTTGTATCTGTCATGGTTAGCACAATCTAGAGCATATATTTCATGGTTGTATTTTTAGCATTCCTAGCTCACTTATTAACTTATTAAATCTAGATTCATCTAGTGGTTTTGTAAAAACATCAGCAAGTTGATTTTCAGTAGGGATATATTGTAAAGATATAGTTCCATTTTGCTTATGATCCCTAATGAAGTGATACCTTATTTCTATATGCTTTGTCTTAGAATGCATGACATGATTATGAGTTATTGCTATGACACTTGTGTTATCACAGTGTATGGGAATAGATTTGAAATCGAACCCACAGTCAGCTGGCTGATTTCTCATCCATAAGATCTGAGCACAGCAACTGCCAGTAGCAATATATTCAGCTTCTGCAGTTGAAGTAGACACTGAGTTTTGCTTTTTGCTGAACCAGGACACAAGTCTGTTTCCAAGAAGTTGACAGGTGCCACTGGTACTTTTTCTATCTATTTTTCATCCTGCAAAATTAGCATCTGTGTATCCTATTAGTTCAAATGAGGATTCCTTGGGATACCACAGCCCCAAGTAGGGTTTATCCTTGAGATACCTGAAGATCCTCTTTACAGCAGACAAATGTGACTCTTTAGGGTTAGCCTGAAATCTAGCACATATGCATCTTGCAAACATTATATCCGGTCTACTGGCAGTTAGGTATAAAAGAGACCCTATCATCTTTTCTCATATCTTATTTAGTAGGTCTTTGATGTACTTGGCTTGGTTTATGAAAATTCCTTCTCCAGTCTGCTTTACTTGCAGTCCAAGGAAGAAGTTCAGCTCACCCATCATGCTCATTTCAAACTTGTTTTGCATTAGCTTAGAGAATCTCTTGCATAACTTTTCGTCAGTAGAACCAAAGATAATGTCATCAAAATAGATTTGGACTAGTAAGACTTTGTCTTTATGCTTTCTAAGAAATAGAGTGGTATCTACTCTACCTCTAGTGAACCCATTTTCGATTAAGAAGTTAGTCAATGTTTCATACCATGTTCTAGGTTCTTGTTTAAGACCATATAAGGCTTTATCTAATCTATAGACATAATTGGAAAGAGATGGATTGATGAAACCTAGAGGTTGCTCTACGTAGACTTCTTCTTGGAGTTCTCCATTTAGAAATGCACTATTGACATCCATATTGTGACAACCCCAAAATAGGTCCATTCCACCCAACCCATTCTGAGTTGTCATATACATGGTACAGAAACAACTACAACTTTTACAACCCATAAGCTGTGAGTTTGAATACAAACATTGTCATCTAGACAATATCCACATGCAAATAAATCCCCATCATAATTATTGATACATAATTTTACAAAAAAAATGGTGAGGACTACTAAACAACTCTCTCTAGAACCTTCATTCCATACCCCGACTAGTACTCGCTACATTCTCGCCTCCTGAGAAAAAAAATGGAACAACAAGGAAAAGGGTGAGCTCAACTAGCCCAGTAAAGAATATTATGACTAAGATAATATACAACAAATTATCGTTAGTCTTCAACAGGGAAAAATCTGATAGAATACAATAGACAACAAGTTTTAGATCAACAACTGCAGCGAAAACAACAATTCATTAGAAGAGTTAAGTAGAGAATAAAATCTACTAACATCTATGAATTTAAAAGTCCATCATCAATATTGTATCCCTGTAACATCAATCAATATATATCTCAAATCAAATCAAATATTCATCTTTGCACTACAGGCCAAAGATATTCATCAGTCGGTCATGTTCATCTAAACACCTGTTCATCTTTGCACTACAGGCCAAAGATATTCATCAATTGTTCATGTTCATCTCAACACCTGTACATCTTTGCACTACGGCCAAAGATATTCATAATAAAATCAACCATCTTTGTACTACAGGCCAAAGATATTCAGTATCAACATCATTTAGGACTGAGGATGATGAAAAATATTTTAAAGGAAACGAATCCAGTGAAACAAAATAACAAGTATTAAGGATTCGTACTTTAAACAATCTGAGTTCAAAAATACTTCATAAATAATCATACTGAAGTAAAATTCAAGAATGATCAAAACATAGATCCAATCAAAGCTAGTATTCAGAATAGATATTTTGGACAAAAAGAAGAAATTTCATTTTTTTCGGTGAATAGTGTCGTATTCGTGAATAGTGCCGTATACGTGAATAGTGCCGTATACGTGAATAGTAACTCCGACACCAAAAGATAGAAATTTCATAAAAAACATCATCACACTTCGTGAATAGTACTCGTGAATAGTAACTCATGAATAGTAACTCGTGAATAGTAACTCGTGAATAGTAACTCATGAATAGTAACCCCGGCATGAAAAAGTTCCAAATTTGATAAAAAATTCCAACCAATATTTCAGCATCATGATATTGAAGAAATAATATCATTTGAGAAGAAAATAACATCATTTACCTCGAAAGACAGCACTTCTAGATAAAACACCGGATATAAGCTATGACTTGAACTTGCACCGTATAGCAATACTCAAAGTATACTCAAAATACTCACAAGAATACGCTCGATAATATAGAGAGAAAAAACTTCAGTTTCTGGTGTGATTTTCAATTCTAACCTAAGCACCTATTTATAGGAAATTGCTTAGAACACCAAAGCAGAAAATTTAATATAATATTAATATATATATATATATATATATATATATATATATATAATCTTCTACGCCAACCTTAAAATCTGAAATCAATCATTTAACACATGCTCCCTTCTAGAAAAATAAATAAAAACGTTTTTATTATTAAAAATATTTTAAACTTCCAAAAATCAATTATTTCGGAGCTTTGGAACTTCAATAATTCATAATAAATAGCCCTTTTGCCAGAAAATTCGAATCTCGCAAGTTTTTATAGAAAATTCAATTCTCTACAACTTTGCAGAAGGAAGTTTTTCCAAATTCCAAACAGAAATTGACCGAAATCCATAAACAGGTGATTTTACAGGCTATAATCAAATTTTCAGTCAAGAAACAGGTCTACCGACACACAAAATCTGTTTTTAATATTCATTACAACAAAAATATTCTTTCTCCTCATATACTCATATATCCCACATTCATCGTAAAAATATCACCGTTAATATATTATTAAAATAATATATTTAAATGAATTATTTTATCAGAAAAAGATAAAATATTAATTTTCAACAATTGTCACATTAAAAATTTTATCCATCTATATCCACATAAAATCAATATTTTTCTCATCATATAAATCAATAATTAATTATTCACGAATAATATTACAGAATCACAATATTGACAACCAGGCAGTTCCCAGGAAAGAGGGGGCTTTCCAATAAGAATTTCTCCTTACTGGCGCGCAATTAGGTGACCAAACCTCTCCTTAGACAGAACTTTCTAGACATTGCCAATAATGTTATCAAATAATATTATTCAGATAATATGAATTATTGCTTCGATAATGAAAAATACTGTGTAGTGACAATTATTGAAACAACGGTAATATAAAATATTAATGCAGCAATTATTGAATCAATAACATAAAATACAGAACAGTAATAATTATTGAGTAGTGCCTTCTTACGTAAGAATCAATAATTGGTGCAATACCGTGTGCTACTGTGCAACAACGCGTATTACTGTGTTTTAACCACCGGGTATTCCAACAGTATTAACGGTAACAACTACGCCGTTTTTTATAAACAACTTATACTTGTCGTTTTCTTCATCCAATCGCTTTCCGTTATGGGGCCCACAAAAGACTGCGCCGTCGTACGAATATTCCCCGACAGCAAGAATATTCCACGACCAAACGAATATTCCTCGTCAACAATGAATATTTTATAACCACCTGCTTATTTAAAATATTTGCGCATTTTACCCATAACTAACCACATTAATCAAATCAACCCTTACTATTTCAAAATAATAAATAAAGGAAATTCCTTTTTATTTAAAAATTTTCGGGGTATTACACATCTGGAAGACTTTGAACTTCATGTGAGCCGCAAAGGCAAGAAAGATTCTGATGGCTTCTAGTCTGGCAACAAGTGCAAATGTCTCATCATAGTCGATATTTTCTTCTTCAGAATAACCCTTTGCAACTAATCTTGCCTTGTTTCTGGTTATGACCTCATTTTCATCCATTTTGTTTCTGAAGACCCACTTAGTTCCTATCATAGGATGGCTCTTCCTGCATTGCTTCTATCCAGCTGGAGTCTTCCATAGCACCCTCTATCTTCTTTGGCTCTATTTGTGACAGGAAGCTTAGATAAAAACATTCATTATGAGTAGCAACTCTTGTTTTGACTCTGGCACTCGGATCTCCAATGATTAGATCCCGAGTGTGATCTCTTGCCCATCTGTTACCGGTTGAGACATTTGTCCTGATGCCTTCCTGTCTTAAATCTTCAAGGTCTATTTCTTCTTCTTGGAGTGGAGGCTCACTATCTTGCATGGAACTCTCTACGATCACATTCTCATACTCTACGATTTCACTATCTGGCACTGCTATCATAGTGTTGAGCTCGACGACTTCATTCGTAGTGTCTGCACTATCGATCGTAGTGTCTTGAGGTACTGCTTTGTCTAAGTCAGTTTCATCAAAGATGATGTGTATTAAGAATTCAACATTTTAGTGTCTTCTTGTTGAACACCCTGTAAGCCTTGCTGTCTGTGGCATATCCAAGAAAGATTACTTCGTCTGACTTGGGCTGGAATTTTGTCAAATACTGCTTTCCATTGTTGAGAATATAGCAAGCACATCCAAAGACATGAAAGTAGCTGACACTTGGCTACCTTCCTTTCCATAGTTCGTAGGGCATCTTCTTGATCGTAGAGTAAACTAATGATCTGTTCTGTGTGTAGCATGCAGTGTTGATAGCTTCTGCCCATAAGTATTCAAGCAAACGAGCTGCTACTAGTAGAGTCCTTCCAGCCTCTATCAGTGTTCTGTTCATTCTTTAGCAACTCCATTTTGTTGAGGAGTTCGTGGAGCTGAAAAGTTATGGCTGATGCCATTATCTGAGCAGAACTTGTCTATTTCTGAGAAATTGAATTCTCTTCCATGATCACTCCTTATGGCCTTGATTTTCTCTCCTTTCTCATTCATCACCAGTCTGAACATCTTGATTAATTCGGAGCTCGTTTCATCCTTTGAGGTTAGGAAGAATACTCGTGTGAATCTAGTGTAGTCGTCGACTATAACTAGAGAGTATCTTTTTCCTCCAAGACTAGTTGTTGGGATTGGCCCAAAGAGATCCACGTGGAGCAACTGCAGGGGCTTATCAATGGAGTTGGCAGTCTTGCTCTTGAATGAGCTTCTGGTTTGCTTTCCAAGCTGGCAGGCGTTGCATGGCCTTTCCTTCACAATGTTAAACTTGGGTAGGCCAGCTACGAGGTTTTTTGACGCCAGTTTGGACATGCTTTTGAAGTTTAAGTGAGACAGCCTTCTATACCATAGCCAGCTCATTTCCTCGGATGCTTTTGCCAGAAAACATATTGTCTCATCAGAGCTTAGTTGACCAAGATCCACTATGTAGGCATTTCCGTCTCTTATTCCGGTCAACTTTACGGCAGATGTCTTCAAATCTCTGACTTGACACTGATTGTTGAGAAATGTTACTTGGTGACCCTTGTCGCAGAGTTGGCTGATACTTAGATGGTTGTGTTGGAGTCCTTCCACATAAGCTACTTTGCTGAAAGATACTGCACCATTGCCAGCAGAGCCATATCCTCTTGTCTTGCCCGAGTCATTATCTCCAAAGATGACTGAGGGACTCTCCTTTTCTATGTAGTTAGATAGTAGAGCTTTATTCCCTGTCATATGCCTCGAGCATCCACTGTCCAGATACCATGTTGAGGTCGTGGAGCTCTTTTCCTGTCAACACATTTGAACCTTCATTTTGGTACCCATATTTGTATGGGTCCTTCATTGTTAGTGCCTTTGGGGACCCAAATTTGTCTAATCTTGGGTCTCACATGCATGGAGTTATAATAACACTTTGTAGCCCTATGACCATATTTGTTGCATATGAAACATCTATTATGATGTATGCCTCTGTGTGTGTGGTGATTTATCTTCCACTTGGACTTGTGTGGTTCCTTAGTTAACCTTCTGTTAAACTGATTCTCTTTTTTCTACGTGTCCTTAAGTTTCATAAATAGTGATGAGTGTGCCTTACATCTACTGTACCTTCCCAGTTGATTCGTAGAGTTGGTTTTTCTTGACTCTACGATTCTTCAAGGTTGGTGAGTAGAGGTTGGGTTACTCTTCTCCTTTATGAAACCCAGACCAGCGTGAGATCCTTTACTTTTCTAAATATAACTAGAAATAGTAGAACAAGGTTGAACTGACTCTTCTAACCGTGAGGATTTCACAAAGGCAATGCCTCTACCAAAACATGAGGCATTACTAATGCTAGTTTCCATTGTCTTTTCCACACAAGGTTCTGAGATGAATTCCCCAAAGCCTAGACTTGTCCTGTTTAATGTGCTTCTTTAACTAGAGAGTAGGCAGTCCATGGACGATGAAGATTTGTTCCATGCAGAGATAGTCTTCTCTAAATCCTCAACTTTAGATGTTAGAATAGACTCTCTTTGTGCATTGAGTGTGTTTGTCTGTTTTAAAGTTTCATTCTCAGCCTCAAGCTTGGAAAGAAGATTAGTACTTAGAAGGGCTGTTTCAAGCTCTTCTCTAACTTTCTTCTTCTCCTCTAGAAGAAGTGAATGATCTTTAGAAAAAACTCTGAACCACTTTATGTATTGATGTAAATCAGTGGTTATGTCATGCAGTGCAGTTCTTAAGTCGTTCATGTCTACATCAGGTTAGTTAAAATAAAATACCTCATCGATACTTATATTATGTATATTGAGGCTTTGTTTGTCCTTTGCATGTTTGGCCATTAAGCACAGAATGGCCATTTGTGGTTCTTCTTCATCTCCGGAGTCAGCATTTGAGTCATTGTCTAAATCACTCCACGATCCTCTAGCTACCAGGCCTTTGTCTCTTTTCTGAGGCCTCTTATTTCCTTTGTATTCCTTTTTTGCATGTTTTTTCTTCTTTAGTTCTTCTTTGATAGGTTTGTTGCAGTTGGAGATGAAGTGGCCAGGCTTTTTGCAGTTGTAGCATAGGTCATTCATTTGCTCCTGACTGCTGTAATTGCTGACCTTCTTTGGCTTGCTGATTCTTCCTTGTCGCATGAATCTTCTTAGTCTCTTTACCAGCATAGCAAAGTCATCGTCATCGTCTTCATCATCATCAGAGTCAATCTCAGTGTTGACCCTTGATATACTTTCAGTTGCCTCGAGAGAAACACCCTTATCCTTCATTCTTCCTTCTGATAAGGTTTCAACACGTTGGGTCAGTTCCAGTTCGTAGGTCAGGAGATTGTCGTATAACTGTTGAACTGTCATCTTATTAAGATTCTTTGATTCTCTTATTGATGTGGTCTTGGCATCCCACCTGCTCGGTAGGGCTCTCATGAACTTTATGGTCAGATCCTTGTTAGGATAGATCTTCACATACGCTTGTAGAGAGTTGAGCAGAACGTTGAACCTTTCATAAGTTGCAGTCACATTTTCTCCTTGTACATGAGCGAACATTTCATACTGTTGTGTCAGGAGAGACTATTTGTTCTCTCTGACTTCTTCAGTTCCTTCATGCATGATCAGCAGTGCTTCCCAAACTTCCTTAGTTGTTTTGTTGTTTACAACATTTTCAAACAGATCGTCCTCTAAGGATTAGAACAGGATGTTCTTAGCCTTCTTATCAAGTTGGACAACTTTCTTCTCTATGTCTGTCCATTCTTCTTTAACTTTGAGTTGAACTCTGTTTGGATCGTCATTGGTTGGTGCAAGCTTTGTTGGTATGTAGGGCCCATTTTGAATGGTCTCAAATAGATCTTTATCTATTGAGTCCATGTATGCCTGCATCCTGACTTTCTAGTTAGCAAATTTATCCTTGTTGTACATAGGTGGCTTGCTGCCTCCCCCGGTCCTGGATTCGCTTGGTACGAGTGTCATTGGATCTACTAAAGCATGTAAGCTGTAAAATAGAACATGCTTTGATACCAATTGTTAGTTCCTAGTTGGCACAATAGTTATCTAGAAGGAGGGTTGAATAGATATTTTAAAAAACTTTTCGTTTTAAACTTGTTCTTGGATGATGATTAAAACTTAGTGGAATTAATATTTGTTTTTATCTTCTTTACCAAGCAATGGAGTAATGAGGGTGAGGCAGTTATGGCAGTTATAACAGATATAGCAGTTATGATATGAATGTAAATGACACAGTCGTTTTTAAGTGGTTTAGAGCACTTAAAGCTCCTAGTTCACTCTTCTACTCAATGAGTAGGATATCCACTAAGGATGTCTGTTACAACTTCTGAATCACACATATTCCTTCTAGACCAGCAGTTTAAGAACTTCTTAGTTCACTCTTGAACACTTCAAGTGCAGCAGACTTGGCTTTCTTACAGTTCACTACGAACTCTTCAAGTCCAGCAGATTTGGTACACTTCTTCAGTTGGTTGATAATGTTATGTTCTTAATGGTTGCTACTCAGTCGCTGTGTAAGCACTTGTTCTAAAGAACTGAGTAGCCGAGCAAGCTTTGCAATATCTCAGATCGTAGAGTTGAGCTTGAGAGAGATGTTCACGTTGTTTGTTCAATGCTTGCTTAGTTTTCTCTCATCTGTCTGATCTGTATATATGTGATGATGAAAACTATCCGTTGGATCCATCTGTTGTGGCATTAAATGCGTCTGAACTTTTTGTACTGTGATGGAGACATTTCTGCACATCTTCTGAATTCTGCATTCTGGCCCACTGACACTGCAGGCTGCTTTCTCACCTACCACCTGCAAAGGTGTTTTGTCCCTCTTACCCATGGTACTATCCTTAGCTTCTTCAATACGCTTCTTTGTTGCATACTAAGGATATTTCATATACTCTGGGACTGATGAGTATTGCAGCGTCTAGGATCCATTTCTCACATGTTGAAATCACAGATCATGAGGCTTGACGTCTTCTGACATGAAACAGATGATGCTCTACGATTTGGATCGTGGTGTGCTACGATTCAGATCGTAGCGTCTTTGACATCTTTGCACACTACAATGCTATCAGTCGAGAGCACTACGATTTCCCTTAAACCCTTGCACACTACGATCTTCACTTGCTCGTGTTGTTGACTCTACGTTCCCGAGAGCACACTACGATCGTTGACTTGTAAACTTCATGTTTCCTTCAGCATACTACGATCGTGGAGATGGCTCGGCAGACGTTGGGACTACTCTACGATTTCCGAAGAGTCCCTTCAAGGCATGCATACTACGATCTTCAGGCTCTACATTTTCTACCTTGACTTCTGCAATGTTGATCAGATTGATGCACTATGATTTCTTCAATACTAGTCTATTACATCTCCAGATCAACCTAACAATTTTGATCTTTCTATCTATACATTCTCTAACAGAATGGTACACGTTGAGAGCTCAGATCAACCTAACAATTTGATCTATTACTAAGTCCTTGTACATGTATTCATTGAAGGACCTTACAAATAATCATATAAAACATCAAATCATAATATGCATTCTCCCAACAAAAAAGGGCCAAAGTAGCACCTACGTCTGTTCTTCATTTTCTGGAAAACCCAAAAAATGAAGAACAACGTTGTCAGACATTTTGCTAGCTTAGATCTTGCTGTGATGTTGTGTAATGACCTTGAAACTTGATTTCAGTTGTAGTATTACATGGATACTACGATCATGATACTCTATCTTCCCAGAAATCTTAATAACAAAGAATTTAAAGTCGGTCAACCCTCCTACCTTGTTAATTAGCGATGAAGGTCTGGGTAGGCTCAAGAACAGGCCAAGAACACCTATAGCGACGGGTTTGTCGCTATAGGACCCATTAGTGACACTTATTTTAGGAAAATAATTATTTTTATTAAATAAATCGAATTAAATGGGTTTTAATTATTAAAAATACAAAATAAATTCTTAAAAATTATTTTAAAGCCTAAAAAATAGTTTTAAATTATTTTGAGTATATTTCATAAATATTTAATACTTTTTGAATATAAATGGTATTTAATTTATTTAATTATAATATTAAATAAATTATTTAAAAATAATTTTAATAGATGAAAGATCATGAAAAATAATATTATGGCAGAAGAAAATATTATAATTTATTTTTAGTGACTTTTAATATTTTAGGATGAATTTCATTAATTAATCAATATTAATGATAATTAATTTATTTATTAAATATATTAAATAAATTATGAAAAAATAGAATAAATCATTTAAAAATCATATGAAAATGATTTAAGTGTTATTAAAATATTTTAAGTTATAAAATATAATTTTGATATTTTGTCATGAAAATATTAATATTTTAATATTAATAGCAATTATTGGATAATGAATTTAATTGTTTAAAAATCATATAAAGGTGATTTTAAAGTATTAAAAATACTTTGATATATTATAAATATATTATAATATTATGACATGTATTTTATTAATATTTGATAATAAATAGATATTAATGATAATAGAATATTGTGGTATTTATATTATATACATACGACTTTAATGATTGAAAATTTATGATAAATGATAATAATTATTTAAAAATTATTACGAGCTTATGAAAATTATTTTGAATGATACTAAAATTATTTAAGTTAATTGTTAAGTGTTTAGGCAGAGTTTAATTGAACTTAGACTCGATAAAAGTCCGACTAGACCGTCGGGATGTTAGTTTTGTGTCGGGTTCAACTCAGACTGCAATAGTTTGACTTGATACCGAGTTTTATGTGTGTTGTAGACTGATAGGGTTATGTGTTATGTGTTATGCGTTTAGGTTATTGTATGTATATATATATATATAATAATAATATTATATTATGATGATATTATTCTAATATTGGAGATCTATATTACTAATATTAGGTCTTCGGGTAAAGCGTTAAAAAGTGTGTAACGATAATCAACGAAACAGACAAGTTTTACTTAACTCTACTTAGAGTTGTTTCATTCAAATATACTTATGGATAATCATTGCTGATTGCCATTGTAGAATTGTACTCTGTACATATTGCTTGTATAAGTCAGGTATGAAAGTTTGATCACCTTCATTACCATTCGGTCCAGATATATTTGTTCATGTTTAATACTTGTTCATTCAAAAGTTTGTTCCTGTTAGTTCACAATTATATTGTTGAATTATAGCCAGCTTATTATTCGGATTCTTTCAATCATGATACATCGTTAATTTATTGAACTTAAACTTGCTGGGAAATCTTATGCTCACCCTTTCTATATCATGATAAACATTGCAGATTAAGACGAATACGTCAGATACAAGGAAAGGTCAAGGACAGTTCCAACTTAAAGTTAATGTGTGCGATTAGATTTGTATAAGTATTGTATATTAATGTTATTGTAAGTTAAATAAGTTATGTATTGTGTATAAGTTAAGGTTACTTGACCTTGGGGAAATAGTGTGTAATGTTTAATGTATAAACAATTTATGTTTATATCTTTCGCAAATAGTAATAGTTGTATAAAATGATTGTATCGGATCCGCAGTGATTAGGGACCCAGATTCGGGGCTATCACATTGGTAACACGGATGTCGGGGGGTGCCTAACACCTTTCCTCCGCATAATCAAGCCACCGGACCCTAATGAATCTCGGTTTCACAGACCCGTTTAGCAGTGTCACATCACTGGGTCAATGTGCAAACCTTTTCTCGGTTTTATTGGTACAACCATTTAAAAAACCAACTGGCGACTCTTATAGTCCCATTGTCGACATATACATGTTAGCCCTTTTTCACAACTTATTTTTTCAAACAAATCTCACCTAATATGAGAACACCAAAGAACAAGAACATAAAAGGGACAAATAAAAATCCCGATGTCGACAGGTGACGACTCTGCTGGGGACTCTAGTAAGAGGGCTTAAGCCGCTATTATAATCTTTTCAAAACTGTTTTATGCTTGTGTGTAGATATTGCATTTACATTTATGATGAATGTGTACTAATGCATATATTTACCGCGCTTAATGTTTTACACTATATCTGCTTATGATATTAGTGCTTCACACATGTCATCATTTTTCATAAACGGTGAGACACGTTGTATGTGAATGTATGTTGTGTGGTTCTTCCACCAGGAGGATATCCTGTCGGTGTTTGATTATTGGACTCGTAGGAAGACTAATTCCAACGAGGCTTAGGAAAGGCACCACCCAGATTCGCTATAGTTGAAAGACCGGATTAACTTCACGTCAAGTAGATTGCGATGATCTGGGAACCTTCATGCCAAAAAGCCGTAAGAGTAGCCTAAGATAGGTCAACCTCTGATAAATCAAACGCGAAGGAAAGTCTCTTCATGCTTTCTCATTTCAAATTACTCGTAAAGTTAATTACTTGTAATTTCATTCCATATGCATCTCCCATGTAATGAGAAAGATGAAGAAATATGTGCACACACATATTTATATGTTATCCTATATTACAAATAGCTAACATCCATTTTGCAGGACAATATTCCTAAAACGGATACATCACATAGCATGTAAACATTACATATTCCCTAAAGACTAAACTATGCATGTCTTTCGCAGGGAAACAATCAAACCTATTACCCGTTCAAAATCCAAAAAGGCTACGGGCCTATAACCAACCATGTCTTTATCTGACCAGTCTAATCCCGTTTCCCACGAAGAATTCGACGATTTAAGTAAACAGATTACAAATTTGGCTGTTCTGCTTGAAGAACTACATCAATCTACTCAGGGCCCAAAAATGCCCACACACACAGAATCCTCTACACATGGAGGAATCCAAGGTTTGGATAAAATAAATCTAAAATTTCTGTTAATTACATACAAAAACCCTGAAAACACCCATCTCAAAGGAGATTCAAACAACGGTGATATTAAAAAAAAGGTCCTTCAAATGGAAGAAACCCTTCGTTCTATCAAAGGAATTGGAGCACACGTAGTGTCTCATATACTGACCTTTGTATATTCCCAGAGTTCATTATCTAGAAAAATTCAAGACTCCTGACTTTGAAAAGTACGACGGGTTAGTAAATCCTTACACACATTTGAAGGTGTTCATTGGAGAACTTGAATCTTATGCAGAGGACGAGAAGCTCAGAATGCAGCTATTCTAGAAGAGTCTGACTGGAGAAGCTCGTTCGTGGTATACCAGATTAGCCAACTCCAAGATTCATAGCTGGGAGGAGCTAGCTCACGCCTTCCTCACCCAATATAGCTTCCAGTCTCAGATGGCTCCTGACCGGTACCAGATTACCAATGTCAAGAAATAATCCAATGAGCATTTCAGAGAATATGCTCAAAGGTGGAGGCATCTTGCAGCCCAAGTTATTCCCTCTATGACAGAGTCAGAAATGGTTATGACCTTCATAGACATACAAGAAGCTCCTTTCTACGAGAGAGTCTTAGTTGGCATTGGTTAACCATTCTCTGAAATGATTAAACACGGGGATATGGCTGAGATATGATTGTAGTCAGGAAAGATTCAAGACCTAGCTTCCCTTAAAGTTGTTGCTGAGCACATCCAGACCAAAAATTATGGAAACAACCCCCGAAGGGTCCATAAAAAGAAAGAGGAGGACGTTTCCTTGATACTACAAGGCCAAAAAGGCAATCAGAATCTCCCTATCCAGAGGAAAAACTACTCCCTTTTTTAAGCTCAGTCTTCAAACCCTCCATTTCCTAAAAGTGGAGAAGTCAAACTCCCTTGAGTGTTCACACCCTTCGGGGACTCACTCGAGAACATTCTCAATCTTCTGACAACTCAAAAGAAAATCACGCATCTTCTTCCACCAACCAACCTGAATGGGAGGGGTTTAAATGCTACTCGGAAGTGCGCTTATCACGTCGGGGCACCTGGACATGATACTCAAGATTGTTTGGCCTTGAAACATAAGATCCAAGATTCGATAGACAACGGTGAGATTGTGGTCACCAAACTAGACCAACCTCACGTATAAGGCAATCCTCTTCCTCAACAAAAAGAGGAAGAACTCAATATGATTAATTGGAGCAGTGGACAAATTTCCAATTTTAATGGTGAATCATCCCAGACCATTAAAGATGGTGTTGACAAATGGGATTATGCCAAGTTCCACTTTACGATGGAACAAAATATGAAAGCTCTGTGTAAGCAAATGAAGTAATTGGCAGAACTAGTGACCCATCAACATCAAGTCACACGCCAATTAGTCAGCCAGGAGCATGGTAGTCTCCTCCTTCTTGTTATGAATACTCCATCGTTGCCTTCAGAAATTGAAACAATGGAGGAAAAAATTGTGTAGAGAGAAATGTTGGGTTTCGACACATAAAACGCAGCGGAATATAAACAATTTAAAGTGCAATTTCGAAACCCTAAAATAGGATCCATGTGAAAACCAAATTAATTTAGTGGTTAGAAATTTATACCGATTATTGAAGCTAGAATAGATGCGATCGAATCTCCAACACAATCCAAACGAATTGTGTCTCTACGGTATCCACACGAATTCCCGCGAATCATCGTACGATCTGCAGAAAAAGGAACCGCGGCACTAGCCACCAAGGATGAAGATTTTCGAAACTATTTTTCTCTAGTCTCTTTCTAAGAGCGACTAGGGTTTTCTTAGGTTATGATTCGTTACCTAAAATGGCTGCTATATATCATATATATTGTAGTTAATAGGAATTAATCAAAACCCTAATCTAATTAAAATAAAATTTGAATTTATATATATGTATATATCTTAATTAAGTCTTACTTGATTAATATACCTATATATAAATTATCCTATTAATTTAAATTCATAATTTAAATTATATCAATCATATTGACATATTTAAATATTTATAATTTAAATTAATTCCCTTTTAATTACGTTCTTTGTGTGTTACCCTATAGGTTATTATTATGTTGACAATAATTTTAAAATCATATTATAAAATTATAAACAGTGAGCGGCATCTAGTATTGCATCACTGCTACCCAATTAATAATAAGATCGATGATTCGATGCAATCTTTTCGTAACCAATGTTACAATGTAATTTAATCCTTTTAACCTTAATATCTTAGATTAAACTCGAGTCATGGAATGTGTCATACTCTTCATAATTTAATCTGAGTTTTCATGATCAATGAGTAGACTATATGATACAAATCACTATTTGAGCATGGCCATGCATTTCAAAGTCATACTCAATCAAGAGGCCTATGGATATCACCCCTAATATATAGGAGGTTTAAATTCCATCTAGATCACTGATATTCCTCACACGATTCATGATGTACCCAATAATTACCTTAATAGTCCATCCTATTAAAGGTGACCTTTAATGATATCAAAGCACATAAATTCATGTGTAGTAATATAGTGATTTCAGGTCGGAGGATCATTACATCATTGTCACTATGAGAATTGCTAATGACATTTCGTATAATGCTCCACATAGAATTCTCACGGTGGGTCTGTCCAGTACATCGTTCTCTAACATGTACATATGCACTGACTTAATATCTCATATATTTATGACCAATGAGATTTGGTCATTAGTCAATCCACATACTAGTCTCAATGCATCATTGTTGTCCCATCAACAATAATACTCGACTATGGACTTTTAAGAATAATGATACTAATTATAATTATATAATCTCATGTTCAAGTCACATACTTGAAACTATATAATTTGTATCATTATTCTAAGAAATTTTATTATGTTAACATTTATATAACGCAGTAAATAAAACTGTAATAAAATCAATCATTCATTCAATCAAATATAATATCAAAATGTTAAGTAATTATATCAAATAATTGGCCTCTAAGGCACAAACTCTAACAAGAAAATGCCAAAGCCCATCGAAATTTTGTCAATAGAAGGAAATTTATATACCTGGGCCAACCTATAGAGGAGATATTTCAGATGCTGCTTAATGAAGGAATGATCACCTCCCTTTTACCTCTAATTAATCCCCATTCAGGACGTTTCAATTCTGATGGAGTATGTCAATATCACTCCCATTCTTGCAGTCACAACATAGAAGAATGCTGGGCTCTCTGCCACCTTATTCAGAATCTAATTGGCTGCGGTGTCCTGCAACTGGCAGAAGATGATAATGTGTTATGTGAGAGGGAGAATACCGGTCCTACTAAATGGAAGGGATTGGTAGCATTTATATCCGATGAGGCTGATGGGACTGTCAAACCATTCATAATACAAGCAATTCAACTCAAATGAGTTGACGATCCTTTGAAAGTGGATGCTCCAGAGCCAATTAGCTTACCATTCAGACCACAATATTATGTTATCATCTTACAAAAAGTCCTACGGAATTATGGAGAAGCTGAAGGATCTACCACTCATACAACTTCTAAAGCGACGAAGGAAAAAACACTGTATCTTCCCCAACGGGAGATAAAGCCTACCATCAAATCAAATGGGAAAGTTCATATGGAGAAGATTGAAAAATTCCTCCGTACTATGGGTCATAATGAAGCCAAGGTTGTTTTAAGCTTGAGAGAAGCTCCACGTCAAATTTTAATACTGGACTTGGTCTTCACTTTCGAGGATCACAAGAAGATCTTACTGAAGGTTTTGGAAGAAGCCTACTTACCAAAATCAGTGGATGTGGAAACGTTTCAACATTTGGTTGATCACATTTTTATCAATAATGTGATACCTTTTACTAATGATGACATACCGCCTGAAGGGACCGATTATTGCAAGCCGTTATACCTTGGGGTTTTATCCTCCAAATAAATGTTAGTTGGAGTTTTGATAGATGGAGGTTCATCTTTGAATATATGTCCTTATGCTACTTTACTGAAGATGAATGTCAATCTTAAACGGATCCAAAGCAGTCATACAAATTATTAAAGCTTTTGACGGATCCTGCCGAAATTCAGTCGGAGAGATTGAACTGCTAATTGAGATTGATCCCCATATATTATGCGTATCTTTTCATGTGCTCAAGATAGATTCAGGATACAACCTGCTATTGGAAAGGCCATGGATTCATATGGATGGGGATGTCCCCTCCACTCTTCATCAGCAACTAAAATACATCATTAATGACAGCCTAGTCACGGTCAATGCTGAGCCGTAATGTCATAAACAGGGTGACATACCACTCATCAGCTTCAATTCAGAAGTTGAGTCGGTCAGTTTTTATGCCCTGGAGGTGAGCAACACGCACTATCACCCTATTGGGGCGCCACCTCTCGCACCCAAGATTTCTGCCGAAGTAATACTAACTACTCAATAAATGATGTCACTAGGTCATCAGCCTGGACGAGGGATAGGTAAAGATCATTAGGGTATTAAGCACCCAATTCAAGTGTCCAATCAAATCGGGACAATTGAACTAGGCTATTCTGCCAATTCTAATCATAAGAATTCTTATAAGCATCATCAGATTCCTTCATCTTCAGCCACACGGCGATTATCTCCACTTGTAAATCCTGAGCCTGCACAATCTCCGGTAAAGGTGCCAGCCAACGTAATGGCTATTTCCCAGGTCGATACTGGTCAAGTGAAAAGAAGTCCTAGTTCTTGATCCCAAAGTGGAAGAAGAGGAGCAAAGACGTAAGCAAGACATCGCCAGGATGATGTCCAACATACGCATCATTGTCCATGATGAGCATACAAATAGATACACCCCAGACGATGATTGCCCAGATGTAATGGTCATCATTCAGGAGAAGGAGGATGATGACAGCCCCTTCATCACTGTAGTCCAGCAGCACTTTGCCCTCGACAATTGGAGCAACACTCCTCTCATTGGTCGACAAGGGTAAAACGAGCAGAAACTCCTTCTACCTTGTAGATATCATTAACTTCTTACTTTTCTATACAGTTTTAGCAGTTATCTTGTCAGTACATGCTAACACTTTGTATGACTAAACAGTTTCATATATTAAGTGAAAGCATATTTTGTTTAAGGACTCTGAATTTAGATGTTCATGTACTTGCTGATAAGGTGCCTCTTCTCCACAAGGATTGTAACTTTGATGAAAAGTTGGACTCAGCCTTGATGGAAATACAAGAGGACATTGAGGTGCCTCATGAGATCAAAGAATGGATCGAAGAAAAACCTAAACCCAACCTTGATCAAACCACTTCCTTCGATCTTGGAATCTTAGAAAGCCCTAAGTTATTCCATATTGGTTCAGATCTTACTTTAAACTAGAGGAATGACATTGTTAAACTATTAACCCAATTCCAGGATGTGTTTCCATGGTCTCATGAAGACATGGTGGGTTTGCCCACTGACATTATCCTTCATCACCTTCCCATTAAAGAGGGATTCAAGTCAGTCAAGAAGAAGCTCAGGCGATTGAAACCTGAGTGGAGTTCAAAGGTTAAAGAAGAAATTGTGAAACAATTTCAAGCTGACATTATCATGGTGTCTTTATATCCTGAGTGGATATCCAACATAGTTCTCGTACCTAAACCTGGAGGAAAGGTGCGAGTTTGCATGGATTACCGGGATCTGAATAAATCTTGCCTTAAAGATAGTTATCCCGTACCATTTATCCACATTCTCAATGAAAATACTACTCAATACGCCATGTATTCCTTTGCGGATTGCTTCGCGGGGTATCCTCAAATCATGCTTGCTGAGGAAGATCGTGAGAAAACTGTTTTCATCACGCCTTAGGGAACTTTTTGCTATAGACGGTTGTATTTTGGCCTCATCAATGTCAAAGATACCTATCAACGAGCTATGATGGCTCTTTTCCATGACTTAATGTAGAAGGAGATAGAAATCTACGTGGATGACATCATTGTCAGAAGACCACTTTGATAAGTGGATTTTTTATAAACTTATCCGGTATCTTTGACTTGAATTAGTTGCTTATATTCATGTGTCTTAGTTACTTTTCATGCATTCTATGTTCAATTTGTAGGTAATACGTTTAGGAGCGGTGTGAGCGATTATTGGTAAGGAAAAGCAAAGAAAATGCAAGAAAGGCAATCCATACATCATTTGGATTTTCATGTTACTTCATGTTCTTGGCTTGGAACTTGGACTATATTGTAGAGCGTCTTCGTAACTTTCTGGAACATCTTGAATTGCTCTAATTGGAGTTCGGATGCAAGAGTTATGATTATTGTACCAACGGACGTCAAACTTCGTTGTTTTGGTTAGCCATTTTCATAGCAGTCCCTTCCAGCTCAATTTCAGCCTTCATCCGTGCATTATTTCTCAGTACTCAAAGAAAGAAAGTTATAGAGCTCGTCGATATATTCGATTTGATAGATGCCAGGCCCCGTAACGCTTCCCAGATCAAACGTTATGGCCATTTTATCAGAGCACACTGCAGTAGAAAATCACCCGCGCGGGCGCGCGAACTGGCGCACGGGCGCAAGAACTGGTGTGCAGCCGGGCGACTTACAGTAGCAAAAAGCGCGATTTTAAGCTTTTGTACGGCCGCGCCCAACTTAGGCCAATTCCTGCTCGGTCGCGCGACTTCGGGTGTTGACCAAAGATGACTTTTCACTAAACAGAGCAGTTGAAGCGTAATTGAGAGGGGGATTCAATTGGGGCTTATATATTAGACATATTCTCATCATGAAAACATTATTCCACCCCTTGGGGGCTAGAGCTACTATTGTTTTCTTTTTTTCTCTTTCTTTTTAGATTAGATTAGGACCCTAGATTAGATGAGAGTTGAAGATTGAAGAAATCGAAGAGCATTGGAAATTCAGAATTGGAGCAAGAGGAGAATCTCATATTTGCATTCCCAAATCCCTAACTTCTCTTTACTTCTATCTTTATTTCTCAATGTATAATCAATTGTGGATTATGGGTTTTGATTCTATGATGAGCTAAACACTATTTTGAGATTACAATGGATTCTATTAATTAGTTTAACCTGATATATTTTATTGTTAACCTTATTGATTACTATGAGATTGTCTATTAAGATTCATGCTTATTTGCTTAGTTGATTGGCCATCAATTACTGGGATAACCCATATAAACTTGAAAGACGGACTATGAGTTTAGATTTGATCTTGATAGCTTATGTTTGTATGTTCTACATGGTGATGGAATATATGATTCGTGCTTAGGATAGACATATACCGAAGCACCGCTCGTAGTCAATTGAGAACTTGAGCTTAAACCCTAATTATTTGTAAATCACATAGACATATAGTGGTTTAGGTAATGTGGGTGTTCACGTGTATTCTATCAATTGTGGATAATATGTGATATGGGTATGGTACATTGAAAGATGGTTATATTTTACTTTAGTGTTCTCGACTAACAAACTGGTACAATTAGTTTGGTTTAACATGAAGTGTATGGATTTGAATGAGTTAATAGATAAAATTGTAATCTCAGGTCTTCATTATCTAGTCTCACTCTAGGAATAGTTAGGTTTATTTAAGTTAATAGTTTAAATATAAAAACTCAAAGCCATTCGTTTAAATAAGACTGAGATGGTTATATGTTAATGCTTGGTGAACTTTATTAGTTAATTCTCCGTGAGAACGATACTTTACTTACTCTTTATTAGTTGTTGACCACGTATACTTGCATGTTGTGCGTAACTAAAAATTACCCAACAAGTTTTTGGCGTCGTTGTTGGGGAATTAATTTAATAATTTTTGCCAACATTAATTTCAATCAAATTAGTCTTAATTTAAACATTTTATTTTATTTTATTTTGTTTTAATTATCTTCTTATATTTCTCTCTTTTCATGTACCATGGATGACTTTGTTTATCAATGGCCTTATGTAAAGATGATTCAACCAAGGGACACGAGCACTAAATGACTCAATGTATTTTCTACATTGTCAGCACAAATTGCAACACTTTCGAAGAGGTTGGATATTCTTGCAGCCCAACGTACTCGAGAGATAGTAGTTACATGTGAATACTGTGCTGGCGAGCATCCGAGTTATCAGTGCAACATCAAGGTTGGATAAGTGCAGTTTGGGGGTGATTATTTCAACAACGATGCTTATCCTGATTATCAACAAGGTTGGGGGTATCACCCAGATTATGAATGGAGTTATAACTATCCCAACCAATATTGCATCCCAAGTCCAACACATCCATCAGATTTTTCATATCCACCTTCAACGCAACAAGAGGAAAATTCAAGGTTGAAGGAATTCATGTCAAAAAGCATAGTAGACCATGACGAGATGATGATGAATAAGGAGTTATTAAGCCAAAATCTTAACAAACAGACGGAACAACTCATTAACTCCTCAATGAATGGTCCTAAAAGCATGGATTTTGAAACTGAACAAGATAATTCAAGAATGGAGGATTTGTGGTTCAAGTTTGTAGCATCAACTGAGGAGAAGATGATTGAGCAAGAGAGGTCAATTTGGAATCTACAGAATCAAATGGAGCAAATACTCAAAACTTTGAGCAATCGTCCTCCAAACAATTGGTGTTATGACATAGATGATGAAACTGATGGAAAGCCAGAAGTGTGCATGCCACTGGATGAACTGAAAGGAGTGGATGTTGAGGATACAACTGGGGGTTTGGAAAATGAAGAACATCATATCACCTGTATTATACCCCAAGTGCCTTCTCAACCAGAGTTGCAAAATCCAGTGAGTTTTGCACACCCATGTCCTCTAGGTAGTCACATTCAAGGAAATAAGCATTATAATAAAGATGCCTCATATACACCATGGTGGGCTGAAGAAGAGAAAATAATAGAGGAAAAGTTCGTTGTACTTTCCATGCCTTAACACAACAGTTTATTCCCAATTACGACGGACGAGACACCTAGCTATGCAGTGGAGCTAGAGACATCATGGACAGGAATTACGCTAGATTGCTTCAATTCACAGACCCGCATGATGGGAAATCTACCAAAACACATAGCGGTTCTAATGGATGGAGGGTTCCTAGCTTATCGTAGAGGAATTGGATAGCGATGTCAAGAAAAGAGTCCAGCTAACGGACTATAAACCGAGCGCTCGATGGGAGGTACCGCATTCAATCTTTCTCCCTCCTTGTTTAATTGTTATTTACATTGCCATATTTAGTAGATGTTAGATAGTGGTAAATCATAATAATAACTTTATTTTTTCTCCTCTCAAGTTAAATCCAATTGCTATAAGCACTCAGGATCAAACAGAAGTCAAACCAAACTGAAGTAGAACCAGAGTTACAGAAGCCGCGCGGCCGTGCGACAAAAATGGCTTGAGGATGTGCGCCCGCGCGACCACCCGGCTGGACAGAATTTGCACACTGCAAGTTGCGCGCCCGAGCGAGGATTGCATAGGAGGAGCGCGTGGCCGCGCGAGATGCCTGATTGATGCTGAGTTGTTCATTTTAATTTCCAATTTTAAGCATTTGGACAGTTAGAAGCCCACACTCAGTCTCCAACTATAGAATATCTCAAACTCAGCCATCGCCTGATATACCATCGGATCATGAGGAGGTAAACGGAGATGACATTGCCACTTAGGGGAGTATTCTTTCACTTTTAATTACAATGAGGGCATTGTTTATTTTAAGTTTGAGGGTATTGGGTTGTAGTGAGTAGTTGTTGCATATAGTTAGTTGCATATAGTTTTATTGCATGTTTAAGTTGCATAGTAGGGGTATTTTAGTATGAAATTATTTTTATTTTTTTTATTTTTTATTTTTTTTAGTTTTCTTTTATCTTGTTTATTTAGTATGTGTTTAGTTGTATAGAATTGCATAATCCCAAGCTTTTAGTTAGTTGAATTCTAATTTGGCCAATGATGACATAGATATTTCATAGATTTTTGAATTTAGTGGATATCTTGAGCTTAGTTATAATTTTATGCAGGATATAATTTATGATTGCTGTTTAGATGTTACCACGTAGCACGAAAATGTTCCTATTTGCTTGTTGGTTAAGATTATCATGCTTGTCTGCTGAGAAGAAAATGTTGTTTTTAATGATAGAATTGTGTAGAAAGTGAGTAATGATTATGAAGACACTTAAACTCAAGTTTTGAGAAAACATGGGTATGCTTGTTTTATATAAAAAAAGATAAGAAAAAAAATGAATAATTACCGTGGCTAGTCTTGTTTTGGGGCCTTTGTTACTTGAGTAAGTACACCCAAGGGGATTGTCTTTACACCTAGCGCCCTAATGTCTTAATGGTCTGGAAGTCGTTGGTTGAAAGCTCGCTAAGGAGTAACATTGTTAGCCTAATGGAATGAGGCATTGCACAGTCATGGGAAATATATATAAAAAAAATTCAATAAACACCGCGGGAAAGTGCGAAAATCGCCCTCGCGAGTAAAAATAAAGCAGAATAAACCCTTTGCTAAACCTTAGTTTGTACTGATGTGTTGGAGTAGTTCTTTTTTCATTTGTATGCATAGTTCTTGATTTAAACTTTAATTTTCTGCCTCAACCAATAAAGCATGTGTTATCTTCACCTTTGTCAAGCTTATCTCTGAACACATCACACACACACATCATCTTTATAGCAGGTTAGGATTATATGATTGTATGTCATTATGCCTTTAGCTTAGTTTGATACTTTGTTCTTGGATCTTGATATTTCACTGAGGCATATCGTATTGGAATTCATAACATGATTGGAAATCTGGGGATTCATTTTAATAGTAGCGTAGCTTGCATAGCATATAGATTGCATTATATTGTGTTGCTTGGGGACAAGCAACGATTTAAGTTTGGGGGTATTTAATAAGTGGATTTTGTATACACTTATCTGATATCTTTTACTTGAATTAGTTGCTTATATTCATGTGTCTTAGTTACTTTTCATGTATTCTGTGTTCATTTTGTAGGTTATACGTTTGGGAGCGGTGTGAGCGATTATTGGTAAGGAAAAGCAAAGAAAATGCAAAGAAAAGGCAATCCGGACATCATTTGGGCTTTCATGTTACTTCATGTTCTTGGCTTAGAACTTGGACTACATTGTAGAGCGTCTTCGTAGCTTTCCGAAACATCTTTAATCGCTCTAATCGGAGTTCAGATGCAAGAGTTATGATCGTTGTACCAACGGACGTCAAATTTCGATGTTTTGGTTAGCCATTTTCATAGCAGTCCTTTCCAGCTCAATTTCAGCCATCATTTGTGCATTATTTCTCAGTACTCAAAGAATGAAAGTTGTAGAGCTCGTCGATATCTTCTATGTGATAGGTAGCAGGCCCCGTAACTCTTCCCGGATCAAACGTTATGACTATTTTACCAGAGCACACTGCAACAGAAAATCACCCGCGCGCGGGTGCGCGAACTGGCGCGCGGCCGCGCGACTTACAGTAGCAAAAAGCGTGATTTTAAGCTTTTGCGCGGCCACGCCCAACTTAGGCAAATTCCTGCTCGGCCGCGCGACTTCGGGTGTTGACCAAAGATGACTTTAACTAAACAGAGCAGTTGAAGCGTAATTGAGAGGGGGATTCAATTAGGGCTTATATATTAGACATATTCTAACCATGAAAACATTATTCCACCCCTTGGGGGCTAGAGCTTGTTGGGTAAAATCTAGTTACGCACAACACGCAAGTATACGTGGTCAACAAGTAATAAAGTGATAAGTTGAGTATCGTTCCCACAGAGAATTAGTTAATAAAAATCACCAAGTACTAACCCGTAACCAACTCAATCTTATTTAAACGAATGAATTTAATGTTATAAATTAAAATATTTAACTAAACTAATTCTAATTACCACTAATTAAAAATCAAATTATGAAGAATTAAGATCACAACTTCACTTATTGCTTCATTTAAGTTAACACACTCCTCATCAATTATTCTCTATCCCAAATTGTTAATCAAGAACACGAAAGTAGTATTAACCACCTCTCGATGCACTAATACCGTATTAACGTCAATCCACAATTAAGATAGAAATTCGTTAAACACCTTAATCAACTAACCCACTATATCTCTATGTGAATTACAATTGACGAAGGTTTAAGAGCAAGTTCTCTATAAGATTACATATGGCGTCAAGCATATCTCTACCTTAACACTCATCAAGTTTAAGCTACTAACAAAATCCTAAACACATGCTATCATGATCAGATCTAAATCTATATTTCATCTCTCGAGTTCATATAGATTATCACTGTAATTGATGGCCAAGCAATTAAATAATTAATTCCAAATCACAATAGACAATTCTCACAATAGAAAATACTAATTGATAACGAAGCATATTAAAATAAACTACACAATAAGATCCATTGTAATCTCAAACAAAGAATTAGTTCATTATTATTGAATTAAAACTAAGAATCCAAAATTGAATAATCATTAAAAGACAAAAATAGAAGAAGTAAAGAAGATAGAATCTATTGTCTGTAGATTTAACGTTCCCTCCTTGCTCCTATTTTGAATCTTCAATGGTCTCCAAGTTGCATCAATCTCCAAATCTCATAAAAACTGGTGTTTTGATCTAATTTACTCTAATCTAATCTAATAGAATTCTTTCTAATCTCTTAATCTCTTAATAAAATCCCCTCCTTTTATAAGTCTTTGTACATGTATTTAAATCTTCTTGGAAGTCCTTGAATCAAACAACTCGAAACAATCCTTTTCGGACTCAAATTCGGACAAAATCTACTCTTTTTCGCGCATACCCAGCCCCAGCTGGGTATTTCCTTTGTAAAAACCCAGCCCCAGCTTGCTAGGCTACTGATTTCACGCCCAGGACACCCGCCCCGGCTGGATCCTAAGGCTAAAAATGTCCAGCCCCGGCGAAGGTGCAAACTGCGAATTCAATTTTCTGCTAGAACCTCATCTGCTAAAACTGCCATAACTTTAACACCGAGAGAATTTACGGGACCCGCGACCTATCAAATCGAATTTATCGACGAGGTCTACAACTTTTATTCTATGAGATTTCAGAAATAACAAAAGTATGATGGTCGAAATTGGACTAGAAGTGACTGTTATGCAAATGACCACCCAAAACGGTGAAGTTCAACGTCCGTTGGTAGAAATGTCATAACTCTTTCATCCGAACTCCGATTTGAATGATTCAAGATATTCCGGAAAGCTAAGAAAACGTTCTACAATATAGTATAAGCTCCAAGCTAAGAACATGAATTGAACATGAAAGCACAAACAATGTCTGGATTGTTTTTTCCTTGCATTTTCCTTGCTTTTCCTTACCAATAGTAGCTCACACCGCTCCCAAACGTATAACCTACAAAATGAACATGAAATGCATGAAAAGTAACTAAAAAACATGAGATTAAGCAAATAATTCAAGTAATAGATACCGGATAAGTAGGTATAAAACCTACTTATCAAATACCCCCAAACTTAAACCTTTGCTTGTCCTCGAGCAACACAACATAATGCAATGCAATGCAATGAAATGCAACTAATCTATATGCCTACGAATCCAGCAGTATTGATAAACACAAATCTATTCACTCGGCCTTAGAAAAATCAAGCAAACACGATAATACTTCATATCAAAACCAATCAACAATTTCCTAGTCAATCATCAAATCTTAAACTGTTATTACTGGTATAGTGCGTGTGAGCTCAGCAACAATGTTAACTGATATGAAATCAAATTTAACACATAATAGGTCTCGTTAAAGGCATCATACAGTGAAAACTCACAAAATCCAAAAATAAGCTAGATCCAACTAAAGTCAAACATCCACCAAGTTCAAGAGTCCAATCCGGGATACTTATGCTTTACTTTTCATTACGGGGGCTTTTTGCTCTTTTCCCGTTTTATTATTTTTTTTCTTTTCTTTTTTTTTACTTTTTAACCATGACTGTGCAATGTCTCATTCCATTAGGCTAACAGTGCTACCCCTTAGCGAGCTTTCGACCAACGACTCCCAGACCATATAAGACCTTAGGGCGCTAGGTTTTAAGATACCCCTTCGGGCGTACTTGCTCAAGTAACAAAGGCCCCGAAACAAAACTTGCCACGATATATATATATATATATATATATTTCATCATTTTTTCTTTTTTTTTCTTTTTTTAAAGCTTATATATCCCAAATTTTTCTCTCAAACTTAGGTTTTTATCGAACTTTAGTCATCACTACTTATTCTTCTCATTCTTTCATTCAAACTAGCATTATCCTTTAGAGTCCCATTATGTATCAATTTAAACTCAATCAATCAACAAGTTATTTTTATTGTGCTATCCTTATTATACCAGTTTCAAACAGAAAAAAAATTCAATTCATAACAAAAAATCACATCAAAGCTCTAATATTCAGTACTAAACTTGCCTACTCAATCCCATTCTCATCATTGGCTAAAATAGACTGTAACTTATCAAACAACTGGACTCATGCAAGATGAACATAGTAACTAACTATTATTTTTGAATTTTTGAATTTTTTGATTTTTTTTAATAATAAACCTAAACTATATTAACAACATATGCAAAATAACATAACATAAATATGAAACTAAACATGCAATAATGAACTAAACTAAACTCCCCCAACATAGCAATTACAATGTCCTCATTGTAAGAATATAGCGATAAGTAGAAGAGAACTTCGCTATAATCAGCTAAGCGTGAGTTGATGGTGGCGATGGCTGCGACGATCATTTTTCTATCCATTGGACCTCCAATACCTGCAATGAAGAGAGAAAACATGGATTAGATTATAAGAGAACTTAATAAGAAACTTAATTCCTATCTACTAAATAAACTAGTAAAGCATATAAATATAAAAATTCCTGGGTTGCCTCCCAGTCAGCGCTTGATTTATAGCCTTTCAGCCTGACTTTGTCAGGTCAATGCTATCCAATTCCTCTTCAAAAGTTGAGGAACCCTCCATCCATCAGAAATAATATAGCTTTTGGTAGGTTCCTATTTGTAATAGTCATTGTATTAAAGTCATCTAGCATGCTTTCTTTAGATAAGATCACATTCAAGAATGTCCAGCATCTAGGTGTTTTCTTCATTGTGTCTGCGAAAATATTCTGGCATTGAGGCTTGTCAGACACAACAATCTCTTCTTCTATCTTCTCCAACTCATCGCACCATGGCTTCAAAGTTGTACTCGCTTTTACGTCACATGGAGTATTGCCAATGACATGACTACCAATTGGACAAGGTTTTGCAAATCTAACCAGATTCTTGAAATGTGGAGGAGAAGTCACTTGAGGCATAAATAACATCGGCTCATCATCGTTGGTTCTCACAATTAGTTCTTCACCGACCTTGTTGTCATTATCCCCACTTGTCTCCTCTTTTTCAACATCTCGAGGCTCATCTAGTTGTAGATTTGGTTCAGGTTCTTCGTCAATTTCGTCATCCATGTCATAAAGCCAAGTGTTTGGAGGAAGGTTGCTTACGACTTCGGTCATTTGCTCTATCTGATCCGCAAGATTTTGATTTTCCCTCTCTTGATTACTCATCTTCTCCTCATCTACTATGAATTTGGATAATAATTTCCCCAGCCTTGAACTTTCTATTTCAGTCTCGGAAGCCATTTATTGAGGACCATTGGTTGAGGCTGTGAAACATTTTTCCATCCAATTATTAAAATTTTGGATTGACAGCTCCTGACTGTTTATAAACTCTTCTTTTTCTGCTATAACCCTTAACATGAATTCCATAAACTCTGATTTGTCTTCTTGCCGTATTGGAGGTGAATATGAGAATTTCGGTGTGTATGTTGGACTTGGAGCAGAGTATTGGTCTTGATAGTTGTACCTCCATGAAGAATCCGGGTGATACCCCCAAACTTGATGGTAATTATCATATGCATACTGGTTGAAGTATACACCACCTTGTTGTCCCCGCCCAAAACTAACGGTGCATTGATGACTCGGATGGTTGCCAGCACAATAGTCACATATGATTGCCATCCTTCGACTCTGTTGGGCTGCGATAACGTCCAACTTCCTCGAAAGTTCTTTAATTTGTGCTGATATTGCGAAAAGTGTCGAAAGTCTGTCAATCTTCGTTTCTTTTGGTTGAGTCATGTTCGTGTATGGCCATTGATACGCAAAGTCATCCATGGTACCTGAAAAGAGAGAAATATAGGAAGATAATTAAAAATAAGAATAAAAATGTTTAAATTAAGACTAATTTGATTGAAGCTAATATTGGCAAAAAGATATTAAACTAATTCCCCGGCAACGGCGCCAAAAACTTGTTGGGTAAAATCTATATATGCACAACATGCAAGTATATGTAGTCAACAAGTAATAAAGTGATAAGTTGAGTATCGTTCCCACAGAGAATTAGTTAATAAAAATCACCAACTACTAACCCGTAACCAACTCAATCTTATTTAAACAAATGAATTTAATGTTATAAAATAAAATATTTAACTAAACTAATTCTAATTACCACTAATTAAAAATCAAATTATGAAGAATTAAGAACACAACTTCACTTATTGCTTCATTTAAGTTAACACACTTCTCATCAATTATTCTCTATCCCGAATTGTTAATCAAGAACACGAAAGTAGTATTAACCACCTCTCGATGCAATAATACTGTATTAACGTCAATCCACAATTAAGATAGAAATCCGTTAAACACCTTAATCAACTAACCCACTATATCTCTATGTGAATTACAATTGACGAAGGTTTAAGAGCAAGTTCTCTATAAGATTACATATGGCGTCAAGCATATCTCTACCTTAACACTCATCAAGTTTAAGCTACTAACAAAATCCTGAACACATGCTATCATGATCAGATCTAAATCTATACTTCATCTCTCGAGTTCATATAGATTATCACGGTAATTGATGGCCAAACAATTAAACAATTAATTCCAAATCACAATAGACAATTCTCACAATAGAAAATACTAATTGATAACGAAGCATATTAAAATAAACTAAACAATAAGATCCATTTTAATCTCAAACAAAGAATTAGTTCATTATTATTGAATTAAAACTAAGAATCCACAATTGAATAATCATTAAAAGACAAAAATAGAAGAAGTAAAGAAGATAGAATCTATTGTCTGTAGATTTAACGCTCCCTCCTTGCTCCTACTTTGAATCTTCAATGATCTCCAAGTTGCATCAATCTCCAAATCTCATAAAAACTAGTGTTTTGATCTAATTTACTCTAATCTAATCTAATAGAATTCTTTCTAATCTCCTAATCTCTTAATAAAATCCCCTCCTTTTATAAGCCTTTGTACATGTATTTAAATCTTCTTGGAAGTCCTTGAATCAAACAACTCGAAACAATCCTTTTAGGACTCAAATTCGGACAAAATCTAATCTTTTTCGCGCATACCCAGCCCCGACTGGGTATTTCCTTTGTAAAAACCCAGCCCCAGCTTGCTAGGCTACTGATTTCATGCCCAGGACACCCAGCCCCAGCTGGATCCTAAGGCTAAAAACGTCCAGCCCCGGCGAAGGTGCAAACTGCCAATTCAATTTTCTGCTGGAACCTCCTCTGCTAAAACTGCCATAACTTTTAAACCGAGAGGAGTTATGGGGCCCGCGACCTATAAAATCGAATCTATCGACGAGATCTATAACTTTCATTCTTTGAGCTTTCAGAAATAACAAACGTATGATGGTCGAAATTGACTGGAAGTGACTGCTATGCAAATGACCGCCCAAAATGGTGAAGTTCAACGTCCGTTGGTAGAAATGTCATAACTCTTTTATCCGAACTCCAATTTGAATGATTCAAGATATTCCGGAAAGCTAAGAAAACGTTCTAAAATATAGTATAATCTCTAAGCTAAGAACATGAATTGAACATGAAAGCACAAACGATGTCTGGATTACTTTTTCCTTGCATTTTCCTTGCTTTTCCTTACCAATAGTCGCTCACACCGCTCCCAAACGTATAATCTATAAAATGAACATGAAATGCATGAAAAGTAACTAAGAAACATGAGATTAAGCAAATAATTCAAGTAATAGATACCGGATAAGTAGGTATAAAACCTACTTATCAGAGCTACTATTGTTTTCTTTTCTTCTCTTTCTTTTTAGATTAGATTAGAACCCTAGATTAGATGTGAGTTGAAGATTGAAGCAATCGAAGAGCATTGGAAATTCAGAATTGGAGCAAGAGGAAAATATCGTATTTGCATTGCCAAATCCCTAACTTCTCTTTACTTCTATCTTTATTTCTCAATGTATAATCAATTGTGGATTGTGGGTTTTGATTCTATGATGAGCTAAACTCTATTTTGAAATTACAATGGATTCTACTGATTAGTTTAAACTGATATATTTTATTGTTAACCTTATTGATTGCTATGAGATTTTCTATTAAGATTCATGCTTATTTGCTTAGGTGATTGGCCATCAATTACTGGGATAACCCATATGAACTTGAAAGATGGACTATGGGTTTAGATTTGATCTTGATAGCTTGTGTTTGTATGTTCTACATGGTGATGGAATATATGATTCGTTCTTAGGATAGACATATACCGAAGCACCGCTCGTAGTCAATTGAGAACTTGAGCTTAAACCCTAATTATTTGTAAATCACATAGACATATAGTGGTTTAGGTAATGTGGGTGTCACGTGTATTCTATCAATTGTGGATTATATGTGATATGGGTATGGTACATTGAAAGATGGTTACATTTTACTTTAGTGTTCTCGACTAACAAACTGGCCGGTACAATTAGTTTGGTTTAACATGAAGTGTATGGATTTAAATGATTTAATAGATGAAATTGTAATCTCAGGTCTTCATTATCTAGTCTCAATCTAGAATTAGTTAGGTTTATTTAAGTTAATAGTTTAAATATAAAAACTCAAAGCCATTCGTTTAAATAAGACTGAGATGGTTATGGGTTAATGCTTGGTGAACTTTATTAGTTAATTCTCTGTGGGAACGATACTTTACTTACTCTTTATTAGTTGTTGACCACGTATACTTGCGTGTTGTGCGTAACTAAAATTACCCAACAAGTTTTTGGTGTCGTTGCCGGGGAATTAATTTAATAATTTTTGCCAACATTAATTTCAAAATTTGTTTTTGGCGTCGTTGGGGTACTATTCACTACAAAATTTGTTTCTTTTTCTGACCAAATTATTTTTGATTTATGAATCTTACTCTTGAAATTAAATCCATGTTTTGATCATATTGTTTTTATTAACATAAATAACATTTTTATAATCCTAGTGAAGAAATTTCTCTTTGACTTGAGTGTAAAGATGGGTAGATTATTGGTATGATCGTGACTATGGGTTCTCTTTGGCCAGTAGTGCAAAGTTGAATCGTTGACTGGTATGATCATGACCATTGAATTTATAATTGAATATTTGTAGCTTAAGTGCAAAGGTGAATTGATCACCATGGTTATAATTATGGTTTATATAAATTCTGAAATGATTATGTATTTCTTTAAGATATGAATAACTTTGGCACGTAGTGCAAAGATGAACTGTTGATCAATATCTTTGACCCATAGTACAAAGATGACCTGTTGTTGAATATCTTTGGCATGTAGTGCGAAGATGAACCGTTGATGAATATCTTTGGCCCGTAGTGCAAAGATGAATTTATTAGTATGATTATAGACAGGAAGTGTGATTTGGTATAACCATGATCTTTGATGTTTCAGGTAAAGACAGGTAATGAAAATTATCTTCGTCCTAGATGAGAAGAGGAATTTAGAACCACAATTATGATTATGAGTTATTCACATGATTGTGGATCAGAACTGTTGATTGATGTTACAGGGATAAAATATTATTGGTGGACTTTTAACATGAAGATGATAATAGACTTTATGGTCTATTTGACTCTTCTAATGGATTGCCCGTTCCGCTACAACTATGGTTGAAAAGTTTTATCATCTACCATATGTTCTAAATCTCTGATTTATTATTGATGAAGACTATTGATAATTTATTTATCTTTAGTCATGATATTCTTAACTGAGCTAGTAGTGCTCATCCTTTTGCTTCACAATTCCTTTCAGGTAATAAGAGTGTAGTTGGGTCTAGCGAGGGTAACAAGATAATAGAACGGTGGTCTCTGGCTATGGAAGTTCTCCCTAAACAGTATAGAAAAGTGTGTTGTATTTTATACATCATTTAGTAGTTATATTTGGTGAACCAAATAGGGTGAGGCGAACCCAACGTTAGAAGGGTATTTTTGCCACTATCATACAAGATGTCTAATGACATACAACCTCGTGTTATCATACATGGTTGTGCACATCCACTTGCTGAGTATATCTACTAGCACTACCTATATGATCTTGGAGTATATTTAAAATATAATTTTCACTTGGAGACAACGAAGATAATTACACCCTCCGTCCCATAGTTATAGGTTGATTTCTTTTGGCACATAGTTTAAAAAAATCAATTTAAGTGGCAATTTTTTACATAAATTTTCCAAATATACCCCTTAATATAGAAATAATGAATAAATTAATTACTCCTTATTTATCACACTAGAACTCTCAATTTCATTGATTGACGTGTTAAAGTCCATAACCATATAACTTTAACCAAAGAGAATACAACAATATTTAATGTGGTGATAAAAATAATGACATTGAATGTTGTTTCTTCAAAAAAAGAGTAATGGTTGAATATTTATTATAAGGGCATAAAAGTAAAAAAATGAACAAACTAAATTTTATAAATAGTAAGCAGCCTATATATTGGGACATCTCAAAATGAAAAATCAGCCTATAACTATGGGACGGAGGGAGTATATGTCAAGAGAAGACTCACCATTGGAAAGAATATGATAGTAATCTTCTCATTTTTATTTGGGGTTTATTGGGTCAACCAAGGATAATTCTGTGGGCATATGATATTTATCATAACCTAGACGCATTGCCTCCCATGTACGAAGGTTTTCTTGAGCACTTTCCAAAGATTTTAATTTCTAAAATAGTTATTGATTGTACCTTTATGTAAGGTGTCATTGTGACGTACTATCCAAGGTTGGGACATGAGTCATAGTTGGTATATATTGGTATCAAAACTCATAACATATGTAATGTTGTATTTTGCACGACAATTGTAGTAATAAAGTTGTAGTTGTTTTCTGTGCCATGTTTTTGGCGACTCAGAATAGGTTGGTTGGATTAGACCTATTTTGAGGTCGTTGTATTTGGTATCAGAGCTTAGGGATATGGTCTCTGACGGAGATCGGGGAATAGAAGTAGGTGGGGAGAGACGAGTAAATCCTTCGCTAATGTGTCATACCTAAGCTGAATTTTCTTGCTTAAGTTGACAAATTGTGATATGTCAATTAACATTTGTTTTGAAGCTATATTCTATAATGATATATGAAATACATGAGATGAGCAATAGAGAAATCATGATGACAAGGAAGATGGAATCTGAAATGGAATCAAGGTATTCTCAACTCTTTGAAATACCAGGTATGTAAATTTCGGGGACGAAATTTCATAAGGAGGGGAGATTGTAAGACCTCGAATTTTATGAAATAAAAGTATTCAATTTTCTTATAATTACTATTTAGTAAATGGTTAAATTGATAAAAGTTTCAAGTTAAGTGTGATATATGTAAATATTTTAAATAAGCAAGTGGTTATAAAATACTCATTATTGTCAGGGAATATTCGTACGACAGCGCAGCCTTTTGTACACCTCATTTCTTGACTGAAATTTGATTATAGCCTGTAAAATCGCCCGTATGTGGATTTCGGTCAATTTCTGTTTGGAATTTGGACAAACTTAAACTTACAAAGTTGTAGAGAATTGAATTTCCTATGGAAGGACATAAGATTCGAATTTTTCTGATAAAAGGGTTATTTAATATGAATTATTGAAGTTCCGAAATAATTGATTTTTGGAGTTTAAAATAATTTTTATAAGAAAAACGTTTTTGTGACTTTTGGTGTGGTGTGTGGCTGATGTTGGACCAAAGTTGTGTGCGTAGAAAGTTTAAGAAAAATATATTATTATTTATTAAATTTTTTACTTTGGTGTTCTAAGCATTTTCATATAAATAGGGTGTGTAGGTTAGAATTGAAAATCACACCAAAAACTGAAGTTTTCTCTCTTTATATTATTAAGCGTATTTTTGTAAGTATTTAGATATCTTGAATGTTTCTATACGGTGCAAGCTCTCTTCTGCGTTATATCTGATATTCCAGTCAGAAGTACTGTTCTTTTGAGGTAAAGGATTGCAGGGGATTGTAAGGGATAGTAAGGGATGTTATTTTCTTCATAATGATGTTATTCTTTCAATATCATTATGCCGAAAATATTGATAAGAATATTATTGTTGAATTTCTACCTTTTTGTGTCGGGGTTACTATTCACGTATACGACACTATTCATATACACGACACTATTTATGTATATGACATTATTTACGTATACGGTACTATGTACAAATACAGAGTATTATCCACGAGTTACTATTCATGAGTTACTATACACGAGTTACTATTCATAAGTTACTATTCACGAGTTACTATTCATGGGGTACTATTTACGACAAAATTGGTTTCTTTTTCTGACCAAATTATTGTTGATTTATGAATCTTATTCTTGAAATTAAATCCATGTTTTGATCAAATTGTTTTTATTATCATATATAATATTTTTATAATCCTGGTGAAGAAATTTCTCTTTGACTTGAGTGTAAAGAAGGGTAGATTATTGGTATGATCGTGACTATGGGTTCTCTTTGTCCAGTAGTGCAAAGTTGAATCATTGGCTGGTATAATCATGACCATTGAATTTATAATTGAATATTTGTAGCTTAAGTGCAAAGGTGAATTGATCAACATGGTTACAATTATGGTTTATATAAATTATGAAATGATTATGTATTTCTTTGAGATATGAATATCTTTGGCACGTAGTGCAAAGATGAACTGTTGATGAATATCTTTGACCCGTAGTGCAAAGATGACCTGTTGTTGAATATCTTTGGCATATAGTGCAAACATGAACTGTTGATGAATATCTTTGGCCCGTAGTGCAAAGATAAATTTATTAATATGATTATGAACAGGAAGTGTGATTTGGTATAACCATGATCTTTGATGTTTCAGGTAAAGACATGTGCTGAAAATTATCTTCGTCCTAGATGAGAAGAGGAATTTAGAACCACAATTATGATTATGAGTTATTCACATGATTGTGGATCAGAACTGTTGATTGATGTTACAAGGATAAAACATTGTTGGTGGACTTTTAACATGGAGATGATAATAGACTTTATGGTCTATTTGACTCTTCTAATGGATTGCTCGTTCCGCTGCAACTATGGTTGAAAAGTTTTATCATCTACCATATGTTCTAAATCTCTGATTTATTATTGATGAAGACTATTGATAATTTATTTATCTTTAGTCATGATATTCTTAACTGAGCTAGTAGTGCTCACCCTTTTGCTTCACAATTCCTTTCAGGTAATAAGAATGTAGTTGGGTCTAGCGAGGGTAACAAGAGAATAGAACGGTGGTCTCTGGCTATGGAAGTTCTCCCTAAACAGTATAGAAAAGTGTGTTATATTTTATACATCATTTAGTAGTTATATTTGGTGAACCAAATAGGGTGAGGCGAACCCAACGTTAGAAGGGTATTTTTGCCACTATCATACAAGATGTCTAATGACATATAACCTCATGTTATCATAAGACATGGTTGTGCACATCCACTTGCTGAGTATATCTACGAGCACTGCCTATATGATCTTGGAGTATATTTGAAATATAATTTTCACTTGTTGACAACGAAGATAATTATATGTCAATAGAAGACTCACTATTGGAAAGAATATGATAATAATATTCTCGTTTTTCTTTGGGGTTTATTGGGTCAACCAAGGATAATTCTATGGGCATATGATATCTATCATAACCTAGACGCATGGCCTCCCATGTACGAAGGTTTCCTTGAGCACTTTCCAAAGATTTTAATTTCTAAAATAGTTATTGATTGTACATATATGTAAGGTGTCATTGTGACGTACTATCCAAGGTTGGGACATGAGTCACAGTTGGTATATATTGGTATCAAAACTCATAACATATGTGTTGTTTTATTTTGCACGATAAGTGTAGTAATAAAGTTGTAGTTGTTTTATATACCAGGTTTTTGGCGACTCAGAATAGGTTGGTTGGATTGGACCTATTTTGGGGTCGTTACAATGTTCCCCTATTCATATACCTTTCCATAAGTTACAATGCTATGGGCTGCATGGTGGGACAGAAAGACGATAGAGGTCGAGAACGAGCTTTCTACTACCTCAGCAAAAGATTCAGCAGCAGTGAACACAAGTACATTCTGATTGAGAAGACTTGTTGCTCTTTAGCATGGGCTTCCATGAGGTTACATCATTACCTCCATGGTCACACAACCCATCTCATATCCCGATTAGATCCTCTCTATTACGTGTTCAGTAAACCCATGTTAAATTGTCTGTTGTCTAGATGGCAGTTGATCCTACAATAATTTGACATCGTCTACGTAACGCAAAAATCCATTAAAGGTCAAGGAATTGCAGATCAATTGGCCGTTGCACCTTCAGGGGACTTCAAACCCTTAGAAACGTATTTCCCTGATAAAGGGGTAATGGCATTGTAGCAACACCATCAGTACGATACATGCCATACATGGAAAATGTATTCCGATTGAGCTGTTAATATGGAAGGCTCTGGAGCAGGAGAAGTTCTAGTATCCGGTACGGGGGAGCAGTATCCCGTCATCGTCAAATTATAGTTTGTCAACATCAATAACACAGCTGAGTATGAGGGATGCCTCATGGGGCTAAAACTTTCTCGTTCAATGGGAATCAGACGGTTAAATGTCTTTGGGGATTCGGAGTTGGTAATCAGACAATGCACGAGAATCTATCAAACCAAAAAGCTATATTTACTGCCTTACTATTGACAAGTCTTACAGATTGCTTTGGAGTTCGAAGAGATCTCCTTTCTACACATTCCCCGTAACAGGAATGACTTTGCAGATGCACTAGCAACTTTGGCCTCCTTGATTCACGTACCTGACAAGGAACACATGCCAAGCATTACATTTTCCCTGCATAAGGCGTCAACCTATGGGAACTATGTTAGAGAAGTATCAGATGAGCTACCTCCCATCCAGTACCTTTGGTATCAGCATATCAAGGAGTACTTACAAGATGGATCTATACCCGCTGAGGTGAGCCCGACTGAGAAAAGTCAGATCCATCGACTTGCTATGAAATTCTACCTAAGCGGAGATACTCTACAAAAGAGATACGGGATTAGGTCTCCTCAGATGTCTGGACAAGGACCAAGCTCAGAGGCTCATGGATGAGGTCCATGGTGGAGTATGTGGCCCACATATGAGCGGCCCCCTACTTGTTAAGAAGATCCTCAGAATAGAACATTACTAGCTTACCCTCAAGGCTGACTGTGACGATCATGTCAAGAGGGGCTATCAATGCCAAATAAATGGAAATGCCATCCACGCCCCTCCAAGGGAACTCCACAATATGAGTTCGCCCCGGCCCTTCGCGATGTGGGGAATGGATGTAAGTTCAATATATGACTAATTGGTGTTTATGTTTTCTCCTTATGTGTTATATAGGAATTGAAATGAGCAGTTCAGCGTAAGCTGTAGCTGGGCGTACGGCAAGTTTCCTAACTTCATTCATATTACATGAATGCTAGCTTCTTAAACTTCTCAGATGTTGTACTTGAGAAGTTCTGTTTATGTGCGAATGTGCGATATTTGTACAATGTGGTAGAACGTATGAGGCCTTGAGCAACAATTTGAATACTTCAGTGTTCCTGTGATATGCATTGTTCTGTGATTGAGCTGTTCAATACAAGTATGTTCTGTTTATACATGAACCGTTATTGTTAAGCATGTGCTAATGATTCTAGCCAGATAGGATGTGTATGAAAAAGGTAGAAGAATGAAAGTATTTCAAAGTGAAAATGACTGATGTTTTAAAATGATAGGAATCAAGACTATTCCTATTATTCAAGCTGCTTCATAACATTTATTCGGTTATAGAAGTTCTAAAGAAATGATTTAATTCTTAATTTGTTTGTTCAACTGTTATGACTTGCTGGGCAATTGAATGCTCACTCTTGCTTTAAAATGAAAAATAATTTTCAGCAAACAAGGTTAGAAGAACTTAAGGATCCCGTTAAGATCAAGATGACGGTATCCAGATGAAGTGTCATTCAGAATGCGGCAGAGCGAGAAGATCAAGTGAAGACTTTTAATATAAAAAGAAGAAATTGAATTATAGATTAGCTTAATGAACTATTATGTATCCTTGGTGGCGGATAAAAGTCACTCTTGTAAGATGAAATGAATAATGTATTTATTATTATTTATAATGAAAAAGGTTATAAGGTTTCAAGAACCTGGGATTTGAGAGTGTATGTTGTTATATTTCTGTATATAATGATGTATGTTGGACGAAGGATGTACTCGTGACGTACGGAATCTGGGTGTGAAGATAGACCGGATTTCGGGGCATTACATCTTCCATGGTCAGTTATATCAACAAAGGATCGCCCGATCCTACAACAGAAAAGTCCGGTTGTGGCAATTTAAACAACATGACTTGATTTTAACGAAGATCATTGACAACCAAGATCAGTCCAAGGGAAAACTTTCTCCAAACTGGGAAGGCCCGTTTGTTGTCAAGGAGGTATTGACAGGAGGAGCTCTTAGATTACAGGAAATGGACGACGATGAATTTCCTATACTCATCAACTCGGACATCGTGAAATGGTACTATGTCTAAGGTTACCATCAAGCAAACATCCTGGTGTTGGATCATCAGATCACCAGTCATTCCTGTTCTTTAACCCTTCACTACTTATAACTCTTTTTCACACTTATTCCTCTATGGATTGAACCTTTCACACTTGCAGTTTGTCCCAAACATGGGATCAAACTTTTCACACCTGCAGTTTATCCTGAACTTAGGATTAAACTTTTTTCCCCGCAGCTCGTCCAGCACATGGGAATCAGACCTTTAGTCAACTACAAATTATTTTGAGGGGTAAACTACACCGACCTGATCTCCCTGATACCCGGGAGTACGTAGGCAACCATTTTATATGGCTCGATCGTAATAAAATAAAAACAACAAAAACATCTCTACACCCTTCTCATTACAAAAACAAAATAACAAAAACATTCCTACACCCTTTCTGCCACATACAACGTTGAACCTCTTACACCAAGTTCGAACTATGCAGATCTGATCTCCTCTTCAGTAGGAGTATGTAGGCAGCCATTCATGGTTCGGTATCACACCCTACCAAAACACAAACACTTGTCAACGATATTGGGATCAAACTTTAAACCACTACATTTCATTGGCTTCAGACTAAAGGGATGAAATTACCTGAACTCCTCCTAAATAGAAGATTCGGCGACCATCTAAGTTGCGGTTGTGCCTCGAAGAGCAATACTAATCCATAAGAGATGGAATTAACTAGGATCCTCCTAAATAGGAGAAATGGCGACCATTTGTGGTGTGATAAATCTCAGTGAGAAAAATCCACACTCCTCTCCATATTTCCATACAGAAACCAGTCCCAAGACACGAAAGAGATGGTAGGGAATATACACTGATAAACAATCCATTCTGAACTATCCAGTGAAAACTCAATTTCCATCCATGAAGGAGGAATTCAGAATACATCAAGATCACAAGCCCTGAAGAAGCATGCAAAATATCAAGAAAGTATCAAGGCATAACTAAAAGGGAAGTGTCCATAAATATATTTCCCTGCTATATATAATGTTGTTTGATATATACAATATGAACTGTACATAACAAAATGGCTAAGCTAGTATGTGCAGGAAAATACAAGCCTATCTACAAATCAGTTTATATGCGAGCTATCAATCCCAACATAGCATCTCTCTCAGTAGATCTGAAGAAGAGCTCTCGAATTTCCTTCGCGGTTCAACTTGAAAATGACTTATGAAAGCAACCTGCATGCATTTAATAGCCACGGCTGGCCGCTGGTCCACTTGCATCTATTGTAGGTGTACCTGCGGCACTCCTACGTGGGTCTTACCCCTCCGTCTCGGTCCAGTTCGAGTTGCAATGAAGTTCTCACAAGCTAAAAAAGCAAAATCAGGAATAAAAACACTACGCGATTGAACAGAATAGCTTATAATCCTGGTTTTCTCAAACCGAGCCGTGGGTCTGGACATCACTCATTGGTATGCGCTTGGACACAGGGTACACTATGCCAATGATCTAAGTTGTTACTAGTCACACTCGGAAATACCTGATGCAGGTCTTAAGCCACCAATTCAGGGTTGTAACCCTAATCCTCTCATGAAATCCCCGTGCGGGGGCATCACGCGTTTTCATCTGTCCAAATACAGATCCCCGGCGGGGGCATCACACGTTTTTATCTGTCCAAATACAGATCCCCAGCGGGGGTATCACGCGTTTTCATATGTCGAAATACATATCCCCGACGGGGGTATCACGCGTTTTCATATATCGAAGTACATATCGCCGGCGGGGGTATCACACATTTTTTGTTGATGCACAAGTCAGCGAGGATAAAGCAGATCCCCGGTGGGGGTTAAAATGAGTGTTTATCCGTTCATTCACACGTCAGTGAAGGTCAAGCAGCCTTGACAGTCTGCCCGATAGGGGTTTTATTCGGTGACGTACATGTCAGCGAAGGTTAGGCAGCCCTGACAACACATACTATTGGCAAAAAATCCAACAGAACATTGATATGTCCTGGCGATACAAACCAGGAAGGATCAACATCATCAAGGAGGATCGATGATGGAATATGTTATACACATCCTCAAACAGATAAAGCTTTAGCCCCACAGATCTCTTGTACACGAGAGGCACATCTTCATAATAAAGTTTGTATCAAGGATTAAGGACTTTGGTGATACCCCCAACGTCAACATCCTAAAAGATTTGGATCACACGTCCAATCTTGTAATCAAAGATATCGTTGCCAATCCCAGGCAGAAGCAACAAAGAGCTGACAATCATCCCAACATGTTGGAGAACAATCCAACAATCCATATGCATCATACATTTCCATCATATTGCTACACATGGCATCATGTTTATCTTGTTGCATTTCAAGTGTCTAGGATTCTTTATTATATCCATTCCATTGAATTGCATGAATATGATAAAGAGGAGCATCTGTAGACACTCAAAATTTTCTTGACACCTGTTACTGACATTATAGAAAGGCAGATTCGTCTTCCAGAGATAACCCTGAAAGACAACTCATATACAGTCCGGATACCACCTGAAGCTCAGTCTCAACCACCGGAACACACACCGGGATTATCATTTCCAACCTCGAAGATAACCCCAAGGCATACAGTTCAAATACCGGAAATTCCACCAAAGAAGGCCGATTCATCTCGGAGATAACCCCGAGATATTCAGTCTCAGTCCCAGAAATAAAATTGGGAATAGCAGTTCTAACCTTGGAGATAACCCCAAGGAATGCAGTTGTAGTTCCGGAGATAACCACGAAAATGCTTGTTTCAAAGGCATGCAATTAGCTTCAACCTCGGCACTCACACCGAGGCACTCAGTATAAGACCCGGAGATAACACCCGGAAGACATGCACACCTCAGAGATGACACTAAGGACCTTCAACGCTTGCAGCATTCCAATCTTAGAGATAACCCTGAGCAACGTTTGCTTTATCAGCCCAAACCAGAGATAACCCCGGTGAGGGGCAAAGACATCATTTTTCCACCTCGACACCACATTGCTCCGTCTCAACATCTCATACATATATTTCTACACAACTGTAACTCCCCCAAAATAGGTATACATCACCCATCTTGAGTCACCAAATACATGGTATAAAATTCAAATACAACTTAATAATACAACTGTCGTGTAAAATACGACAAAACATAAACTGAGAATTTTAATACGAATATTGTCTTTTAGACAGTATTCAACTCAAATGGAGTGCTCAATACATTTATTATCACACTATTTTATAGAATAGTGAGGACTACTAATGCTATCATCTGGACCGTTACTCCGTTCCCCGACTAGTCCCGGCTACGTTCTCATTTCTTGAAGAGGATAATGAAAGAAAAAGGGTGAGCTCAACTTGCCCAGTAAGAAATATTATGACTAAGATAATGCAGAATAATTTATCGTTAGCCTTCAACAATGTTAAACGGATAAAATATAACAAACATCAAGTTTAACTGCAGCGGAACAAGCAATCCATTAGAAGAGTCAAGTAGAGCATAAAATCTACTATCTTCAATAATTTAAAAGGTTTTTCATCACTTTTATCGCTGAGACTCAGCTTAATAAATAAACAACATCATCGAATTACCCCTGCACTACGGCCAAGGTTATTTTTTAGTATCACGACCACAATTATCTATGCACTATGGGCCAAGGATATCCGTGTATTCATCAATGGTCATGATCATGCCAACAACTGTCCATCAATGCACTATAGGCCAATGAGGACTTTTACCACATCATTTGTAATATTACGGTCATGATTATACCGAATAATCCATGGTCATAATCATACCAAGTCCATCTATGCACTATATGCCACAGATGACTTTTAACATATTATAAACATGAGGATGATGACAATGATATAAGAATTTAATAAAACAAGTTCAAGGATAAATTTTTAAAGATTTATAATTTGATTTATCCAGAAATCAATAACGTCCAAATTGTCAACATGATACTGCTTTGTGGAGTAAAATTCAAGAATAATATTGTACCAAAAATAATTTGGATCGAAAATGAATCAATTTTTATCACGAATAGTACCCCGGGTGAATAGTACCCTGTGAATAGTACATCAGGAATAGTAACCTCGTGAATAGTACTCCTGCATTAAAAGTTAAAACTTATCAAGAATGCTCAGAATAATATTTTCATGAAAAGATAGTGGATGAAGCGCAAATATCAAGGATACTCTACTAATTTCATGGAGTATAGAAGCCAAAATTTTAACAAACGAGTATAGAATTCAAAATAAAAAACAAAATAATATTACTTACATACTACAGAGTATGGAAGAAATTAAATATTATTTCAAGCGAATATTAAACAAAAATAACATCCCTTACCTTTTAAAGAAGATTATTCAAAATAGTATAGCAGAGATATTCTTGAAGAAAACTTTCACTATTTTCTACGCTCAAAACTTTCTAAAACTCGAAAGAAATACGCTCAAGATTATAGAAGAAGAATTCTCTAATTCTGGTGTGATTTTCAATTCTAACTTAAGCGCCTATTTATAGGAAAATACTAGAACGTTATAGGAGACTAAAATAATATAATAATATTAACTTTTATTTTCCTACGCACATGTATTAGACCAATTCAAGCACTCCATTCTTGACCCAAAAATTTAGCACATTTGTCCACCAAAACAAAAATGGGTCCCACCCATAATTTTAATAAAAATATTTTAATTTTCGAAACTTCAACAATTCATAATAAATAGCCTTTTATCATAAAAATACAAATTTTATGTCCATTCCACACAAAATTAAATTCTCTAAAACTTTGCAGAAGAAAGTTTTTCCAAATTCCAAACAGAAAATATCCAAAATCCACATACGGACGTTTTTCATCACCTCTTAAAATTCATAACAAATCATACGTTAATTTTTAACGGTTCAAAATTTGTGGATATATACTCAACTTATATATGTATAACATATCCAAAAATCACAACGATCCAATGGTCGGATCGAAATTATAACTCACGTAATAGAGCTTTAAGAACACCGATTTGATTTTTTAATACCTGTAATCCAACAAAATACTGATAAAACACCTTAACATTAATTCTTTCATTTATAACCACATAAAATAAATATTTTCCTATCAATCATTTATGTCCACATATAATAAATATTTCCTTATCATATAAATCAATAATTAATTATTCACAAATAATATTACAGAATAACAATAATGACAATCAGATCGTTCCAAGAAAAGAGGGGGCTTTTCGATAAGGATTCCTCCTTACTGGCGCGCAATTAGGTGAACAAACATCTCCTTGACAGAACTTTCTAGACAATGTCAATAATGCTATCTAATAATATTATTCAAATAATATGAATTATTGATCTGATAATTGAAAATACTGTGCAGAAATAATTATTGAAACAACAATAATATAAAATATCAACGCAGCAATTATTGAACAAAAAAAATAAAATATTAAACAGTAATTACTGTAACAATTATTGAGTAATGCCTTCTTACGTAAGAATCAATAATTTAAAAATACTATGCAATACTGTGTGCTACTGTGCAACAACGTGTATTACTGTATTTTAACCACCAGGTATTCCAACAATGTTAACGATAAAACTTTCGCCATTATTTTATAAAAATATATTTTTGTCGTTTTCTCAATCCGACAATAATTTCGTTGTGGGGTCCACTAATGATTATGTCGTCGTACAAATATTCCCTATTAAAACGAATATTCCCCGACCAATCGAATATTATATAACAACTTGTGAACTTTAAAAAAATTTTAAATATTACCCACAACTATAAAATTATATCAAATTCACTCCATAATATTCAAAAATGATATTTATAGAAAATTCATCTTTATTCATAAAAGTTGGGGCCTTACAACCTCCCCTTCTTATGAAATTTTGCCCTCGAAATTAGGGTACATACATTGTATATCGATGAGGTAAGGATACTTTGATTTCATTTCAAATTCTAACTCCTGGGTCATTTCCTCAACATTGTGGTTTCTCCACAAAACTTTGACTAGAGATATAACCTTGGAGCGTAAAATATGCTCATTCTTATCCAAGATTTTAATAGGAACCTCTTCATACGTTAAATCTTCCGCTATTTCATCCGATTCTAACTCAATAATGTAATTCGGGTCTTTCACATATTTACGTAACATAGATATGTGAAAAACGTTATAAACACGAGATATACTTGGCGGTAAGGCGAGTCTATAGGCCACAGTTCCTACTTGTTCGAGGATTAAAAATGGGTCAATGAATCGAGGATTGAGCTTTCCTCTCTTTTCAAATCTCGTAACTCCTTTCCATGGAGCAACACGTAACAACACATGTTCTCCAATATTGAATTCTACGTCCTTTCGATGAAGATCTGAATAACTCTTTTGTCGATCTTGTGAGGTTTTTATACGTTGTCGGATCGTTTGAATCTTTTCTGTAGTCATACGTACCAACTCTGGTCCCAAAAATGTTGCTTCACCCACCTCATCCCAGCATACTGCAGAACGACACTTTCTTCCATACAACGCCTAGAATGGAGCCATGCCAATACTTGCTTGATAACTGTTGTTGTAGGAAAACTCCACTAATGGTAAGAACTTGTCCCAACTTCCCTTGAAGTAAAGGACAAAGAGTCTTAATAGATCTTCAAGAGTTTGAATAGTTCTCTCTGATTGTCCGTCCGTTTGAGGATGATAAGCCAAACTAAATCGTAAGTTCGTGCCCATAGCTTTTTGCAAACTAACCCAAAATCTTGAAATGAATATTGGGTCTCAATCAGAAACTATGGATACTGGCATACCATGCAATCTTATAATCTCGTTTATGTACATACGAGCAAGACGTTGAAGTGTATAAGTTTCTCATACAGGTAAGAAATGAGCCGACTTGGTCAATCTATCAACAATGACCCAAATCGCATCTATACCTTGAGAAACCTTGGGAAGACCGGTAACAAAATCCATGGTAATGTGCTCCCTTCCATTATAGAATTTCAAGTGGTTGCAATGGACCTTTTGGTACTTGATGCTCTGCCTTGACTCGTTGACAAGTTAGACACCTTGAGATAAACCCCGCGATCTCTCTCTTCATATTGCTCCAGCAAAATGTATGTCAAAGATCATGATATATTTTGGTACTCCCAGGATGGATTGCAAATGGTGTGTTGTGCGCCTCCATCATGATTTTATCTTTTAAATCAGGGTCGTTAGGAACACAAAGTCTAGAGTTGACTCGTAGTATTCCTTTTTCATCGATTCTTTCTTCCGGCATAGCACCTTCTTCAACTTTCTTCCTCATACGCATCAACTCCAGGTCAGTAGCTTGAGCAGTTTTAACTTTATCGACTAAAGTCAGTTCTACTCGTATATTCGCTATCATCACATGGGTCCCTGAAGTCTTTAACTCTATCTCCATCCTTTGCAAGTCATATAAAATGGGCATTTGCGTTGACAATATCGCACTCGTACCCACATATGATCTTCTACTCAATGCTTCAGCTACTACCACTACACCAAAAATGGCCTCTAGCGAATGAAATTTTGTGAAGGAATTTATTCCTTCACATGAGGACTTGTTTAGCGAAGGAACAATGAAGGAAAAAAACATAGTGACAATATAGTTATTAGCGAAAGAAACATCCTTCATAATTTATATTTTTTTTCTCGCAAAATTGGGGTGATAGAAAGATTTTTGGATCCAATTTATGCTGAAAATTTGCGAGGAAAAAATCTATCTAGTGAAGAAATTATTACTCACAATATATCATTATTCAGAAGTTTTTTGCGAGGGATAAAATCAGTCGCTGTTTTGTTCTAAATAATTTTTTAAAATTAATTATGGTGAATATAAATTAGAATATAAATATATTAAATTTTTTACAGTATTAAATTTAGAAGCTGATTATACGAGAAACAGTAAAGTCTGATTATACGACGTCATTCAAGGAAGATCTCGTTTCCATTGATAAAGCTTCCTCTGTGAATGAACGAGTTACGAACAGTGATCTTTTGCTAAACTAAGAATCTGTAACGCCCGATAAAATCGGATTTTTGAGAATTAAATTTTTATTTTTATTAAATGAATTTAATTGATTATTTATGGAGCAAACTAATTGAAGGTCGTTATATGACCTAGACATGTCAGAACACCGTAGAATTTTGGCTACGTGGTAGAATTAAAGTGTTTGAATTTCCAAGATGAAAATAAAAGCTTTCCAAGAAATTTTCCGAAAAATACTATTCATGCATTTCTGCTCAGGAATTATGTTTGAACTTCTGAGAAATACGTAACGATAGAATATCGAGGTGAGATGTAATATCCAATAATATTTCAGTTATGGAAAATGTAATATTTCGCATGTGGACTTAAAACCTAACGTTTGAGGAAAATGATTTATGAGAAGGAAATCTAATGAGATTAATGAATTAAGCGATGATCGTATACTATGTAGGTATTATACGAAGTAATGAATATGAGTATGATGTGAGGTATTATACGAGTACGTATAAATGATGGTATGTTGTATGTATTAAAGAAGTATACGAATTAGAGTACGAGAATTATACGTATAATATATGTTATAAGGCTTTAAGCCAAAAGAAAGGAATTGGTAGGATTTGTTAAGTATTATGTGAGCCCATGTATTGGATGGTTAAGTCCAATGTGAGTTTATTAATGCAAGCCCAATGTTTGTTTAATTACAAGCCCAAGGTAAAATTATGCTAGAAGCCCAAATGATTAAGTAAGATAATTAAGCTAAGGCCCAAAGTAATGATCCAATGGGTACGAACCATGGAGCAAACCATGGATAGTCCAATGTGGCGGACAAGAAATTGATGTGATGAACAAGGAAACTTAGAAGCTAAGTTAGTATGGTGATCACACAAAGTGCATAAATGTGATGACCAAGTAAAGAAAGTAAGGAGCAAGTAATCTTAAGTGCTAAGCAAGAGATAAGTTAAGTAATAAGCAAGTAGCTTAATAGTTAAGTAAGTGTGGTGGACAAGCAAAGTACCTTTATGTGATGAGCAAGTAGACTTAAGGATTAAGCAAAGAATAAGTTAAGAAAACTTAATGGCTAAGTGTTGTGATGATCAAGTATATGTGGGGAGCAAGTTTACTTGATTAATAAGCTTGGAATAGTAAGGAGGTGGAGGGATTAATGACCCTTATGCCCTAACTTTGGTTTGCCTATAAATTGCAAGCTTGGATTTCATTTGTTAGTTATTAGTTTTTCATCCAACAACTCATAAGTTGAGAGCTTAGTGGCTTGAGAGAATAAGCACTTATAAAAGATAGACATCCTTTGTTAGATATTCAAGAAGCAAGAAGTAGATTAAGGCTTAGCAAGTTAACATCAAAGAGTAAGTATTCATAAACCTTGAGTCTCTTTCTCTTCCATTATTAGAGAAGGGGGTATTGGTAGAACTAGTATGCTAAGGAATGATAAACCAAATGGCTTAAGTCTTAATAAGCCGTAATAAGTCATGAACAAGTCATTTCTACTTATATAAGTTATGAACTTATGAAGATCTTGTAAGAACTTGTAATATGATAATGGTGATGAAGTTAGTAGGAACTTAATAAGAAATTATAAGAACTTGTAACATGTTTACATTAATGGCACTAGTATGATAAGAAGATGTAAGAATGATGGTTAAAAGATTAAAGCCATGATAAATCATAAGAAATATAATTATAAGTAGTTTATGAGTTTTGAACTTATTAAGAACAAGTAATAACTTATCATGTTTATAAGTTAATGAAGCATATATGTCAAGATGTTAGTATAATGGATTGAATCCAGATGAAATGGTTTAAAAATCTCAAGTAACGAAGTTTCGCCGGAATTAACATGATTAGACGAAGATCGTCGAATTCGTGAAATTCTCGGAATGGAAGTCGAATTTTGATATTGATCTTGGAAACATTGGTTTTCAATGGAGGCAAGTCTTATTTGGCATTATAGAGTTGCGGACTCGAAAATGGCAGAATTCCGACTTAAAACGAAGAAACGAGCATTGAACATTCACGAATGTTTATCGTTTTCGTTAAAAAATGGACTAATAGGTGAATTTTTAGCAAACTAAGTTAAATAGATAAAAATTTTGCATGACCACGTAGAGTACGTGATTTGTGAACCGTAGGCTCTTGAACGAGCCAATTCGAACCTATAACGAAGAAGTTACGAAGCCGAGAATCTCACTAAAAGAAAATTCTGTAAAAAATTTCTGGTGCTAAACACTAGCGCCGCGGCGCCAGTCAAGGCAAAATAAGCCACGCCGTAGCGCTGATCCTGGCCGAGAAAGGCCATAACCTTCTGGAGACTCACGCCGCAGCGCGACCAATAACACAGGGACTCGCGCCGCAAGGCTAAGTCCGATTTCCAAGCTTTAATAGGCGACGCCGCAGCGCAGCAAAGGAACACCGGCACCGCAACGCCAACCCTAAAACTTAAATAGTGAAAAATGTTTACAAGTGGAACATAAATGGGAATTGTTAACAATGAGTTAAGGAACTTAATCAAACATTGTTATGTCATAATTAAACCCCAAGTATTATCACTTAGGGTTAAAGAAAGTCAATTGAAGATGAACGTGAACTATACGTAATAAGTGTACATAACCAATGACGATCGAGTTTCGATAATAACGTAAGGACGTTAGTAAGCCGTGAGGAAAGATGTTTAACTCAAAATGAGTTGTATTAATAAAATAATTTCAGTTAAGAGAACGAAGTTGGTAAGAATGATGTAAAGAATGATGTAAAGACGGAACCAATAAATAACAAATCTAATACGGGATTAGATTGAGAAGAAGGGTAAGATGCTTTAGGAACTATATATGTTCAATCATGACCTAATGTGGTATGTTATGTGGTTATGTGTTGTAGAGACTGTAAAGATTCAAAGGGAAATTAATTATACTGTAGCAGACGCTGAAAGCAAATTTTTCTTAAACGATTGTCTAACCTTCGTGTTAGCCAGGTTTTTAAATGATTCAAATTATGAGATGCATGTATTGTTTTGAAGAAAGAGTCGATGCCAGTTTTAGCTCGGCTAGACTAATCTTGATAGATTGATTGAACTGTTTACAAGTCTTTCAATATAGAATTGCTAACGCTATCCTATGCCAACTAATTGGTACGGATTCAAGGTAAGCCTGAATATGAATAAACAAATGTATTTTCATCGAGTATTCAATGGGCACGTGAGGTTGCCACAACTTAAACGTACACACGTTTAATGGATGTAGTGTTGATTAACATAGGTTACTATAGGTTGATCACCTAGAAGTGCTCGTAAGCTATGCCTGACTTACGGACTTTGTGTCGGGTTGTCCTTTTCAAAGAACTATAAGATGTTCACGTCTTGAACCATAATTGATGTATTAATGAATATGGTTATGGTAAAATGTTATGAAGGAAAAGAGATCTATTTTGAATTATTGATAGTACTTCGTAACTATCATCCAGTTACTGAAGATATAATGTAACGACCGAGAAATTCGGATCTTATTGTAAAATGATTTCATTAAATTAAATAATAATAAAATCGTATTCCTTGTGTTATCAAGACGATTGTCATTATATAACCTATTGATGTTAGAATGGCGTAGTATTTGAGCTACGTGAATGAATTAAAGTGTTTGAATTTCCAAGATGAAAATAAAAGTTTTCTGAGAAATTTTTTGAAAAACATTATTCATAGGTATTTGCTCGGGATATAATTTTGAGTTTTCGAGAAATATGTAATGATGGAATAACAAGGTAAGATGGATTATGTAATAAAAATATAGTTATGGAAAATGTAATAATTCTCTTGTGGACTTAATTTATAAACGTTAAGTAAAGCGAAGTGTTAAGGAATAAGTAATAATTGTATGATACTTGGTATTGTACAAGAGTAATGCAAACAAGTATAATACGAAGTATTATACGAGTTTGTAGGAAGGATGAAATACCGTATATAAATTCTATATGAATTAGAATACAAGAATAATATATATACTATATGTATATATATTAAGGAATGTTAATGGACTTGGAAAGATTGATAAGAATTAATATAAGTCCAAGTGAATTAAAGGAAGATGCCCAATAATTCATTAATGAACAAACTAATGTTTATTAATGCAAACCCCAAGGATTTGTTTAATCCAAGCCCAAGCTAGAGTCTAATGAATTAATATACCCATGGGGCAAAACCATATTAATATGGTTAATGTGATGACCAATATAAGTTGTGATCAAGATAAGTAATGACCAAGTAATGTGGTGACCAAGACTATGAATTAATGACCAAGTTAAATGAGTAATGACCAAGCAAAGGATGGGTTTTGTGCCTTGCAAGTAATGAATAGTAAGGAGGTGGCTTGAGGAGGTGGGATGGTTTACTGACTAAACTACCCTATCTTTGCAATTTCTATAAATAGAGGAAGCTTACAAGCCATTTTTTGGTTGTTCAAATAATCTAAGACATCACAAAGTGCTTAAGTGTTAGAGAGTTTAAGTCACAAATAAGTTACTTCCATAAGTAAGAAGAAGAAGAAAGCTACCTTAAGAAGACTTCAAAAGAGTAAGATTTCTTCTCAATTATCTTTTATCTCTACCATGATAGGATGATAAGAAAAGTTGGATTAAGAAACATGAATGAGTAAGTAGTGAACTTAAGACAATTAAGTTGGTAATAAGTCATTTAAGCTAGCATAAGTTATAAACTTATGTGAAAATAATATGAACTTGTAAAGAGTTTATTAAGAGAAATGATATGAATATAAAAGAATTTATATGATCATATGTATCATGTATACCTAAGTTAAGTTATATGTTAAGAACATATAAGAAATGATGTTTAAGAAACTTTAATTGTAATAAGTCATTAACAATGAAATCTTAAGTAGTTTATAATTTGACAAGTCATAAGCTCATAAAGAATAAGTCAAAATCCAACAATGAATATAATTTGTTGTATTAAGTATTTTAGTGTGTTCACATGATGAATGAAGTTCATTTGTAATGTTGAATAAATCATAAGAAGGAAGAATTGTAGGAATTTGCACGATTGGACGATAATCGTCGAATTCGTAAAATTCTCGGAATGGAAGTCAAATTTTGTGTTTGAACTCGGAACCATTGTTTTCCAATGGAGACAAGTCATATTTGGCATTTAAGAGTTCCGGACTCGAAAATGACCGAATTCTGACTTAGAACGAAGAAACGAGCGTTGAACGTTTACGAACGTTTATCATTTTTGTTAAAAATGAACCAAAGGGTGAATTTTTAGCAAACAAAGTCAAATAGATAAAATTCTTGCATAAACACATAGAGTACTTAATTTTTGAATCGTAGGCTTTTGAACGAGCCAATTCGGACTTATAACGAAGAAGTTATGCGTCAGGGAAGTTCACAAAATTTCAAAACTGAAATTGTTTTCTAGTGCACAGAGTTGGGGCCGCGACGCCAACCCTAGGCAAAATGAGCCGCGACGCAGCGCAGAATAGTAACCGAACACACAGCAAGAGTTCGTCGCAGCGCGAACTATAGTACATATGGTGGCGCCGCATCGCCATGAACAGTACCAAAAACCTCTAGAGAGTGGCGCCGCAGCGCGGCCCAATAAGTAAGGACTCGTGCCGCAGCGCTAAGTCAGGGACAATGACATTATGAGCTCGAGCCGCAGCGCGAGATGTAGGTATAAAGCTGGCGTCGCAGCGCCAGTCTCAGAACAAAGATAGTAATGAAGGTTTCTAAGTACAAAGAGATGAAAACCTAATTGATTTATAAGTAAACATAACTTAAGGAAGGTAATGTAACATTGTTTAAACTTTGTTAAACCTTAAGGAATGTAATGTAAAGGTGAGATAACCTAGTCGAATATAAATGGAAGGGTAATGATAAACTGGAATGAATAGTAACTGAATCTAATACAGAATTAGATTGAAATGAAGAGTATGATATAGTCATATACATACTTGATTATATGTGACCCAATGTAAGGCATTATATGATTATGTATTGTAGAGACTTAAACGACTTGAACATTAAGTTAATTTACCGTAGCAGACGCTAAAGGAAAGTATTCTAACTCTTGTCTCAGTTCAATCTGAACAAGTTTTTGAGGTTCATGTATTCTTTCGCATGAAGTGAGGTATGTTGAAGTTGAAGCCAATTCCTTTGGCTAGACTTGATGTATTGATAATCTATTCATGTATTATCAAATGTTGTTATCTTTTATCAACTACTTGATATGTTTTCAAAAGAAGACTGAAATGTTAAAAAAATGTTTTGTCGGTAAAACGACAGGCATGTGAGGTTGCCAAATGCTTAAACGTGCATACGTTTAATGGATGTAGTGTTGATCAACATAGAGTACAATAGGTTGATCACCTAAAAGTGCTCGTAAGTGATACCGGGCTTACGGACTTGTTTTCGGGTTGTCCTTTTTCCAACAAAGAATGAATACTCGAGGTCTTTGACCGAAGTGAATGTTTTACTAAATATGGTTGTTATTGTAAAACATTTTGAAAGAAAAGATGAAGTGCTATTTTGAATTATCAATAGTAATTCATAACTATTGTTCCGTTTTTGAAGATATACGATTTGTATGTGTCAGACATGTTGTTATTAAATTGTTATACTTGCTGAGCTAGTTATGCTCACTCTTGTTTGAACCATATGAATGTAGCTAAGACTGAACGTCCCGAAGGATCGAAAAAGGATAAGGGAAAAGCTAAGGCAGATTACTAAGTTGTCTTGTAATAATATAGATCTATTGTTGTAATGTAAATGATATTATGACAAAGAACCTTTGTAACAGGTATAGAACTTGGGAAATGTAAATATTACTTTAAATATATAGAAGTTATGTTCGTTCTTTGAGACTTTTCAATTGAATGAATGTATGAATGTTGTACAGCATAGCACCAGCTGTCGGGTTAGAAGATACCCGGATTTGGGGGCGCTACAAGTTGGTATCAAAGCCTAGGTTATAAAACTTAAGGGGGAAAGTAGAACCTTAAGTCATAACCTTAAGAAAGAATAAAGAAGTAAAAGATGGAAATTAACCCTATAAAAATGCATTATATTATGTTATGTATTTCTATTATTTACAGACGTGTAATAATCAAACTATATTGTTTTATTATAGATGTCAGGAGAAAATGATATGTATAGAGATATACATGTAGTGAGCGAGGATTCAGTTAATCGGGTAGAGATACTACCAAATCCCGTAGCAGTAGAAGCAGAGTTGGTGACTATCGAGTCGGTAGACTCAGACGATTTAGACTACATGTCTATATTTGATGTCATGCTAGAGGAGGAGGTGGACGTGATGTCCTTTGACCAGGTTCCACCTATAGAGGACCAGGTTCCACCTATAGAGGAAATGTCTACGGGGTATCATCAGTTGAAGGTTAGGAAGGAAGATGTACCAAAGACTGCATTCAGGATTCGTTATGGTCATTACAAGTTTTTGGTGATGTCATTTGGGTTGACGAATGCACCTGCTGGATTTATGGATATGATGAACAGAGTGTTCAAACTATATTTGGACAAATTCGTCGTGGTGTTTATCGATGATATTCTATTCTATTCTAAGACGCCAGAAGATCATGTCGAACACTTAAGGTTAGTGTTGGAGACACTAAGGAATGAGAAGTTATATGCGAAATTCACCAAATGTGAATTTTGGCTTGAAAAGGTGCAGTTTTTAGGTCATGTCATTGACCAAGAGGGGATTTCAGTGGATCCAGCGAAGGTGGAAGCAGTAATGAATTGGGAACAACCGAAAACGCCGACTGAGGTGCGGAGTTTCCTAGGGTTAGCAGGGTACTATCGAAGATTTATCCAAGGTTTTTTGAAGATAGCTACCTCGTTGACTAATTTAACAAGGAAGGCGGTGAAATACGTATAGACGGATAAATGTGAAGACAGTTTTCAAGAACTAAAGAAGAGATTAAGTGAAGCTCCTATTTTGACATTGCCAGATGACACAGGAAATTTTGTAGTGTTTAGTGATGCTTCGCATAGAGGACTTGGTTGTGTGCTTATGCAGCATAACAAAGTCATTGCGTATGCATCCCGGCAGTTGAAGGATTATGAGAAAGTTTATCCTACTCATGATCTGGAACTGGCCGCGGTAGTGTTTGCCCTAAAGATATGGAGACATTATCTTTATGGGGAAAAATGTGAGATATATACGGACCATAAAAGTCTAAAGTATATCTTCACTCAGAAGGAGTTGAATATGAGACAGAGAAGATGGCAGGAGTTGATAAAGGATTATGATTGTGAAATCCTGTATCACCCTGAAAAGGCCAATGTAGTTGCCGACGCCTTAAGCAGGAAGGTTCGGGAAAATTTGTCTATGTTAACGGCTCAAAATGAGTTAATAACAGAGATGGCTAGGATGAAAATAGAAGTGAAGATGTCGAGTGATTCGGGGCAGTTACTCTTTTCGACAGAGATGCAATCTACCATCGTAGAAAGAGTCAAGGAGGTACAACTCAAGACGGATGAGTGTAATCAAATGAAGAAGCGGTTATCAGAGAAGGAAGATGTTAAGTGTAGTCTTGATAATGAGGGATTATTAAGATTTGAGGGAAGAATTTGGGTTCTGAATGAGACGGAATTAAAGGAGAAAGTGTTACAAGAAGCTCATAGTTTGAGGTACTCGATACATCCTGGTAACACTAAGATGTATCAAGACCTTCGACAGAGTTTTTGGTGGCCAAACATGAAGAGAGAAATAGCAGAGTATGTGAGTAGGTGTTTAACTTGTCAAAAAGTTAAGGCTGAACATCAACGACCCAGTGGTTTATTACAGTCATTGGAGATTCTAGAATGGAAGTAGGAGCATATCACGATGGACTTCGTGGTGGAACTTTTGACGAAGCAAAAAGGGTACGATTCGATTTGGGTAATAGTGGACCGGTTGACGAAGTCGGCTCACTTTTTGCCAATTAGGGTCAAGTATAACTTAGACCAGTTAGCTAAACTTTATGTTAAGGAAATCATTTCCAGACATGGAGTACCGGTATCGATTGTGTCAGATCGTGATCCACGATTCACATCGAACTTTTGGAGGAGTTTGCAAGAGCAGTTGGGAACACAGCTGAGGTTAAGCACAGCTTATCATCCACAAACTGATGGCAGAGCGAAAGAACAATTCAGACACTTGAAGACATGTTGAGGTCTTGCGTCATGGATTTCAAGGGTAGTTGGGATGATCACCTACCACTAGTAGAGTTTGCATATAACAACAGTTATCATGCAAGCATAGGCATGCCGCCGTACGAAGCTTTGTATGGAAAGAAGTACAGAACACCTTTGTGTTGGGATGAGGTGGGAGAACGCCGGATTCTAGGACCAGAATTAGTGCAGCAGACAACAGATATGATAAAGTTAATTCAGATGCGTCTCGTCATAGCTCGGGACAGACAGAAGAAGTATGCAGACTCACATAGACTAAATCGAGAGTTTTAGGTGGGCTCGTATGTGTTTCTAAAGGTATCTCCCTGGAAAGGAAAGATACGCTTTGGAAAGAAAGGAAAGTTAAGTCCAAGGTTTATAGGACCTTTTGAGGTGTTAAAACGGGTGGGAGAGGTAGCGTATATGATAGCATTACCTCCAGACCAAGAACGAATACATAACATGTTTCACGTATCTGTATTACGTCCATATAAGCCGGACTATAAGCATGTAATCGAGTATGAGCTTATTCATATCAAGAAAGATTTATCATATAAAGAGTCGCCGATGCAGATCATTGATAGGAAGGAACAAGTTCTGAGGAACAAGGTAATACCATCAGTGATGGTATTATGGAAGAACCACGATGTTGAAGAAGCAACGTGGGAACTAGAAGAAAAGATGAAGAAAAATTTTCCTCATCTATTTGATTAAAATAAGACGAGATTCTGGGGACAGATCTTTATAAGGTGGGAAGAATGTAACGACCGAGAAATTCGGATCTTATTGTAAAATGATTTTATTAAATTAAATAATAATAAAATCGTATTCCTTGTGTTATCAAGATGGTTGTCATTATATAACCTATTGATGTTAGAATGTCGTAGTATTTGAGCTACGTGGATGAATTAAAGTGTTTGAATTTCCAAGACGAAAATAAAAGTTTTCCGAGAAATTTTCTGAAAAACATTATTCATAGGTATTTGCTCGAGATATAATTTTGAGTTTCCGAGAAATACATAATGATGGAATAACAAGGTAAGATGGATTATGTAATAAAAATCTAGTTATGAAAAATGTAATAATTCGCTAGTGGACTTAATTTATAAACGTTAAGTAAAGCGAAGTGTTAAGGAATAAGTAATAATTGTATGATACTTGGTATTGTACAAGAGTAATGAAAACAAGTATAATATGAAGTATTATACAAGTTTGTATGAAGGATGAAATACCGTATATAAATTCTATATGAATTAAAATACAAGAATAATATATAAACTATATGTATATATATTAAGGGATGTTACTGGACTTGGAAAGATTGATTAGAATTAATATAAGTCCAAGTGAATTAAAGGAAGAGGCCCAATAATTGATTAATGAACAAACTAGTGTTTATTAATGCAAAGCCCAATGATTTATTTAATCCAAGCCCAAGCTAGAGTCTAATGAATTAATATACCCATGGGGCAAAACCATATTAATATGGTTAATGTGTGATGACCAATATAAGTGGTGATCAAGATAAGTAATGACCAAGTAATGTGGTGACCAAGAATTTGAATTAATGACCAAGTTAAATGAGTAATGACCAAGCAAAGGATGGGTTTTGTGCCTTGCAAGTAATGAATAGTAAGGAGGTGGCTTTAGGCGGTGGGATGGTTTAATGACTAAACTACCATATCTTTGCAATTTCTATAAATAGAGGAAGCTTACAAGCCATTTGTTGGTTTTTCAAATAATCTATGACATCACAAAGTGCTTAAGTGTTAGAGAGTTTAAGTCACAAATAAGTTACTTCCATAAGTAAAAAGAAGAAGAAAGATACCTTACCAAGACTTCAAAAGAGTGAGATTTCTTCTCAATTATCTTCTATCTCTACCATGATAGGATGATAAGATAAGTTGGATTAAGAAACATGAATGAGTAAGTAGTGAACTTAAGACAATTAAGTTGGTAATAAGTTATTTAAGCTAGCATAAGTTATAAACTTATGTGAAAATAATATGAACTTGTAAAGAGTTTATTAAGAGAAATGATATGAATATAAAAGAATTTATATGATCATATGTATCATGTATACCTAAGTTAAGTTCTATGTTAAGAACATATAAGAAATGATGTTTAAGAAACTTTAATTGTCATAAGTCATCAACAATGAAATCTTAAGTAGTTTATAATTTGACAAGTTATAAGCTCATGAAGAATAAGTCAAAATCCAACAATGAATATAATTTGTTGTATTAAGTATGTTAGTGTGTTCACATGATGAATGAAGTTCATTTGTAATGTTGAATAAATCATAAGAAGGAAGATTTGCCGGAATTTGCACGATTGGACGATAATCGTCGAATTCGTAAAATTCTCGGAATGGAAGTCAAATTTTGTGTTTGAACTCGGAACCATTGTTTTCCAATGGAGACAAGTCATATTTGGCATTTAAGAGTTGCGAACTCGAAAATGACCGGATTCCGACTTAGAACGATGAAACGAGCGTTGAACGTTTACGAACGTTTATCGTTTTCATTAAAAATGAACCAAAGGGTGAATTTTTAGCAAACAAAGTGAAATAGATAAAATTCTTGAATAAACGCATAGAGTACGAGCCAATTCGGACTTATAACGAAGAAGTTATGCGTCCGGGAAGTTCACAAAATTTCAAAATTGAAATTATTTTCTGGTGCACAGAGTTGGTGCCGCGGCGTCAACCCTAGGCAAAATGAGTCGTACCTCAGCGCAGAACAGTAACCGAACACACTATAAGAGTTTGCTGCAGTGTAAACTATAGTATATATGGTGGCGTCGCAGCGCTATGAACGGTACCAAAAACCTCTGGACAATGGCGCTGCAGCGCGGCCCAATAAGTAAGGACTAGCGCCGCAGCGCCAAGTCAGGGACAATGACATTAAGAACTCGCACCGCAGCGCGAGATGTAGGTATAAAGCTGGTGCCGCAGCGCCAGTGTTAGAACAAAGATAGTAATGAAGGTTTATAAGTACAAAGAGAAGAAAACCTAATTGATTTAAAAGTAAACATAACTTAAGGAAGGTAATGTAACATTGTTTAAACTTTTTTAAATCTTAATGAATGTAATGTAAAGGTCGAGATAACCTAGTCGAATATAAATGGAAGGGTAATGATAAACCGGAACGAATAGTAACTGAATCTAATACACAATTAGATTGAAATGAAGGGTATGATATAGTCATATACATACTTGATTATATGTGACCTAATGTAAGGCATTATGTGATCATGTATTGTAGAGACTTGAACGACTTGACCATAAAGTTAATTTACCGTAGCAGACGCTAAAGGCAAGTATTCTAAATCTTGTCTCAGTTCAATCTGAACAAGTTTTTGAGGTTCATGTATTCTTTCGCATGAAGTGAGGTATGTTGAAGTTAAAGCCAATTCTTTTGGCTAGACTTGATGTATTGATAATCTATTCATGTATTATCAAATGATGCTATCTTTTGTCAACTACTTGATATGGTTTTCAAAAGAAGACTTAAATGTTAAACAAATGTTTTGTCGGTAAAACGACAGGCACGTGAGGTTGCCAAATGCTTAAACGTGCATACGTTTAATGGTGTAGTGTTGATCAACATAGAGTACAATAGGTTGATCACCTAGAAGTGCTCGTAAGTGATATCGAGCTTACGGACTTGTTTCCGGGTCGTCCTTTTTCCAACAAAGAATGAATACTCGAGGTCTTTAACTAGAGTGAATGTTTTACTAAATATAGTTGTTATTGTAAAACATTTTGAAAGAAAAGATGAAGTTCTATTTTGAATTATCAATAGTACTTCATAACTATTGTTCAGTTATTGAAGATATACGATTTGTATGTGTCAGGTATGTTGTTATTAAATTGTTATACTTACTGAGCTAGTTATGCTCACTCTTGCTTGAACCATATGAATGCAGCTAAGACTGAATGTCTCGAAGGATCGAAAAAGGATAAGGGAAAAGCTAAGGCAGATTACTAAGCTGTCTTGTAATAGTATAGATCTATTGTTGTAATGTAACTGATATTATGACAAAGAACCTTTGTAACAGGTATAGAACATGGGAAATGTAAATATTACTTTAAATATATAGAAGTTATATTTGTTTTTTGAGACTTTTCAAATGAATGAATGTATGAATGTTGTATAGTATAGCACCATCTGTCGGGTTGGAAGATACCCAGATTTGGGGGCGCTACATACGATTCATATCCTATGTTTTAAGCATGCTTTTAAAAATGAAATTATTGTACGTCCTGAGCTTGTTATGCTTACACTTGCTTGAACCTTATGATTGCAGCTTATACGATTTGACCAAAGGATTCGATAAGGATAAATTGAAGGCTAAAGTGAACTTGTAGCGTACCTATGTAATAGTATAGGTTTGTAATGAATATATTTGATATTATGACAAAACAAATGTAACGGTTATAAAGAACCTGGGGAATGGTAGTATTGTTTTGGAATATATATAAGACAGATTCATTCTTTTGAGGGTTTTTCAATTGAATGTTTGTGTGAACTATAGCACCGTGAGCACCATCTTTCGGGTTGAAAGAGACCCAGATTTGGGGGCATCACATAATCTGATCGGAAAAAATTGGCAGGAAGATTGGGCCATGTTTCTTCTCGGATCATGGGAGGAAATGGCATTGTTTCCCATTCTGTCAGCTTCTCTATTTGCCTCCGCTCCGGCATTGGCCTCCCCGTTGGCAAACACATCGTCCCCAATAAACCTGTAATCTTTTTCACCTTAAATTACATACTTCAAACTTAATTATATAGTGTTTGTATGCTTATATGATTTAAATGATTTCCTTGGTATTATTCCTAGTTTTCGTTTGAATTTGCTACCCCAATTATGAAACCCTAACAAAGTTATGTCTATTATTCGGCTTGCTCTCAGCTTTCTGTAAATGATGAGCTAACTTGGGACAACGGGACTACACTCCCTGAACCATGTATCGATCGTATTGCAGATACAGTCGGGAAGGTGAATTTCTTCACTTAATTTGACTTTTTGTTCTATTGGGGAATCAAAGATTCCAGCTTTATAATGGTTCTGTAATTTTAATTTGAATGTTTGATTTTTACTAATTAATTCTTTTTTCCCTCAGTATAAAGCATTGACTTGGTTGTGTGGCATTTTGAGTTTTTTTGCATCACTTGGACTAATGGCTGTTTGGAATGACAAAGCCTCTAAGATACCATTTGTATGTCAATTTTCCACCCTAACTGATTTCTTTTATTTTCTGAACTACTTTAGTATTTTTCCTATGATATAGCCTGCTTGTGAATTTTGTGGAAGGGCCTTAGTATCTAACCTGAAAAAATTATACATTTAATCATTTCAATCATTTTCCATATAAAGATATCACTACAAGTAACTTAATGACAAACAGTGGTTTAATTATACTCTATGCTTGCTTTATGTCGATTCATGATTATTGATGCAGATTTTTGGTAAACTTTCCGTATGTCTCTATGTTTGTTTTGTTGAGAGAGAAGAAAAAACTCTTAACTTTGTAACCATATATATCCAGTGATGTAAAACTCCAGCTTCTGTTCACTGTCGTGGAGAGTTAGTAAGTCAAATGCTTGGTTATGTAACAATTGAGGTTAACATTACTGAACCTATCCTTACTAGCCTGAAGTTAATGAGTCATTGAGTCTTCGCTGAATGCGTTGTTGTATTCAATGAATCAATTTAGCAGTTATGCCCCTCTCATCTTCTAGGTAAATACTAGCGACATTCGTGGAAAGGCTGATGGCAAAATTGAAAAAGGAATTGGTGGAAGTACTGCAAATTCTATCAAGGAATTTGTTAGTAACGAAGCCTTGACTGTTAATATGGATCGGTTAGTTTTTATCAAGTTTGTTTAACACATACAGTATGATTCCCTGTGAAATGTTAATATATAATATCAAATCCAGCTAATACAAATATATCAACTCAAAGCATCAAAAGACTGTGCTGATTATGGATGAAGTTGATTGAATGTCTGCTGGAGATAGATGTGGAGTGGCTGATCTTATTGCTAGCATCAAGATCTCAAAAATTCCAATCATATGCATTTGCAATGACAGATACAGTCAAAAACTAAAGAGTCTTGTGAACTACTACTTACTTCTTAGTTTTCGAAAACCTACAAAGCAGCAGGTCCTTTTCATACTTTATATATATTAGTTTACCTTCATAACTAATGTTACTTTTATTTATTTATTTACTTTTAAATTCAAAAGGTATATTGAATGTTATATAATCTTCTTCGTAGTAGAGTCTAATTTCAAGACTTGGTTCTAAAAATGAGTTTCTATTGTAAATGCTTACGTCTTTATGATCGCAGTTGAAATATTTAAATCTCACCTCTATGAAAACACGAGTTTGTGTGTGTGTGTATTAATGGAGTTTCAGCTCCCTCGTGTAGCCTTAAAAATATATATGCTAGCAAAGTCTTGATTCTTAGTACTATAACATTTTCTTGCTCTGTACCAGTTGATACTACTTTTTTAATGCAGTTGCTCTTCTTCCATTCTAAGAAAACATTTTGAATAATTTTGTATGATGTTAAGTTTGTGTTTGCTTCATGTTTTAATTTTCACTTTTCAACTACATAGAGAATTTCTATGCACAAAGAAGTTGTCACTATGATTTATTGGACACATTAACTTGCTTTGGGGTGGTGTTTTTTCTAAAGGAGTTGGCTTTTGGTTTTGTTTGTAATTTTGACTTTTTTAAAAAACCTATATCCTTTTTTATCAAGTTAAAAAAAGGAAAAGGAAAAAAAAGAATTCTACATGATTAAGCTACAGCTGAAAAGTAACCATTGCCATTTTTGTTTTATATGTGTGATCATAAGATTATTGAAGTTGCTGATAAACAATTCCTGTTTTGCCTTGCCCCCCCCCCCAACCAAAAGAAAAACAAAAAAAATACAGAAAAAACAAGGGACTCCTAGTTTACTGTGTTTGAGAGATACTGCATAATATTTGATAAGTAACAGAATGGGTTTGTTTTGTGATAGATGGCAAAGAGGTTGATACAAATTGCAAATGCACAAGGTCTTCAAGTTAATGAGGTAAATGTTCTGATTGAAAGTATTATATGAGTCAATTCAAATTTGGTGGCATTTTTTAGTAATGGCTAAATAAGGTTCCTTTTGACTTCTGAGGTAGTACAATAATATGATGTAGTCAACAACCAATGAATAGACCTGTGCTCTGCCAATAATCTCTTCTTTTAAGTAGGACATTCTTTTCCTTTGAGGTAATTTACTACGATAGGCTCTGCACAACTTCAAGATAATGTCCTATGGGTGTAAATGAGGTTTGATTTGTTCAGGAATCATTTTTTGAAGTGTTCCCCTCATCTCTATGTAACTCGATATTTCTTTTCTTTTTTACTTTTACGAGTCTCGCCTTTTCTATTTTATGTTCAAGTAAAATAGTTGTTTAAATGTAAATGTTGAAATCTGGTATCAATTTTCTTAGATTGCACTTGTTGAACTTGCAGAAAGAGTTAATGGAGATATGCACGTGGTTCTGAACCAGTTGCAGTATATGAGCCTCTCCATGTCAGTCATTAAATATGAAGACAAAAGACAACGTCTTCTAAGCAGTTCAAAGGATGAAGATATTTCCCCTTTTACGGTGGCAGTTGATAAGTATGACGGGCAACAGTCTCAGTTTTTATTTATCCACATAGCTGCTCTATACAATTTCAATTTAATTTCCAAGGAGGTTTCAGTAGATTCATATCAACATGGATGCCCTTTTCATTTCTCTGCTCACCTTTCCCCTTTTCCTTTACTAGTTATATTACGTGTTCATATATTGCATTTTGAAGATAAGGATGACTAATACATGTTTATATGTTTTCCTGACCAGAAATACATCATTATCTTGATTTAGAAATTGTTAAGGGTGACCTGGAGCTCCAGGATGCCCTATTCATTTTCCCCTTTTCCTTTACTAGTTATGTTATGTGTTCAAATGCTGCATTAGTTTCATATGGTTATAACTACAGCATGTTATGTTTCCCGGCCAGAATTACATCCTTGTCGTTATTTAACAATTGCTAAGGCTGAACTTGAGTTTCAGCGTTTGTAGTCTCTAAGGCCTACGAAAATGTTTCTTGCTCAATGAAATAATGCATGCTTAAATCTCACATTGTACCTATGCAGAGGTGTAACTTAGTAGTTTCAGCTTTTAAGGTCGCATCTCATATCGTCTCAGAAGACAGCTCCTCGTGTAGACTAGGATCTGATTGTGTACATAATACTAAATAACTAATGAACAATTGGTAGTTTATTGTTCCATTGTGGCAGTGAGATCCTTTAGACCTACAACCTGATGTAAAGTTTATGTAAATTTAAAATCACATTTTTATGGTCTGTTTCCAGTAACTATGATTGCGAATATATTCTTTTTTGGTAATTATTAGTTGTGTCATTCAAGTGAGTAACCAGTTGAAAGCTTACTACTCTAAGCATGAAATTCTTACTTTTTTTCCTAATGAGGTGCAAACAGTTTCAAATTGATGGCTCGGAAACCTGCCTCCGTAAAATGTTTCCACTGGAACTGCTTTATGATAAAGCCTGGGATATATTGCGTAATTCTTTATATGGAATCACATGATATATTTTTTACCTTTAACTAATATGCCTTTAGTTTTGACTTTGATAACTGTGGTGCAAAGTAATAACATGTATTTATGGTTTTGTATAGGTATTTTACCAGGACAAATCTATTTATGAAGCTGTAGAGAATGCATTTATTACAATTTATCTAAGGAAGAACCCAACAGAAACTGCTAAATATCTTCTGAATCTTGCTACAGATTCAAACATTGGAGATCTTGCAGCTTTGGAGTACATAGTTGCTTCCTTGGTATCTAAAGGTGACATTAGTAGTAATATGGTATGCTTCTTTTCTATAACTGAGTGATATATTTGACAACTTAGTTGAATGTTTCTATTCTATTCTGACATTGAGCGATAATGATAGGTCAGTTTCAACCAGTTACTATAGTGATTAGAATAGTCCTATTAGTTGTAGTCATCATTTCTACTAGTTACAGATATAAAATATTTATATTTAAAAGTTGACTACCAAAACTGATAACTATGAAATGGCTACTTATTTGACTTTTTGACTTTTGATCTCTTTGTAATTTATTTGATTGGGGGTCTCTTTACTGTTCTAATTTGATCTGGTTTGTATGGTGGTTGGGTCTGCTGCTGCAATGTTTTTTTTGAGACTAGGTTTGGCTGGGTCTGTTTTGCTGTTGTATGGCTACTTTGTTGCTAGGCTGTTAGTGCAGATAAATCTCTATATCTATTGTTAGTTTGTTAGGTTGCTCTATGTCTGCTGCACTTTTTGTCTCTGTTTGGCTGCTTGTCTGTTAGGCTGCATTGTCTCTGTTATGCTGCTGTATCGCTGTTGTCTGCGCTGTTTGACTGTGCGGGCTGTCTGGCTGCTTTGCTGCTGGATTGCTGATTTTGTTGCTGGCCTGGATTGTTGGTTTTGTGGATGTCTGCTACTGTCACTATCAAACAGCCTCTTGGTTTTGGATTGCTGGTCTACTTTTGTATTTGCTCTTGGGTCTGTGATGTATAGTCTTGCCTTGTAGGGGTGTTCAAATCGGTCGGTTTATTTGGTTTTTAGGGAAACCGAACCGGTTCGAATCGGTCGGTTCAGTGCAAAGCTAAACCGATTCGGTACCGGTACAAAAAACCGGTACATACCGAATTTTCGGTTTCGATTTCGGTAGAGTGTTTGGTTTGATCGGTAAATATCGAACCGAACCGGTTGTACCAATTTTTTAAATAATATATTAAAAAATAAAAAATAACTTGAAAAACCAATTCTTTAAGACTTTTTTGTCTAACCATAAAAAATTAACTTGAAAGTCTACTCTATTTATATAATAGAGATAAGACAAGAGATGACATACTAGACAAATTGGGATGTATTAAAAAAATAACTTACTTCTTTGTCTAACCATGTAAAATTAACTTGAAAATCTCCACTATTTATAGAATAGAGGTGAGATAAGAGATGACATACTAGACAATGTGGGATGTATTTGAAGTCCTTAGTATTTGGTTGTCTCCAAGTCTCCAAGTCCCATATTGGCTAAATTAGTAAAATTCTAAAGAAATTTTCCTTATAATTTGATTACCATGTAATAATGAATTTAAGATAACAAGTAATCAAAACATTATTACTTATTAATATTAAATTAATATTTGGATGTAAATACCAACTTGACCTTTGTCAATGAAACTTATGGCACCATCTCACATAACTTGTTTCTAAGTCCCACATTGAAGAAAGTTTTCTTTATAAAAACACTACAAAGTGAAGCCTTTACTATTTAGTTGAGAATTGATTATCATGTAATAATGAATTCAAGATAACAAGTAATCAAAATATTATTACTTAATATAGGGATGTAAATACTAACTTAAAAATCACATAAGGGAGCTTATGGCACCATCTTACATAACTTGTTTCTAAATTTTCCTTTAGCACCATCTTACATTGTTTCTAAATTTTCCTTATAAAATGATTACATGTAATAATGATTCAAGATAACACGTAATCAAATTATTATTATTTAATATATGGATGTAAATTTAATATTGGAATGTAAATACCTACTTAGACTTTCATCAAATCCGACACAAAATGAATTCCAAGGAAATCACATAACATAAGGGAACTTATGGCACTATCTTACATAACTTGTTTATAAACTACCAAGTGAAATCTTAATAGTCAAGTCCCACATTGGTTTACTTATAAATGTCTAAGGAAGTTTTCCTTATAAAAAGACTTCCAAGTAAAACCTTAATAGCCAAGTGCCCAAGTCCCACATTGGTTCACTTATCAAAGTTTAAGGAAGTTTTCCTTATAAAAAATCTATTAAGTATCAAATGAGACCTTAATAACCAAATCCCACATTGGTTCACTTATCAAAGTCTAAGGAAGTTTTCCTTATAAAAATACTACCAAGTGAGATTTTAATAGCTAAGTCCCACATGGGTTATTTTTTAAAAGTCTAAGGAAGTTTTCCTTTTAAAAGACTATCAAGTGAAATTTTTCTTGAGACTTTAATAGCCAAGTCCCACATTTGTTATTTTGTAAGAGTCTAAGGAAGTTTTCCTTATAAAAAGACTTCCAAGTCTTATATTTTTTTATTGGGCCAAATTTTAGCTTGAAAAAGGTTGAGTTTGGTACAAGTCTTGGGCTACTTTACCTTTAGCCAAATTTTGGCTCAAAAACAAGTCTTGGGCTACTCTTTCTTGGGCCGGTTTTTGTTTAAAATTGGGCTGAGTTTTTATTTAAATTTGCGGCCGGTTATAGCAAGGTAAAAACCAGAACCGAACTGGCTAATCGGTTCGGTATACCGGTTCAACCGGTTCTGGTATCGGTATCCTATTTTGGGGACTTTCGGTATTCGGTCTGGTTCGGTTCGGTCCAGTTCGGTCCGGTTCTTTACCGATGAACACCCATATTGCCTTGTGCTTATTTGTATCATGCTTGATGTTTAGCCTTATGCTTCTGCTATATTTTTTCTCATCATAGGGCATGTCCTATGATGGTTATGGTATATTTGGTCTGGGGCATGCCCCTTGAAATTTGTACATTCTATCTTTTTTTAATATAGTTTAAATTTAGCAAAAAAAAAGGATGGCATTTATATGAACTTGAAATACTAAATTTAATATATATTATAGTAATTAATAATAATAATAAATATGAAATCACTAATTTGAAAATTAATTATAATTTGCAATGAATTTGGTTATTTATCAATTAATTTTTTATTTACAAATTTATAATTTGTGGAGGATTTTACTTGAGAAATGGACATTAATGAAGGATTACTTTCCTCACTAATTTTTGTTTGTTAATTAGTTAGTCATCAATGAAGGATATTTTCCCTCACTAATTTGAAGATATATTCTCAATTTATAATTAGAGAAGGATAACTTTCTCTCATTAAATAAATGTGTTCTTCACAATATATTATTTGTGAGGGAATAAAGTTATTCACTAATTTCAAATAGTCATTCTTAAAATATTGTTTGTGAAGGAAACTAATCTTTCACTAAATAACAATATTCCATTACTAAATACAATTTGTGAATAAAAAAGTTATTCACAATATATCCGTCATAAAAAACATTTAGTTACTACTTAGTGAAGGATATCCAATTGCGAGGAGGTCTAATGCGAGCACTCGCGTGAAGGAAATGTTTCTTCGCAATAAATCATTTGTTAGTGATTTAAGGCCTCTAGTGAAGGATTTGTCCTTCACTAGAGGCCATTTTTGGTGTAGTGTACGTTCTCTTTACCAGGATGGTATTGAATGGTATGATTATAATCTTTCAACAGTTCAAGCCAACGTCGTTGCAGCATGTTGAGTTCCTTTTGGGTGAAGAAATATTTGAGGATTTTATGATCTGTAAAGATCTCCACTTTCTCCCCATACAAGTAATGCTTCCAAATTTTAAGTGTGAAGATAGCAGTTGCCAACTCTAGATCATGAGTAGGATAATTCCTCTCATATTCTTTGAGTTGCCGAGAGACATAGGCTATGACTTTCCCATGTTGCATGAGAACACATCCTAACCCTTTTCCCAAAGCATCACTGTAGATGAAAAATCCCTCTGAGCCAGATGGTATTGTCAGAACAGGTGCTGAAATGAGTCTCCTCTTAAGTTCTTGAAAACTCTTCTCACATTCCACGCTCCAACCAAATTTTTTATCTTTCCGAGTCAGCTGAGTTAATGGAGTAGCGATTCGAGAAAACCCGTCTATGAATCTCTGATAATAACCAGCTAAGCCGAGAAAGCTACGTACTTCGGTCACTGATTTAGGTTGCTCCGAGCTTTGAATAGCTTCAATCTTTGCCGGGTCAACAGATATTTTGTGAATTGATACAATGTGCCCAAGGAATGCTACTTCCTCAAGCCAGAACTTGCATTTCTTCAACTTGTCATAAAGATTGTTTTCAGGAAGCTTTTCGAGTATCAGCCTCAAGTGTTGCTCATGATCTTTATGACTTTTGGAATATATGAATATGTCATCAATATAGACGACCACAAAGTTATTCAACTATTCCTTGAATACTCGGTTCATCATATCCGTGAAGGCAGCATGAGCATTAGTCAATCCAAAAGACATGACTAGGAATTCATAATGCCCGTACTGAGTTCTGAAAGTCATCTTTGGAATGTCATCGGTTCTAATCTTTAACTGATGATATCCGGAACGAAGATCGATCTTTTAAAAGAATTTGGCGCCTTGCAACTGGTCAAACAGGTCATCAATACGTGGCAATGGGTACCTATTCTTGATGGTGACATGATTCAACTCCCGATAATCAATATAAAGTCGCATACTCCGATCTTTCTTCTTCATGAATAGAATAGGAGCACCCCAAGGAGACGTACTAGAAAGAATGAAACCGATGTCTAACAACTCCCGCAGTTGGGTCTTTAACTTCTGAAGTTCAATAGGAGCCATTCGATATGGGGCTTTGGAAAGGGGTTTTGTACCAGGATCAAGGTCGATAAAAAATTCAATTTCACGCTCTGGGGGTAGGCCAAGAAGTTATTCAAGGAATACGTCAGGAAATTTATTAACAATAGAAATATCATTTAAATCTGACGTATTTTTGTTTAAATCTGTGACATGAGCTAAGAAAGCTTGACATCCGTTTTTCAATAAACGAATAACTTTATGGCTTGAGATGACAGTGATTGATTTTAATGGTTTGGTTGCTTGAATTCGCATAATAGGTTGGTTAGGAATATGAAAGCTAACAAGCTTACGAAAATAATCAATTTTTGTATGATGAGTGGTTAACCAATCAATCCCTAGAATCAAGTCAAATGCAAGTATTTTCAATGAAATAAGATTGATAGGTAATGTGAGGGTACCGATTTGAACCAAAGAAGACTTATAAACGGTGGATGTAATGAAGGTTTCTCCCAACGGAGTTTCCACAGATAAGTCACAGTTTAATTTCTCAAAATTCAAATTTAAACGTTGAGCTAAGGTAGGAGAAATAAAAGAATGGGTAGAACCAGTATCAAATAAGGTATAGACTTTGCTAGAGTTTATGATAAGTTTACCCGTGATGACCTCGTTCGGGTTCCTTGCTTTATGGGAGGTCACAACAAACGCTCTCCCTTGAACTACTAGTTTTGACTTATCTTGGACGGCATTTTGTGTCACTGTTCCAACTGGACTTGGCTTCCCAGTACGACAAAATCTAGTTAGGTGACCTTCTCTTCCACAATGTGTCCCTCCCCCCCGCATTTGAAGCATATGAAAGGTGGTCGTTCTCCTTCCTTAACAACGGGTGCTGATGCTGACGTCTTTCCATCATTGTTGAATCTCCTCTTCATGAAATGTTCATTTTTATTATCTTGGCCATGATTACCACCGAAGTGGTTACCATTTCTGGCATGGTTATTCCCTCCACGTTTGTTGTCACCGCTTTGATAACTGTTACCACTAGTATTATCATTTTGTCGGCTGCTTTCTCTTGGTTGGGTTGACTCGTTATCGCGCTCCAATAACTGAGACCTATTTACAACATTTGAATACAAACACAGTTTATGAGAAATTAGATATTGACGTATCTCGGGTTTCAAACCTCTTAGAAACATCCACGTCATTCTCTCCTCATTATTAACCAAGTGAGGCGCAAACCGGGATTACTCGAAAAACTTAGCTTCGTACTGCGACAGGGTCATATTGTTCTGCTCTAACTTGATGAACTCTACCTCTTTCCTGTGACGAATACTTTCAGAAAAGTACTTGTCGCTGAATAGTTCTTGGAACTTCTCCTAAGACATTTTGAGTGCGATAGGTTGAGTACGCTTTACTGATTCCCACCAATAATCTGCCTCTCCTCGCAACATAAAGGTGGCAAATGGAACCTTTTGCTCCTCGGAGCATCCCAAGACACCAAATATCTTGGTGATCTGTTTTATCCACGTCTCCGCCTTAAGTGGTTTTGGCTCTCCAATAAATTCTGGTGGTCCCAGCTTCTTGAACTGCTTAGCAGTGGCCGTTCGAGAGTTACCAATGTTTCCACTTGTATTTTGGACATGAGTCTCTCTCGCCTGATGTTGCATGAATTGCAAAAATCCCCTAAAAATTCCGTCGTTCATCATTTGGTCGGTGTTATTGTTGGCATGAGGATTGTTGCCTTCCTGATGCACATTATCCTGGGTATTGATCTGTGGTGACTCAACGGTCTCCTGTGCTCCATTGCTATTCTCAACATTCTCGGATGTCATTTTCAAATACTACCGCAAAACAAGGGTTAATTGACATACCACATATTATCCCAATACTCTGACCGACCAATTAAATACCAATTAAACTTAGGTAGGTCATACTAACGAAGAAATTCCCCGTCTCTCCCCTCCTAGTTCTTATCTCACATCTCAGCCAGTGATCATATCCCTAAGCTTTGATACCAACTGTGACACCCCTAAAATAGGTATACATCACTTATCTTGAGTCGCCAAATACATGGTACAAAATTCAAATACAACTTAATAATACAACTGTCGTGTAAATTACGACAAAACATAAACTAAGAGTTTTAATATGAATATTGTCTTCTAGACAATATTCAACTCAAATGGAGTCCTCAATACATTTATTATCACACTATTTCATAGAATAGTGAGGACTACTAATGCTATCATCTAGACCGTCACTTCGTTCTCTGACTAGTCTCGGCTACGTTCTCATTTCCTGAAGAGGACAATGAAAGTAAAAGGGTGAGCTCACCAAGCCCAGTAAGAAATATTATGACTAAGATAATGCAGAATAATTTATCGTTAGCCTTCAACAGTGTTAAACTAATAAAATATAACAAACATCAAGTTTAATTGCAGCGGAACAAACAATCCATTAGAAGAGTCAAGTAGAGCATAAAATCTACTATCTTCTATGATTTAAAAGATTTTTCATCACTTTTATCACTGAGACTCGGCTTAATAAATAAACCACATCATCGAATCACCCCTGCACTACGGCCAAGGATATTATTTAGTATCACGGCCACAAATTATCCATGCACTACAGGCCGAGGATATTCATATATTCATCAATGGTCATGATCATGCCAACAAATGTCCATCAATGCACTACGTGCCAATGAGGACTTTTACCTCATCATTTGTAACATTACGATCATGATTATACCGAATAATCCATGGTCATAATCATACCAAGTCCATCTATGCACTACATGCCACAGATGACTTTCAATATATTATAAACATGAGGATAATGATAATGATATAAGAATTCAATAAAACTTGCATGTATAAATCAGGTATGAAAGGCTGATCACCTTCATTACCAGTTGGTTCAGAAATGTTTGTTCATGTATAATACTTGTTCAGTCAAAAAAATTTGTTCGTGCTAGTTCTCAATTATATTGATGAATTATAGCAAGCCCATTATTCATACTCTTCAATCATGATATATCGTTATATTATTGTATTTAAACTTCCTGGGCAACTTTCATGCTCACCCTTGCTATATCATGATAAAACATTGCAGATAAGGCGAATGCGTTCGGATACAGGAAAAGGTTAAGGCCAAGTTCAGCTTGGGATAAAATATGCGGCTATTATGTAATAATATAGTTTAATAAATGTGTTATATGTTAGAAAGTTTATGAATTGTGTATAAGTTAAGGTTACTCGACCTTGGGGAATGGTGTGTAATGTATTGTATAAACAATTTATGTTTATATCTTCCACAAATAGTTATAAAAATAGTATACCGGATCCAAGGTGATTTGGGACCTGGATTCGGGGCTATTACAGTTGGTATCAGAGCTGTTGGTTATGAAGCTTAGGTAGTAATACCTGAGACCAATAACCGCAGTGATTAGGATTAAGTACTAACTTAAATCGAGTTAGTGTGTCGATAAGATTCAAAGACGAATCTCGGCGAGTGTAAAGACACAGAGTTCCCTAACTCTGGTAATAGTAGTGAACAGTAGTGGTGAACAGTAGTGCAGTGATAAGAGATCGTAAAACAAAACGATCATAGTGAATGGAATTGAATCGTAATATATACGATAAGATCACCCCATGATCTGATAAGGTTATGATAGCCAGAAAGAATCAATCATATGATTGAAAAGTTTACAGCAAGATGCTGTGTGTAAGTTGTACTATGAAAACTCATAAAAGAGTTATGGATTATGAATACGGATTAAATGAATTTTGTATGGAAAAAAAGGCTTAAGATTAGGTGGGGATTTCAATGAGGACTCGTGTTAGCAACTGAGTTGTATGATTTCTTGTATGGGCGGGGAATTGTACTTGGTGTAAAAACTACTTAGTTGGTGGCATTGGTAACCATTGAAATGTTGTGTCACGCTAGTTATTATATATAGATAAATAGGTCATAGGTAGAGAATATAGGATTAAGTACGAGTTCTTAGAACTCATACTTATGTGACATTCTTGACTCATAGTTATATGAAATGTTTATGAGCCCCTCAGCGAACGGACGCCAAAGGTCAGACTAGGGTAAGTTCGTAAACTCATATAATTGTGGCCAAGTTATGAACTCATAAGTGTGGTTTTATGAACTGGGTATAGTTGTGTGTGAATGGAGTATTAAGGATTATAGGAACAGATAGAATGTTTAAGCAATGATTTGAAATATCAAAATTTGTTTTTAATTATCACTCATGTACCATGTAACTTGGTACAGAGATGATAAAAATGTGATGGAGTTGTAAATACAGGAATACTTAGTGTGAATTTGACCTTTACGTGCGTTTTGAGTATCTTTGATAGATACCCGAGAAGTTTGAGTATCTTTGATAGATACCCGAGAAGTTTGAGTATCTTTGATAGATACCCGAGAAGTTTGAGTATCTATGATAGATACCCGAGAAAATAAGTTCAAGATCTTGTGTGATCACTCAGTATAAATGGTGTAAGGTGCACGGTGTAAGGTGTAAAGTGAATTTCAGGGACGAAATTCTTATAAGGAGGGGTGAATGTGACAACCCGAGAATTTGGGCAATTTATTAAAATCTTAAATGATTGATTTAAGGTCAAATAATAGACCTAAACAGAAAATAAGTGTATGCGTTTGATGTTATTGGGAAGGAAATTTAAGGGTTTCAAAATTCTGTGAAGGATATAGGTGAATTATTCAGGATTAAGGATTTATGTGAATATGTTCTGCGTATATGGTTAATGATGTGTTCAGAATGTGGTTAAGGGTCATGGGTTGACCAGATAAATTACATCTGTGATAAACCTTAAGTATATATTAAGAACATCAACGTTTAGTTAGAAAACCCTAACGTCTGATAAGAAACCCTAGAAATCTGTTTTGGAAACCCTAGTTTCAGTTCTGGGAATCCAAAACCCTAATTCGGTGATGAAACCCTAAATCGGGAACTTAATGTCATAAGTGTAAATAATTATAGGATTAATTAGGGTTATTCTTAACAAATTGATTACAAAAACCCTAATTCTGAATTTGAAACTCGATTTGATAATTAGAAAACCCTAATACCAGATCTGAAAACCCTAATTTCAGATTCTGATAAAATGAAGCCCTAATCTGGGAATAGAAAGGATAATTATAATGCTTTAGTGCTATTAATTAAGTACTAATTAGGGTAAAGGTTAATTAATTAAAAACCCTAATTTCCAATTTTTGGAACCCTAATTGTTCTGTCAGAAACCCTAATGCTCAATTGTGGATTTAATTGCTAAATTAGCAATTTTAATTAGGAAATACTAATCCTAATTAACAAGATTGAATTTATGATTAGGAAATATTAATTATAATTATAGAATCCTAATTATAATTTAGAAATATTAAATTTCTATTTTTGAAAATCTAAATTTGGAAAATGTTAGAAACTAATTTTCTAAATTTTTTAAGGGTCAAACCCTAAACTCTAAAGGGTTAAAGTCTAAACCCTAAATCAACCAAACCCTAAACCCTAAGGGTTTGGCCAATTGTCTAAAATGCCATTAAAATTAATTGATAAATGACTATTGTGCCCTTTGTGCATAATTGAAGATTTCTTGTAAGATTTGTCCTAGTGAAGTGGGTGAACCACCCTAGCCTAGCATATGACTTTTTATCCAGCCATCTCAGCCAAATTGACAACCAACAATACATTATATCAATTTATATAGATTTATGGAGAGAGAAATGGGTCACAATAATTTTTATTTTTCTCTCAAGACCCTCTCTCTCTAAAAATTCAGGATTTAGTGTGATATGAAGTAAGGAGATGAAACAAAATCAAACCCTAACTCTCCATGATCAGCAACAAAGGATCAGATTCATGAATCATAGCTCAAAAGGTATAAGAACCCTAAATTTTGAAATCCTTGATTTTGATGTTTAATGTTGTTGTTTGTTGGTTAAATATGTGTTATAAGTTGTCAATTAGAGATCTGGGTTGTTGGATCATGGATACATAACACCTAGATGCTCGAATCTAGCATTTTAGAAAATCTGGAAAAGTTGGAAAAAAAGTCGTCTGACATTCAAATGTCAGGGCTTTTAGATCCGTGTGTGTTAAGTGTTTTATGTGTTTTATGTAATGAATCTGTAGTGTGCCATGAGGTCTTTACTCTTCAACTGGAAGCAGGTTCAGATCTAGTCTAGATCATCATTTATGCTCAGTCAAACCACGTTGACTGTTCACAGAAACTGCATTCTGGGCAGCCCAGAAATTTTAGTAACCCTTGACAAGATTTTGCAAGCCTCTGATCTTGCAATTGTTTTATTGTTTTGGTCATGTTGTGGTTTTGGTATTGTAGCCTGACATTTATATTACACATCTAAGCCATCAGAACCACCAGATCGATCACAAGATCAAAGATAAAACCGGTCAAACAATCGTTGACCGAATGCCCGGATGAAGATTCTGGAAAACCCAGAATCTTCAAGAACTTGTTTTCTGTTAGAGTTTGACCAGCTTAGATCTTTAGTTTGTTTCGATGTTAGGCTGTTTCAAGCTTATATACATGTACCCTGACATGTGGTCTACAGTATTGACTCAATGGTTCACCAAAACAAGTTGCAGGATTCACGTTATAAGGATCGAAAACTAGTACCTCGATTGTTCTTCATTTTCTGGAAAACCCAGAAAATGAAGAACATAGTTGTCAGATATTTTGGAGGCCCAGATCGTCCAAGTGTAATGTTGTATGACATAGTTGATGACTGATTCGTGTAGTATTACATAAACCCTACACGATCAATGTTTAACATGGCCCAAAATCTTGATAGACAGAAAATTATTGACGGTCAAACCACCCAACCGGTAAACTGACATGAAGGTCTCAAGAACACCAAGAACACCTATAGCGACGGTTCTGTCGCTATAGGACCCTTTAGCGACACTTAATTTCAGAAATTAATTAAATTAATTAAATAAATAGAAAAAAATGATTTTTAATTATTAAAAATACATAATAAATTCTGAAAAATTATTTTAAAGTCCGAAAAATAGTTTTTAATTATTTTGGGCATATTTGCAAAATATTTAATATTTTTGGAATATAAAAGGTATTTAATTTATTTAATTATAATATTAAATAAATTATTTAAAAATGATTTTAATTCATGAAAAATCATGAAAAATTATATTATTGTGTTAGAAAATATTTTAAGTTATTTTTGATGACTTTTAATATTTTGTGATGAAATTCATTAATTAATCAATATTAATGATAATTAGTTTATTTAATAATTATATTAAATAAATTATGGAAAAATGGAATTAATGCTTTATAAATTATATAAAAATATTTTAAGTTATAAAATATAACTTTTGATATTTTGGCATGAAAATATTAATATTTTTATATTAATAGCAATTATCGGATAATGGATTAAAGTGTTGGAAAATCATATAAAAATGATTTTAAAGTATTAAAAATACTTTGATATATTATAATTATATTATAATATTATGAAATAATTTTCATTAATATTTTTTATTAAATGAATATTAATGATTAAGGAATTATGTGGTATTTAATTTATTTAAATACGGTTTTAATGATTGAAAATGGTGATAAATGATAATAATTACTTGAAAATTATTATAAGTCTTTAAAAATTATTTTGGCTGATAAGAAAATTATCTGTGATAATTGTTAAGTGTTTAAGTAAGAGTTTAATTGAACTTAAACTCGATATTCGTCCGACTAGACCGTCGGGATGATAGAAATGTGTCGGTTTCAAGTCAGACTGAAATAGTTTGACCTGATACTAAGTCTTATGTGTTGTAAAGACTGATAGGGTTATGTGCTATGTGTTTAGGTTATTCTGTGTGTATAAATATAACAGTATTATACTGTGATGATATTATTCTAATTATTGGAGATCTATATTACTAATATTAGGTCTTCAGAGTAAAGCGTTATTAAATTGCGTTGCGGTAATCAACGGTTCAGGCAAGTTTCTTTGTACTTAACTCTAATAAGAGTGTTTTATTCAAGCTTATGGTTAATCATTGCTGATTGCCACGAAAATTGTATTCTGTACATCTTGCATGTATAAATCAGGTATGAAAGGCTGATCACCTTCATTACCAGTTGGTTCAGAAATGTTTCTACATGTATAATACTTGTTCATTCAAAAAAATTTGTTCGTGCTAGTTCTCAATTATATTGATGAATTATAGCAAGCCCATTATTCATACTCTTCAATCATGATATATCGTTATATTATTGTATTTAAACTTGCTGGGCAACTTTCATGCTAACCCTTGCTATATCATGATAAAACATTGCAGATAAGGCGAATGCGTTCGGATACAAGAAAAGGTTAAGGCCAAGTTCAGCTTGGGATAAAATATGCGGCTATTATGTAATAGTATAGTTTAATAAATGTGTTATATGTTAAAAAGTTTATGAATTGTGTATAAGTTAAGGTTACTCGACCTTGGGGAATGGCGTGTAATGTATTGTATAAACAATTTATGTTTATATCTTCCGCAAATAGTTATAGAAATAGTATACCGGATCCGAGGTGATTTGGGACCTGGATTCGGGGCTATTACAACTTAATAATACAACTGTCGTGTAAATTACGACAAAACATAAACTAAGAGTTTTAATATTAATATTGTCTTCTAGACAGTATTCAACTCAAATGGAGTTCTCAATACATTTATTATCACACTATTTCATAGAATAGTGAGGACTACTAATGCTATCATCTAGACCGTCACTCCGTTCTCTGACTAGTCTCGGCTACGTTCTCATTTCCTGAATAGGACAATGAAAGCAAAAGGGTGAGCTCACCTAGCCCAGTAAGAAATATTATGACTAAGATAATGCAGAATAATTTATCGTTAGCCTTCAACAGTGTTAAACTAATAAAATATAACAAACATCAAGTTTAATTGCAGCGAAACAAACAATCCATTAGAAGAGTCAAGTAGAGCATAAAATCTACTATCTTCTATGATTTAAAAGGTTTTTCATCACTTTTATCGCTGAGACTCGGCTTAATAAATAAACCACATCATCGAATCACCCCTGCACTACGACCAAGGATATTATTTAGTATGACGGCCACAAATTATCCATGCACTACGGGCCGAGGATATTCATATATTCATCAATGGTCATGATCATTTCAACAAATGTTCATCAATGCACTACGTGCCAATGAGGACTTTTACCTCATCATTTGTAACATTACGATCATGATTATACCGAATAATCCATGGTCATAATCATACCACGTCCATCTATGCACTACATGCCACATATGACTTTCAATATATTATAAACATGAGTATGATGACAATGATATAAGAATTCAATAAAACAAGTTCAAGGATAAATTTTTAAAGATTTATAATTTTATAAATTCAACATGATACTGCTTTGTGGAGTAAAATTCAAGAATAATATTGTCCCAAAAATAATTTGGACCAAAAACGAATCAATTTTTATCACGAATAGTACCCCGGGTGAATAGTACTCGAGTGAATAGTACTCCGTGAATAGTACTTTGGGAATAGTAATTCTGTGAATAGTACTTCGGGAATAGTAATCCCGTGAATTGTACTCCGACATGAAAAAGTTAAAACTTATCAAGAATGCTTAGAATAATATTTTCATGAAAAGATACTGGATGAAGCGCAAATATCAAGAATTTTCTACAAATTTCATGGAGTATAGAAGCCAAAATTTTAACAAATGAGTATAGAATTCGAAATCAGAAACGAAATAATATTACTTACATACTACAGAGTATGGAAGAAAATATTATTTCAAGCGAATATTGAACAAAAATAACACCTCTTACCTTGAAAAGAAGAGTATTCCAAATGGTATAGCAGAGATATTCTTGAAGAAAACTTTCACTATTTTCTATGCTCAAAGCTTTCTAAAACTCGAAAGAAATACGCTCAAATTATAGAAGAAGAATTCTCTGATTCTGGTGTGATTTTTAATTCTAACTTAAGCGCCTATTTATAGGAAAATACTAGAACGCCATAGGAGACTAAAATAATATAATAATATTAATTCTTTTCTTTTCCTACGAACATGTATTAGACCAATTCAAGCACTCCATTCTTGAACCAAAAATTCAGCACATTTGTCCACCAAAACAAAAGTGGGTCCCACCCATAATTTTAATAAAAACATTTTAATTTTCAAAACTTCAACAATTCATAATAAATAGACATTTTATCATAAAAATACGAATTTTATGTCCATTCCAAACAAAATCAAATTCTCTACAACTTTGCAGAAGAAAGTGTTTCCAAACTCCAAACAAAAAATATCTGAAATCCATATACGGACGTTTTTCAACACCTCTTAAAATTCATAACAAATCATACATTAATTTTTAACGGTTCAAAATTTGTGGATATATACTCAACTTATATATGTATAACATATCCAAAAATCACAACGATCCAACGGTCGGATCAAAATTATAACTCACGCAATAGAGCTTTAAGAACACCGATTTGATTTTTTAATACCTCTAATCCGACAAAATACTGATAAAACACCTCAACATTAATTTCATCATTTATAACCACATAAAATAAATATTTTCCTATCCATCATTTATGTCCACATAAAATAAATATTTTCTTATCATATAAATCAATAATTAATTATTAACAAATAATATTACAGAATCACAATAATGACAACCAGGCCGTTCCCAGGAAAGAGAGGGCTTTCCGATAAGGATTCCTCCTTACTGGCGCGCAATTAGGTGACCAAACCTCTCCTTGACAGAACTTTCTAGACATTGCCAATAATGTTATCTAATAATATTATTCAAATAATATGAATTATTGATCTGATAATGGGAAATACTGTGCAGTGACAATTATTGAAATAACAATAATATAAAATATCAACGCAACAATTATTGAACCAATAAAATAAAATATTGAACAGTAATTACTGTAACAATTATTGAGTAGTGCCTTCTTACGTAAGAATCAATAATTCAAAAATAATGTGCAATACTGTGTGCTACTGTGCAATAACGCGTATTACTGTATTTTAACCACCAGGTATTCCAACAGTGTTAACGGTAAACTTTCACCGTTATTTTATAAAAAGATATTTTTGTCATTTTCTTAATCCGACAATAATTCCGTTGTGGAGTCCACCAATGATTGTGTCATCGTACGAATATTCCCTGTTAAAATGAATATTCCCCGACCAATTGAATATTATATAACAACTTGCGTACTTCGCAAAATTTATAAATATTACCCACAACTATAACAATATATCAAATTCAGTCCCTAATATTCAAAAATGATATTTATAAAAAATTCATATTTATTCATAAAAGTTAGGGTCTTACAACAACAATGTCCTACAAGAACCAAGGAGGCCCAATCCCGAGTGACTATTACGCAGGGCAACAAATAGAATTTGAAGCTTGAAGACCGAAGGGCATGGTCCCATCTTCCTGACTTCGTACAACCTCTAATCCCATGTCATTGCATAACTCTCAACAACGGCGGTCTGAAATAGGTGTTACATACCTCAGTCGGATGCCTGGATTGCAATTCTGAATGTTCAAACAGATATCACAATGCATGTGTGCACGTACTTTGAGACGGCAGGACCCGCGAAGCCCGGGGCACCCCAGGCAACCGTAGGTACACCTGCGGCTCCCCCCCTCTATAAATAGAGGGCTTGGGGTGGCCATTTTGATAAGAGAAAAGGCGAGGAAGCCTTGTCAAATTTGCTCTGTACACACCCTGAACTGAGTGCTTTCTCATTTTAAGCACTTGCAAACTCACATATAGCTACTATTTTTATCGGCGGGAGCTGAGTGTTCATCCACTTAAAGTTATAGAAGTCTTCTTTGGAAGCTCACTGTAAGCTTTCTTACACACTTAAAAGACTTTCTCTTCATCTTTACACACACTATTCTTCACATTGAGAGTCGTATTGCGTGTGTATGCCCAGACTTCGGTCCGTGGTTTCATATATATATATATATATATATATATGAACTTTGTGTCAAACTCTGTTCGTTGAGCCTGGATTTTACATTCGTCGTTGAGCCTAGATTTTACATTCGATGCGTTTACTGCTTATATATATACATATATTAACTGTTGTCAAACTTTGTTCAATGAGTCTGGATTATACATCTGGTGCATTTACCGCTCATATATATATATATATATATATATATATATATATATATATATATATATATATATATATATATATATGGTCTCCATCCACAACACCCGGTTGTTGGGGAGCAACCCCTTTTTTCCCAGCCGCTACAGCTTGTACCGGCCACTTAGATTTTTTTTATAAGCCGCTACAAGCTGTAGCGGCTGAGAAATAATGGGTTGCTCCCAACAACCGGTTGCTGTGGATGGAATCCCATATATATATATATATATATATATTATAGTCAGTTACTAACTAGCTCTGATACCATTAGAGGGCGGAAGGGAAAGGTGAGATGAGAAGAACAAGAGAGCGCATACAACACAATTAAATTACTAAAATAAAACAATTTTATTGAAGATTACTGAAACTATTTACAAGTGCAGGAATTAAAATAACTAACAAGTTTACTAAAACAAGAACATTAGATGAAGAGGGGTTAAGTAGGCTAAACAGCGGTTGAGGCTAAAGATTAGTCAGAGAAGGAGCTCTGAGTCTTTCTAAATCTGCCTAAACCAAATGAATTCGATTTCCTTTTATAGAACAAGGAAATGAACTGTTACAAGATTACTATTACAATAATTGGGGTAAAGTAAAAGTAAGAAACATTTTACTAAAGTAAAAAGTACAAGTAAAAAACATTTTACTAAAGTAAAAGGAAAAGAAACTGCTTTCGATGGAAAAACAGACGTCTCTTTTGACTAATGCGACCGTGGGGCCAGATGCCTGACTGATTGCTGCTTTTGGTAGAAAAGCAGAGGATGCTGCTTACTATGCTGTCGGGGTAGGTGCTGGTTGACTGAGGCTGTGTGAGCAGGTGCTGGCTGACTGAGGCTATGATGGCGGTTGATAACATCAACACACCTTGATTGATTACTATGGGACTCAAGAAAAGGGATCTTGAGCATCCTGAAGACTAATCGTGTCATAGGGATCACAATCACCTTCACCTTTGTCATCAAGATCTTGACTAGAATTTTCTCCTCTGGACTGATAAGAAGCTTTGTCTGATTCTTCGTGTAATTGGTCAAGTCTCATATGAATGGCATCTGCAAGACGCATTAACTAAGAGTTGGAGTAACTAGAAATGTTAGTAACTTCATCAGAAACAGGAGGAACAACTGATTTTTCTTTTGACTTATTAGCTGTCTTAGTGACCATTTTTCTAGAAGATCCAACGGCAGGGGCCGTGGTAACTGAAGGAGTGGTTACTGGAGGAGTCAATAAAGGAGAAGGCATAAATTCTTTCTGAACTTGGCCAACTATTCTATCAACACCGAATTTATCCCACCATTTAATGAAAAAACAGCGAGAGACATGAGAAATAGGGGAAAGACAAGTCTGAGCTGTCCGAATACCTATAGACGAGGGAGACTGAAATAATGTGACTTCTTGGGTAGCTAAAACGACATATTGCCATTTAAGAATCCAATGGATTTTATATTTACTACAGAATATAAGGAAGACTGGAATTTCCTCATATTTGGAATGATAATTACTGTGATGACAAAAATGTTCTAACTGGGCAAGGAGAGGTTTGGGGAAAATATCATGGCAAAAACCATACCTTGTCCACCAAAGGATAAACCATTTGGGGAATTGACTTCTGAACTTGTGGTCGAACTGGAAAAACCACGAATGACTATGATCTTCATTTTGATGAAGCATGATTTTATGCCAAGCCTCAATATAATCATAATAGCAAAATGAGCTAGTGTGATTAGAAAGTTACTTGAGATCTGATGGATGACTACTCCAATCGGACAGATTGAGATCTTGTTTAATATACAACGAATGATAAAAGGAGCTTTGATTTATCATCGTTGGCATAAATTTGTTTAATGAAGGCTGACCCTGTTTCAATAAGGATGTCCCTATAATACACAAGTGATTTATAAGGAGCAAGAGGGAGGAAATGCCATCCAGTAGGAAAATACTGGGCAGCCAATTGAATTGGTTCATTCTTGGGTTTCATAGGTAACTCAATATGGAATAAGTACTGATCAAAAATCTGACAATAATCAGACACTTGGTGACTAGGTTTTGATGAGGTAGCTTGGGATTGACTAGCAAAAAATATCAAATGGCTTGGGCTGACTAGAGAGAACTGAGGAGTAGGGCTTGGGGACTGTACCAAGCACCTAGAATTTATTGTGTGTTTGTGTAACTTGATGAGGAACAATAGTTCCTTTTGACTGATTAACTGGACTGGCAGAGCGGCCATGACCACGAGAAGATGATCCTCCTCGCACACTCATGTTGCTGGAGAAGTACTTGTGTTAAGGAACTCACGGGTGAGGAAATCAGGAAATGAGTTGTTACTACCTTTATTGTATTCAATATCAAAATTGAAAATACTTAAAATAGTTTGCCATCCAGCGAATGAATGCTTAGAGGCGAAATTTTCAACATCTTTTTCAAGAATAAATTTTACTGACTTACAATCTATTCTAACTAAAATTTCTGATTTAATAAATCTCTCTGAAACTTTTTAATACATAGGACTAGGGATAAAATTTCCTTTTTAATAGTACTGTATTTTAACTGTGTAGGATTTCATGCGCCATAATGGAAATGAAAAATTTGTTCATCTGAAGAAGGAGTTAACTTTTGTTTGAGTATGCCAAACGTATCCAATGTCAGAGGCATCAGTTTCAACTATTTTGAATGCTACATCATTTGAAATGCCAAGGCAGGGCAATACCTTAACATATTATTTAACTTGTTGGACAACAGAAGTATGAATGTCAATCCATGGAGGTGGATTACTTTGTAAGCGCTGAAAGAGAGGCTTACAAATCTTCCTAAGATTCTTGTAAAACTTGCCAATATAATTAAGCGAGCCAAGAAATCTCTGTAACTGAGTTTTATCGGTAATCTTATCTGGGAAGCGGTCGGCAAATTGAATAGCTCTGTCAATTGGCCGCGTGAGTCCATGATAGAGGATTAACCTAAGAAACCTGACTTTAGTCAGAAACAGACTACACTTGGAAGGGGAAAGGGCAAGACCATTGGTTTTAACTGTTTTGAAGAACGAATTCAAGTGTTTAATATGCTCTTCAATAGTCTTGGAGAATACAAGGATATCATCGATGTAAACAATAATAAAATGACTGAAAGGATTCAAAATATTATTAAGAATATTCTAAATTCACTGGGTGCATTTTTAAGCCCAAATGACTGAACATTCCATTCGTAGTGTCAGAACGGAGTGGTGAATGCAGTTTTGTACCTATCATCGGGATAAATAGCAACTTGCCAAAATCCAGACTTAAGGTCAAATTTACTAAAGATGGTGGAGACACTTAACCTTCCAAGGAGATCATCCTTGTAAGTCAAAGGGTACCTAATCCACTCTAGAACTTTGTTTAATGGCTTGTAATTAATGACTAACAGAGGGACTCCTTGCTCTTTCTCAGCTTCATTATTAACATAGAAGGCTGGGCAAGATCATGGTGACTTACTATGTCTAATTAGGCCTTTCCTAAGAAGATCATTAATTTCATTTTTACATAACTCCATTTGTTCATGACTCATTTGAATAGGCCTAGATTTGGTGGGAATTAAATGTTCTTTAAATTCCTTAGCATAGGGTAATCTAACTGTGTGTTTCTTCCTATGCCAAAAAGCATTGGGAGAATCAGAACATAAGTTTTTTATTAAATAATTTTTTAATTCTTTTATTTTTTTCTTTAACTCTGTTACACTTAAGTTATTCTTCAACTTGTTGATACCTAACTTCTTCTTTAAGAAAACTTAGATGGGTAACTTTATAGTTAACAGATTCAAAGATTTAGAAATTGATTCTTCTTGAATAAATTTTAAATCTCTTTCTATTGGTTTAATAAGAAATTTAAAGGTAATTTTCTTTCCTAAATGTTCACAACTTATACCTTTATTACTAGTGGTAAATGGATATAATAAATATATAAATGGTAAACCTAAAATGATTTTGTCAGTAAGATTGTGAACTAAGACAAATGAGGTCTTAAAACACATATTGTCTTGACAAATATGTACATTAGGTAATTTATATTTTATTTCCATTTGACTACCGTTTGCTGAATTTAGTTTTTCACTAGTTTTCTTATAATATCTGGTGGGGATAATACCTTCTTGAATACAGTTCAAGTCTGCACCAGTATCAACCAAAGCAGGGAGCTATACCGAGAAAGTTTTATCAATAACTAAATTAATAAAGATATACCATTATTAAATAGTAATATCTTTAATTCTTTTAAGGGAGAGACCTTGAGTAAAGAGATCAGAATCTTTAGCACCTGATGATTCTGGTTCATCGTGACTTTCATCACTAGAAGAGGAATCATGAACTTGAAGATCTGATTTTTTATCGTCAATCTCTTTTCTTAGATTGGAAATATCTAATTTTAAATTAGAAATCTCTTTCTTAAGTTTATTAACTTCTTGATTTAACTCAGGGAGGGTAATTTCTTTTACCGGAGACTTAAATCTTTCAAGAGTTTTATTTAAACTGAAAATGAGTTTTTCTTTGGCTCTAAGAACCTTATCAGTGACTTTCTTATCTTTAGTTAACAAATCTTTTAATTATTTCAAATACTGAGTTTTTAATTCAGGGTCTGTGATTTTACTGATTAAATCTACTAATAAAGAACTTTCTTCTTCTTCTTTTGTAATTACATTAACTCTTTTACAACAGTTTTTATTGCAATTTTCTGTACATATGGTGACTTCATTTTCACTATCAGATTCATCGTTAGATGCGTTATTACTAGAAGATTCTGGAATATAAGAAGCTTCTTCATTACTGCTACTACTCTTATTATCAATTCTCATTAATTCTAATAACTGTTCTATATCTTCAGTTGAAATATTCAATTGAACTAATTTTTGTTTAACTATACATTCACTTTTATAATGTCCTTTCTGCCCACAATTGTCACAGACAATTTTACTTTTATCATATTTCTTTGATTTTTTATATGACTTTTTCTTAGATGACTTAGGTTTATTGTAATAAGTATCTTGATTATGACTTTTATTATTACTTTTATCTTGATTATATCTTTTCTTACGACGTTTATGACTTTTATATGACTCGATATGTTTATTCTTATGCCTGTGCTTTCGTCTAGAGGGAGCAACCGGCGGTAAACCATACTATTCACAAAATGTTCCTAACTCGTATTTGTCTTTATTTCTATCTTTACTGGCTTGTTTAGCTAATTTAAAATCAATACACATTTTTAATCCAATTTTTTGAATATAACTAATAATATCACCATAGGTTAAATTATCATAATCGATATAACCCAAATTTTTACTTAATTCTTCTCTAACTTTATGAGCAAATAAAGATGGTAAACCATTAACGAATTTCTCTTTCCAAAATGGTTTATTACTGTCATTTTTCATCATAACTCTAGAAGTAAATACATCTTTGTACCATCTAAAATCACTTAGAGTGGGACATGTAAGATTACTTAATTGATTATAAATTTTTTCTGTAATATTACTACGGGTTCCAACAACATGTTTAATTATAGTAAATATTAAAGTATTAACTCCATCAGGAAGACCAATACCAACATCTTCAACAAAGATGGGATTTCCTTCATTATCTCTTTGGATAGCATGAACTATAGATATCCGAATGTCTTCTGTGAGATGTTTTTCCCACCAAGACCTAAGAATACCAGTAAAACCACTAGCTATTAATTCAACTATATCTGATTGAGATAAAGTGTTGAATTTGGTGATATAGCTGTTGGAAACCATAGACATATGATTAAGTTTATTAAGAATTTCTTGTTCACTAAATCCATCTATATTCCATTCTTAAATTTTATTAGTGGACACAGAAAACTGTTTATCTAGATTTCTCTCTTCGAACTGTAGATCCAAAGGAGTTAGTTGAGAGTACCAATTTCTGGTAATACTTATGTTATTGACAGTTAATTTATTTAGCTGTTCATTAAGGTTTGAAATAGATGAGTGATTAGAGTGATCAGAAGAACTTTCGTTATCACCATCCGATTCAGCATGATCGATAACAGTAATAGTTCCACTTGGATCGGGTTTTATTTTAAGTTTTTTAAATAACTTTTCAATAGATTGGACCAATTCACTTTCTTCATTAGGTAAACCTAAATTATATCTTTTCTCTTGTAATTTAATTAAAGGTTTTTCTATTTTTGAATCTGGTTTCATAAGAATACCTTCTTCAAATTTTTCTTCGATTCTATCTAGATGTTTTCCTACAGTAGCTAGATATTGATTACTAAAGTTTAATTGTTCAATTATTTTTTTATCATCATTAGTTCCATAAGGAATTTTGAAGGGACTAGCAATAACTAAAGTGTTTTTAACTGGAATTAGAACTATCTCTAGAGGAGGATGACTAGACGATACTTTAGATCTGTCTTCTTTAATCCATTGAGTTTTACTAATAACATTACATTTACTTTGATATTGTTCATACCAATCGTAAAGAGTATTATTATATTTTTCATTTTTAATAAATCTTTTCCATCTATTTACTATCTTATCTCTTTCCTTTTCAATTGGGTGATTAGATCTGAATAGATGTCTTTTTTCTTTATTAAATTTTGAATTAAAATCTTTTACTAAGTTATCCCAATCTAAAACAAAATTCTTTTTAATAACTCTCAATTGATTGTGAATTGTGACATTAATATCTGATTGTGTGGGATACACTGAGGATGGCGGAGAAGAAGAACCTTCATCTTTTACGGTATCATTATGAGTGTAACAAGGATGACTAACTTGTCCTTGATTAAGGATACCCTTTAGTATGATATCTCTAACCGAAGGATTACTAAGGACTTCAGTATCTCTTCTAGTGTGGATAACTGAAGGAGCTGAAGAACTGGAAATGTCTTCTATGATAACTGGTGTTCTAGTACGTTCAAAACAAATTTTAACAGTTCCATCAGAAAATTGTTGGATGTTTTTAATATTTAACAAATTGTTAACTATGGGTTGTTGTGGTAATTCATTTGGTAAAGTCCATTGATTAGGTAAGGTAATATCCTTCCAAAGAATTGTTCTTGGGATCTGGATATTAGCATTACTAGTTGAACTTTGAATTAAAAATATTTGGTCTTTTGGACTTTTATTAAGAGCATGAACGTTTAAGTTTGATTTCATTGTCTTATAATAAATCCTGTAAATTAAAGCTATGGGTTGAGATCCTTCAATCATTTGAGTAATCTCTCCATCAGTTTTAATGTTTAATGATAAATCTTTAAATAAGTTTTGATCACTAAAACTTAAGGTGAAATCAGGAAAACAATTGAAATGGATAGGTCCATTATGCAAACTTGCTTCCATGGCACCAATAATACTTAGATAATAATTTAAAAATCTAGCATCTCTAAGACAGAGGTAGATAGATGAATTAATTCCTTTTCTGTTAAGAGGTTTGACTGTAACTTGAACAAGACCTATATGAATAAAATTGTATCCCTTTTTTATGTTTTTTAATAACTTCAGGTGATAAAAGACTACAATTTTCGTATTCCTTGTTAATTGCATAAACTCTTTCAACTATTTTGACATTATAGTCAGTTTTGAATTTATCTGAAAAAGTTGACTGATAAATTTCTTTAGGAGATACCTTAGGTATATTCTAATTATGTAAAACTTGATTAATGTTTTCATAACTATGTTCTTCCTGGTTGACTATGTCAGGGACAGGAGGCAAAGATGACCTGTTACTAACTGAAGAGCTGGATCTGAATAATCTACTCATCTTTACTATTTAAAAATAAAAACTTACTCAAGGTTCATTCATACATACCCCGTTTACCCAAAGTAGACTCATACCTATGTTCTATAACCCGACACTGCTCACACCCTGGAGACTTACAAAGGTTAGACGCGAACTAGGTGGACTACAGGTAAGTAAGGTGACATCAGAACTCTGAGAAAAGAGAAGATTTTGAAATAGTAAAGTAAAGTTTGATTAAAAAGATCCGACTCAAACAGTTACTAACAACAAACAACTTGGCTTTGATACCATTAGAGGGCAGAAGGGAAAGGTGAGATGAGAAGAACAAGAGAGCGCATACAACACAATTAAATTACTAAAATAAAATAGTTTTATTGAAGATTACTGAAACTATTTACAAGTGCAGGAATTAAAATAACTTACAAGTTTACTAAAACAAGAACATTAGATGAAGAGGGGTTAAGTAGGCTAAACAGTGGTTGAGGCTAAAGATTAGTCAAAGAAGGAGCTCTGAGTCTTTCTAAGTCTGCCTAATCCAAATGAATTCGATTTCCTTTTATAGAACAAAGAAATGAACTATTACAAGATTACTATTACAATAACTGGGGTAAAGTAAAAGTAAGAAACATTTTACTAAAGTAAAAGTATAAGTAAAAAACATTTTACTAAAGTAAAAGGAAAAGAAACTGCTTTCGGTGGAAAAGCAGACGTCTCTTTTGACTAATGCGGTCGTGGGGCCAGATGCCTGACTGATTGCTGCTTTTGGTGGAAACGCAGAAGATGCTGCTGACTATGCTGCCGGGCAAGTGCTGGCTGACTGAGGCTATGATGGCGGCTGATAACATCAACACACCTTGATTTATTACTACGGGACTCAAGAAAAGGGATCTTGAGCATCCTGAAGACTGATCGTGCCATAGGGATCACAATCACCTTCACCTTCGTCATCAAGATCTTGTTTAGAATTTTCTCCTCTAGTCTGAGAAGAAGCTTTGTCTGATTCTTCGTGTAATATATATATATATATATATATATATATATATATATATATATATATATTTACAGCTTTTATATATATAGCTGCTTACTTCTTTTATATCAATTGCGGCATCATGTGAGCCTGGGAATCATGTGATCATAAATTCAATCTACTAGATCTAGATTCGGTTCCCGTGATGGACTTTTTCAGCTGTAAGCAGCTTGTAAATTTATTCACGGTGTTTGGATTTCCTCAGATGGTTTTCATTTCCACGAGGAGTTTGGCACTATTTTGTACATTATTTTCTCGAAGATGCTTCACATATCGAAAATTAAAAGAAATTAAGTCGAACACTTAATAAAAAATGGAAGTGTAAAAGGTCTCAATTACTATTGAGCACAAGCATTTTAAAAACCTATTTTATAAAACATCACTATCATATCTTGTTTAAAACTGAATTTTTACACAAATTCAAACTATGTGTATATAGGTGAGAACGAGGTCTCACACTACTTCCATATAACTGCACATTGACCCACACACACACACACACACATTCATATAACAGTTTCTTTAAAAGTGGCGGTCACCGTGGTAAAATGGATGTCGGGGGGTACCTACCACCTTTCCTCCGTATAATCAAGCCCCCGGACCCTAATGAATCTTGGTTTCACAGACCCGTTTAGCAATGTCACATCACTAGGTCAATATGTAAACCTTTTCTTGGTTGTGTTGGTACAACTATTTAAAAAACCATCTGGCGACTCTTATAGTCCAATCATCGACATATAAATGTCGGACCTTTTTCACAACTTATTTTTTCAAATAAATCTCACCTAACATGAGAACACCAAAGAACAAAAACAAAAAAAGGACAAATAAAAATCTCGACGTCGACAAATCTATAATATTAATTAGTAATAATTATTAAAAAATTGTAAATAATTGATGAATATGGTAAGTAATGATTTTTTAAAATTTTTGATATAAATGGAGGAATTTTAGAATGCGACAATTGTCGAAAGTTGTTATTTTTTTTTATAAAACCATAATTATCTTCTCTAATAATATATTTATATATTATTATAATATTACATTATAATAGTATAATGTAATAATATAATAGTATAATTTTGGTAATTTAAATGGTAATATTATTATAATAAATTTATGGTATAAGAATACAATAAGGAGGAAGAAAATAAATTGAATTTGGATTTCTTTTTAATAATTATTTAATGTTTAAAACATGTGGAATAAAGTGGGAGTTCTCATTTTGGTTTAGAACTCTTGGTTTTCAAAAGGAATGTGTTGCACCTTTTTCAAAAATTATGCACGTATGTAAAATTTGTCAATCATGGTGTGCTGGCATTTCCCTATAAATAGGTTGCTTCAATGAAACTTACACCAGAATCAGAAAATTATCTCTTTATAATATCAAGCATATTTCTTACGAGTATAAGGATACTTTGAGTGTGGCTTTTTGTGCAAGATTTTCTTAGAATAATATCCGATATTCCAGTCAAATCCAGTTTCTACAAAGGTAAAGGATATTTTTTTTCTTCGTAAAGGAGGTTATTTTCTTTCAATACTCGTAAATGATATTATTTCCTTCCATATTCGTAAGGGATATCATTTTCTTTCATACTCCATATTACATAAGCGATATTATTTCATCCCGTATTTCTAAATTTAAACTTACTATGCTAAGTATTGCTTCTATAATTTCTGAAATGATTAGAAATTTTGCTTCATCTAGTATCATTTCATTGGGATATTGGTCTGAACTTTCTTATTAAATATGTAACTTTTCTAGTCTGGGTACTGTTCATGGGCACTGTTAATTATACGGTACTGTTTATATATACGGTACTATTAATAAAAAAAATATTCTTTTTTTTCAATTTATCTGTTGTGACCCTTATTCTTGAAATTGAATCCATGATATGGTCTCACTTAATTCATTCTTATTATCGTTATCATAATTCTCATACTTAAATTATGTTGAAAGTTATCTTTGGCCCGTATTGCAAAGATGAACCGTTGATTGATGAATATCTTTGGCCCGTAGTGCAAAGATGAACTGTTGATTGATATCTTTGGCCTGTAGGCAAAAATGGACAGGTGTTTGACATGATCATGACCACCGGTGATACAAACGATTATTTTTGGCCCGTAGTGCATAGATAATTCGTTAATTAGAAATAAATATTGATTGATGTTACAGGGATAAAATATTGATGATGGACTTTTAAATCATGGAATATAGTAGACATCATGCTCTACTTGAATCTTCTAATGGATTGTTGTTTTCGCTGCAGTTGTTGATCTAAAACTTGTTGTCTATTATATTCTATTAGATTTTTCCCCGTTAAGGACTAAGGATAATTTATTCTGCATTATCTTAGTCATAATATTTTTTACCGGGCTAGTTGAGTTCATCATTTTCCTTTTTGTTCCATTTTCTTCTCAGGAAGCGAGAATATAGCCGGGACTAGTCTGGGTGTAGAGTGATGGTTCAAGACAGTTATTATAGCAGTCTTCACTATTTTGTAAAATAGTGTATCAATAATTTTAATGAAGACTTTATTTGAGTTTGGATATTGTTTATAAGACAATATTTGTATTAAAACTCACAACATATGTGTTATCGTATTTTGCACAACAATTGTAATAATGAAGTTTGTAGTTATTTTCTGTACCATGTATTTGGTGACTCGAAATGAGTTGTGTGGACTTATTTTGGGGAAGTCACACTTATGTTTAGTTTAATATTTGAGAAAAATAATTAATATAAATTTTAATACTTTTTTATATGAATAATAAGATTCGCTCTGTAATAATAAGTTTGTTTTACATAAATTTTAATATTTGGGAAAAATAATTGTACTTTTTTTGCATTAATTTATACTTTTATGGCTATTAAAATTTTTCTTTTTAATTACAAAAAAAAATATATATATTTGAATGTATATTACGTAAATTTTAATCTTTGAGAAATTTAATTAGAAAAAATTTATGACTTTATTTTCCTGATAAATATTTTTTTTTACATCTATTTTATTTATTGCACAAATTCATAGTTTAATTAATTTGATCAAGTTAAGTAAATTATAATATACATATTTATATTTAGTGGATATATTAAAAATTATAACTTGAAGGGTGTATTAGACATTATATTAAAAATATTTTTGAATATTAATTAGTCAATCATACTAGGCGTAATGAATGTTACATATTATAAACTAAAAGGGTACAGACTGTTACTTGAAAAATGAAAGAGGTGTCGAGTGTTATTATGATTATATACATGGGGGTGTCGGTGTATTTTATTTTATTAAATTTTAATCCTTGTGGAAAATGGAACGGGTATGAAGAATTTTTATAAGCTCGGGGATGAGGGTGCCCCGCCCCATCGTCATTCCAACAAAAGTGAAGTTAATTTTTTGGGCAAATCACATACTATAAAATGTACTCTCTCGTATCAAATTTACTTTCTTAAAGTCAAAATGAGATATTATCAAATTCAAAATTAAAATGATCCAATTAACTTTTAAATATAATAAATCTTTATATTTAGTAGTATTATTTATGTAATTTATAGTTTTTCCAATTGTATTATCTAAATCAAGATTTATTCAAATTAATTTAAAAATTAAAAATATTTCAAAAAATCAATATTAATCGTATATATTAGAATGGATCCATGGAAGTCTTAACCTTTTTAAATTTTTATTACAATCAAATTCCATCAAAAAAGAAAGTGTGTTATCCTACCAAATTATACAAGATGAAGATCACTGTAATTACCAAAGCAACGTACCAGTCATGCCCTTCTCCTTCATAAAACAACCCATAAAGAACAATGAACATCACAAAGAACCATACACTACCCCATCCTACACTTTCATAACCACCATCTCTCTCAAAATATCCTCCCCTGACACCACCATGGCCACGATACGTTCCGATCATAGGCAAATAAAAGCTCAAAAAATAAATAATCAAAATCAAAATAAGAGGTCCGAGCAATGTCTTAAAAACCATGTACACTACCAAAACCAGCATTAGAGGCACTATAACTGATCGACTAGAGAAATAAATGAAAAGGAGAAACAAAATAGGTACAACCACCAGGAAATCGAAGCTCATTTTTTTGACTAATGAGAAACTGTTCATTAGGGAGCATCCGTAAATGATAAACCATAAGGTAATCGCCATTAAAAATGGGATTAATGGATGTGGTCCGTCCGCCATTTTATTTTTTCTGAACAAAAATTTATGTTTTTTCATGTCAATGTTGACGAAGTTTTATACAGCTAGCTTGATTGAAGTAGAAAAAAGGTGGTTTGAAATAAGGTTAGCCTAATTCTGAAGATTTTTAGGTGAATTTTAGTTCATGTTTTGTGCGTCATATTGGTTCATTTGGTTATGGCACTTTAAAGTAATTACAGTATCAGGGGAAGGATTGTACAAGTGGAAAAGTTTCATATACCTAAAAGAGGAGGGGAGGGGAGGGGAGGGGAGGGGAGGGGGGGGGGGGATGTCATGGAAAAGTTGTATAGAAGGTTCTTGATTTTAACTAGTCTTGCTATGTATAATGATATAAAGTTATGTCGATAATAAATTCCGACGTATGTACATATATGAAATAGGTAGGAATTAAGAATGATTCTGTGACGCCCCCAAATTCGGGTCCCTTCGAATCTCGGATCCGGTCCGCTACAATATTGCTATCGTCAACTATTTATATATTTTATTCACAACTTAATGAATATAACTTTGCTTATTATAATTTAGAATATCAATTCTTTCTATTTCCATGATCTGCGTAATGACCCCAAACTTTTATAAGTTTCAAATCTTGGTCATTTACCATTCTTGTCTTACATCATATTCGATGTTATAAAAATATGCGGAATAATTTAAACTTTTTCAATCTCCTTTGAAAAATCTTTTATTGTTTTCTTAACTTGAATCAATTACATATCCTTGAATCAAATTATATTAGGATTCATTCTATTCGAATTACTGCATAAATTTTTACGTCTCGATTCGAATTCCTCTATGCATCATATATATAGTACAACTCTACAACTCAACATGTATCACACATTGTAAACTACTATCATGTACATCTCCTAAAACCTAAGCATGGTTCAATAAATCAATCTCCTTCGATACTATTGAACTCTATCAATCAAGTAGCACGTAATCTTTACTGTGAGTCCTTAACCTGCAAAAGTGGTTATTTGCAAGGGTGAGCTCAACAACCCAACAATTCTAACAGTTTTCATGCAGCACATAGCATATAATAACATACTCAACTCATACATTCATAATCCATTAATATTTACTACGCATGTTACTTCTCATATAACTAGCATATAGGTTTACTTCCAAAGCATATCATCAAAGATCAACTTTCAAATTTCATACATGTCTCATATACATTTCATATATTACATCAACATTCTCATAGCATAATATAGGTCAACTAACAGTTATCGAATTCATATATCAAATAGGAACTGAAAGACTTGTCTGGCTCATAGTTTAGCAACTACAACTTATCTGCTTAAAGTTATCTACACTTTGTGTATTCCTACACAGTTATATAATCATGGATTCATATCCATTAGTCATACATTTCATACATTTTTAATATATTAATAATGTTACATTGTTTCCTAACTAGGTTTGTAAAACCTTCATTTCACTCTCTTCATACTCTTAGAATAGCTAGGTATGTATAGGTATACCTTAATCATCCGTACTTGACATCAACATTCATATAAATTTATCACACACTTGACTCGCTATGTGTTCAACACATATTTAAAGTTTATAGATGCATGATCTACATCGTTCTTACATTTTGCAAACTTTAATAAAATTTAACAAATTTGGGTTTTATATAACATGTTAGGAATAAGAATGTGAATGATATTCCTATTTATATATATTTCATTATGATATAAATGAATGAATATGCAAGTATGCTTGCATTAAGAAAAGATGTAAAGTCCTTTGATAGATAATAGGAACATATGTACAAAGACTTAGAATGAATTGATCAAATATGTTAGGTTGATCCTACATAAGCAAAACAACATTGTAAAATCCTTTAAAAGAAATGATGTACATGGACTATAAATGTAGAAATATCATGCTTGTTAGGTTGATCTTATAATGTAATAGATAGGCATGTCTAATCGTTGAGCACTGCACCAGAATCGTAGTCTGCCAGGAGAGTCAAGGAAAACTCGAGAACTATCAAGGCGGAATCGTAGTCTGCAAGATAGTAGATCTCAGAGTTCGTAGACTGCCAAGAGAGACGAGGAAGGATCGTAGTGTGTCGAGAAGAACTTTCTCAAAGTCGTAGCCTGCTGAGGAAGTCATGTTCAGAATAGTAGACATAGCTTATCTAAGAGTTGACCGAGCATATTTCAAAGCCAAGTCAAGAATCGTAGATCACACTTGAAGTCTTAGAGTCTACTGATCATATCAAAGGCAAAAATTGTAGTCGAGCCAGATCAGATGAGGACGACAAATATAAAGACAGAAATCGTAGAGTGTCAAGATCAAATCTCAAAGTCGTAGTGTCTGCAGAACCAAAGCTAAATCGTACAGTGTAGAACTACGAATTCAACAGAGGTGCTCACAACGATAAGGCAGAATTGTAGAGTAAACACGATTCTCAACAAATGAGCACTCCCAGAATATCCAAAGTATGAAGCCTCTGGTTTGAATTGCAAAAATATCCACCTGAAGGAAACTAGAGAGCACTCAACGAATGGCATTCAAGCTAATAGAAGATCTAAGCACCAACCACTACAATAAAAAGGGTTATTTTTGACAGAATATTCTGTCAGTAGTAAGGATATTCCGTCGAGGTTAACCTTATTTCCGACGAAACATTTGGTCAGAAATTTAGTCGTATATAAGCAGGTCGAAATTAAGTTCGTCGATCTTTCGGTCAGGAATACTTAAACTAGACGGAATTATCCTCGATCGAATATTAAGTCGGGGTTAATATATTTCCGACTGAAAATAGTTTGTCGAGGATATTCAGTCGATGATAAGCATGCCACATGGCAGCCTGTCAAAAATGGTAAAACCCTTAAACTCGACGAAAATTCATCAGTATTACCACTTTTCCGTCGAGAATCGCACGTTACCTGTAGTCTTATTTCTTTGAAAATACTTGCATTCGATGTGATTTTAGGAATTAATTGGTTAACTAATCATCATGCTAAAATTGATTATTTTCGTAAGGTTGTTAGCTTTCATATTCCTAACCAACCTATTATGCGAATTCATGTAACCAAACCACTAAAGTTAATCACTGTCATATCAAGCCATAAAGCTATTCGTTTATTGAAAAAAAGATGTCAAGCTTTCTTAGCCCATGTCACATATTTAAACAAAAATACGTCAAATTTGAATGATATTTTTATTGTTAATAAATTTCTTGACGTATTTCTTGAAGAACTTCTTGGCCTACCCCCGGAGCGTGAAATCGAGTTTGGTATTGACCTTGAACCCGGTACAAAACCCATTTCCAAAGCCCCGTATCGAATGGCTCATATTGAACTTCAGGAGTTAAAGACCCAACTGCAGGAATTGTTAGACTAACATCGGTTTCATTCGTCTTAGTACGTCTCCTTGGGGTACTCCTGTTCTATTCATAAAGAAGAATGATGGGAGTATGCAACTTTGTATTGATTATCGGGAGTTGAATCATGTCACCATTAAGAATAGGTATCCATTACCTCGCATTGATGACCTGTTTGACCAGTTGCAAGGCGCCAAATTCTTTTCAAAGATCGATCTTCGTTACAGATATCATCAGTTAAAGATTAAAACTGATGACATTTCAAAGACTATTTTTAGAACTCGGTACGGGCATTACGAATTCCTAGTCATGTCTTTTGAATTGACTAATGCTCCTGCTGCCTTCATGGATATGATGAACTGAGTATTAAAGGAATATTTGGATCATTTTGTGGTCGTCTTTATTAATGACATCCTCATTTACTCCAAAAGGCGTGAAGATCATGAGCAAAACTTGAGGCTGATACTCCAAAAGCTTCGTGAAAACAAACTTTATGCCAAATTAAAGAAATGTGAGTTCTGGTTTGAGGAAGTAGCCTTTCTTGGGCACGTGATATCAAATCATGGAATATCTATTGACCCAGTAAAGATTGAAACAATTCAAAGATGGGAGCAACCTAAGTCAGTGACCGAAGTACGTAGCTTTCTGGGCTTAGCTGATTATTATCGGAGATTCGTGGAAGGATTTTCTCGAATCGATACTCCATTAACTCAACTGAATCGAAAAGATAAAAAATTATATTGGAGCGAGGAATGTGAGAAGAGTTTTAAAGAACTCAATAGGAGACTCATTTCAGCACTTGTTCTGACAATACCATCTGGTTCATAGGGATTTGTCATCTACAGCGATGCTTCATGCAGAGGGTTAGGATGTGTTCTCATGCAACATGGGAAAGTCGTAGCCTATGCCTCACGACAACTCAAGGAATATGAGAGGAATTATCCTACTCATGATCTAGAGTTTGCATCAGTCATTTTGCGCTTAAAATCTGGAGGCATTACCTATATGGGGAGAAGGTGGAGATCTATACAGATCATAAAAACCTTGAATATTTCTTCACCCAAAAGGAACTTAACATGCGGCAACGACATTGGCTCGAGCTGTTGAAAGATTATGATCATACCATTCAATACCATCCTGAAAAAGCGAACGTGTTAGCTGTGACGCCCCCAAAATAGGTCCACACAATCCATTCTGAGTCGCTAAATACATGGTACAGAAAATAACTACAACTTCATTATTATAATTGTCGTGCAAAATACGATAACATATATGCTGTGAGTTTAAATACAAATAGTGTCTTCTAGACAATATCTAAACTCAAATAAGTCCTCATTACAATTATTGATAAACTATTTTACAAAATAGTGAGGACTACTAAAACAACTGTCTTGAAACATTACTCTACACCCCGACTAGTTCCCGCTATATTCTCGCCTCCTGAGAAGAAAAATGGAACAAAAAGGAAAAGGATGAGCTCAACTAGCCCGGTAAAGAATATTATGACTAAGATAATGTAGAACAAATTATCGTTAGCCTTCAATAAATCAAATAAAATATAATAGACAACAAGTTTTAGATCAATATTCGTAGCAGAAATAACAATTCATTAGAAGAGTTAAGTAGAGAATGAAGTTTACTATTTTATATGATTTAAAAGTCCATCATCAATATTTTATTCCTGTAATATCAATCAATATACATCCTAAATCAAATATTCATCTTTGCACTTCGGGCCAAAGATATTCATTCGTATCTCCAGTTGGTCATGTTCATCTCAACACATGTCCATCTTTGCACCACGGGCCAAACATATTCATCAAGTAATCATTCATCTTTGCACTACAAGCCAAAGATATTTAGTTATATCATCATTTAGGACTGAGGATGATGAAAAATATGTTTAAGAAATGAATCCAATGAGATAAAAGGACAAAGATTAGGGATTCGTACTTCAGTTTATCCAAGTTCAAAAATACTCTATAATAATCAATTATGGAGCATAATTCAAGAATGAAGATCAAAACATGGATACAATCAAAGATAGTAACCATAACAGACCACTTGAACCAAGAAAAGAAAATTTATTTTTTTGTGAATAGTGTTGTATACATGAATAGTAACTCCGACACAAAAGATAACAATTTTATAAGAAAAATCATACTTTGTGAATAGTACTCATGAATAGTATCGTATTCGTGAATAGTATCGTATATGTGAATAGTGTCGTATACGTAAATAGTAACCTCGACATGAAAAGGTAAAAATTTTATAATAAAATTCATACTAATATTTCGAAATAATGATATTGAACGAAATAACATCATTTACGAAGAAAATAACATCTCTTACCTCAAAAGAATAGTACTTCTGACTGAAATATCAGATATAATATTGAAAGAAACTTGCACTGAATAGCAACACCCAAAGTATCTAAATACTCATAAAAATACGTCAATATTATAGAGAAAGAAAACTTCTGATTCTTGTGTGATTTTTAATTCTATTTAAGCACCCTATTTATAGGAAAATACCAGAACGTCAAAGCAGGCTAAAATTACATACAAAGGCTTTTGCAGCACTCCATATTTGAAACAACACTTTGAAATTTCTCAGCACACCAACAAGAACAAGAGTGAGGCCCACTGTGACGCCCCCAAAACAGGTATACATCACCTATTCTTAGTCACCAAATACATGGTACAAAATTCAAATACAACTTAATTATACAACTGTCGTGTAAAGTACGACAAAATATAAGCTGGGAGTTTCAACACGAATATTGTCTTCTAGACAATATACAAACTCAAATTCAATATTATTACAATTATTATCACACTATTTCACAGAATAGTGAGAACTACTAATACAACCATCTGGATCGTTAATCCATTCCCCGACTAGTCCCAACTATATTTTCATTTCCTGAAGAGAACAGTGAAAGAAAGGGTGAGCTCAACTAGCCCAGTAAAAAATATTATGACTGAGATAATGCATAATAAATTATCCTTAGCCTTCAACAGTATAACAACTGATAGAATAAAATCGACAACAAGTTTTAGATCAACAACTGCAGCGGAATAAGCAATACATTAGAAGTGTCAAGTAGAGAATGATATCTACCATTTTCTATGATTTAAAAGGTTTTTCATCAACTTTATCGCTGAGACTCGGCTTAATAAATAATCCACATCATCGAATCATTCCTGCATTACAGGCCAAGGATATTCTTTAGTATCACGACCACGAATTATCCATGCACTACGGGCCACAGATAATTGTGTTTTCATCAACGTTCATGATCATGCCATAAAATAATTCATCTTTGCAGCCTTAGCCGAAGAGAATCCATTGCCATAATCATATTAAAAACTGTCCATCAATGCATTACGGGCCAATGAGGACTTTTACCACATCATTTGTAACATTACTGTAAGACCCCGAATTTTACGAAATAAAAGTATTCAATTTTTCTTATAATTACTATTCAGTAAATGGTTAAATTGATAATAGGTTAAAGTTAAGGGTGATATATGTAATATTTTAAATAACCAAGTGGTTAAAAAATACTCATTGTTGTGGGGGAATATTCATTTGGTCGTGGAATATTCTTCCTGTCGAGGAATATTCGTACGACGGCGTAGCCTTTTGTGGGCCCCATAACGGAAAGCGATTAGATGAAGAAAACGATAAATTTGAGTTTTTATAAATAACGGCATAATCGTTACCGTTAACACTGTTGGAATACCCGGTGATTAAAATACAATAATACGCGTTGTTACACAGTAGCACACGGTATTGCACAATATTTTTGAATTATTGATTCTTGCGTAAGAAAGCACTACTCAATAATTGTTATAGTAATTACTGTTCAATATTTTATTGGTTCAATAATTGCTACGTTGATATTTTATATTATTGTTGTTTTAATAATTATCACTGCATAGTATTTCCCATTATCAGATCAATAATTCATATTATGTTAATAATATTACTAGATAACATTATTGGCAATTTTAGAAAGTTCTGTCTAAGGAGAGGTTTGGTCACCTAATTACTCGCCAGTAAAGAGAAATCCTTATTGGAAAGCCCCCTCTTTCCTGGGAATAGCCTGGTTGTCAGTATTGTGATTATGTAGTATTATTTATGAATAATTAATTATTGATTTATATGATAAGGAAAATATTTATTTATGTGGATATAAATGGAGGAATTTTTAGAACAGTGATAATTATTAAAAATTGATATTTTATCTTTTTTGATAAAATATATTATTATATTACAATAATATAATAATGGTGATATTTTTTACAATGAATGTGTGATATATGAATAAATGAGGAGGAAGAGTATTTTTATTACAATATATGTTTAAAACATGTTTTGTGTGTTGGTGGATCCTATTTTTGACTGAAAATTGATTTCGGTCATTTTTGTTTGGAATTTGGAAAAACGTTCTTCTATAAAGTTGTAGAGAATTCGATTTCCTACTGAATAGACATAAGATTCGAATTTTTCTGATAAAAGGGCTATTTATTATGAATTATTGAAGTTTCGAAATAATTGCTTTTTGAAGTTTTAAATTATTTTTTAAGGAAAAACATTTTTGATGAGTTGGTAGGCCCCACTTGTGTGGTAAATGTGTTGAAATCTGAATTCAAATTATGCGTATGATTTTTAATAAAATATATTATTTTATTAAATTTTCTGCTTTGGTGTTCTAAGCATTTTCCTATAAATAAGGTGCTTAGGTTAGAATTGAAAATCACACCAGAAATATTACTTTTCTCTCTTCTTATATTATCGAGCGTATTTTTGTGAGTATTTAGATACTTTGAGAGTTGCTATTCAGTGCAAATTTCCTTCATCTTTACATTTGATATTCCAATCAGAAATGCTGCTCTTTTGAGGTAAGGAATTTTATGGGTTATTATGTATAGATTAGGAGTTATGAATTTTATGGGAAAAGACTATTTTAAAAATAAACTCTTATAACTCCTTAGGGCTAACTCCAAAATTGGTGAACTTTTTATTGGGAGTACGTGTATATAATAGAAGTATACTCTGTAAATTTCAAAATTTTTGGACAAAAGTACAGTTTATGATAAAATGTCTAAATATTCGGCAGTTTTGGCCATATGAAAAATAGTGAATGAATTTTAAAAAATCCGAGAAAAATATATGTTCAATATGGAACTATATTCTGCTAAATACCAGAAAAGAAAAAAAATTGGGACCGATTTGGTATTTTTCATGAAAATAGACTAGTTATGAATAAATGAAATAAATATGTTATGTGAAGTAAAAAAATTGAAAAATAGGATTTTATGGCTTGAGAATCCTATATAAGGTATATGCAAATTTTTGATGAGAGTTTTGGTTATTGGTGATGAAATCTTATGAGTTTGGCATTTTAGGATGATTAAATGCATTAATTAGTAAAGTGTAGTTACTATTCATGAGTTATTATTCACGAGTTACTATTCACGAATTACTATTCACGAGTTACTATTCATGAGTTACTATTCACGAGTTATTATTCACGTGTACTATTCACGATAAAATTGGTTTCTTTTTCTGACCAAATTATCGTTGATTTATGAATCTTACTCTTGAAATTAAATCCATATTTTGATCATATTGTTTTTATTATCATATATAACATTTTTATAATCATGGTGAAGAAATTTCTCTTTGACTTGAGTGTAAAGATGGGTAGATTATTGGTATGATCATGACTATGAGTTCTCTTTGGCTAGTAGTGCAAAGTTGAATCGTTGATTGGTATGATCATGAACATTGAATTTACAATTGAATATTTTTAGTTTAAGTGCAAAGGTGAATTGATCAACATGGTTATAATTATGGTTTATATAAATTCTGAAATGATTATGTATTACTTTGAGATATGAATATCTTTGGCCCGTAGTGAAAAGATGACCCGTTGTTGAATATCTTTGGCCCGTAGTGCAAAGATTACCAGTTATTGAATATCTTTGGCCTGTAGTGCAAAGATGAATTGTTAATGAATATATCATTGGGGCATAGTGCAAAGATGAATTTATTAGTATGATTATGAAAAGGAACTGTGATTTATTATAACCATGATCTTTGATGTTTCAGGTAAAGACAAGTGATGAAAGTTATCTTTGTCCTGGATGAGAAGATGAATTTAGAACTATAATTATGATTATGAGTTATTCACGTAATTGTGGAGATGAACTGTTGATTGATGTTACAGGGATAAAACATTGTTGGTGGACTTTTAACATGGTGAAGATAATAGACTTTATGTTCTATTTGACTCTTCTAATGGATTGCTCGTTCCGTTGCAACTATGGTTGAAAAGTTTTATCATCTACCATATGTTATAAATCTATGATTTATTACTGAAGAAGGCTATTGATAATTTAATTATCTTTAGTCATGATATTCTTTTCTGGGATATTTGTGCTCACCCTTTTGCTTCACAATTCCTTTTAGGTAATAAAAGTGTAGCTGAGTCGAGTAGGGATAACAGGGGAATAGAACGGTGGTCTCTAGTTATGGAGATTATCCCTAAACAGTATAGAAAAGTGTGTTGTATTTTATACATCATTTAGTAGTTATATTTAGTGAATCAAATAGGGTGAGGCGAACCCAACGTTGGAAGGGTGTTTTGCCACTATCATACAAGATGTCTAATGACATACAATCTTGTGTTATCATAGGAAAGGGTTGTGCACATCCACTTGCTGAGTATATCTGCGAGAACTACCTATATAATCTTGGTGTTTGGTTGAAGTATAATTCTTGATTAGAGACAGTGGAGATAATGATATGTCAAGAAAAGACTCACCATTGGAAAGAATAGGATAGTAATCTTCTCATTTTTTTCTGGGGTCTATTGGGTCCACCAAGGATAATTATGTGGGCATATGATATCTATTATAACCTAGATGCATGGCCTCCCATGTACGAAGGTTTCCTTGAGCACTTCCCAAAGATTTTAATTTCTAAAACAGTTATTGATTGTACCTTTATGTAAGGTACCATTATGAGGTGTTGTCCACAGTTGGTTCATGAGTCACATTTGGTATATATTTGTATCAAAACTCACAACATATGTGTTGTTGTATTTTGCACGATAATTGTAGTAATAAAGTTGTAGTTGTTTTCTGTACTATGTTTTTGGCGACTCAGAATAGGTTGGATGGAATGGATCTATTTTGGGGTCATCACATTTCATATAAGACCTTAGGGATATGGTCTCTGGCGGAGATCGGAGAATAGAACTAAGAGGTGAGAGATGAGTAAATCCTTCGCTACTGTGTCCTACCTAAGCTTATTTGTTGGTCAGTCATAATATCGGGATATTATGTGATATGTTAATTTGTTCAATTAATCATTGTTTTGAAGTTGTATTCTAGAATGATATCTGAAATACAGGAGATGAAAAATGGAGAAATCATGAGGACAGGGAAGATGCAATCTGAAATGAAAGTAAGGTATTCTCAACTCTTTGAAATAACACGTATGTAAATTTCAAGGATGAAATTTCATAAGGAGGGGAGATTGTAAGACCCCGAATTTTACAAAATAAAAGTATTCAATTTTTCGTATAATTACTATTCAGTAAATGGTTAAATTGATAAAAGGTTAAAGTTAAGGGTGATATATGTAAATATTTTAAATAAGCAAGTAGTTATAAAATACTCATTCTTGTCGGGGAATATTCGTTTGGTCGTGGAATATTCTTCCTGAAGGGGAATATTCGTACGACGACACAGCCTTTTGTGGGCCCCATAACGAAAAGCGATTGGATGAAAAAAATGACAAGTTTGAGTTTTTATAAATAACGGCATAATTGTTACCGTTAACACTGTTGGAATACCCGGTTTTTAAAATACAATAATACGCGTCGTTGCACAGTAGCACACGGTATTGCACAGTATTTTTGAATTATTGATTCTTACGTAAGAAGGCACTACTCAATAATTATTACAGTAATTATTGTTCAATATTTTATTGGTTCAATAATTGCTACGTTGATATTTTATATTACTGTTGTTTTAATAATTGTCACTGCACAATATTTCCCATTATCAGATCAATAATTTATATTATTTTAATAATATTACTAGATAACATTATTGACAATGTCTAGAAAGTTCTGTCTAATGAGAGGTTTGGTCACCTAATTATGCGTCAGTAAGGAGAAATCCTTATTAGAAAACCCCCTCTTTCTTGGGAAACAGCCTGATTGTCAGTATTATGATTGTGTAATATTATTTGTGAATAATTAATTATTAATTTATCTGATAAGAAAAATATTTATTTATGTGGATATAAATGCAGGAATTTTTAGAAAAGTGATAATTATTAAAAATTGATATTTTATCTTTTCTGATAAAATATATTATTATATTATAATAATATAATAATGGTGATATTGTTTACAATGAATGTGTGATGTATGAATAAATGAGAAGGAAGAGTATTTTTATTACAATAAATGTTTAAAACATGTTTTGTGTATTGGTGGACCCTATTTTTGATTGAAAATTGATTATAGCCTGCAAAATCGTCCGTATGTGGATTTCGGTCATTTTTTGTTTGGAATTTGGAAAAACATTCTTCTACAAAGTTGTAGAGAATTCAATTTTCTATGGAATGGACATAAGATTCGAATTTTTCTGATAAAATGGATATTTATTATGAATTATTGAAGTTCCGAAATAGTTGATTTTTGAAGTTTTAAATTATTTTTAAAGAAAAATGTTTTTGGTGAGTTGGTAGTCCCCACTTATGTGGTAAATGTGTTGAAATCTGAATTCAAATTGTGCGTATGATTTTTAATAAAATATATTATTTTATTAAATTTTCTGCTTTGGTGTTCTAAGCATTTTCCTATAAATAAGGAGCTTAGGTTAGAATTGAAAATCACACCAGAAACATAAGTTTTCTCTCTATATATTATCGAGCGTATTTTTGTGAGTATTTAGATACTTTGAGAGTTGCTATTCAGTACAAGTTTCCTTCGGCTTTACATCCAATATTCCAGTCAGAAATATTGCTCTTTTGAGGTAAGAGATTGTAAGGGTTATTATGTTTTTTAGTTTCGTAGTTTTTCCGACCCTCAAAAATTTTGGAAAAATTCAAAATGGCAATTTGATGAGTTTTCTAGATTGTGTCCGAAAATGGCGATTTTTGCATGTATAGATTATGAGTTATGAATTTTATGGGAAAAGACTATTTTAAAAGTAAACCCTTATAACTCCTTGTGGCTAACTCAAAAATTGGTGAAATTTTTATTGGGAGTACATGTATATAACAGAAGTATACTCTGTAAATTTCAGAATTTTTGGACAAAAGTACAGTTTATGATAAATGTCTAAATATTCGACATTTTTGGCTATATGAAAAATAGTGAATGAATTTTAAAAATTCTGAGAAAAATATATGTTCAATATGGGACTATATTCTGCTAAATACCAGAAAAGAAAAAAATTTGGGACCGATTTGGTATTTTTCATGAAAATAGACTAATTATGAATAAATGAAAAAAATATGTTATGTGAAGTAAAAAAATTGGAAAATAGGATTTTATGGCTTGAGAATCCTATATAAGGTATATGCAGATTTTTGATGAGAGTTTTGGTTATTGGTGATGAAATCTTATGAGTTTGGCATTTTAGGATGATTAAATGTATTAATTAGTAAAGTGTAAATACTATTCACGAGTTACTATTCATGAGTTACTAATCACGAGTTACTATTCACAAATTACTATTCACGAGTTACTATTCACGGGTACTATTCACGACAAAATTGGTTTCTTTTTCTGACCAAATTATCGTTGATTTATGAATCTTACTCTTGAAATTAAATCCATATTTTGATCATAATATTTTTATTATCATATATAACATTTTTATAATCATGGTGAAGAAATTTCTCTTTGACTTGAGTGTAAAGATGGGTAGATTATTGGTATGATCATGACTATGGGTTCTCTTTGGCCAATAGTGCAAAGTTGAATCGTTGACTGGTATGATCATGACCATTGAATTTACAATTGAATATTTTTAGTTTAAGTGCAAAGGTGAATTGATCAACATGGTTATAATTATGGTTTATATAAATTCTGAAATGATTATGTATTACTTTGAGATATGAATATCTTTGGCCCGTAGTGCAAAGATGACCTGTTGTTGAATATCTATGGCACGTAGTGCAAAGATTACCAGTTGTTGAATATCTTTGGCCTGTAGTGCAAAGATGAACTGTTAATGAATATATCTTTGGGGCGTAGTGGAAAGATGAATTTATTAGTATGATTATGAACAGGAACTGAGATTTGGTATAACCATGATCTTTGATGTTTCAGGTAAAGACAAGTGATGAAAGTTATCTTTGTCCTGGATGAGAACATGAATTTAGAAATATAATTATGATTATGAGTTATTCACGTGATTGTGGAGATGAACTGTTGATTGATGTTATAGGGATAAAACATTGTTGATGGACTTTTAACATGGAGAAGATAATAGACTTTAAGGTCTATTTGACTCTTCTAATGGATTGTTCGTTCTGCTGCAACTATGGTTGAAAATTTTTATCATCTATCATATGTTATAAATCTCTGATTTATTACTGAAGAAAGCTATTGATAATTTAATTATCTTTAGTCATGATATTTTTATTGGGCTATTTGTGCTCACCCTTTTGCTTCACAATTCCTTTTAGGTAATAAAAGTGTAGCTGGGTCGAGCGGGGATAACAGGAGAATAGAACAGTGGTCTCTAGTTATGGAGATTCTCCCTAAACAGTATAGAAAAGTGTGTTGTATTTTCTACATCATTTAGTAGTTATATTTGGTGAATCAAATAGGGTGAGGCGAACCCAACGTTGGAAGGGTGTTTTGCCACTATCATACAAGATGTCTAATGACATACAATCTCGAGTTATCATAAGACAGGGTTGTGCACATCCACTTGCTGAATATATCTACGAGCACTACCTATATAATCTTGGTGTTTGGTTGAAGTATAATTCTTGATTAGAGACAGTGGAGATAATGATATGTCAAGAAAAGACTCACCATTGGAAAGAATATGATAGTAATCTTCTCATTTTTCTTTGGGGTCTATTGGGTCAACCAAGGATAATTCTGTGGGCATATGATATCTATTATAACCTAGATGCATGGCCTCCCATGTACGAAGGTTTTCTTGAGCACTTCCCAAAGATTTTAATTTCTAAAACAATTATTGATTGTACTTTTATGTAAGGTACCATTGTGAGGTGCTGTCCACGGTTGGGTCATGAGTCACATTTAGTATATATTTGTATCAAAACTCACAACATATGTGTTGTTGTATTTTGCACGACAATTGTAGTAATGAAGTTGTAATTATTTTTTGTACCATGTTTTTGGATACTCAGAATAGGTTGGATGGAATGGATCTATTTTAGGGTCGTCAGAATTACGGTCATGATTATACCGAATAATCCCTGGTCATAATCATACCAAGTCCATCTATGCACTACAGCCAAAGATGACTTTCAACATAATATAAGCATGAGAATGGTGACAATGACATAATAATTCATTAAAACAAGTTCAAGGATAAATTATAAAGATTTATTATTTAATTTATCCAGAATTCATGAATGTTCAAATTGTCAACATGATACTGCTTTGTGGAGTAAAATTCAAGAATAATATTGTATCAAAAATAATTTGGACCGAAAACGAATCAATTTTTTTCCTTTAATACTGCCTCGTGTGAATAGTAACCGATTGAATAGTACCCGTGAATAGTACTTCGGGAAACGTAACCCCGTGAATAGTACTCCAGCATGAAAAAGTTAAAACTTATCAAGAATGCTTAGAATAATATTTCAATAAAAAGATACTGGATAAAACGCAAATATCAAGGATATTCTACTAATTTCATGGAGTATAGAAGCCAAAACTTTAATAAAATGAGTATAGAATTCGGAATCTGAAACGAAATAATATTACTTACATACTATAGAGTATGAAAGAAAATATTATTTTATACGAATACTGAACACAAATAATATCCCTTACGAATATTAAACGAAAATAATATTCCTTTTGAATATTGAACGAATATAATATTCCTTACGAATATTAAATGAAAATATTATTTCTTGTGAATATTGGACGAAATAATATTAATACGAATACGAAAAATAATATCTCTTCAGAATATGAAATAAATAATACCCCTTACGAGTATTGATAGAAATATTTCTCTTCATGAATACGAAAGAAATAATACCTCTTACCTCAAAAAGAAAGTAAGTCTGACTGGTATAGCGGATATATTCTTGAAGAAAACCTTCACTGTTTTCTACTCTCAAAGCTTCCTAAAACTCGAAAGAAATACGCTCAATATTATAGAAGAAAAATTCTATGATTCTGGTGTGATTTTCAATTCTAACTAAACATCCTATTTATAGGAAAATGGAAAGGATAATATTTGAATTTAGAAAATCATGGACTGCAAAGTAAATATTCGACGAATTCACAGGCGAACGAATTTGTCTGAAAATTTTAAAATTTTAATTTTACTATTCATTACTGTGCAATAAAATATTCTAATAAAATAAAAATTTTAAATAAAATATAATATATTCTATTTAAAATCAAATAAAACAAAACTTATAAAATATTTATATATATAATTATATAACCTTTGCCTTATGGCAAAGGCATACAACACACACACAAACTACTATATATATATATACACATGTTAAATATAATATATATATATATCATAACTCCATTCCATTTACGTAAACTCCCCCCCCCCCCCATTTCCATTCTTCCACATACATGTGGGCCTCACCCCACATGTCCCTTTCACACACATCACACTCACAGACATACTTATCACACACATTTTTACCAATTATTTTTAAGAATGGGTAAATGAGGGTCCATAAAATAAGCAAAATTTACATCAAATACTTCATAAAAATCTCTTCAATATTTTTAATAACGTTTATTCATATTATTATAACTCACAATATTAACAACCAGATTGTTCCTAGGAAAGAGGGGGCTTTCCTATAAGGATTTTTCCCTATTGGCATGCAATTAGGTGACCAAACCCCTTTCCTTGACAGAACTTTCTAGACATTGTTAATTATGCATATAATAATTAGAATAACTTGTCATCTTAATTATTGATTTAATAATATATAAAATATCGATAATAATTGAATCAAATAACGTGAGATACTATGCAGCAATTACTGTAGCAATAATTGAACAAAACTGAGTGACTTCTCACGTAAGCATTAATAATCAATACTGTGAGATCTCGAATTTTATGAAATAAAAGTATTCAATTTTTCTATTTTGGTAAATAGTTAAATTAATAAAAATTTAAATTTAAGGATGATATGTGAAATTTTTTAAAAGTAATCAAGTTGTCATAAAATAACCGGTAGTAAAAGTACAGTAATACGCGTGGTTCCATAGTAGCATATGGTATTGTAGAGTATCTTTGATTATTGATGCTTACGTGAGAAGTTACTCAATTTTATTCAATTATTGTCATAATATTTTATATTATTAAATCAATAATTAAGACGACAAAATTATTCATCTTATTATTTGCAATATTGACAATGTCTAGAAGTTATGTCAAGGAGAGGTTTGGTCACCTAATTGTGCGCCAATAAGGAGAAATCCTTATCGAAATGCCCCCTCTTTCCTTGAAACGGCCTGGTTGTTAAATATTTTGGGTTATAATATTAATGATGAAATAAGTTTGTGTTGATTAAAGATGAAATTGATAGTTCCATTGTGTTGGGATTATTGGTGTTAGTGAAAATCGATATTTATTTCGATGATAATTGATGTCTAGAAGTTATATTGACCAATCGGGTAATTAATCGGATAAATGAATAATTAATTGCTATTAATTCACATGCTTATAACTATATGTTCACATGTGTGTACTATTGATTCACATGATTTACTATTAGGGGAGTTGGTGCAAGATTGATAATACTTGCATGACTAAATTAAAAATGGAGGTATAGTTGAAGTTACTATACTGTAATTAGTTTTTTTCACATGTTTAGAACTATTGATTCACATGATTTACTATTAGGGGAGGTGGTGCAAGTTTGATAATACTTGTAGGACTAAATTAAAAATAAAGGAAAAGATGAAGGTATTTTACAGTAATATTTCGAGCCCCAAAATGTGCAATTATCGAAAATATATTTTTCTATAAATTGAAACTCATTCTTCTTTCATTCTCACCAATTCACTAAGACTCACAAGAGCAATTATAGAGAGAGAAGCTATAGAGAGAAAGAAGAAGAGTAGTCTGTTACTTCACTACTCTAGTATCCAGTTTTCTTCTGAGGTAAGTGGTATTATTTTTTTTACATTCTGAAGAGATATTATTTTCGTATTCGTATGGATATTATTATCATTCAATATTCATTATATTCGTAAGAAATATTATTTTCGTTCAACCGTTGTAAGTAAGGGGTTTCTGCCAGGGGCAGTTTCATAATTTTTCCAACCCTCAAAAATTTTAAAAACATTTGAAATGATAATTTGATGAGTTTTCTAGATTGTGTCCAAAAATGGCGATTTTTGGATGTATAGATTAGGAGTTATGAATTTTATGGAAAAAGACTATTTTAAAAGTAAACCCTTATAACTCCTTGTGGTTAACTCCAAAATTGGTGAAATTTTATTGGGAGTACAAGTATATATCAGCAGTATAACCTGTAAATTTCAAAAATTTTGGACAAAAGTACAGTTTATGATAAATGTCTAAATATTCGGCAGTTTTAGCCATATGAAAAATAGTAAATGAGTTTTAAAAATTCTGAGAAAAATATATGTTCAATGTGGGACTACATTCTGCTAAATCCCAGGAAAAAATATTTTTGGGACTGATTTGGTATTTTTCATAAAAATGAACTAGTTATGAGTAAATGAATTAAATATGTTAAGTGAAGTAAAAAAAATTGCAAAATAGGATTTTATGGCTTGGGAATCCTATATAAGGTATATGCAAATTTTTTACGAGGGTTTTGGTTATTGGTGATGAAATCTTATGAGTTTGGCATTTTTGGATGATTAAATGTATTAATTAGTAAAGTGCAACCAATTAAAATAAATTATTTATATGTTGAAGAAATGATTAAAATATTGTTATAATATTAATGATATTAGATTATGAGATTATTAAGTGATTGATAACATTTGGATATTATTACCGGAATACTATTCATAAGTTACTCTTTACGAGTTACTATTCACCTGATTACTATTCACTATAGTATTATTCACTCGGGTATTCGGGGCACTTTTCGTGTCGGGGTACTATTCACGAGTTACTATTCATGGGTTACTATTCACTCTAGTATTATTCACTCGGGTATTCGGGGCAGTTTTCGTACCGGGGTACTATTCACGAGTTATTATTCACGGGTTAATATTCACCCAAAAACTATATTTCTTTTCTGTCCAAATTATTTTTGAGACATGAATATTATTATTGAATTTTACTCCACAAAGCAGTATCGTGTTGACAATTTGGATATTTTTAAACTCTGGATAAATTTAAAGTCTTTAATATTTATCCTTGATTTCGTTTGATTAATGCTTATATCGTTGTCATCATCCGCATGCTTATATTGTGATGAAAGTTATCTTTGGCTTACGTGCATAGATGGACTGTTGATTATTGATTTTACAGTTGTATATCTTTGGCTTACGTACAAAGATGGACTGTTGATTATTAGTTTTACATACAAATATACTAATCTATTACAGGACGATTAATTGTCCATCTTAGCCATGCCTTTGTCTCTCTTAGAACTCTCAGTTCGTTCGACTTTAGCTGCAAACATATGGTTCAAGCAAGAATGAGTATAACTAGCTCAGCAAGTCTTAACAAAGAATCATATGAATATCACATTAACAATTACATGCTTTATTTCTATATCTGAACAATTATCTACAAAGCATTATGAAACATTTGACTAGTACTTCTCATGTCATAACAATAATTCCAAAGTATATAATAGGTTAGGAATGATGAACCGTTCAATAGGCCATGAACATACTCTTTTTGTTTTCATACTTGAATAGGATATCCGGCACTAAGACCATCCACCCGTCTTTACTTACGAGCACTTCTAGGTGATCAGCCTATTGTACTCTATGTTGATCAACACTCTTACGTTAAACGTATTTACATTGAACATTTGGCAACCTCGCGTGCCCATCGAATAATCGATGAAAAATACTTTTGTTTGTACATAGAAAAACTTACCTTCTCATCCGTACCAAATACTTGGCATAGAATAGCGTTAACAGTTCTATATCGAAAGACTTGTAAAAAAATAAATCAATTCTTCAATACTTGTCTAGCCAAGTTAAAATAGGCATCGACTCTTTCTTTAAAACCATTCATGCATTGTATAACATGCATCACGTAAAACTTGGCTAGCACAAAGGTTAGACAGGTGTTAAGAAAGACTTGCCTTCAAGCGTCTTTGAATAAACAATTCAACAATTCTCAGTCTTTACAGGATCTACATGATATATTCAAATAGCCCACTGTAATTAGTTATCAAAAAAACTAACTTTATTGTCTATAACCAACTTCTTTATCTTCTATGTCTTATTTGAATTAACTTCGTTATTAAAGTCGATTTGACTTTCTTTACTTCATTACGGTTCGTTAACGTTTTTAGGTTACTAACCGACATTCGATCATTATTGGTTAAGTACCAACGTTGAACGTCATTTACAGTTTTACTTATTACTTTCTCGCATTCTTTGTTTAATTTCTATTAAACCTTACTAAATCTTCTTATATTAGCACCTTATAAGTGATTTAAGGTCAGTCTTATTATGTACATTAAGTACCTTCAATGTCTTACCTTAGGTCTACATTCAAATGGAACAAAATCTAACTTGGTCAACATTTTTCTACTGCCGGCACTGCGGCGCGACATCCTTTGTATTCTAGTGGCACTGCGGCACGAGTTAGCAGGGTACTCGGCCGAGTCTGGCGCTACGGCGCGACTACTTTGTACTGGTTTTGGCGCTGTGACGCCAAGTCTGTGCACCAGTTGGCCAAAACAGTCGACTTTTCTAACGAAACTCCCGGATTCCTAATTTGTTCGTTTTACATCCGAATTTACCCATTCGAAAGCCTACAAGTCACAAATTACACCCTTTACGTGCTCATATAAGAATTTCACATTTTCGAATCCGTTTTCAAGACACACGACAACTTTTGACCTTTAATCCGGGCTTTTTACGTTTTCGACGTTTAACGTCTATTTTTGTAAAATTCGCCATAACTTCGTTACTCGTGTTCTATAAGCCAAATCAAATGGAAAACTCCATTAATTCATCATAATCATCCTAACCAAACAATAGGCACATTCCTTAGCTATAACGGTTTTCCAAACGTTCATTCATAACTAAGTTAACGTTTAAGACTTTCTATTGTTTTAACTCACGTAAACACTTACGATTTCTATTTGGTCATGACCTATCAATGATTTAGTCATTAATAGGCATCCTTATATCACCTTAATAAACATGCTCCACCACTCTATGATTCTTGTACGAGAAAGAAATCGAAAAAGATGAAGATTACGATTTATGAGAATTTACCTTTGAAGTAATTAACTTTCTTAATAAATGTCTATTGGTTTGCTTGGAAGTAAAATGATTAAGCGTTTCTAGCTTTTCTCTCTCTCAATATAGGTTGAACAAGATTTTCAAAACAACAAAAGCTCAACCTTAGCTTTGTATTTATAGAAAACCAAATAAGGGGCAAAATGGTCCATATGGCACCCCCTTACTATTGCACCTCCTTTATCAACTTTGTCACCAAGTAAAGTACTTGGTGAGCAAGTTGTCTTCCTTTCTTGGCTACCAAGTGGCCATCCCACTCCCTATTGGAGCACCCCATGGGTTGCCCCATGGGTTTTAACCATCCCATGACCCACCGGTTCGACCCGCGGTTTACTTTTTGACTGGGCTTGACATAATTAATATTGGGCTTTGACTTGGGCTTGCTTATATAATTCGTTGGGCTTGCTATTGGTTTAAGTCCAATTAAATTATACTTAAATTCTTTACTCAAACTCCATTAATACTTCTTGTATTATATGCGTATAACTCCCGTATTCTCTTCGTCTAATACTCATACAATGATCGTATTATACATCATACTATTCTTCATACCTTACTCGTATGCATACTAATACAATACTCATATTTCATACGTATAATATTCGAAACGAATATACGCATTTCATTTCCTTTTCGAAAACCTCTTTCACAAACCCTTAGGTTTTACGTCAGCAAGCGAAAAATTCATTTGTCATAATGGAATTATTATTGAATATTCCATACTATCTTCGTATTCTATCATTACGCATTTCTCGAAATTTCAAACCGTTGCCCCGAACGAAATCAGATGAATAGTGTTTTTACGCAAACATTCTCGGAAAATCTTCGTTTTTATCTTGATAATTCACAACCATTAATACTAGCACAAAGTCAGAATACTAACCACATCCGTATATTCTAGGTCATAGAATGAACTTCAAACATCTTACTCACATAATAAATCAATTAAATTCATTTAATTCACATAATCAAATAAAAATTTAATTCATTCAAAATTCGAAATTCTCGGGCGTTACATTACGTGCAAAGATGGACTGTTGATTATTGATTTTACAGTTGTATATCTTTGGCTTACGTGCAAAGATGGATTGTTGATTATTGGTTTTAGAGTTGTATATCTTTGGCTTACGTGCAAAGATGGACTGTTGATTATTGGTTTTAGAGTTGTATATCTTTGGATTACGTGCATTGATGCACTATTGATTGGTATGATTATGACCAGGGATTATTCGGTGTAATCATGATTGTAATTGAAAACACGAATATCCTTGGCCCGTAGTGCATGGATAATTCATGGTCGTGATACTATGAAGCTGAGTCTCAGCATTATTGGTTTTATAGTTGTATGAACTTTTGATTTACCTGCTTATAAATATGAATTATGAATTTAATTATAATATGTGGTGGTTCAGGTGAAGACAGGTGATGAGAGTTCTCTTTATCTTGGGTACAAAAAAGAACTATTGATGAGTATTACAGGAATGAAATATTAATGATGGACTTTTAATCTAGAGGAGATAGTAGACATTATGCTCAACTTAACTCTTCTAATGGATTGCTTATTCCGCTACAGTTAAACTTGATGTTTATTGTATTTTATCAGTTTAACACTGTTGAAGACTAATAATAATTTATTCTGCATTATCTTAGTTATAATATTTTTTACTGGGCTAGTTGAGCTCACCCTTTTCTTTCACTATTCTCTTTAGGAAATGAGAATATAGCTGGGACTAGTCGGGAAACGGAGTGACGGTCCGAGATGGTTGTTTTAGCAGTCCTCATTACTTAGTGTGATAATAAATGTAATGAGGATTGAATTTGAGTTTGTATCATGTCTATGAGACAATATTCATGTAAACTCTCAGTTATGTTTTATCGTATTTTTACACGACAGTTATATAATTAAGTTTGTAGTTGAGTTCTGTACCATGTATCTAGCGACTCAAGATGAGTGATGTATGCCCGTTTTGGGGGCGTCACAAAAACTGTGTATTACTATGCAACCACGCGTATTACTATACTTTTACTACCAGGTAGTTCAACAGTTTAACGGTAAAACTTCTGCCGTTATTTTCATAAAAAGATATTTCTGTCATTTTCTCATTCCGACAATAATTCCGTTGTGGGGTCCACCAATGATTGCGCCGTTGTACGAATATTCTCTGTTAAAACGAATATTCCCCGACCAATCAAATATTATATGACAACTTGCATACTTTGCAAAATTTATAAATACTACCCACAAATATAATATTATATCAAATCCACACCATAATATTTAAAAAAATATTTTGAGAAAATTAAATCTTTATTCATAAATTTTGGGGTCTTACAATCTCCCCTCCTTATGAAATTTTGCCCTCAAAATTTACGTACGTACCTGGTATGTCGAACAGATGAAGATACCTCGTCAGATTCTAACTCTTGAAGTATAACCTTTGAGCGTAGAATATATTATTTCTTATCCAAGATTTTAATATGTATCTCCCCATACGTTAAATCTTCTGCTAACTCGTTCGGTTCTTAATCAATAATGTGGTTTGGGTCTTTCATATATTTACGTAACATAGATACGTGAAAAACATTATGAACACGCGACATACTTGGCGTTAAAACGAATCTATAGGCCACAGTTCCTACTCGATTGAGGATTTCAAATAGAACAATTAAATCTAGGGTTGAGATTTCTTCTCTTCGTCAATTCTTGCTTCTAGAATAACGCCCTCTTGAACTGTCTTCTTCACATTCATCAGCTATGAGTCTGTATCTTAAGTGGCTTTCACTTTATCGATTAAAGTCTATTCTAATTGTATATTTAACATCATCACGTGGGTCTCTAGAGTAAGTCATACGAAATGGGTCTTTGTGTTAACAACGTCGCACTCGTAACTATATACGATCATATACTCAACGCTTCAGCTACCACGTTCGCTCTTCTACGATGATATTGAATGGTATGGTCGTAATCTTCAACAGCTTGAGCCAACGTGTTTGGTGCATGTTACGTTCGTTTTGAGTGAAGAAATATTTAAGGGTTTTAGAAATGGGTTTTGTACTGGGGTAAAATTTAAACGTTGAGCGCAAGTAGGAGAAATAAAAAAATGGGTAGAACCAATATCGAATAAGGTATAAACCTCGCAAGAGTTTATGATTAACTTATCCGTGATAGCTTCGTTCGGGTTCCTCAAAAAATGCTCTCACTTAAACTACCGACACTTAAACTACCGACTTTGACTTATCTTAGACATCCTTTGGCGTCACCATCCCAGCTGGACTTGACTTCACTACACGACAAAATCGAGCTAGGTGACCTTCTCTTTCGTAATTGAAACACGCTTTGGGTTGCTACGTACAGTTTGGATGGATGTGTCCCTCCTGTTCGCATTTGAAACATACGACCGATGGTCGTTCTTCTTCCTTGGAAATCGGTGTCGCTATCTTTCCATCATTATTAAACCTTCTCTTCTTGAAGTTGTTCTCACTTAGTTCACCTTTTCTATTATCCTGGCCATGATTACCACCGAAGTGGTTACCATTTCTGGCATATTGATTCCCTCCAAGTTTGTTATCACCGCTTCGATGACTGCTACCATTGGTATTATCGATTTGTCGGCTGCTCTCTCTTGGTTGGGTTATCTCATTATCACGCTCCAATAGCTAAGCCCTATTCACAACATCTAAATACAAGCAAAGTTTGTGAGAAATAAGATATTGACGTATCTCGGGCTTGAAACCTCTTAGAAACATCTGTGTCATTCTCTCCTCGTTATCAACTAAGTGGGATGCAAATCGGGACAACTCGGCAAACTTAGCTTCGTACTGCGACACGGTCATATTTTTCTACTCTAGCTTGATGAACTCTACCTCCTTTATGCGACGAATACTTTTGGGAAAGTACTTGTCGTTGAACCGTTCTTGGAACTTCTCCCAAGACATTTTGAGTGCGTCAGGCTGGGTACGTTTTACAGATTCCCACTAATTATCTGCTTCTTCATGCAACATAAAGGTGGCGAATGGAACCTTTTGCTCCTCTGAGCATTTCAAGACATCAAATATCATGGTGATCTGTTTTATCCACATCTCCGCTTTAAGTGGTTCTGGCTTTCCCAAAAACTCTGGTGGTCCCAACTCCTTGAACTGCTTAGCGGTGACCAACCGTGGGTTGCCATTGTTTCCACCTGCATTATGAACAGGAATCTCTCTCATTTGGTGTTGCGTGAATTCTAAAAAGCTCCTAAACGTACTGTCCTTCGTCATTTAGTCGGTGCCATTTTTCACATGAGGATTCTTGCCTTCATGTTGCACATTATCTTGGGTATTGATCGGTGGTGACTCAACGATCTCGTGTGCTCCATTACCATTCTCAACATTCTCGGATGTCATTTTCAAATACTACCACAAAACAATGGTTAATTGACACACCACATATTATCCCTATATTCTGACCGACTAATTAAATACCAATTAAACTTAAGTAGGTCATACTAGCGAAGGAATTCCCCGTCTCTCCCCTCCTAGTTCTTGTCTCAAATCTCAGCCATGGATCATATCCCTAAGCTTTGATACCAACTGTGACGCCCCCTAAATAGGTATACATCACCCATTCTAAGTCGCCAAATACATGGTACAAAATTCAAATACAACTTAATTATACAATTGTCGTGTAAAGTACGACACAATATAAGCTGGGAGTTTCAACACGAATATCGTCTTCTAGACAATATACAAACTCAAATTCAATATTATTACAATTATTATCACACTATTTCATAGAATAGTGAGAACTACTTATACAACCATCTGGACCATTAATCCATTCCCCGACTAGTCCCAGCTATATTCTCATTTTCTGAAGAGAACAGTGAAAGAAAGGGTGAGCTCAACTAGCCCAGTAAGAAATATTATGACTAAGATAATGCAGAATAAATTATCCTTAGCCTTCAATAGTATAACAACTGATAGAATATAACCGACTACAAGTTTTAGATCAACAACTGCAGCGGAATAAGCAATCCATTAGAAGAGTCAAGTAGAGCATGATATCTACCATCTTCTATGATTTAAAAGGTTTTTCATCAACTTTATCGTTGAGACTCAACTTAATAAATAATCCACATCATCGAATCATCCCTGCACTACAGTCCAAGGATATTCTTTAGTATCAAGAACACGAATTATCCATGCACTACGGGCTACAGATAATCGTGTTTTCATCAACAGTCATGATCATGCCTTAAAACAATTCATCTTTGCACCCTTGGCCGAAGAGAATCCATGGCCATAATCATACCAAAAATTATCCATCAATGCACTACGGGCCAATGAAGACTTTTACCACATCATATGTAACATTACGGTCATGATTATACCGAATAATCCCTGGTCATAATCATACCAAGTCCATAACACCATAACACTTAAAAAATTTATAAATACTATCTACAACTATAATATTGTATCAAATCAACACCATAACACTTAAAAAAATATTTCGAGAAAATTAAATCTTTATTCATAAATTTTGGGGTCTTACACCCACCCATTCTAGAAAAACTATTCCAAAATGTTTTAAATTTAAACAATATTTAGAAACTTCAATAATTCATAATAAATATCCCTTTTATCAGAAAAATATAATTTTTATGTCCATTTCATAGGAAATTTAATTCTTTACAACTTTGTAGAAGAAAGTTTTTCCAAATTTCAAACGAAAAATGACCGAAATCCATATATGGATGATTTTTAATACCTTCATTCCGACAAAATACTGATAAAACACATCAACATTAATTCCTTTATTTATATCCACATAAAATAAATATTTCTTTATCATATAAATTAATAATTAATTATTCATAAATAATATTACAGAATCACAATAATGACAACCCGATCGTTCCTAAGAAAGAGGGGGCTTTCCGATAAGGATTTCTCCTTACTGGCGCGAAATTAGGTGATCAAACCCCTTTCTTAGATAGAACTTCCTTATACATTGTCAATAATGTTATCTAATAATATTATTCAAATAATATGAATCGTTGACCTGATAATGGGAAATATTGTGCAATGACAATTATTGAATCAACAATAATATAAAATATTAACGTAGCAATTATTGAATCAATAAAATAAAATATTGAATAGTAATTACTTTAATAATTATTGAGTAGTGCCTTCTTACGTAAGAATCAATAATCCAAAAATAATGTGCAATACCATGTGATACTATACAACCACGCGTATTACTGTACTTTAACCACCAGGTATTCCAACAGTGTTAACAGTAACAACTACACCGTTATTTATAAAAAAAACTCATACTTGTCTTCATCCGACAGTTTTCCATTATAGGGCCCACAAATGGTTGACCCATCGTACGAATATTCCTCGACAGCAAGAATATTCCACGACTAGACGAATATTCCCCGACAACAATGAATATTTTATAACCACTTGCTTATTTAAAAATGTTTGCACATTTTACCCATAACTAACCACATTAATCAAATCAACCCCTTACTATTTCTAAATAATGAATAGAGAAAATTTAATTTTATTTATAAAAAGTTAGGGTCTTATAACCTCTTCTCCTTATGAAATTTTATCCTCGAAATTGATGTACGTACCTGGTGTTTCGAAAAGATGAGGGTACTTCTGTGACGCCCCCAAAATAGTTATATATCACCTATTCTGAGTCGCCAAATACATGGTATAAAATTCAAATACAACTTAATTATACAACTGTCGTGTAAAATATGACAAAACATAAGCTGAGAGTTTTAATACGAATATTGTCTTCTAGACAGTATTCAAACTCAAATGCAGTCTTTATTACATTTATTATCACACTATTTTACTGAATAGTGAGGACTACTAATGCAAACATTTGGACCGTCACTCCGTTCCCCGACTAGCCCAACTATATTCTCATTTTCTGAAGAGAACAATGAAAATAAAGGGTGAGCTCAACTAGTCCAATAAGAAATATTATGACTAAGATAATGCAGAATAAGTTATCGTTAGCCTTCAATAGTGTTAAACTGATAAAATATAATAAACATCAAGTTTAACTGCATCGGAACAAATAATCCATTAAAAGAGTCAAGTAGAGCATGATATCTACTATCTTCTATGATTTAAAAAATTTATCATCAATTTTATCGCTGAGACTCAGCTTAAAAAATAAACCACATCATCGAATCATCCCTGCACTACGGGTCAAGGATATTCATGTAATCATCAATGGTCATGATTATACCGAATAATTCATGGTCATAATCATACCAACAACTGTTCATCAATGCACTACAGGCCAATGAGGATTGTTTACCACATCATTTGTAACATTACGGTCATGATTATACCAAATAATCAATGGTCATAATCATACCAATCAATAGTGCATCTATGCATGTAAGCCACATATGACTTTTATCACAATATAAATATGATGATGATGACAATGATATAAGAATTCAATTAAAAGAAAGCAAATGATAAAATTTTAAAGATTTATAACTTAATTTATCCATAATTTAATAATGTCTAAATTGTCAACATGATGCTGCTTTGTGGAGTAAAATAAAAAAATAATATTGTATCAAAAATGATTTGGACAGCAAAGAAATCAATTTTTCTCATAAATAATTCCCTATGTGAATAATACCCGAGTGAATAGTACCCTATGAATAGTACTTTGGGAATAATACCTCGTGAATAGTACTTTATGAATAGTACTCATGAATAGTACTTTATGAATAGTACCCGTGAATAGTAAAAGTAGTATGCACACAAGCCAATCATGTTTGATGATAAAGCAAATACTTTGTAACAATCTTATTCATTTATTAATAAAAAATATTAATTAATTAAAGGCTTTTCATTATCTACATGATGTTGTTTTATAATATGTGATAAACTCATAGTTTTAAGTAATGCTTTTAGAATAATGATGATGATCATTCTAATGAGATCTAAATTCTAAGAAAGCTTAAAACTAAAATAGTTCCCAATCGTTGGATTACTAAATTGGGGATTAGCGAATCCGGATAGATTGATACATACGTTGCTTGCTCATTAGTCGAGGATGATTAATCTCATGATCATTTGTGTTGAGACACTAAAGCAAGTATGCAGGTACTTATTAGAGAATAAGTTCACTGAACGTGACTCGATAAGGAATACCTAATGGAGTTTTATTTGCCTGTCAATAGGAATTCCTGTAGTGATAGTAGTACAAGTGATCCTTGAACTTGAGATCATCATAGTATCTTGTGTATGATGAGTTATACTTTGACTTATTCCTTAAGGCCCTTAGGGTATATCAAATGGTATGCTTGGATATAATAAGTCGTACATGGAGATAATGTATGATCAATAAAGAATCTATTGCTTCTAGTAAAAGAAGAGAAATGTCCTATGTGATTCAATAAATGACAACCCAGTAGTCTTTGGCCAAGGCAGAATGAAATTAAAAATGAGTTTCTAATTTGTATTATTTGGAGTTGTGCATTTAAGAGTCAAAATACATATAATTAAATAAAATAAGACTTGACAGTAATTTAATGTCTTATATTTAATTAGGACATTGTATGGTGGAAGGATTGAATTGTACGGTAACTATTTACTCAAAGGTTCTTTTATGATTAATGTTGACATCTATATTTTCTGGAAAGTCGTTGATCGCTAGGGAGGCTTATCCCTATTGTAGAATAAATATTATTTATTTAAATAAATTAATAATTTAATTTATTTATTTAAATAAGATTAGAATTGTTCTAATTGATTTATTCACAACCGGTTTAATATGGAGAACCTAAAGGGTCACACCATAAAACGAAGAATAATTATTTAAGAAGTTAATGGCATAATCGTAATAATAAGTTAAGTATATTTAATTTAATCTATGGTGATAAAATAAATTAAATAGCTTAATATTTATTATTTAATATTTTGAAAATATTAAATATAAATTAATAAGAGGAGTCTTATTATTATTACTATTATTATTATTATTTAATTCCTAAAGGAGTTTGGGAATTAATTAATAAAAGTACTCTCATATATTCCTAATAATATTAGAAAACTAATTAATTAAAAGAGTTTAATTAATTATTCCTTGTGACGCCCCCAAAATAGGTCCACACGACCCATTCTGAGTCGCCAGATATCACACTATAAAATTCAAATACAAATTTCATTTATACAACTGTTGAACTGTCGTATAGAATACGACCACAGTTAACTGTGAGTTTTAATACAAATGTATGTAACTCTCATGGTGTCTCGACCATATCCTTACAATGATACTTTACATAAAAGTATAGTCCAAAACTATTTTAGAACTTAAAATCTTTGGGAAGTGCTCAAGAAAACCTTAGTACATGGGAGGCCATGCGTCTATATTATGATAGATATCATATGTCCACATAATTATCCTTGGTTGTCCCAAAAGTCCCCAAAGAAAAACAAGAAGATAACTATCATCTTCTTTCCAATGGCGAGTCTTCTCTTGACATATAAATATCTCCGTTGTCTCAAAGTGAAAATTATATTTCAAATAAACTCGAAGATCATATAGGCAGTGCTCGTAGATATATTCAGCAAGTGGATGTGCACAATCATGTCTTATGAGAACACGAGGTTGTATGTCATTAGACATCTTGTATGGTAGTGGCAAAACACCCTTCAAAAGTTGGGTTCGCCTCACCCTATTTGATTCACCAAATATAACTATTAAATGATGTATAGAATATAACACACTTTTCTATACTGTTTAGGGAGAACCTCCACAGCTAGAGACCACCGTTCTATTCCCCTGTTATCCCCGCTCGACCCGTCAACACTCTTATTAGCTGAAAGGAATTGTAAAGCAGAAAGGGTGAGCATAACTAGCCCAGTAAAGAATATCACGACTAAAGCTAATTTACATCATCAATAGCCTTCATCATTAATAAATCAGAGATTTAGAACATATGGTAGATGCTAAAACTTTTCAACTATAGTTGTAACGGAACGAGCAATCCATTAGAAGAGTCAAATAGACCATAAGGTCTATTATCTTCTCCATGTTAAAAGTCCACCAACAATGTTTTATCTCTGTAAAATAAATCAACAGTTCCTGTCCACAATCATATGAATAACTCATAATCATAATTGTGGTTCTAAATTCCTTTTCACAACCAGGACGAAGATAATTTTTATCAACTATCTTCACCTGAAACATCAAAAATCATGGTTATACCAAATCAGAATTCGTGCTCATAATCATACTAATAAATTCATCTTTGCACTACGGCCAAAGATATTCATTAACAATTCATCTTTGCACTATATGCCAAACACGTACAACTGTATTTTAGAAGAGTCAAGTAGAACATGGTATCTACTATCTTCTACGAATTAAAAGTATATAACAAATATTTTATCGGCTCATAATCATACTAATAAATTCATCTTTGCACTACGGCCAAAGATATTCATTAACAATTCATCTTTGCACTATATGCCAAACACGTACAACTGTATTTTAGAAGAGTCAAGTAGAACATGGTATCTACTATCTTCTACGAATTAAAAGTATATAACAAATATTTTATCGCTGAGACTCAACTTAATAAGTAATCCACATCATCGAATCACCCCTGCACTACGGCCAAGGATATTCGTTAATATCACATCCATGAATTTATATTTCATCGATGAGACTCAGCTCGATAATCAATCCATATCACTGAATTATCCATGCACTACGGCTAAGGATATTCGTTAATATCACGACCACGAATTATCCATGTACTACGGGCTATAGATAATCGTGTTTTCGTCAACGGTCATGATCATGCCATAAAATAATTCATCTTTGTACCCTTGGCCGAAGAGAATTCATAGCCATAATCATACCAAAAACGGTCCATCAATGCACTACGGGCTAATGAGGATTTTTTCCACATTATTTGTAACATTACGGTCATGATTATACAGAATAATCCCTGGTCATAATCATACCAAGTCCATCTATGCACTACGACCAAAGATGACTTTCAACACAATATGAGCATGAGGATGATGACAATGATATAAGAATCAATCAAATGAGATAAAGGATAAATATTAAACATTTATAATACAATTTATCCAACGTTCAATAATAACCAAATGTTATCAATCACTTAATAATCTCATAATCTAATATCATTAATATTATAATAATATTTAAATCATTTCTTAAACTTATAAACAATTTATTTCAATTGTTTACACTTTATCAAATAATGCATTTAATCATTCAAAAATGCCATACTCATAAGATTTCATCATCAATGATCAAATCCCTTATCAAAAATAAGCATATAACCTATATAGGATTCCCAAGCCATAAAATCCTATTTTTCAATTTTATTACTTCACATAACATATTTAATTCATTTACTCATAACTAGTTCATTTTCGTGAAAATTACCAAATCAGTCCCAAAAATATTTTTTTCTGAGATTTAGCAGAATATAGTCCCATCTTGAACATATATTTTTCTCAGAATTTTTAAAATTCATTTACTATTTTTCATATGGCTAAAACTGCCGAATATTTAGACATTTATCATAAATTTTACTTTTGTCCAATAATTCCAAATTTTACAGGGTATACCCTTGTTATATACATGTACTCCCAATAAAAATTTCACCAATTTTGGAGTTAACCACAAGGAGTTATAAGGGTTTACTTTTAAAATAGTTTTCTCCCATAAAATCCATGACTCTTAATCTATACATCCAAAAATCATTATTTTTGGACACAATCCAGATAATTCATCAAATTATCATTTCAAATTTTTCTAAAATTTTTGAGGGTCAGAAAAATTACAAAACTGCCCCTGGCAGAAATCCCTTTTTAATGAAAATATTATTCGTATGAATACGAAGGATCATTTACTATGCATGCGGTAATCCACATAGACATGTTATTTCAACAGAATAATAAAGATTGGAACCAGGTCATGCGTAAACGCACAGACAGGATATTCCAACAGAATAATAAATAATGGAATAACAAAAGAATTCACCAGGCATACGATAGACCGCACAGACAGGTTATTCAAACAGAATAATAAATAATAGAACCAGGTCATACGTAAACGCACAGACAGGATATTCCGACAGAATAATAAAGAATGGAATAATAGAATAATTTCACCATGTATGCAGTACTTCGTATAAAAAGGTTATTCCAACATAATAATAAAGAATGGAATAACAGAATAATTTCACCATGTATACGGTAGTCCGCGTATACAGGTTATTCCAACAGAATAATAAAGAATGGAATAACAGAAGTTCTCCTCATGAATAAGAAAGAAAGTATACCCCTTACGAGTACAACAAATAATATCCCCTACCTTAAAAAAAGTATTCCGACTGGTAGGACGGGAATATACTTGAAGAAAACTTGCACTATCTTCTATGTTCAAAGCTTTCTTAAACTCTAAAGAAATACGCTCGAGATTACAGAAGAAGAACTTTCTCTATAGTTTCTCTCTCTAGAGTTTCAGTGAATTCGTAAGAAATAATGAATGAATGAGCTTCTATTTATAGAAGAATGGACTGAATAGTAACTAATTCATGAACGATCCAGATTGATTTAGTTTTAATCGGACGGTCCATATTGATTTAAAAAAATATTTTAATAAAACAAAATCTTTTAAATAAAATACAATATATTCTATTTATAATCTAATAAAACGAATAACTTTATAAAAGTATTCTGTTTTATATAAAAAGATTTTACTATGCAAATACTATGCAGGCACTATACAAACACTATGCATAATAGAATATTATATATTCTATTTATAGTCTAATAAAATAAATAACTTTATAAAAGTATTATGTTTTATATAAAAAGTTTTTACTATGCAAAAACTATGCATAATAGAATATCATATATTATATTTATAGTCTAATAAAACAAATAACTTTATAAAAATATTCTATTTTATATAAAAAGATTTTCTATTTTATTACATTAATAATACTAATAAAACAAAACTCATCATCATTATTGTTATTCACACTATTAATCGACCAGGTCGTTCCCAGGAAAGATGGGGCTTTCTAATAATTAAGGATTTCTCCCTATTGACGCGCAATTAGGTGACCAAACCTCTCATTGGCAGAACTTCTAGACATCGTTAATATTGCAAATAATAATCTTAATATCTTTGTCATCTCAATTATTGATATAATAATATATAAAATATCGACAATAATTGAATCAAATAACGTGAGATACTATGCAGCAATTATTGTAGTAATAATTGAACAAAACTGAGTGACTTCTCATGTAAGAATCAATAATCAATACCGTGTGCTACTATGCAATCACGCGTATTACTATACTTTACTACCGAGTAGTTCAACAGTTTTAACGGTAAAACTTCCGCCATTATTTTCATAAAAAATATTTTTTATCGTTTTCTCAATCCGACAATAATTCTGTTGTGGGGTCCACCAATGATTGTACCATCGTACGAATATTCTCCGACAAAAAAGAATATTCCCCGACTAATCGAATATTCCCCGACACAACGAATATTTTATATCAACTTGTTTAGTTTGCAAAATTTTCACTTATTACCCTTAACTTTAAACTTTTATCAATTTAACTATTTACTAAAATATAAAAATTGAATACTTTTATTTCTTAAAATCCGGGGTCTCACAATCTCCCTTCCTTACGAAATTCCGCCCTCGAAATTTACGTACGCACCTGATATTCGAAGAGATGAAAATACCTTGCTTTCTTTTCAGATTGTACCTTCCCGGTAATTTCTTAGCTATCATGATTTTTCCATTGCTCATTTCCTGTATTTCAGATATCATTCTAGAATATAGCGTCAAAACAAAGGTTAATTGACATATCAAAATTTGTCAACTTATCAAGTAAAAAATTTCAGATTAGGTAAGTCACACACTAGCGAAGTATATAACTCGTCTCTCCCCTCCTAGTTCTAGACTCTTATCTCCGCCAGCGACCATATCCCTAAACTATGATACCATTTGTGACGCCCCCAAAATAGGTCCACATGAAATACAAACTTTATTTATATAACTGTTGAACTGTCGTATAGAATACGACCACAGTTAACTATGAGTTTTAATACAAATGTATGTAACTCGCATGGTGTCTCGACAACATCCTTACAATGATACTTTACATAAAAGTATAGTCAAAAACTATTTTAAAAATTAAAATCTTTGGGAAGTTCTCAAGGAAACCTTCGTACATGGGAGGCCATGCGTCTAGGTTATGATAGATATCATATGTCCACAGAATTATCCTTGGTTGTCCCAAAAGTCCCCAAAGAAAAACAGGAAGATTACTATCATCTTCTTTCCAATGACGAGTCTTCTCTTGACATATAACTATCTCCGTTGTCTCCAAGTGAAAATTATATTTCAAATTAACACGAAGATCGTATAGGTAGTGCTCATAGATATATTTAGCAAGTGGATGTGCACAACTATGTCTTATGAGAACACGAGGTTGTATGTCATTAGACATCTTGTATGATAGAGGCAAAATACCCTTTCAAAGTTGGGTTCACCTCACACTATTTTGATTCACAAAATATAACCACTAAATGATGTATAGAATACAACACACTTTTCTATACTGTTTAGGGAGAACCTCCACAGCTAGAGACCACCGTTCTATTCCCTTGTTATCCCCGCTCGACCCGTCAACACTCTTATTACCTGAATGAAATTGTGAAACAGAAAGGGTGAGCACAACTAGCCCAGTAAAGAAAACCATGACTAAAGCTAATTTACATCATCAATAGCCCTCATCATTAATAAATCAAACATTTAGAACATATGGTAGACGATAAAACTTTTCAACCATAGTTGCAGCGGAACGAAAAATCCATTAGAAGAGTCAAATAGACCATAAGGTCTATTATCTTTTCCATGTTAAAAGTCCACCAACAATGTTTTATCCCTGTAAAATAAATCAACAGTTCCTATCCACAATCATATGAATAACTCATAATCATAATTGTGGTTCTAAATTCCTCTTCGCAACCAGGACGAAGATAATTTTTATCAACTATCTTCACCTGAATCATCAAAAATTATGGTTATACCAAATCAGAATTCCTGCTCATAATCATACTAATAAATTCATCTTTGCACTACGGCCAAAGATATTCATTAACAATTCATCTTTGCACTACATGCCAAAGACAGAAAACTGTATTTTAGAAGAGTCAAGTAGAGCATGATATCTACTATCTTCTATGAATTAAAACTGTATAATAAATATTTTATCGTTGAGACTCAGCTTAATAAATAATCCACATCATCGAATCACCCTTGCACTATAGCCAAGGATATTCGTTAATATCACATCCATGAATTTATATTTCATCGCTGAGACTCAGCTCAATAATCAATCCATATCACTGAATTATCCATGCACTACGACTAAGGATATTCGTTAATATCACGACCACGAATTATCCATGCACTACGGGATAAAGATAATCGTGTTTTCATCAATGGTCATAATCATGCCATAAAATAATTCATCTTTACACCCTTGGCCGAAGAGAATCCATAGCCATAATCATACCAAAAATTTTCCATCAATGCACTACGGGCCAATGTGGACTTTTTCCACATCATTTGTAACATTACGGTAATGATTATAGCGAATAATCCATGGTCATAATCATACTAAGTCCATCTATGCACTACGGCCAAAGATGACTTTCAATACAATATGAGCATGATGATGATGACAATGATATAATAATCAATTAAATGAGATAAATGATAAATATTATACACTTATAATACAATTTATCCAACGTTCAATAATAACCAAATATTATCAATCACTTAATAATCTCATAATCTAATATCATTAATATTATAACAATATTTAAATCGTTTCTTAAACTTATAAATAATTTATTTCAATTGTTTACACTTTATCAAATAATACATTTAATCATTCAAAAATGTCATACTCATAAGATTTCATCATCAATGATCAAATCCCTCATCAAAAATCTGCATATACCCTATATAGGATTCCTAAGACATAAAATCCTATTTTTCAATTTTATTACTTCAAATAACGTATTTAATTCATTTACTCATAACTAGTTCATTTCCATGAAAAATACCAAATCAGTCCCAAAAATATTTCTTTTCTGAGATTTAGCAGAATATAGTCCCATCTTGAACATATATTTTTCTTAGAATTTTTAAAATTCATTTACTATTTTTATATGGCTAAAACTGTCGAATATTTAGATATTTATCATAAATTGTACTTTTATGCAAAAATTCTGAAATTTACAGGGTATACTCCTGTTATATACATGTACTCCCAATACAAATTGCACCAATTTTGGAGTTAACCACAAGGAGTTATATGTGTTTACTTTTAAATAGTCTTTTCCCATAAAATTCATAACTCTTAACCTATACATTCAAAAATCGTCATTTTTGGACACAAACTAGAAAACTCATCAAATAAACATTTCAATTTTTTTCAGAATTTTTGAGGGTCAGAAAAATTACGAATTTGCCCCTAACAGAAACCCATTTTTAATGAAAATACTATTCGTATGAATACGAATGATCATTTACCATGCATGCGGTAATACACATAGACATGTTATTTCAACAGAATAATAAAGAATGGAACCAGGTCATGCGTAAACGCACAGACATGATATTCCAACAGAATAATAAATAATGGAATAACAGAAGAATTCACTAGGCATGCGATAGATCGCACAGACAGGTTATTCAAACAGAATAATAAATAATAGAACCAGGTCATGCGTAAACACACAGACATGATATTCTGACAGAATAATGAAGAATGGAATAATAAAATAATTTTACCATGTATGCAGTACTTCGCATAAACATGTTATTCCAACATAATAGTAAAGAATGGAATAACAGAAGAATTTCACAATGTATACGGTAGTTTGCGTTTACAGGTTATTCCAACAGAATAATGAAGAATGCAATAACAGAAGTTCTCTTTATGAATAAGAAAGAAAGAATACCCCTTACGAGTACAACAAATAATATCCCTTACGAGTACAACAAATAATATCTCCTACCTTAAAAAGAATAGTATTCCAACTGGTAGGGAGGGAATATACTTGAAGAAAACATGCAGTATCTTCTACGCTCAAAGCTTCTTAAACTCTAAAGAAATACGCTTGAGATTACAGAAGAAGAACTTTCTCTATAGTTTCTCTCTCTAGAGTTTTAGTGAATTCATAACAAATAATGAATGAATGAACTTCTATTTATAGAAGAATGGACTGAATAGTAATTAATTTATGAATGATCCAGATTGATTTACTTTTAATCGGACGGTCCATATTGATTTAATAAAATATTCTAATAAAAAAAATCTTTTAAATAAAATATAATATATTCTATTTATAATCTAATAAAACGAATAACTTTATAAAAGTAATCTATTTTATATAAAAAAATTTTACTATGCAAATACTATACAGACACTATGCAAACACTATGCATAATAGAATATTATATATTCTATTTATAGTCTAATAAAATAAATAATTTTATAAATTTATTCTGTTTATATAAAAAGATTTTACTATACAAGCACTATGCAGTCACTATGCAAATACTATGCATAATAGAATATCATATATTCTATTTATAGTCTAATAAAACAAATTACTTTATAAAAGTATTCTGTTTTATATAAAAAGTTTTTCTATTTTATTATATTAATAATACTAATAAAACAAAACTCATCATCATTATTATTATTCACACTATTATTCGACCAGGTTGTTCCCAGGAAAGAGGGAGCTTTCCAGTAAGGATTTCTTCATATTGGCGCGCAATTAGGTGACCAAACATCTCATTGGCAGAACTTCTAGATATCGTTAATATTGCAAATAATAATCTTAATAACTTTGTCATCTCAATTATTGATATAATAATATATAAAATATCGACAATAATTGAATCAAATAACATGAGATACTATGCAGCAATTATTGTAGCAATAATTAAATAAAATTGAGTGACTTCTCACGTAAGCATCAATAATCAATACCGTGTGCTACTATGCAACCACGTGCATTACTGTACTTTTACTACCGAGTAGTTCAACAGTTTTAACGGTAAAACTTCCACCGTTGTTTTCATAAATTTTTTTTTTATCGTCTTCTCGATTCGGCAATAATTCTGTTGTAGGATCCACCAATGATTGTACCGTCGTACGGATATTCCCCTAAAAAAGAATATTCACCGACTAATCGAATATTCCCCAACACAACGAATATTTTATATCAACTTGCTTAGTTTGTAAAATTTTCACATATTACCCATAACTTTAAACTTTTATCAATTTAACTATTTACCAAAATAAAAAAATTGAATACTTTTATTTCATAAAATTCGGGGTCTCACATTCCTAATATGATTGGGAGCCTAATTAATTAAAGGAGTTTAATTAATTAAAATAAAACCAAATTTCTTAATTGTTAAGGAGGGTTGACTACATCTATAAGTAAGAGGAGTCTTATTATGAGTGTTGTTGATTTTTTCACAACAGACATGATTCCAATTATTGGAGAGTATCTTCTTTTCTATGAGAGATAGAAAAAATTAGGGGTTTTTTCAAACACCAATCTTCTTGAATCTTTATTCTTTCTTGATGGATCACCTCTAGAGGCCAAACACTTGGGTGGCTAACGCTGATCAAAGAAAGGAAACAAACCCGGTGGATTCAAGTTGAACGCGAAAGGATTTGGAGGTGAACTCGTACTTGAGGAAGCTCGAATCTTCAATGGTATGATTCTTGTTCTTTATCTTTTCGTTTAATTAATAATTGTGCATAAAGAGTGATCCGGGTATATGGTTTGTAAAATTTTAAAACTCTGATTTTTTCACGTTTCCGCTTATTTTGTGCAAATTGATTGCGTTCATGAATATTACAAACCTAACAGTGGTATCAAAGCCAAACCTTTATGCGAATTATTAATTGTCTTGATTTAATATGTATTGATATGTGTTTAGAACAATTTAATTGGACACAATTTATTATATAAAATTTATTAAAAAAAAATCGCAAATTTTTTTTCTTTTTTTCGCTGTATCCGTTTTATTCAAGGTTGCGGAGATTCACGGCTTTGGTGAGATTACTAATATATGGTACTGAATCATGATCCTGCATGAACAAGGAGTAGATTATATATAATATATAGGTATTAATAGTAATCGTACCAATCACGTGGCTATCCTTCTAAAGCTTTGACAGGAACATGTTTACATGTTAAGAATATTAAATATATATATATATATATATATATATATATATATATATATATATATATATATTATATATATATAATATAATATTCTTAATAATTTTATCATTAAAATAATTTTTTTTAATCTTAAAATAAAAAGTTTATTTTAATTTTAAAATAAAAAAAATTTATTTTAATTTTAAAATTGGATTTCATGTTAACTAATTAGAGTTGAAATTAGATTTCACGATAACTAATTGGAGTTGAAATTGGATATCATGTTTGCTTAAATAAATGAGTTTATTTAGATATGAAATAAAATTTCATATTATTCAAAATAAAGGACTTTATTTGTGAATAAGAAAGTGAATCCGTATTTTCTTAAATAAAGGAGTTTATTTAGAAATGAAATAAGATTTCATATTATTCAAAATAAAGGAGTTTATTTATGAATAGGAAAGAGAATCTGTGTTTCCTTTAATACATGAGTTTTTTTTACTTGGAATTGGATTCCATAATTAATTAAAATAAATGAGTTTATTTTGATTAAAATAAAATAGTTTATTTTATTCAAAATTGGATAAATTAAAATAAAAGAGGTTTATTTTGATTTAAATTTGGATTAAAATAAATGAGTTTATTTTAATTCAAAATTAGATTTTATACTAACTAAATTTGCTCATTAAATGATATCAATATATATATTGAATGTTTATTATTTATGAGATGAATTAATTTATTGATGCATATGGTGATGTGTATGATAATAAATGAGATTGATTATGGACTATTGACCAATGTGATTGGATTTTATTTTAGTTGTATGCATGAATGTATGTGTTTTATTAAATGGGATTTGCGTACCTCGTCTTCTCTAATTTTTTCTTAATGTAAATTCTAATTTCCTCATATGTACTTCCTCTTGACTGCTGATCAAGGTTTCTATTTATTTTAAAATAGTTTTGTAATAAGAATAGTTAGAATTATTTTGAAGAATTGGATATCAAGGAGCAAGGAGCGCTTGAAGACCCGTTTGTAATGGATCACGGGTTTAAATGTAATAGTTATATTTAAATATTAATTCTTGCAACCCTAGGGTTTGACCTTTTGGTTCACTTGGTGGCTCTAGTGAACCAAACTAGAATAAAAGTCCATAATCAATCCAGGTAGAATATAGTATTATATATGTGCATGCTTATACTATATATATTATATATTATGTAAACATGCGTCGCATGTTAATTAATATGACGCATATTTTATATATATGTGTGTATGCGCGCTAAACAAGATGAGACAAATTAATAACAAATCCCTCAAATATTTTATATTAAGTTGTAACGTTCAAAGATATTTGGAATATTGAACGTCGCCTTCTAGCACGATAGAAACAATAGAGTATTGAATATTTAATATGAGTTTGTTGTGCACACACAAGGCAAGTATTAAATATTTAAGATGTTATTTTTATTACATATGATGTTTATAAGGAATTGAACATTACTGCTTTGTTGTGCACGCACAAGAGCTGTAGTTTTCTCTTCACTTATATGAAAATGCCGGGTCTGACTTAAATTAAATCATTTTAGTTCGGATGTGCACACACTTGACCATTATGATTTAAGAGGCAAAATACAAGGAGTTACATAGTTGATGTAATTGATAAGAGTTGTCTACCTATTTATATATATATATATATATATATATATATATATATATATATATATATATATATATATATATATATATATAGTTTGTTGTGCACACACAAAGCTATATACATTTGAAATGGGAACAACCCAAAATGCTGACTAAGGTGCGGAGTTTCCTAGGGTTCGATAACTTTCATTCCCCACATCGAGAAGGGCCACGGTGAACCCGGGCAGCCTCAGGTACACCTGCGGCTCCCCCTTCTATAAATAGAGGGCTTGAGGTGGCCATTTTAAGAAAAAAGAAGAGTGAGGAAGTCCTGTCAAATTTGCTCCGTACTTACAATATATTGAGTGCTTTCCTATTTTATACGCTTGTGAGCTTACATATATCTACTTTTGTACCGGCGGGAGCCGAGTTTCATCTACTTTAAAGATATAGAAGTCTTCTTTGGCAGTCCACTGTAAGCCTTCTTACACACTTTAGAGCCTTTCTCTTCATCTTTGCACACACCCTTCTTCACGTTGAGAGTTGTGTTGCGTGTGTTTGCCCAGACTTCGGTCTGTGATTTTATTTTCAGTTTGTATATATATATATATATATATATATATATATATATTTATATATATGGACTAACATTATCGAGTTATGCCTCGATTGAGCCTAGACTTCGGTCTGGAGCATTTATTTGCTTATATATATATATATGAATTGTGTGTCAGACTTTGTTCGATGAGCCTAGATTTTACATCTGGTTCGTTTACTCGCTTTTGTATATATATATATATATATATATATATATATATATATATATATTAACTGTGTGTCGAACTCTGTTCGATGAGCTTGGATTTTGTATCCGGTGCGTTTACTCGCTTTTATATATATATATATATATATATATACACACACACACACACACACGCACATTTTGGTCCCACCTGGAATTTACTTCGTGGTGGTTGATCGCTTTTACAACTTTCTTTACATTTCGTCATGCCTTGAGTTTACTTCGTGACAATTGATTGCTTTGTACAACTTTATTTACGTTTCGTCCTACCTGGAGTTTCCTCCGTGGCGGTTGATAGCTTTTACAGCTTTATTTACATTTTCTGATCCCCCATGGAGGTGCTTTGTGGTGGCTGATCATGTTATATATATATATATATATATATATATATATATATATATTTAAAGCTTTTATATATATACCTGCTTACTGCTTTCATACAAATTGCGGTATCATGTGCGCCTAGGAATCATGTGATCACAGATTCAGCCTATTGGATCTAGATACGGTTCCCGTGATGGACCTTTTTCAGCTGTAAACAACTTGTAAATTTATCTGCGATGTCTGAATTTCCTCAGATGGTTCTCATACCCACGAGGGAGTCGACATTATTTTGTACATTATTTTCTTATAGATGCTTCACATCTCGAAAATAAAATCAATCAAGCCGAACACTTAATAACATGGAAGTGTAAAAGGTCTCAATTACTATTGAGCACAAGGGTTTGAAAAACCTTTTTTATAAAACATAATTTCCATATCTTGCTAAAAACTGAATTTTTACATAAATTCAAACCCTGTGTATATAGGTGCGAACGAGGCCTCGCACTACTTCCAAATAATAGCACATTGACACACACACACACACATTCAGATAATAGTTTCTTGAAAAGAGGCGGTCACCGTGGTAACACAGATGTCGGGGGGTGCCTAACACTTTCCCCTCGCATAATCAAGTCCCCGAACATTAATGAATCTCGGTTTCACTGACCCGTTTAGCAGTGTCACATCACTGGGTCAATGTGCAAACCTTTTCTCGGTTGTGTTGGTACAACCATTTAAAAACCAACTGGCAACTCTTAATAGTCCATCGTCGACATTATACATGTCGGACCTTTTTCACTTGTTTTTTCAAACAAATCTCACCTAAAATGTGAACACCAAAGAACAAGTAACGGAAAGGGACAGTAAAAATTCCGACGTCGACAAGTGGAGACTCCGCTGGGGAATTCGACTAAGAGGACTTAAGCCGCTATTACAATCTTTTTAAAACTGTTATCTGCTTGTGTGTGGATGTTGCATTTAAATTTATGATGAATGTGTATGAATGCATTTACTTATTGCACTTAGTGCTTCGCACCATATCTGCTTGTGATATTAGTGCTTCGTACATGTCATCATTTCCATACGGTGAGATGCGATTTATGTGAATGTATGTTGTGCGGTCCATCCACCATGAGGCTATCCTATCGGTGTTTGATTACTGGACTCGTAGCAAGACTAATTCCCTCGAGGCTCAGGAAAGGCACCACCCAAATTCGCTCCATTTGAAAGACCGGATTAATTTCCCGTTGAGTAAATTGCGATGATTTGGGAACCTTCATACCAAAAAGCCGTGAGAGTAACCTAAGATAAGCCAACCTCTGACAAACCCAAAATGGAGGAAAGTCTGTTCATGCTTTCTCATTTTTTAAATTACTTGTAAAACACAATTACTTGTAATTTCATTCCATATCTATCTCAATGTAATGAGAAATATGAAGAAATGTGTACAAATACATATTAAACATGCTATCCTATATTACAGAAGCTAACATCCGTTTTGCAGGATAAAATTCCTAAAATGGACACATCACATATTATGTTATTATACACACATTCCCTAAAGACTAAACTATGCAAGTCTTTTGTACGGAACCAATCGGACCTACTATCCGTCAAAATCCAAAAAGGTATAGTCAATCATGTCGTCATCTGACCAGACTGACCTTAATCCAGTTTCTCGTAAAGAATTCGATGGACTAAGCAAACAAATTACAAATTTGGTTGTTCTACTCAAAGAACTACACAAGTCTACTCAGGTTCTAAATATACCCGTACATGCTGAATCCTCTACACAAGGGGGAGCCTAGGTCATTCCAATACCTGAACTGCAGTTGGATACGACCAACAAAACTCATGATGCCACCCATCTCACAAGATATCCAGACAGCGGTGACATCAAAAAGAAAGTCCTCCAAATGGAAGAGACCCTTTGTGCTATCAAAGGAATTGGAACGCACGGAAGTGTTTCATATGCTGACCTTTGCATTTTCCCTGATGTTCATTATCCAGAAAATTTTAAGACTCCGGACTTCGAAAAATATGACGGGTTTGGAGATCCTTACACACATTTAAAAGTGTTTATTGGAGAACTCGGATCTTATGCAGAGGATGAGAAGCTCAGAATGTAGCTGTTCTAGAAAAGCCTGACTGGAGATGCCCATTCGATGTATACCAGATTAGACAATTAAAATATCCATAGTTGGGAAGAGCTAGCACATGCCTTCCTCACTCAATACAGCTTCCAGTCTCAAATGGCTCCCGACCGGTATCAGATTACCAAGGTCAAGAAACATTCTAACTAGTCTTTCAGAGAGTATGGTCAAAGGTGGAGACGCCTGGCTGCCCAAGTTATTCCTTCCATGATAGAATCAGAGATGGTCATGACTTTAATAGACATACAAGAAGCTCCTTTCTATGAAAGAGTTTTAGCGAGAATCGATAAACCATTTTCTGAAATGGTCAAACATGGGGAGATGACTGAGATGGGATTAACGTCCGAAAAAATTCAAGACTTAGCTGCCCTTAAACCTGTTGCTGATCACATCCAATCCAGAAATTATGGAAAAAACCCCCGGAGGGTCCATAAAAAGAAAGAGGAAGATGTTTCCCTGATACTACAGGGTCAAAAAGGCAATCAGAACATGCATACTCAAAGGAGAAGTTACACTCCCTTTCAAACACAGTCTTCAAACCCTCCAATGCCAAAAGGTGGAGAAGTCAAACGCCCTCGAATGTTCACACCCTTAGGGGACTCACTCGAGAATATTCTTACTCTTCTGACAACACAGAAGAAAATCACGCATCTTCTTCGACCAACCAACCCTAATGGACGGGGTTTTAATGCTACTCGGAAATGTGCTTATCATGCAGGGGCACCTGGACATTATACTCAGGATTGGTGGGCCTTGAAACACAAGATCCAAGACCTGATAGACAACGGTGAGATCGTGGTTACCAAACCAGATCAGTCTCACGTTCAAGACAACCCTCTTCCTCAACACAAAGAAGAAGAGGTCAACATGATCAATTGGAGCAATAGACAGAGTTCCAATTGCAACTGCGAATCCTCCCAGATCCCCAAAGACGGTTTTGACAAGTGGGATTATGCCAAGTTCCAGTTCACAATGGAACGTAAGATGAAAGCTCTATGCAAACAAATGGAGTAATTGGCCGAACTAGTGACTTATTAGCATCAAATAACACGCCAGTTAGTCAGCTAGGAGCATGCTAGTATCCTCCCTCTTGTCACTAATATACTCTCGTCACCTTCAGAAAATGAAATGCTGGAAGACAAAGTGATAAGGAGAGCAAATGCCAAAGCCCGTTGGGATTTCTCCAATAAAAGGAAATTTACCTACCTGGGCCAACCTATGGAGGAAATACTTCAGATGCTAATCAATGAAGGAAGGATCACTTCCCTTCTACCTCCAATCAATCCCCGTTCAGGACGATACAATTCTGATGGAGTATGTCAATATCACTCCCATTCTCGCGGTCACAACACAGAAAAATGCTGGGCACTCCGCCATCTTATCTAGAATCTAATTGACAGTGGTGTCCCGCAACTAGCAGACGATGATACTGTGCTACGGGGGAGTGAGAATACTGTCCTACTAAGTGGAAGAGTTTGGTAGCAGTCATATCCACTGAGGCTGATGACATTGACAGATCACTCACAATACCAGCAATTCAACTCAGAGGAAACAACAATCCTTTGAAAGTAGCCGCTCCCGAGCCAATCAACTTACCATGCAGAGCATAATATCCTATTGTTAGATTGCGTAAAGTTCCGTGGAATTATAGAGAAGGTGAAGGATCCACCTCACATACAACTACTACAGTGTCGAAGGAAAATCCACTGTATCTTCCCCATCGGGTGATGACGCCTACCATCAAATCGAAGGGGAAAATACCCATGGAGAAGATTGAAAAATTCCTCCGCACTATGGGTCATAACGTAGCCAAGGTGGTTTTAAGCTTAAGAGAAGCTCCACACCAAATTTCAATCCTGGACTTGGTTTTAACTTCCTAGGATCATAGGAGAATCTTGATAAAGGTTTTAGAAGAAGCCTATCTACCAAAATCAGTGGATGGGGAAATATTTGAACTCTTGGTTGATCACATTTTCAACAACAAAGTGATATCCTTCACTAATGATGACATACCGCCTGAAGGGACCGGTCATTGCAAGCCGTTGCACATTGCAGTCTTGTCCTCCGGATACATGATAGCTGGAGTCTTGATACATGGAGGCTCATATCTAAATATCTATCCATACGCTACCTTGGTAAAGATGAATTTCAACCCCAACCGAATATGGAGTAGCCATACGATCATCAAAGCTTTTGATGGAGCCCGCCGAAATTCGGTCGGAGTAATTGAACTGCCAATCGAAATTGGTCCCCATACATTATGCGTATCTTTCCACGTACTCAAGATAGATTCGGGATACAACCTCCTCTTGGGACGACTGTGGATTCATATGGCAGGGGCAGTCCCCTCCACCCTTCATCAATAGTTGAAATACATTATCAATAATAGCCTAGTCACGGTCAACGCTGAACCAGATTGTCCTCAATACGTGGACATACCATTCATCAATGCTAATGCCGATGTTGAACCGGTCAGTTTTCATACCTTGGAAGTAAGCAATACCCAATACCATGCTATTAGAACGCAATTTCCCGAACCCAAGATTTCTGCCGAGGTAATGTCGGCTACTCAAGAAATGATGTCATTGGGTCATTAGCCGGGACAAGGGTTGGGTAAAGATCGCCAAGGTATCACGTACCCAATCCAAGTTATCAGTCAAACTAGGACAACTGGGCTAGGCTCTTCTGCCAGTTCTAGTAACAGGAATCCACACAAGAATCTTCAGATTCCTCCAGCTTCAGTTACGCGACGTTTGTCTACACTTATAACTGCCGAGTTTGCACAACCTCCTATAAAGGTGCCAGCTAGTGTAATGTCCATGCTATTTCCCAAGCCGATATCGGTGAAGGTGAAAGAGGTCTTTGTTCCAAATCCCGCAATGGAAGAGGAGGAATGAAGAATCAAGCAAGATGTCATTCAGATGATGTCAGGCATACGCATCATCGTTCATGATGAATATACAAACAGATACACCCCAGATGATGATTGCCAAGACGTAATGGCCATCATTCAGGATATGGAGGACAATGACAATACCTCTATCACTGCAGTCCACCCGAACTTTGCCCTTGCCAATTGGAGCAGCACTCCTTGCATTGGTCGACAAGGGTAAAACGGGCAGGAACTCTTACTACCCTGTAGATATCATAACTGCTTACTTTTCTGTACAGTATTAGCAGTTTATTTTGTCAGTATATGCTAACATTGTGTATGATCAAAACATTTCATATATACTAAGTGAAAGCATATTTTGTTTGAGGACTCTGAATTTAGATGTGCATGTACTTGCTGATACGGTGCTTCTTCTCCACAAGGATTGTACCTTTGATGTAGAGATGAATTCAGCCTTGATGGAAATATATGATGACATTAAGGTGCCTCCGAAAATTCAAGAATGGGTCAAAGACAAACCCAAACCCAATCTTGATCAAACCACTTCCTTCAATCTCGGAACCTTAGAAAGACCTAAGTTAATCCAGATTGGTTCAGACCTTACCCCAAACTAGCGGAATGACATGGTTACGCTACTAACCCAATTCCAGGATGTGTTTGCATGGTCTCATGAAGACATGGTGGGTTTGTCCACTGACATCGTACTTCATCGCCTTCCCATTAAAGAGGGATTCAAGCCAGTCAAGCAAAAGCTCAGGCGGTTGAAACTTGAGTGGAGTTTAAAGGTGAAAGAAGAAATTGTGAAACAATTTCAAGCTGACATCATCATGGTGTCCATATATCCTGAGTGGATATCCAGCATTGCTCCCGTGCCTAAACCTAGAGGGAAGGTGCGAGTTTGCGTGGATTATCGGGACTTGAACAAAGCTTGCCTTAAAGATAGTTTTCTCGTACCCTTTATCCACATTTTCATTGACAATACTGCTCAATACTGCATGTACTCCTTTGTTGATTGCTTTACGGGGTACCATCAAATCATGGTTGCTGAGGAAGATCATGTGAAAACTGCTTTCATCACGCCTTGGGGAACCTTTTGCTATAGTAGATTGTCATTCGGCCTCATCAATGCCGGAGCCACCTATCAACGAGCTATGATGGCTCTCTTCCATGACTTAATGCACAAATAGATCGAGATCTAAGTGGATGACATCATTGTCTAGTCTAGGAAGGAGGAGGATCACTTAGACCATCTCAAGAAGCTATTCAATAGGTTGCGTAAGTACAACTTGAAGTTGAATCCAGCCAAGTGCGCTTTTGGCGTTAAATCAGGCAAGTTGCTAAGATTTACAGTCAGCCACAAAGGGATTGAGCTGGATCCTACCAAAATCCAGGCCATTACGGAAATGCCCATTTCTCAGACAAAGAGGGAAATACGAGGATTTTTGGGAAGAATCAACTTCATTAGCAGTTTTATCTCTCAACTCACAGCAACCTGTGAGCCAATTTTTAAGCTATTAAGGAAGAACTCCTCCATGAAATGGGATGATGAGTGCCAAAATGCCTTCCTCACAATTAAAGAATAGCTAGTCAAAGCTCCCATTTTGGTACCACCCAGGGGTGATGTTCCCCTGTTCATGTACCTGTCCATAAGTGACAATGCCATAGGTTGCATGCTGGGACAGAAAGATGATAGAGGCCAAGAACGAGCTATCTATTACCTCAGCAAAAGATTCAGCAGCACTGAATACAAGTACACTCTGATTGAGAAGACTTGTTGCGCTTTAGCATGGGCGACCATGAGGTTACAACATTACCTCCATGGTCACACAACCCATCTCATATCCCGCGTGGATCCTCTCAAGTACGTGTTCAACAAACCTATGTTAAATTACCGGCTGTCCAGATGGCAGTTGATCCTACAACAATTTGACATCGTCTACGTGACTCAAAAGTCCATCAAAGGCCAAGAAATTGCGGATCAACTGGTCGCTGCACCTTCAGGGGACTTTAAACCCTTGGAAATGTACTTCCCCGACGAAGGAGTAATGATAGTTCAACAACACCATCAATGTGACAACCCGAGAATTTTGAATATTTTTAAAATTTTTATTAACTGATTTAAGGTTCAAAATTAGAACCTACACAGAAAATTAGTGTATGCGTTTGATATTTTTAAGATGGAATTTTGAGGATTTCAAAATTTTGTGAAGGATTTAGGTGAATTATTCAGGATTAAGGAAATACGTGAATATGTTATGTATATGTGTACAGTATGTGGTTAAGGGTCAAGGGTTGACCAGATAAACGATGTCTATGACAAACCCTAAGTATATATTAAGAACATCAACGTTCAGTTAGAAAACCCTAACGAATTATAAAAAACCCTAGAAATCGTTTTTGAAAACCCTAATTTCAATTCCGGAAATTCGAAACCCTAATTCGATGTATGAAACCCTAATCTGGGAACTTAACGAATAATAATATTGATTAAGTGTTATATTATAATATTAATTAGGGTAAAGCTTAACTATTTAGCAAACCCTAATTTCAAATTTATTAAACCCTAATTTCGGAATTAGAAACCCTAATTTATAAATAGGGAAAACCTAAGTGTTAATTTAATAATGGTAATGTTAATTAGGAAATATTAATCCTAATTTTCAAGTTTTGAGTAATTACAAAACCCTAATTACGAAATATAATTTATAAATTTGAAATATTATTGTTATAATTAAAACCCTAATTCTGGGGTTAAAAACCCTAATGACCATTTTGACCCTAATTGATTAATTAGCAATTTTAATTAGGAAATGCTAATTCTAATTAGTAAAATTTAATTTGTGATTAAGAAATTTTTATATAATTAGAAAATTCTAATTATAATTTAGAAATATTAATTTCTATTTTTGAAAATCTAAATTTGGAAATTTTAAAAAATCTAATTGCTAAACTTGAGGGTTCAAATCCTAAACCCTAAAAGTTTTACAAACCCTAAATCCTAACCAAACCCTAAACCCTAAGGGTTTGGCTAATTGACAAGAATGCCATTAAAATTAAATGCTAAAAGACCATTATACCCTTATTGAATAATTGAGGATTTATTGCAAATCTAGCCAAATGTGGGTTGGTGAGCAACTCCACCAACTCCTAGACTGAAAATATCAGCAACTCAGCCCTTTTATATCAACCATTACATGCATCTAGCTTGATTTATATAGATATATAGAGAGGAAATGGTCACTTTAAATTTCATTTTTCTCCTAACCCTTCTCTCTCTATTAATTCGGGATTTAGTGTGATATGGAGTAAGGATATGAAAAAAATATCAAACCCTAACTCTCCATGATCAGCAGCAAAAGTCAGAAATCATGAATCAAAGCTCAAAGTGTTAAAGAACCCTAAAATTTAAAATCTTTTGATTTGATGTTAGTTGTTGTAATTGATTGTTTAAAGTTATGATTTAGGATGTTAATAAGTGATTTGGGTTGTTAGATCAAGGATCAATATCACTTAGATGCACGAATCAAGCATTTTTAGAAATCTGGAAATCTGCAAAAAAAAATCGTCTGACAGCCATATGTCAGCCCTTATAAATCTGTGTGTTAGATTTTTAGTGTTGTTTTTGTTTTGGACATGTTCTCTCCCATGTGGGCTTTGATATGAAACTTGATACAGGGTCGGATCAAGCCTAGATCTCCTGATATGACCGGTCAAAGACCGTTGACCGATCACGGATAAACTTTCTTGGCAGCCTAGAAAATTTCCAGAATTTCTGACATGCATTTTGATGGCTTCGGATCTTGCTTCTCGTTGATGTTTAGTCCATGATGTTGTAATAGATCTGTAGTTTGACATGAGTACTACACTTGTAAACCTTTAGGTCATCCAGATCCATAACAGAAACGATATTATAGCCGGTCAAACAAGCGTTGACCATCACGTTGTATGAAGATTCTGGGTAACTCAGAATCTTCAAAAGGCAGTTCCTGACAACTAGTTTGACCAGTCCATTTCTCTACGATTCTGCGTTGTTATGATGATCTGAAGCTATTTAGTTATACCCTGTCATGTTTTCTACAAGACTGAACCACTAGATTACACAAAACAAGTTCAGGAGGTTAGGAGTTAAAGCTGCAAAGTAGGTACCTTGGCTGTTCTTCATTTCTGGGTAACCCAGAAAATGAAGAACAGGCCTGACAAGCTTTTTGAATGCCCAGATCTTCATGATATGTTCTGTTATGACTAAGATAATGATTACAACTTGTAGTATTATATACCTACTACAAGATCAAGGTTCAAACAGACCCAGAAACTAATTATACTTAGAATTACGCCTGGTCAAACAAGCATCCTTGAGAACTGGTCTGACAGTGTTCTTGAACTCAAGAACACCTAAGATAACAGACAAGTGTCGCTAAAGGCCTACATCGACGGTTTTATTTCTTTTAATTTCTGAATATTCTGGAAATTATTAATAAATAGATAAAAATGATTTTTAATTATTAAAAATACAAAATAAATTCTGAAAAATTATTTTAAAGTCTGAAAAATAGTTTTTAATTATTTTGAGTATATTTCATAAATATTTAATATTTTTGAAATATAAATGGTATTTAATTTATTTAATTATAATATTAAATAAATTATTTAAAAATGATTTAAATACATGAAAAATCATGAAAAATAATATTATGTTATAATAAAATATTTTAAGTTATTTTCAGTGACTTTTAATATTTTAGGATGAATTTCATTATTTAATTAATATTAACGGTAATTAGTTTATTTAATAAATATATTAAATAAATTGTGGAAAAATATAATAAATGATTTAAAAATCATATAAAAATGTTTTAAGTATTATAATAATATTTTAAGTTAAAAATATAATTTTTGATATTTTGTCATGAAAAATTAATTTTTTAATATTAAAAGCAATAATCGGATAATGGATTTAATTGTTTAAAAATCATATAAAGGTGATTTTAAAGTATTAAAAATACTTTGTGATATTATAAATATATTATAATATTATGACATGTACTTCATTAATATTGGATAATAAATAAATATTAATGATAAAAGAATTATGTGATATTTAATTCATATAAATACGTTATTAATGATTGAAAATTCATGATAAATAGTAATAATTATTTAAAAATTATTACGAACTTATGAAAATTATTTTGACTGTTATTAAAATTATCTGATATAATTGTTAAGTGTTAGGCAAAGTTTAATTAAACTTAAACTCGAAGAATTGTCCGACTAGACCGTCGGGAGGTTTGAACTTTGTCGAATTCAAGTCAGACTGAAATAGTTTGACTTGATACTAAGTCTTATGGTTATTGTAGATCGATAGGATTATGTTTTATGTGTTTAGGTTATTCTATGTTTATATATATAATAGTATTATATTGTGATGATATTATTCTAATATTGGAGATCTATATTACTAATATTAGGTCTTCGGATAAAACGTTATAAATTGTGTAGCGGTAATCAACGGTTTAGGCAAGTTTGTTTTTACTTAACTCTACTAAGATTTGTTTCATTCAGATAAGCTTATGGTTAATCATTGCTGGTTGCCATGAATTGTACTCTGTACATATTGAATGTATAAGTCAGGTATGAAAGGCTGATCACCTTCATTACCAGTTGGTTCAGATATATTTGTTCATGTATAATACTTGTTTAGTCATAAATTTGTTCCTGCTAGTTCACAATTATATTATTGAATTATAGCCAGCTAATTATTCAAATCATTTCAATCATGATATATCATTATATTATTGAATTTCAACTTGTTGGGAAATTCTTATGCTCACCCTTGCTATATCATGATAAAACATTGCAGATTAAGGCGAATGCGTCGTATACAAGGAAAGGTTAAAGACAGTTCCGGCTTAAAGTTAATGCGCGCGATTAGTTTTGTAATAGTGTAGTTTGATAATAATGTTATATGTTAGATAGTATGAATTGTGTATTAAGTTAAGGTTACTCGATCTTGGGAAATAGTGTGTAATGTATTGTATAAACAATTTATGTTTATATCTTCCGTAAATAGTAATAATGGTATAGAATGATTGAACTGGATCCGCAGTGATTCAGGACCTTGGATTCAGGGCCCTCATAATCAATAAGATACACACCAAACATAGAAGATGTATTTCAATGGAGCTGTTAATATGGAAGGTTCTGGAGCTGGAGCAGTTCTAGTATCTAGTACGGGGGAGCAATATCCCTTCGCCGTCAAATTGCAATTTGTCAGCACTAACAACACAACTGAGTATGAAGGCTGTCTCATGGGGCTAAAACTTGTTCGTTCAATGGGAATCAGGCGGTTAACTGTCTTTGGAGATTCAAAGTTGGTAATCAGACAATCCACTAGAATCTATCAAACCAAAGAGCTACATTTGTTGCCTTACCATCGGCAAGTTTTACAGATGGTTTTGGAGTTCGAAGAAATCTCTTTTCTACATGTTCCTCGAAATAAGAATGACTTTACAGACGCATTAGCAACTTTGGCCTCCTTGATTCACATATCTGACAAGGGACACTTGCCAAGCGTCATAATCTCCCTACACAAGGCCCCAGCCTATGGGAACTACGTTAGAGAAGTATCGGATGATCTACCTCCAATCTAGCATCCTTGGTATCAACATATCAAGGAGTACCTACGAGATGGATCTACACCCGCTGAGGCGAGCCCGACTGAGAAAAGGTGGATCCATCGACTTGCTATGAAATTCTACTTGAGTGGAGATGCGCTCTATAAAAAAGATGCAGGACTAGGTCTCATCAGATGTTTAGACAAAGACCAAGCGCAGAGGCTTATGGATGAGATCCATGGTGGAGTCTGTGGCCCCACATGAGTGGCCCCCTCCTTGTTAAGAAAGTCCTCAGGACATGACATTACTGGTTTTCTCTCAAGGCTGACTGCAATGACCACGTCAGGAGATGTTATCAGTGCCAGATTCATGGGAATGCTATCCATTCTTTTCCACGGGAACTCCACGCTATGAGTTCACCTTGGCCCTTCTCGATGTGGGGAATGGACGTTATCGAACCCTAGGAAACTCCGCACCTTAGTCGATATTTTTGGTTGTTCCCAATTCATCATGGCTTTCACCTTCGCTGAATCTACTGATATCCCCTCCTGGTCAATGACATGACCTAAGAACTGTACCCTCTCTAGCCAAAATTAACACTTAGTGAACTTCGCATACAACTTATCCTTCCTCAGTGTCTCCAATACTATTCTTAGGTGTTCAACATGATCTTCTGGCATTTTAGAATAGACTAGAATATCTTCGATAAACACCACGACGAACTTGTCCAAATTTTGTTTGAACACTCTATTCATCATATCCATAAATGCAGCTGGTGCATTAGTTAACCCAAATGACATCACCAGAAACTCGTAATGACCATAACGAGTCCTGAATGTTGTTTTCGGTACGTCTTCATTTCTAACCTTCAGCTGATAATACCCCGTCCTTAAATCTCATTTTACAAAATACTTTTCCCCTTTCAACTGATCAAAAAGATCATTAATCCTGGGCAATGGGTATTTATTCTTTATCGTTAACTTGTTAAACTCTCGGTAGTAGAGATAAAGTCTTAATGATCTGTCCTTCTTCTTAACAAATAGTACCGGTGCTCCCAATGGTGAAACACTCGGTTGAATGTACTTCCTATCCAATAGTTCTTGTAACTGCACCATCAACTCCTTCATCTCCACTAGCGTCATACGATACGGTGCCCTGGAAACTGGTGCCGCTCCTGGCACAATGTCTATTACTAACTCGGTCTCCGTATCCGGTGGAAGATCTGATAATTCACTTGGAAATGCATCCATGAATTCACTCACTATAGGTAATTTTTCCATGGTTGCTCCCAATCTCTGGGTATCAACAACATGGCACAGATAACCTACACACCCCTTCCTCAATAGTTTCCTAGTTTGTGCCATGGTAAACAACACGAATGTCCCGACGATTTATTACCATAAAATATTATATGAGGTTATCTTAACGTTTTAATATTTACGCTTTTGTTTTGAAATTCTATAATTGCCCCATGGTTAACCAACCAATCCATTTCGAGAATTACATCGAATTCTCCTAACTTTATCGGTATCAAATCTACCGGTAATTTACAACCCCATATATCTACGCAACAACTCTTATGAATATCTTCAACATGAATTATCTCTTCATTTGCTCCCATAATATTTAAAGGTATAGGAAACTTTTCGGGAAGTAATCCTAATCGTCTAGCAGAATCACATGCGATAAATGAACAAGTAGCACCCGAGTCAAACATCACGTAAGCATTTAGGTCGTTGATCGGAATAATATCTGCGACTACGTTCCCTGATGCCATCGCATCTTGGACTGTCATGTTAAAGGTACGAGCCATCGGCCTACCTGGCTGCGCTGGACCACCAATAGCTAATTTACCGCCATTGGCGCCCTTGTTCCCGTTCGTCCCCTTTTTCAGGAAGTTCTTTTCCATGTGGTCAGTTGACCCACACACAAAGCATCCATGGTTCTTCTTCGGACTTGGATAGTTAGGTGCAATGTGCCCCTCTTATCTATAATTGTAGCATACGACCTTCCTCTTGAGATATACTCCTGATTGAGTCTTCCCACAGGTCTTGCAGGCCTCCATCCTCCTCTTCAGGTCTCCTTGCTTCACTCCGGTATTCCCAGAGTTAACCACCTTTCGTTTACACCCTTTGCCACTCTCGCTGGCTCCTTCGATCTTTATTCCCCCATCCACTTTCCCTTTATTCTTCTTATCCTTGTGGTACTGGCTCAACGCCTCGCTACCACCTTCAGAGATTATTGCCTTCTCTAAAATGGTCCCAAATGAAGTACTTTGGAACACAGAAATACGGTTATAGAGTCAGGGTTTCAATCCCTGCTCGAACCGTCGTGCCTTCCTAACCTTGGTTTCCACTTGATGTGGAGCGAACCTCGCCAGTTCATTAAACTTTGCAGCGTATTGGGGAACCGTCATGTCCCCTTGTTTTAAGTCTAGAAATTGCATCTCCATCCTTCTTTGCATGCTCGTGGGAAAGTAGTTCTAGAAGAATATCTCGTTGAACCTCACCCACGTCAAATTCTCTATCCCGGCCCTCCCCTAATTGGCCTCCCACAAAAAGTTGGCCTCTCCCTTCATCATATAGGTTACAAAGGCAACCTTATGGGCCTGGTCAACATTTTCTATGACAAATGCCTTCTCGATTTCCTTCATCCACGTTTGGATATCGATAGGGACCATAGTTTCTTTGAACTCAGACAGACCCACGCTTTTAAAATCCTTAAACGTAGTAGCTCGTACTATACCAGGATTTACGGGGATATTAGCCCCAGTTCTATTAAAGGTGGCTGTTAAAAGATAAACAAATTCCTGCATTGGATTAATCGGACCTCCCTCCGGTTGGATTATGTTAGTGACTTGCTTACGTGGTACTCTTCTTGGCGGGATTTTGCTATTACAATAGACAACACATTTCGTTATTATTCATTTCCTATTAGTTAGTTATTATTAACAATTTAAACAATAACTTAAACATTCATTACTCAATATGTTTTGAAAAAGGCTTATATTGATTCATTTCTTGTAGTATAATACTACATCGGTTACATTACACAGCCTAAGCTGATTACATTACTTTCCCGCAATTGCTTTCCAAAAATTGGGATTTATAAAAGACTACCCTTGCTTATACAAAAGAGGGTTTTACGTCACTACTAGATACAAAATATTAAATATCTAAACTACTCTAGCCACTACTAGATCACATCTGCCTTAAGGCATTATCAAAATTCGCCTTGGCAAGACCGACAATAATATCACGGCTGATAGTATGCCGCGTCTGTCCTGCCCCTATGGGATAAATAGCTACATGCTGCTGGAAATCCATATAAGAACTCCTATGGATATAGGACATTCTCCTTATCTTCTGTTTTTTGGTCTTTAGTTCCCCCCTGAGCTCAAAGACATCCTGTTTTAGCTTATGGACCTTGTATTTGGCGAAAACTCTCTCATCGTGCTCCTGCTCCGACATGGTCTCCACATCTGTCTTATCCTCTAAAATCTCCTGGAGCTTTGCTTTCAGCTCCTTAACCTCCTGACAGTAATGGATATTTTTATCCAATACTGACATAAAAAGTGACATCATTGACTCCCCCGGAGCCATCTCTACTGCTATTGCTACTGGGTTGAAGGACACTACCTCCACCTCTTCCTCTAACATGTCATCGAACACGGACATAAGGTCTAAGCTCTCTGAGTCTCCAGACTCAACTACTATAACTTCGAGATCTGCCACTATGGGGTTCGGTATAATCTGTATCTGATTAACCGATCCTTCACAGACTACATGTAAATCTCTAGACATTCCATTTTCTTCTTACATCTACACAACACAAATAAGTTTGATTAGTACACGTCAATAGAATAATAAAAACACATAACATATATAATGCATTTTTATAAGGTTAGTTTCAATATTTTATTTCTTTGACTTTTCTTAAGGTTATGACTTAAGGTTTAAATCCCCCCTTAAGTTTTATAACCTAATGCTTTGATACCAACCTGTGACGCCCCCAAATCCGGGTATCTTCCAACCCGACATATGGTGCTACATGGTGCTACAGTTCACATAAACATTCAATTGAAATGCCTCAGAAGAACAAATATGTCTTATATATATTCAAAATAATATTATCATTCTCCCAGGTTCTTTATAATCGTTACAATTGTTCTTATCATAGTATAAAATATTAACATTATAAAACCTATACTATTACATAGGTAATCTACGGGTTCACCTTAACCTTACCTTTATCCTTGCCAGATCCATCGGTTCGTTCGATCTTAGTTTCATTCATATGGTTCAAGCAAGAGTGAGCCTAACTAGTTCAACAAGTACAACAACTCTAGTAAAATAGCATGCTTGAGACATAGGAATTGTATATCTTTAATAACTAAACAATAGTTACGAAGTACTATCGATAATTCAAAATATCACTTCCTTTCATTCAAAACGTTTTACAACAACAACATTCAGTAAAACATCAATTCCGGTCCAAGACCATGAGCATTTCATAAGTTCTTTAAAAAGGACATACTGGCACGAAGTCTGTAAGTCTGGCATAGCTTACGAGCACGTCTAGGTGATCAGCCTATAGTACTCTATGTTGATCAACACTACATTCATTAAACATATATACGTTTAAGTTGTGGCAACCTCACGTGCCTGTCGTTTGATGACAAAATAATTAAGCATACTCAGTCTCCTTTTGAAAACCACACCAATTTTAGTTTGGTAAATCATTGACAATACTTTGATAGATTATAAGAAATCCAACATATTGTAAGTCTAGTCGAAAGAATTGGCGTTGACTTCATCAAACATTAACTCATGCGTAAGAATACATGAATCACAAAGCTTGTCCAGATTGAACTAAAACAAGGGTTAGAATACTTGCCTTTAGCGTCTGCTACAGTTATAACACGTGCACTTTAAGTCTTTAAGGTCTCTACAGTAGATGCTAACATCACATAGCACATTAGGTCATGAATAACATACATGGTTCCTAAAGAATCTTACCCTTCTTCTCAATCTAATTATGTATTAGATTTTTTATTTATTGGTTCTGTCTTTCTGTTATGTCGTTCTTATGTTCATATGCAATTGAGTTAGTTCAACCCTAAGTGATCATATTTAAAGTTTAAATATGTCTTAACAATGTTATAGTTAAGCTTTAGTTTATTACTAATGAGTTACCATTCATTCTCTCTTTACAAATATTCTTAAATTTCAAAACCCTAAGGCTGGCGCTGTGGCGCCAGCTCACTTTACTTCAGCCGCGCTGCGGCGCCACACTTTAGTGGCCAAACACCCAGACTCGGCGATGCGACGCGAGCCCCCTTCGTTACGGCCGCGTTGCGGTGCCAAACTCTAGTAGGTCACAACATGTTTCGGCCAAGCTCGGCGCTGTGGCGCCACCTATTTGGCCTTGGGCTGGCGCCGCGGCGCCAGCTCTGTGCACCAATTTTTTTTACAGCCTTTCATTTTTGTTAGATTTTCGGGTTCGTAACTTCTTCGTTATAAGTCCGAATTGGCTCGTTTAAGAGCCTACAGTTCACAAATTACATACTCTACGTGTTCATGTAAGAATTTTATCTATTTGACTTCATTAACTAAAAATTCACCTATTAGTCCATTTTTAACGAAAACGAATAACGTTCGTGAAAGTTCAATGCTAGTTTCTTCATTCTAAGTTGGAATCCGGTCATTTTTGAGTCCGCAACTCTGGGAAATGATCATGAAGATTATCCCGAGATGTATCAGAGTGGTGATGAGAAGGTGGAGTCCGAAGAAGCTAAGGTGGAAAAAGAGAATATGATCAAAGTTGGAGAACAAGATCAAGTATCTACAGAAGTTCAAGAACTCTGGAGAAAAGTATTTCTCTTGGAGGAGTTATGGAAGATGGAGCGAGCGTTACATAAGATGACCGAAGAACGGAACGAACTGAAGGAGCAGGTGGACAGAATTAAGGCTGAAGGTGGTGGATTGTCTAAAGGAACAATCAAGCAGCAGAAAGGTAAGAAAAAGAGAAAGAGGGACAACGACATCGATGATTCTAAAAGTTTAAATCAAAGAAGAAGCAAGTCTGCAGCAAGTGTGGAAAGACTCATGTGGGAGAACGGGTCACGTATTCATCATGTGTCCCAGTAAGAAGAAGACGAGTGAAGGGATTTGACGGTAGATAGCTTAAGTTTTAGTGATAGTATCTTTTAATAGTATATCGAGAACGATGTATGAACATATGTAAATATATATGTTGGTATGAATGAAATCTTTATTTTCTATATGAATATAAGATTAAGATTAATTTTTGAGTTCTTAAAAATCATATTTATGGTATGTTCATGACTCATAATTATATGAAATGTTTTGAGTCCCTCAGCGAATGGACGCCAAAGGTCTGACTAGGATAAGTTTATACACTCATATAATTGTGGCAAGTTCCTGAACCCCTAGGTGTGGTAAGTTTGATGAACTGGGGAATAGTTATGTGTGAATGGAGAATTACAACTTTTGTTTAAAGTTGTGTTGTTAATCCTGATATTATTTAAAAAGGGATAATGCTATATGTTAGGAGCTAAATGTACTATGTGCTATTTGAATAAATATGCGATTATATGAGAAATTTTTTAATTCTTATTGTGCTATTAATAAGAATCTGTGTAAAGAAGGAGAATTAATGTAAGATTTTTATCAGATAATGCCGCCAAGGAAGGGAAGTCTAAAGAGAAATATGGAAGAACAATTTATGAATCTGAAGCAAGAAGATATGACGCTGACAGAATATTTTTTCAAGTTCAACAAGTTAGCAAAATTTGCTCCACATCGAGTGGACACTGAGGAGCTTAAAGCACGATGTTTTAGGAACGGATTGAAATCGTTGGTACTCGAGAAGTTGAATGTGCTGCAAATTAGTTCATTTTCAACGTTATTAGAAAAAGCCATTATCGCTGAAGGAGAAATTGAAGCTGTATTGAAGAATAGTCAAGAACAAAGAAAGGAAGCTAAAGGAAATATTATGATAGGTGTTAGTGGAGGTAGTAATCTTAATAAACGTAAGAGGGATGGTGATATTAATTCAGTAAATAATCCAGTAGAGATTAGGAAGAAAGGCGTGCCGTGCGTAGTTTGCTGGAAGCGTCATCAAGGAGTTTGTTTGAATAATAAAGGAGTCTGTTACAACTGTGGTTAAGAGGGACACATGTCACCCCAGTGTCCCATTCCAAAGAAGACACGAGGCTATTTTGCGTGTGGATCGACCGATCAACTGGTCCGAAATTGTCCGAAGAGAAATGTAGAGAGGAGAAGTGCCAACAAGGGACCCAGTAGCGAAACCTTGGCGATTCGAGGACCTGCACAGCCAGGAAGACCAACAATATTCACTTTTAGCATGACAGTTCCAAATGCAGCAGCTGCCTATGAAGAGGCGACAGGTAACGAGTTCGGTTAGAAATTAATTTACGCGAGATATACGAGTTAGATATTTCTGAGAACTGTTTTCTTTTATAGATTCAAGTCACAGGTTAGAATTTGAAACACAATTTAATATTGTGTTGATAAAAAGGAATTGATGATACAACTTTAAAAGGTTGTAGAGAATAAGAAAGCGGTGATTCCGAGGATGGAATCCTTTTTCAGGAGGGGTGAATGTGATAACCCGAGATTTCGAATAATCAAAATTTGCTAATAAATTTTTTCTTATAATTAATATTAATATTAATTATCAGTTTTGTGACAAGTATCTGTGATACGAGTCCCGAGAAGGTCCATTTGTGTATTGACTAATAAAATTAGAGTAGAGTTGTGCTTAATAAAGAATAGAAACCGTAACCCTAAGTCCGGATAGGGATTCGATAGAAAATATAATTAAAATAATTATATTAATGAGTTTGTCTTTGTACCGAAGAAATTTATTGATCAACGATTGATCGAATAAGGTTTAAAAATTATAAACCCTAATCTCCAGATTAGACACCCTAACGTATCGTTAGAAACCCTAATTGTATGCCAAAAAACCCTAATTTCATATTCAGGAACCCTAAACCCTAAATTAGGAAACCCTAATCCTAATTGGCAAGCCTACTGTGTGTATTAAACTTTAATATGATTAGAAAACCCTAATTATATTTTAGTTATATTAATTTCTATTTTATAAACCCTAATTGTATTTTAGAAATTTTATTTTTGTAAATAAAACCCTAATTCGTGGGTTATAAACCCTAATGATCATTTTGACCCTAATTGCTAATTTAAGCAATTTTAATTAGTAATATTAATCCTAATTAGCAAGATTGAATTTTATGATTAGGAAATATTAATATAATTATCGAATCCTAATTATAATTTTGGAATATTAATTTCTATTTAAAACCCTAATTTTATTTAAGAAATCTAATTTTTCTTTTTAAAAACTCTAATTAGAAAAATTATAGAATTGGAGTTTGTAAAACCTAAGGGTTTAGACATTTGACCATCATGCCATTAAAAATTCAAGAACAATGACCAAAATGCCCTTTATGGGATTTTTATTAGATTACTTGTACATTTTACCAAAATAAGAGTTGGTGACCAACCCACTTGACCAATGTGACTTAAATTATGAGTAACCAGCCCCTATGTGACAGCAAATCAGTCCATTGTATCAGCCATAGCATCATACAATGCATCCTAGCAATATATATTAGATTCAAGAGAGAGAAAATCATTAATTTACTCATTTGGCCAACCAAGCTTTCACCTACTCTTTCTCTCACCAAACCCACGAAAAGTTTAAGTGATTCAGTCCCTAGATAACCCCTTAGAACACCAAGATCCTTAGAGAAAGAAGAGGATCAAAGATTGGAAACTAAAAGGTATAAACCCTAACCCATTTCGATCTTGTATGCTAAGATAGAGTCAGTGTTTATGTGTTTAGATTCATGCTAGAAGGTGTTTTAAGACGATCTATGATGATCCATCGTGGATCCATAACATCAAAGTTGGTAAAAATCAAAATTTTCAAAATTGTCCAAGAACAAATTCGATGGTCTGACAAGCAATGTCAGTGGCCATAGATCTTTGCTCGTTTATGATATTTGTTGTTTTAACATTTGTATTGGTAGCCTGTTATGTTGTCTTCAATCTGGAAGTGGAATCATAGTGATTGAATGGCTAGATTTCATTTTATTAACGGTTAAAACCCATTAACCGACGTTGAACGGTCAAAAATCTGGGCAACCCAGAATCGTTTGAACACAGTCTGACAATATTTTACGAAGCCCAGATCTGTCAGTGTATAAGTGTTTTAATTATTTTTTTTTGTACCAAACTTGTAGCCTGTTATATGTTCTTTGATTTTATGTCTTTATATCGTATAGATAAACCACAGGTCGATCATAGAAGGTGGTCAAAGTAGACCACTCACACTGTTTTTACGTTTCTGGAAAAACCCAGAAACAATTTAAGTAATTTTTCTGACCGTGGTTGACCAAGTTGAATCTGGTGATTTTGTTGTTTATAGACTGATTTGTTATTATGTAATTGTTCCTTGGTATGAGTACTAAAGGTATGAAGCAAGAACCCACTTGTTTGATCATCATAACACCAAAATAATCGAGCATGAAATAGGACCCTCGAATTGCCTGGGTTTCTGGAAAACCCAGGTAACGCCTGACAGTTACTTTGCTTGGCTGGATCTTCAAGATCTGATGTGTTATGATCGAGTTGTCGATAAGTAAATGTGGTATTACAAGTCCACTACATGATCAAAGTTTCAGTTAGCCTATAAAAGATTTTAAAACGAGCATATAAGCTGGTCAAACAAGGCAGATAGATAACGAAGCTGTCAGTGTTCTTGAGCTCAAGAACACCAACAGCGACGCTAAGTGTCGCTATAGGCCATTAGCGACGGATTAATTAATTAGTTTTCTGATATTTCCGGAAATTAATTAAAAATAAAAAATAAATTCAAAAAATTATTAAAAATTGTTTTAAAAATTATTTTAAATTATGAAAAATAATTTTTGACCAATTGAAATATTTTTCTTTAATATTTATAATTATTTAATTATTAAAGGTATTTAATTTATTTACTTAGTGTATTAAATAAATTAGAGGAAAATGATTTAATATTATGAAAAATCATTTTAAATAAGAATAATGTATTTAAAAATATTTTGAGTTATAAAATGTGACTTTTAATATTTTTAGAGAATTTTCATTAATAATTTAATATTAATGATATTAGTTTTATTTAATTATTGTATTAAATAATTACGATAAAAATTATTTTATTGATTTAAAAATCATTTTAAATAAGAATAAAATGTTAGAAAATATTTTAAATTATAAAATATAATTTTTAATATTTTTGGAGAATTTTCATTAATAAATTAATATTAATGATATTAGATTTATTTAATTATTATATTAAATAAATGAATTAAAAATAATTTAATTGATTTAAAAATCATTTAACAATGAGAAAAATGTTTTAAAAATATTTTAAGTTATAATTAATGACTTTTAATATTTTGATAATAAATTTATAAATATATAAATATTAATGGTGATAATTTAAAAATAATTTTAATTACTTTAAAAGTCATTTAAGTAGAATATTAATGATTTAAAAATATTTTAAGTTATTAACAATAACTTTAATATTTTGACAAGTATAACATTAATATTTTTATATTATAAAATATTGATGATAATAAGATTATTTGATAATTAAATCATTTAAAAATGATTTAAGTGTTTGAAAAATTATTATAAATTATAATAATTGTTTATAAATTATTAAAAGCTTCCGAAAAATATTATAAACGATATTTGACTTATCTAAAATAATATTGAAGCTTAGAGACCAAGTTTAATTGACAATCAATGTGTTAATTATCGGATAAGGTGACCAAAACACCGAGAATGGACCGAAGTCCAACCAGACCGAACTAGTTAGACTTGTTAAGTGTTTATATAGGTTATAAACACTAATGTGGCTATGTGGTAATGTGCCTAGGAGAAGTATAACGGTAGAATACAGTGTTACGTGTTATGAATAATTGTGCTAATTGTAAGATCGATATTATTGGTTATAGGTCTTACGAACGCAAATAAGTTTATTGTGTAGCTGTAATCAACGCGGAAGGCAAGTTTCTTAACTCAACCTTGAGTTATATTAATTCAAATATTATAATGGTTAATTATTACTAATTATACCATGTTCAGGGAATTTATTGTTGATTATTCGCAGTTAGTGCATGATTAAATTACTGATTCGGAGAATATACATTTATAGAATAACTGTTGTTGGATATTCATATTCGTAGAAGGTAGAATTGACAGTACAGATAATTCATGTTTATTGTCAAATTATATTGAGAAATGTCTTAACTAATTATTCTGGCTAGACGAACATTTGTTAGGACTTGATAGGTTTGAGAAGAGAAGTGATTATATATTGAAATCCTTACATTTCATTTTTAAATCAAAATCTTGATTCTGAGACTGAGAAGAACAACCTTTTATATAAAGGGAACATTTTGGGTCGTAAATTCGGCCATTGCGCACTGTTAAGTATTATGCATAATATCGGGTATAATAAAGCTGATCACTTGTTATACTTGCAAGGGGGTATAATTTAATCTTTATGGTTATCTGATACGCCTGCGTATGTATCAAAGTAAATCTTTGATAGATACCCGAGAAAATAAGTTCAAAGATCTGGTGAGATCACTCAGCATAAATCTGGAAAATATTCCACTTTGTTATTGCGTAGAATTGATTCTTGTTTATTCAATTGAATATCATAAAAACTTTGAAAGCTTTGTACTCTTTCATTATCAGATTATTGTGTTGCCTAGAATTCGAGAAGACTTGTTATTGATCAACGATTTGTTCAGCTATTTCAAAGTTCCCCGAACTTTGGTTTCATTCTATCAAAATAGATAGTCTATTCTTATTGATTCGTATACATTTATTGTATGTCTTAACTTGCGGGGAAAACTTGTTGCTCACCCTTGCTATAAATAAAACTTTTTCAGCTAGGGACGAAGTTGCAGAAGGTGTTGTGAAGAACAATGGAAAAATGTTGGAGTAGTTATAATAAACTTATTATTATGTTATGTTTATAAACCCTTTTTGTATATCTAAGGGGTATGTTTGTAATGTTAAGGTTAGAGAACTTGGGATAATGTATTAACTATATCAGTTGATGAAATGTATGTTCATATTTATAATTAAATGGGTAGTTAAATGTTATTTATATTGTGGATCGTGAGCACTAAACTCGGGGGCCAGGTAACCCAGATTTGGGGGTGTCACACGGCTTACTAACGTCCGTACGTTATTAATCAAAACTCGATCATCATTGGTGAAGTATTAACATTGAATATCATTTGCGTTCATCTTCAATTCACTTTCTTTTAACCTCAAGTGATCATACTTGGGGTTCAATTATGACTTGATAATGTTTAATTAAGTTCATTAGTTCGTTATTCAATAATTTCCCTTCATCTTCTACTTGTAAACATTTCTTTATTGTCTAGCTTTTAAGACTGACGTTGCGGCGCCCGTGATCCTTTGTTGTGCTGCGCTGCGGCGTCTTCCATTAGGGCTTGGAGTTCTGACTCGGCGCTGCAGCGCGAGTCCCTTTGTTAACTATCGCGTTGCGGCAAGAGTTTACAGGGTCTGAAGCTCACTTTGGCGCTGTGGCGCCGATCATTTAAGCTTAGAGTACCGCCGTGGTGCGGACTCTTAGCCACAGATAGTTTTGACAGATTTTCAACTTTGCGAGATTCCCGGACTCGTAACTTCTTCGTTATAAGTCCGAATTGGCTCATTCAGGAGCCTACGGTTCACAAATTATGTACTCTATGTGTTCATGCAAGAATTTTATCTATTCGACTTCGTTTGCTAAAATTTCACCTATTAGTCTATTTTTAACGAAAACGATAAACGTTCGTGAATGTTCAACGCTCGTTTCTTCGTTCTAAGTCGTAATCTGGCCATTTTTGAGTCTGCAACTCTATAATGACAAATACGTCTTGTCTCCATTGAAAACCAATGTTTCCAAGCTCAATATCAAAATTCGACTTCCATTCCGAGAATTTCACGAATTCGACGATTGTCGTCTAATCATGTAAATTCCGGCGAAACTTCGTTACTTGAGATTTATAGACCATTTCTCTTGGATTCAATCCATCATATTAATATCTTGACATTCATGCTTCATTAACTAATAAACATGATAAGTTATTACTAGTTCATTATGAATTTGTAACTTTTTAAAATATAAACTACTTATATTTCCATTTCTCATAACTTATGACTTCTTTTCTCATGATTTCCTATGGCTTAAATCTTTTAACCACCATCCTTTCTTCTTATTATCATACCATCTTTTTAAGAAAACATATGAAAGTTCATATAAGTTCCTTATGAATTCATAAATTATTCTTGGTTTGGATTTCTTATTCATTACGTATACGACTTATTAAGACTTAAGCCATTTGATTCATCATTTCAACCCCTTCTTAGCGTGCTTGTTTTACCAATACCCCCTTCTCTATCAATGGAAGAGAGAAAGAAATGTGGTTTAAGATCACTTACTTTTGAATAACACTTGGTAAATCTTTAATATCCTTCTTGATTCTTGAACTTTAAAGATTAACTTGCTAGCTTATTTTCACTTACTCTCTCTAACCAATAAGCTATAAGTTATAGGTGGAAAGGCTAACAAAGAAAGTCTAACTTTATAAGTGCTTATTCTCTCAACCAAATAAGTTGTTTAGCTTGAGAGAAATTGGATGAATTTTGAACAACCAACAAATGAATGCAAGTCTCTCTATTTATAGGCATCTCAAAGTGAGAGTAGATTAGTCATTAAATCCTCCACCTCCTTACTATTCATTACCTAGCCCTTAAGTAACTTGGCTACCACAACACTTAGCCTCTAAGTTATCTTGCTCCCCACTTAAAATACTTGTTCATTACAACATATATCCAATACTCGATCACCACATTTACTTAACCCTTAAGTATTCTTGCTAATCACATAACTTAGCCACTAAGTTACTTGCTCATCACTTTGAATCACCCATGGGTTGCTCCATGGTTCTTACCCATTGGATATTTACTTTGGGCCTTAGATTAATTAACTTACTTAATCATTGGGCTTGCACATTAAATTACCTTGGGCTTGTAATTTAACAAACATTGGGCTTACGTTAATAAATTCACATTGGACTTAAGCATTCAATACTTGGGCTCACATAATACTTAACAAATCCTACCAATTCTACAAATTCAATACATTTAGCTTAAAGCCTTATAACGTATAATCACGTATTCATCTCATATTCCCCTCGTATATTTATTTAATATATACGATATACCATCATTCATACGTACTTGTATAATGCCTCGTATCATACTCGTATTCTCTACCTCGTACAAAACCTACGTATTATACAATCATCGCTTAATTCATTAATCGCATTATATTTCCTTCTCATAAATTATTTTCCTTAAACGTTAGGTTTGAAGTCCACAGGCAAAATATTACGTTTTTCATAACTGAAATATTATTGGATATTCCATCTCACCTCGATATTCTATCGTTACGTATTTCTCGGAAGTTCAAAAATAATTCCCGAGCATAAATTTGTGAATAGTGTTTTTCGAAAAATTTCTCGGAAAGCTTTTATTTTCGTTTTGGAAATTCAAACACTTTAATTCTACCACGTAGCCAAAATCCTACGTTGTTCTGACATTTATAGGTCAGAGAACGATGTTCGATTAGCTTGCTCCATAAATAATTAATTAAATTCATTTAATAAAAAAAATTAATTCTCAAAAATTCGATTTTCTCGGGCGTTACACTCTTCCCTCCTTATAAAGATTTTGTCCCCAGAATCTCGCTAATAATACCTACACCACAGAGGAAAATTTTCCTTTATTTTAATCTCGAGTTCCCACAATGCTTCTTCGACATCGGGGTTCTTTTATTTCACCTTCATCGAAGATATTATCTTTTCACACACGATCTATCACTTTCTATCAATAATCTGCGTTGGAAGTTAAACATTTATTAACACATTACGTGATCTTTCTTTTATAATTCTTCTTTTAACTCGTACTTATCTGGAACTCAAATTCCTCCCTCAAAATAAGACTATACTTAGTCTTCTACTTATCATGCGTCATCTTCTTCATTTACTTACATTCATCATTACCTAGTTGTACTTCATTAACTCGTTTCATTTTCGTGAATTGAGTCTACATTTTAAATAACAATTCTACCCTTTCATTCCGTAATTTAACTTCTAACTCTGATCTTACCATTTCCGTTATTAACTAATTCTGAGTCGCTAGCATCGATAGCTTTCCCTACCCCTCCTACTTAAAGCATCGGCTACAACGTTTACCTTCCCTGAATGATATAAGATATCACAGTCCTCTCTTTACTACATATTCAACTCTTCTGTGTGGAGATATATTTAAGACTCTTAGAGTTCGTGTATATCTCACGCTTCTCTCCGTATAAATACTATCTTCATATTTTTAATTCAAAAACTACTGCTGCCAATTATAGATCATAAGTATGATAGACCTCCTCATAACCCTTTAACTGACGTGATGCATACACAATGACATTGCCATGCTATAAGAGCACGCAAACATAACATCTATGCAAACATCGAGATACACTACAAAACTTCCTCGTATCATCTGATAAAGATAATACAGGTGCCTTAATCAACCTTTCTTTTAAATCCTGTGACGCTAATGGCACCTTCAACCATAGCATCCCACAAGGGTAACTATCAAATTGGCCACCGACTTGATTGGCGCCCCTTACGGAAAAATCTACATCCGCACATTAGTCAACCTAAATGACATAACCAGAAACTTGTCATAACTATAACAAATTCTGAATGTCATCTTAGGTACCTCCTCCTTCTTCCTTACTTCCAACCGACTATACCCCATACATGCATCTATCTTTATAAAAATTCTTTGCCCCTCTCAACTGACCAAATAGATCATCGACCCTGGGCCATGGGTATTTATCCTTAACCGTTATCTTACTCCTATTACGATAGTCGATATGCAATCGTAACAACTCATCCTCTTCCTTAACACCAATCTAACTTGTGTCATGGTTCGACAATAATAATGTCGCGGTATTTTATTACCGTAAATTACTACCTTAGATTTTTTGAGAAAACTAAAGGTTCACACTTTTCTTATAACTATTTGTTATAGCTCTATGGTTAATCAACCCATTCATACCGAGAATTTCCTCAAATTCTCTCAACATGAACAGTAGTTATCTACTGATACCTACTTACTTCTATTATCCATGAAATAATTTTCACGAATATAATTTAACGAAAGTTATTTCCTCTTTCTCTACCTTAATGTTTAAAAGGTATTTATAATCCCTTTCAGACAGACTCCTAGATGAGTCTTTCCACCTGTCTTACACTCTTCGATCTTACGCTTAGGTTCCCCTTGTCCCACTCCAGTATTCTCGGAGTTAAAAAAAATTGTTTTGCCATACTGCCGCTGGCATTCTCTGCCTTGATCCCTCCCTCTCTCTTGCTCTCATTCTTTTCCTCTTTGTGGTATTGAGTCAATGACTCACTACCACCCCCTGGTATAATCACCTTCTCCAGAATGATCCCATAGAAAACACTCTAGAACACTGAAATCCCACTATAGAGTTAGGGTTTCAGGCCCTGCTCAAACCTACGAGCCTTCCTCTCCTCAGTGTCCACTTAGTGTGGAGCAAACCTTTCCCGTTCGTTGAATTTGCTCGTGTACTGGGGAAATGTCATGTCCACTTTCTTAAGTTTTAAGAACTCAGTGTCTATCCTCCCTCAGATGTCTTATAGGGAAAATAATTCTCGAAGAAAACCTTCTTGAATTGTTCCCACGTTACTACCTCTGTTCCAGCCCCACCCTGGCGAGCCTCCCACCAAAAGTTGGCTTTATTCTTTCTTAGGTAAGTCACAAAAGAAAACTTCTGTGGCTCACCTACGTTTGTAATAACAAAAGGCCTTCTCTATTACTTTTACCCATGTCTGGGACTCTATTAGGTCTGTCGTTCCTTTGAACTCCGGCGGACCTACGCTTTTAAACTATTTAAAGGTAATCGTTCTAGCTAACCTAGGTTCCGCAGGTATTCTACCCCTGGTTCGGTTAATGCAGCCGTTAATAAATTAACGAACTCTTCCATAGGGTTGTGTTGACCCCATTAATTATCATTATGTGATTCTGCTTTCTGATTACGTTATCTTTTCCTTAGCAGTATTTCATTATTAAATAAATAAAATTTCATTATTATCTATTTACTTACTTCGTTATTAATCGCCACATACCAACTCACACCAGAACAAATCATCTTAATGAAAACTTATTTATATTCATATGCTCTTTCATAGTTTGAAACTATTTACAACTTGGTCTCTATAGCCAAAAGCTATTAATTTTTCTATTCCACAATTGAACTTCACAAAAGTTGGGATTTACAAAAAGACTACCCTTTAAAAGAGGGTTTTACGTCACTACACACATACTTAAAATCTTAGATTTCTAATAATGCATAACAGTATCCTCGTGTTTCTCATTCGCAATCGCCACTATAGTATTCCGACTAATAGTATGACAGGTTTGTTATGACTCATTGGAATAACAAGCAACCTTCAGCTTGAAATCCTTATGTGCACTCTCATGGATGTAAGACATCCGTGCTATATTCCGGTCATTCTCCCCCAGTTCTCTACAAAGCTCATCGGCCTCTGCCTTATAATTCCTAGCATGCTCTGCCATAAGCACCTGCTTATCGTGCTCTAACTCAAAATTTGCTTCTGCCGACTCCTTCGCTACATAAAGACCACTAATCTCTTCATTCTGTTTCTGCACAACTGCACTCAATTGTGCATTCCTGTCAAGCGCTGCCAAATTCAATGCTTCCATTGCATCTGGAGGGGATGACTCTAGTGTAGGTACCACCGTAGTAACCGATGTTACCTCTTTTTTTGCCTCCATCTCATTCATCATACTAAGGTATGGCGTTATATCCATCTCTCCCTCGGAGTAGTCTTCCTCAGAAAAGTACTCCTCCGCTTCCGACTCCTCTAGAATCACTATTGGTACCTCCGCCACCGGCATAGGTACAGGCTCTACTTGGTTCATAAGCTCTTCGCTCACCATGTGTATATCTCTATACATCAAGCTGAGTTCGCAGGCTCAAAACCTAAGGGTTAGGAAAAGTGAGTTCCGAGAATTTAATGTTTACGTATAATAATTAGGATTATTATGCGTGAGGAATACGAGTATAGCAAGAGGGTTAGTACGACATATAATACTAATATCATATGAACTATATACAAAGAAAATATGAGAATGAGATGTGTAGAATACGATTAGTTTTAATGGCTAAGTAAAGGATAAGTTAAGTAATGATTAAGTAAACTTAATAGCTAAGTAAAGTGCTTATGCTTAATGGATAAGTAAACTTAAAGGTTAAGTAAACTTAAGAGTTAAGTAAACTTAAGAGTTAAGCAAACTTAAAGGTTAAGTAAACTTAAAAGCTAAGTAGACTTAAGTGTTAAGTAAACTTAACGAGTAAGTTAACTTAGTCCTTAAGCCATGAATAGTAAGGAGGTTAGGGGGCGAAATGACTCAAATACCCTTAGCTAGGAAATTCTATAAATAGGAAGCTTAAATCATTTATATGGGATTTTGAAAATCCTACATCTAGAGAGAGAGAGAGAGAGAGGGTTCGGATGAAGAGGGAGAAGGAACATGAACATGAACATGAACATGAATGATTAGATCAAAAGTTTTCGTGAAATAGAAAAGTTAGCAAATCACCGACTTTGTCTAGCCGAAGAAAAATAAAGAAGAACGGTAATTCGAAACCTAGCCTTTTATAAATTTTCTTTAAGTTTTTATGTTTAAAAATATAACTTAATGAGAATAAGAAGTAGATGATGTTAGGGTTGATTTCATATGGTTGAAATCATGAGAAATAAAGAAAATAGAATTAGAAATTTAGTTTATAAATTTCTTAAGGAAATATAAGATTCGTAGCGAATTTGAACAATTCGAGTGGATTATATGAATAAGTAGATGAACTAAGTAAGTAATGATGTTCTATAACATCAAATTCCAATAAAAAGTGGAATCGTAATCCAAAATATTGATTAAAATGAAGAACGAACAAAGAACACGAAGAACGTTGTTGATGGAAAAATATAAAACCATCGTAGTTTAATTTTTGTTGATGGACAAGTTTAAAACCATCATGTATAAGTTAGTTGCATATCGCTTGGTTAGGAACGATAGAAATGTTCATGAAGAACAGATTAAAACTTAGCTATAACGAAGTTATGGCGAAAATTTTATAAAAGACAAACGAGAATTAGAAAGTTAGTAAATGAACCCGAGTGGGTAGGGTTTCATAAGAAAGTAAGAGAACATATAAAACGTGAGTCATGGACTCAAGAATGAATGAGTTTCGAGTTCGGATGACCGAATTACGGACGAACGAACTAAGAGCGTTAAAAACGTAAAATGAACAAAGGGTGAAGATCAAGCAAATCGAATGGCACGTTAACATATTTATATTGAATTTCTTCTTGAGGGATATTAAAGTACATAAGATAAGGAAGAGAATGGCTTAGGAACAACCTCATTCTGAGTTATAACAAAGGAGTTATGAGATCTCGAAGTAAGCATCTCAAAATTTATTTAACACTTAGAGAAATTTTCTAGGGTTAGGGCTTGGCGCCGCGGTGCTAGTCATGCCTTGTAGAGTGGCGTGACAGTGCCAGACCAGGGGCCGGGTACTACAAACTTGCACCGCAGTACGAGAGATAAAGAAGGGAGTGGCGCCGTAGCACAGGTGTAGAGAAAAAGCCAGAGATTAGCTTTTAACTGCTCAGCTCTTGGGGAAAATATAAGGGAAGATAAAGAATATAATATTCAACTAAAGTAACACTTAATCAAGTAATTTAAACCTTTATTAAAGATTGAACATATAGATTAAACAAGATTAAATGACAAAGAATATAAACGCAGGTTACGTAACCGATATCCGGGGACCGTAGTCGCGATGAACCAATGTGAGGGATTGCTATGGTTGTGATTCCTTAGAGGTTGAGCGATGAGGGTAATGAACTTGGGGTTCAGGTAATAGATAACGAAAGTATTAAATAGTATATGAATTATCAGAAATACGTAACAAACAGTAATAAGATTAATGAAAACCGAATGTGAGTCGATAAAGAATGAATCCTAAGGGATGACATTTAGTTGTCAGAAAGCCGTAAGGAATAAGAAATTGACTTAATCGAACATTATAGTTTAATAGTTCGTATAAGTTAAGAGAAGTTAGGTTGTGGTACAATCGTAACTTTGATGGTTGACATATGGGAGCTGGGCTAAACAATTCCTTCAGAGAGCGAAGGTATATACAAAACTGGCAACTAATCTAACTCACTGTGTGGGCAGTGTAGATGAGACAAGAACTTGTTTGTTGGTTGTTTGTGGGAAACTACTCAGAGTACCATATGGACTACTAGAAGAGAAGCGATGTGTGCTGAGTCTTAGAGAATTTATAAAAAGAAGATAAGAATATAAATCATCCAAGATGATGAACGTTTTGAGTAAGACATCTCCGTATGTCATAAAGCCGTAAACTGGTAAAGGAAGTTAGTCGCGTAAACTTATATTGCAAGAACGTGAACCCTAAGAAGTAAAGTTAAGCAAACCAATGCGTAAGTTCAATAAATGACTAATTGGTGTTTATGTTTTCTCCTTATGTGTTATATAGGAATTGGAATGAACAGTTCCGCGTAAGCTGTAGCTGTGCATAAGGCAAGTTTCCGAACTTCATTCATATTACATGAATGCTAGTTTCTTAAACTTCTCAGATGTTGTACTTGAGAAGTTTTATCTATGTGCGAATGTGCGATATTTGTACAATTTGGTAGAACATATGAGGCCTTCAGCCACAATTTGAACACTTTGGTATTTCTATGATATGCATTGTTCTGTGATTGAGTTGTTCAATACAGGTATGTTCTATTTATACATGAACCGTTATTGTTAAGTCTATGCTAATGATTCTAGCCAGATAGGATGTGTATGAAAAAGGTAGAAGAATGAAAGTATTTCAAAGTAAAAATGACTGATGTTTTAAGATGATAGGAATTGAGACTATTCCTATTATTCAAGCTGCTTCATAACCTTTGTTAGGTTATAGAAGTTCTAAAGAAATGTTTTAATTCTGAAGTTGTTTGTTCAACTGTTATGACTTGCTAGGCAATTGAATGCTCACACTTGCTTTAAATGAAAAAACAATTTTCAGCGAACAAGGTTAGAAGAACATAAAGATCCCGTAAAGATCAAGTTGACGATATCCAGATGAAGGACCATTCAGAAGGTGAACGAGCGAGAAGATCAAGTGAAGACTTATAATGAAAAAAGATAAACTGGGCAATAGTTTAGTCTAATGAACTATTATGTATCCTTGGTGGCGGATAAAAGTCACTCTTGTAAGATGAAATAAATAATGTATTTATTAATATTTTTAATGAAAAAAGTTATAAGGTTTCCAGAACCTGGGATTTGAGAGTGTATGTCGTTATATTTAGTATATAATGATGTATGTTGGATGAATGATGTACTCGTGATGTACGAAATCCGGGTGTGAAGATAGACCGAATTTCAGGGCGTTTATAAGTTGGTATCAGAGCTGATAGGTTATAAACCTTAGGTAGGAGTACCTAAGACTATAATCGTAGAGAGAATGATAAGAAGATCACCACGTGATCATAGTGACTCGTAGTAACAAATGGATTGTTAAATGATGAATGATTTATAGCTAGTGCTATGAATGAAAGGTACTATGAAGTAGTATGGGAAGAAGAACTTTGATTGAGTTATGAAGGATATTATATGAATTAAAGAAAATTTGTATTAAGTAGAGAGAGATTTAGAAGTTGTAAAATTTCAATTGAGGACTCATGTAATAGTTGAGTTGTATGAACATTTGTTATGGGCAGAGGTTTGTGCTTGGTGTAACAACTGCTTAGCTTATTACAGTGATAATAATTGGGATTGGTTGCGCTATCAAGATATATATGGCGAGAAGGTGAATCTTTTCTCATGTATATACTTGGTAGGTAGAGAACGATAAGGTAGGTGCGAGTTCTTGAAACTCATACTTATGGTAAGTTCGTGACTCATAATAATATGGTATGTTTTCGAACGTCTCAGCGGATGGACGCCTATGGTCTGTCTGGACAGTTCTTAAACTCATATTATTGTGAAAAGTTCCTGAACTCATAATGTGTGGTAAGTTGATGGACTGTACTAAGATATAGGAATGTTTAGATTGAAAATGAGTTATTTTCAATAGGCTTAGTATTGGAGGTGCTAGAGAATATTAATTATTGTCACAGTAAGACAATAAAGGAAGATGGAGAAATAGGATATTCCAAGTCATCTAGCTATGCTAGATTTCAAACTTTATTGAACTCATGCTGATATGTACATTTTAAAAAGGAAAGAATTGGTTCAACTTTTGGAATCAATAGAATTTTTAAAAGAGCTATTCTTGGTATGTCTATGCTAATTGCTTCAGCTAGATAGAAATTGATTTAAAATATTCAAAATGAATTTTATATCATCTGTGCATTCAATGCAAGGGTGGTAAAACGATGGAGTTGTTAATGCAATTGAACCTGGTGTTGGATGTGATCTTAGGATCAACACCCCGCTATGGTATGATGTATAATGACGAAGTCACAAACTGACGAAGTCCGCAATGTACTGTGAAAAGTACGGTATCATGACGTCATAAACCGTTTTGATGTATTGCGAAAAGAATTTAAAGAAGTAGTCGATGTCAATTGAGTTGACTAGACGAATGATTCGAGTTGATATCCAATTTATTGGTATGGTCTAAGCTACTTGATTTGGCTAGATAAATGGTATGTTATGTTATAAGAAAATCGAGCTTTCTTTGAGAACTGGTGCCAAACCAAATGGTTTTGATTAAGTCTGAGGAGAACATGGAAGAGGTAGTTACTTTCTTTGTGATTGTAAACTGACCGTTAAGGAAGGGCTTACGGCGAAATGCTGTTTAACCTAGTAAGAGTTCATGGTCGATTTGACCCCTCAGCAAAAGTATGAAATGTTTTAAGAGGAAATTTTATATTCCTCGTTATTCCTTCTGCTTCTTGATTCTTGATAGGTTATGGGGGTTAGGAATGAGGGAAAGGTAAGAACTCCATTGAAGTAAAGTTGAGAAGAAAGGTAGGATAAAGTTTCGAGGACGAAATTATGTGAAGAAGGGGTGAATGTGATGACCCGGGTAAGGGTGTGGTTTTAAGAAATTCCGAGGACGGAATTTTTATAAGGAGGCAAAAATGTGACGACCCGGAAATTCGGATCGTCCAGAATTTAGGTTTAAAGAATTAGTTATTTATAAAACTAATTTTTATTAATACTATTATGTGCTATGTGTTTATTAATCTTTTTATAACATAGGATGATTATAAATCGGGAGTATTTTGGCTACGAGCTAGTCTGAGCGAGTAAGAATTTTCACGAAAATAGAAGTTTTCCGGGAACAAAATATTTTTAGGGAAAAAGACGAAATAGGCACTATTCATCCATTTTTGCTCGGAGATTTATTTTGAAATTTTAAGAAGTTATAGATTACGTTTAATTTTGAGACGTGATGGAATATTCAAAAATATTTCAGTTATGACAAAAACGAAGTTTTCGCCTGCGAACTCAAAACCTAAGGGTTAAGAAAAGTGAGTTCCGAGAATTTAATGTTTACGTATAATAATTAGGATTATTATGAGTGAGAAATACGAGTATAGCAAGAGGGTTGGTACGACGTATAATACGAATATCGTATGAACTATATACGAAGAAAATACGAGAATGAGATGTGTAGAATACGATTAGTTTTAATGGCTAAGTAAAGGATAAGTTAAGTAATGATTAAGTAAACTTAATAGCTAAGTAAAGTGTTTATGCTTAAGGGTTAAGTAAACTTAAAGGTTAAATAAACTTAAGAGTTAAGCAAACTTAAAGGTTAAGTAAACTTAAGAGTTAAGCAAACTTAAAGGCTAAGTAGACTTAAGTGTTAAGTAAACTTAAGGAGTAATTTAACTTATTCCTTAAGCCATGAATAGTAAGGAGGTTAGGGGGCGAAATGACTAAAATACCCTTAGCTAGGAAATTCTATAAATAGGAAGCTTAGATCATTTATATGGGATTTTGAAAATCCTACATCTAGAGAGAGAGAGAGAGGGTTCAGATGAAGAGGGAGAAGGAAAATGAACATGAATGATCGGATCGAAAGTGTTCGTGAAATAGAAAAGCTAGCAAATCGCCGACTTTGTCTAGCGGAAGAAAAATAAAGAAGAACGGTAATCCGAAATCTAGTCTTTTATAAATTTTCTTTAAGTTTTTATGTTTAAAAACATAACTTAATGAGAATAATAAGTAGATGATGTTAGGGTTGATTTCATATGGTTGAAATCATGAGAAATAATGAAAATAAGAATTAGAAATTTAGTTTATAAATTTCTTAAGGAAATAAAAGATTCGTAGCAAATTTTAACGATCTGCGTGGATTATATGAATAAGTAGGTGAATTAAGTAAGCAATAATGTTCTATAACATCAAATTCCAATAAAAAGTGGAATCGTAATCCAAAATATTGATTAAAACGAAGAACGAACGAAGAACACGAAGAACGTTGTTGATGGACAAATTTAAAACCATCGTAGTTTAATTTTTGTTGATGGAAAATTTTAAAACCATCGTGTATAAGTTAGTTGCATATCGCTTGGTTAGGAATGGTAGAAACGTTCATGAAGAACATATTAAAACTTAGCTATAACGAAGTTATGGCGAAAATTTTATAAAAGACAAACAATAATTAGAAAGTTAGTAAATGAACCCGAGTGGGTAGGGTTTCATAACAAAGTAAGAGAACATATAAAATGTGAGTCGTGAACTTAAGAACGAATGAGTTTCGAGTTCAGATGACCGAATTACGGACGAACGAACGAAGAGCGTTAAAAACGTAAAAGGAACAAAGGGTGAAGATCAAGCTAATCGAATGGCGCATTAACAAATTTATATTGAATTTCTGCTTGAGGGGTATTAAAGTACGTAAGATAAGGAAGAGAATGGCTTGGGAACGACCTCGTTCCGAGTTATAACAAAGGAGTTATGAGATCGCGAAGTAAGCATCTCAAAATTTATTTATCACTTAGAGAAATTTTCTAGGGTTAGGGCTTGGCGCCGCGGTGCTAGTCAAGCCTTGTAGAGTGGCACGGCAGCGCCAGACTGGGGGTCGGGTATTGTAAACTCGCCCCGTGGTGCGAGAGATAAAGAAGGGAGTGGCGCCGCAGCGCCGGTGTTGAGAAAAAGCCAGAGATGAGCTTTTAACTGATCTGCTCTTGGGTGAAATATAAGGGAAGATAAAGAATATAATATTCAACTAAAGTAACACTTAATCAATTAATGTAAACCTTTATTAAAAATTGAACATATAGATTAAACAAGATTAAATGACAAAGAATATAAACGCGGGTTACGTAACCAATATCCGGGGACCGTAGTCACGATAAATGAACGTGAGGGATTGCAATGGGTGTGATTCCTTAGAAGTTGAGTGACGAGGGTAATGAATATGGGGTTCATGTGACACCCCCAAATTCGGGTACTTGAAACCCGAACTCGGTGCTTCACGATACCATTTCTATAAGTAGAATAATACTAATAATAACAACAATAATATAAAATTCAAACTTAATTTATATATGCAACAAAGTTTACTCCCAGGTACGAGACCATTAAACATTCATTACATCATAGATAATAAGTATCATTTTCTTAATAAACTATAACTATTACACAACATAATATAAATCTCATATTAACAGCTTTCCTTTCCCCTTGTTCTTGTCTGAACCTTCTGGTTGATCATACTTAACTGAAAACATTTAAATTTAAAGCTAGAATGAGCATTGGATTGCCCATCAAGTAATAACAACAATATATATTAGCTGAAAGAATTAAATGTTTTCTTTAAAAGACACTTCTACAACGAATCAACAGTTGTGAAGCTGAACCAATAATAACAACATATCACTTCCATATGTAATCTTTGAAACTACGCAAAGACTATAACTGGAGATCAGTCGACAGACTATGAACATTGTTTTTCATTTTCGCTAGGGTTTAGCAGAACTTCATTCCCAAACCGTCATAACTTACGGACAAGAGGATGATCTGCCCAATGTGCCCTGTATTAATCAATACTACATGCAAGAACGATATTATCGTTCACTCTATCCACCTTAGGTGCACAAAAGTTTTCCCATATTCGGGATGTTCATACTTAGTCGGGAATCCGAACCAAAATAATCTGGTTGGATACAATAACGTTCTATCTTGTTCAACAATATTTTTATGTCTAGCTGAATCAAATAGCTTAGACGGCTTTTAAGTCAACGTATACATACTTGAAATCAATAAGTATGTATCAACATATGATTAAATACAATTGTTATTCAAGTGGAGACACTTTTCTAACCCTACATATGAATTAACGAACAGAATAAATATCTAAATTATACAATAATACAATGATCGGATAATGTAAGAACTTGTATGAATACAAAGATTGGATATATAATGAATAATAATAGAGTTAATAATCTGGCACAATAATAATATAATTCTGAAACTTTCTTACTCATGTTCATTGCATAAAGGAAATGCAAAGGTAGGATACTTGCACAATATAAATAATAGATCAGATACTTGTTTAATAATAATTGGAGTAAGTTTAGGAAACTTGCATAACATGATATACATGTTTGCACGAAATAAAAGTAGTGCATAAGGTTTAGATACTTGCCTGAGCCGATTCTTATAATAACACAACTTAGATTAATCTTTTATACAGCGACCTATCAGTAATAAGATCATTCGTTCGATTAGAATAATATATCATAACACAAAATATTGTCTATTGCAGTCAGCACATAACCTAATCACTTCGTCATATATATCTAACAATTATTGATTCACTAACAAACACATATCTAGTCAATTTATCTAAGTCCAGATCAATTTCTAAAATATTTTGGTGTACCGACGGTTTTATCGGGTAAATATCGAGTCTAAGACTCTATCGTGTAGTTCAATATTCGTTTATATATTTTAAATATCAGTCATATTATTTTTCATAGCCTTATAATAATTTTTAAATAATTATTATACTTTATCAAGCATTTTCAAACTCTGAAATCATTATTAAATAATTTAAATATTAACTAATTATATTATCATTAATATTTAATTAATATTAAACTATTAATGAAGCTATTGCCAAAATATTAAAGTTATTTATAATAACTCAAAATATTTTTAAAGTATTAATATTACCCTTAAATGATTTTTAAAACATCAAAAATCATTTTTAAACAATTATCATTAATATTAGAATATTAATTTATTATTTATCAAAATATTAAAAGTCATTAATTATAACTTAAAATATCTTTATTTCATTTATTTCCTTTTTAAATAATTTTTAAATCAATAAAACAATTTTTAAACTATTTATTTAATATACTTATTAAATAAACGTAATATCATTAATATTAAATTATTAATGCAATTTACCTTTAAATATCAAAAGTTATATTTTATAAATTAAAATATTTTAAAACTATTTATTTTATTTAAAGTGAATTTTATAATATAAAAATCATTTTTAATTAATTTATTTAATTTAATCACTAAATAAATTTAATATCAATAATATTTAATAATTAATGAAACTTATCTTAAAATATTAAAAGTTATGTCTTATAACTTAAAATATTACTCCCTCCGTCCCAGGATAAAAGTCCTTATTACTATTTTGGGTTGTCCCATGTTAAATGTCCACTTTCTTTTAATAACCAAACTTTTATACATTTTTTTCTATTATACCCGTAATATTAAATATCTCATACTTTTCTTATTCTAATTCTCTCTCCATATTTAATGACATTAATATGGACAATTTTGTCATTTTATTCCTCTTCTTAATATGCGTGAAAAGTCCACCAGAACTTTTATCTTGGGACGGAGGGAGTATTAAATACTTTATTATTATTTAAAATGATTTTTAATACCATAAAATCATTTTTAATTAATTTATTTAATGCATTTATTAAATAATTTAAATACCAATAATATCAAAATAAATATTAATATTTATGAAAAATATGTCAAATTATTAAAAGTTAATTTTTATAACTTAAAATAATTTTTAAAACTATTTTTGTAATTTTCAGAATTTATTTACTATTTTAAATGATTTTTAGATATTAAATTAATTAATTTTACTCAGTCTGTCGCTAAAGCCCTTTGGCGACAGAATTTGTCGCCTTAGGTGTTCTTGAGAAACCCAGGTGTTCATACTCAGTGTTCAAGCTTGCTTGTTTGACCATCAATCATTCCTTGTGTAATGTGTTTCTGGTCAAGTTAATGGCTAGATATTATAGTACAGATGTAATACTACACAGTTGAACAACAAACATGATAAAAAAAATGCATCATATGCAAGATCTAAGCTCAAGAACAAGCTGTCAGAGCTGTTCTTGACGTTTCTGGGCTGCCCAGAAAAGGATAGTCATGGCCGGTCAACGCCCTTTATGGCCTTAAATCATGAAACCTGTTCAAGGTAAATATTTTCTGCTCGACGGGCTATGTAGACAAACTATCAGAGAACATGTTTCAATACATGATCAAGTCTAACAATACTTAATGAAACCGGGTTAAGCTAGCAAACTTGTTGTCATAGGGTTTCTGGGTATTTCCCAAAAACTCAACAGTTCGACCTATCCCTTTCATGTTCGAATTACCTTATGTTATGGTCATGGTTTATATCGTTTAATGGGTCAAATCTATAGTATACACTACAAGGAACAATAACATATCCTCAAATCATCATAACATCAACACAAACAAGATATATGGGCCGGTCAAAGTACCATCCCAGAACTATTCTTGAACATTTCTGGGTTTCCCAGAAATGTTCTTGAGCAGTTTCGGCTACCAAGTTTGACCATCTCTATATTTAATTCTGTTAATTATATATGTGATACAAAGGCTGTAACATGTAGTATTCATGTAATTCTACAACTACAAAACAACAACATGGCAAAACAAACTTAAACATAGCAAGATCCAAGCCCTGCAAAAACACTGTCAGAGGTTTCTAGGCTGATTCTGGGCTTCAAGAACAGCCAGTCAATGCCGGTCAACCCACTTTGAACTTAAATAACTTTTAATCTACAACAGATATGAACCTGATTCAAGTTCCAAATTTAAGATCTTACAACATACTACAAGATCCAACACTTAAAACACACAAAACAAAACCCTACAGAGATCTACACGGCCTGACATTCACTGTCAGACATCAAAAAAATGTTTTTCCAGAATTTTTAAAACATCAAATCCGAGCCTCTAGATGTTATGGATCTAACATCTAGCAACCCAGATCATCGTTATATACTACATACTACACAAAAAACTAACATCTAACACTTCGATCAAGGTCAGATTTCTTCTAGGGTTCTTACCTCTTTATGAACAAATTCTTGATTCTATACTTCTGATTTGATGTTGGTGTTCGTGGGGCTTGATTGGGGACTGAACTAACACTATAATTTCGTGGGTTTGAGCTTGAGAGAGAATGGCTAAGTGCTTGTGAATAGTTTAGGCCAAAAATGAGAACTTTCTCTTTCTTAAATCTAGCAAATCATGTATGCATGTATGGGATGGCTGATCATGTGATGTGTTATAGATTATAGGCTCATAGGTAGGTCTAGGGTGACTGGCCAGATTTTAGCTAGATCTTGTCTAACAATAATTCAACTAATGGGACAAAATGGCATTTTTGTAATTTCATTTTAATCTCAAGGGTATTCTTGTCCAAGGTTCTTGAGTCTAGGGTTTAATCACTAGATTTTACATTTTAAAGTTTCCCAAATAATTACTAGGGTTTGAAAAATTAAAATTAAAGTGTAATAAAATTTTAATTACACACACTAATTTAAATTTAGGGTTTTTAATAGGAAATTAGTGTTTTTTAATTAGGATTCCTTAATACTATTACGGTTCCCAAATTAACAATTAGGGTTCCTAAATTAACATTTCAATTTACTAAAATAATAATCAGAGTTTATAATTTTAGAAATTAGGGTTTCTAATTTTAAATTAGGGTTTTTAAATATTAATTAGGGTTTTATCTAATTAACATTAATTCTATAATATGCACATAATTCATATAACACAATTACTACACAGTCTCGAACTCATAACCGAGTTTAGCAATTAGGGTTTAATAACACAACATGAGGGTTATGAAATAATTTACCATATCTGACCCACTATTATCAGTCTACGCATTTACAGTACATATTTATAGCACTGAAAAAATTAAAATATAATTAATATTATATTATTATTCTCATCCCTTGATCAATACCCAAATTTAGGGTTTGGATTCCATATCTGGTTTATCTTTCATATATAACATTATTAATTAAGTTAAAATAATTAACATTATAATCTGAACTAAAATTCATATAATAAAATAGTAATTATAATAATTCTAATAATCATTTCATATATTATTTAAATAATATAAAAATCATATTTTTATATAAAATAAATAATAAAGACATTTCTATTATAAAATTAATTATTATAAGTATATACCTTATAATTAGCAATAATTCTAAAATAAAATTGTTTGAAATTATTCATGAAATAAATAATTTTATTTATCACATATATACAAACACATTACTTGACACGTATTTTCATCTTTAAAATTAAAAAAAATTAATATGCAAAATTTCTTATTTATTTATATAGAAAATATTCTGGTTATTACCGTTCAGGTATTAGATAACGAAAGTATTAAATAGTATATGAATTATCAGAAAGCCGTAATAAACGGTAATAAGATTAATGAAAGCCGAATGTGAGTCGATAAAGAATGAATCCTAAGGGATGACATTTAGTTGTCAGAAAGCCATAAGGAATAAGAAATTGACTTAATCGAACATTATAGTTTAATAGTTTGTATAAGTTAAGAGAAGTTAGGTTGTGGTACAATCTTAACTTTGATGGTTGACATATGAGAGCTGGGCTAAACAATTCCTTCAGAGAGCGAAGGTATATACGAAACTGGCAACTGATCTAACTCACTGTGTGGGCAGTGTAGATGAGACGAGAACTTGTTTGTTGGTTGTTTGTGGGAAACCACTCAGAGTACCATATGGACTACTAGTAGAGAAGCGATGTGTGCTGAGTCTTAGAGAATTTATAAAAAGAAGATAAGAATATAAATCATCCAAGATGATGAACGTTTTGAGTAAGACATCTCCGTATGTCATAAAGCCGTAAACTGGTAAAGGAAGTTAGTCACGTAAACTTATATTGCAAGAATGTGAACCCTAAGAAGTAAAGTTAAGCAAACCAATGCGTAAGTTCAATATATAACTAATTGGTGTTTATGTTTTCTCCTTATGTGTTATATAGGAATTGGAATGAACAATTCGGCGTAAGCTATAGCTGTGTGTAAGGAAAGTTTCCTAACTTCATTCATATTACATGAATGCTAGTTTCTTAAACTTCTCAGATGTTGTAATTGAGAAGTTCTGTCTATGTCCGAATGTGCGGTATTTGTACATTGTGGTAGAACGTATGAGGCCTTGAGCCACAATTTGAACACTTCAGTGTTTCTATGATATACATTGTTCTGTGATTGAGATGTTCAGTACAAGTATGTTCTGTTTATACATGAACCGTTATTGTTAAGTCTGTTCAAATGATTCTAGCCAGATAGGATGTGTATGAAAAAGGTAGAAGAATGAAAGTATTTCAAAGTGAAAATGACTGATGTTTTAAGATGAAAGGAATCGAGACTATTCCTATTACTCAAGCTGCTTCATAACCTTTGTTCGGTTATAGAAGTTCTAAAGAAATGTTTTAATTCTAAAGTTGTTTGTTCAACTATTATGACTTGCTGGGCAATTGAATGCTCACACTTGCTTTAAATGAAAAAACAATTTTCAGCGAACAAGGTTAGAAGAACTTAAAGATCCCGTAAAGATCAAGCTGACGGTATCCAGATGAAGTACCATTCAGAAGGTGAACAAGCGAGAAGATCAAGTGAAGACTTGTAATGAAAAAAGATAAAACTGAGCAATAGACTAGTCTAATGAACTATTATGTATCCTTGGTGGCGGATAAAAGTCACTCTTGTAAGATGAAATGAATAATGTATTTATTAATATTTGTAATGAAAATGGTTATAAGGTTTCCAGAACCTGGGATTTGAGAGTGTTTGTCGTTATATTTAGTATATACTGATCTATGTTGGATGAATGATGTACTCGTGACGTACGAAATCTGGGTGTGAAGATAAACCAAATTTCAGGGCGTTACAGCGCGCCCGTGCGAGAACTCGGCTGGACATCATAACACACTGCAAGTCGCGCGCCCGCCCAAGGATTACACTGGGAGAGCGCGCGACCGCGCGCGATGCCTGACTAATGCTGAGCTGTTATTTTAATTTGAAAATTTAAGGGTTGTAAGCTTTTAAAACGATTGATGACTGTTGTCAGACATATCAACTTTGACGATTATTCAGTTTTTACGTAATTTTTACATCGTAACTAGGGTTTACTCTCTGGGAGAGATTCCAACGCAGAAGGAGGCTAAAACTCTACTTTTCTACTTCTTCTTGGGATTTTCTACCAGAGTAGATTATTATTAGTATTTACTGGATTGTTATGTGGATTTGAATATTATTATTTGATTCTATTCAGTAATTGGGTTTGATAGTTCTGTCTTTCATCTTTCAATTAATGATTATTAATCATGTTTAGATTTGATCCCATAATTGTTTTTGGTTTAGTCATGAACTAAACTCCATTATGGGATTCTATCGAATTTTAATATGTAGTTTGATTGCATGCTTGAATGCTGGATTGTTTTACATATCATATGGGATGTCTATCATGATTGTTTTGCATTTATGAATGCTTGATCACCATTCGTTTCAGTACTTGTATGGAATTGACAATGAACATGCAAGTATGGATTGTAATCATGATAGTATACGTATATGGGGCTGTTTTATATGGCTTGTGTATTTCGTGAACCATATAGATATATATTGTTTCACCGTATGAGTTAGGATAAGGGCTTGAACTTAAATTCAATATAGTTGCAATATCACATAGACATATAGTGAATTTGGTTATATTGATGATTACATAGAGTCTATCGTCTTTGGATGTTGTGTAAGTAGGTCTTAGTGCATTGAAAAATGGCTATGACTCTTTTAGTGCTCTTGGCTACTTTCCTGTGATATGTGAACAAGTCATGCACGATAGTGGTGATTAAATGTAAAATTTTAAATTAAGTTAGGATCCAATTATTTCCTGATTTGATTTATTCCGTCGTTATTATTGTTTTAGTCGTTATTTGCAATTCGAGAACAAACCAATAATATTCATTAGTTTGAGCATATAAATATAGTGATTTAGTTAATGCGTAGTGATTTGAATTAAACAAATTTTTCTGTGGGATCGATACTTTACTTGCTCTATATTGCTTGTTGACACATGTATGCTTGAATGAGTTAGAGCTCTTTTGTTAAGACTAAAAAAGAGGCAACAAAGTTAAGTAGAAAATACTTAAAAGAATTGAGAAACAATCTAATAGGTGTATTTTAACAGAAAATTCCTACAAGACGTCAACCCCGATAAAGAACCACTGATGGAGCTACCAATAACGACAATGTTGAGGCAAACCCCGTTCAGCAGCTAGTGACGTTACTAATGGGTGCATTGCAGAATCAAGTTGTGACATTTAAGGACTTCAAGGCGGTTGGACCACCAAAATTCCATGGATCCATGAATCCAGTTGAGGCACAGACCTGGATCATGGAGATAGAGAAAGTTTTTGATGTTGCGAGAGTATGGGAGAATCAGAAGACTGCTTTTGCAACATTAATGTTGAAAGCAGAGGCTAGTTATTGGTGGCAGGCCAATAAAACTCGAGGAGGACAAGGGGTGATGACTTGGGATAGGTTTAAGGAGATATTCTTCGAGACTTATTTCCCAGAGAGTTCGAAGAGTTAGCTGGAGGTGCAGTTTTTAGAACTGAAACAGGGAACAATGACGGTATCGGAGTATGCCGCAAAATTCAACGAGTTGGCGAGGTTTGCGCCATATCAAGTCAGCACAGATGAGCGTAAGGCTAAGAGGTTTGAGAAGGGACTGAAACCCTGGTTGTACAGTAGGGTCTCCCTATTTCAGCTGAAAACATTTACAGCAGTAATGGAGAAGGCAATTCTCGCTGAAGGTGGAGGCAAAGCAGTAACAAAGTTTAATCAAGAACAGAAAAAGAAGAAGAATGAAGTGAAGGTTAAGAATGGTGATGGTGGTGGTAGTGGAAATGATAATAATAATCTGAAGAAAAAATGAAATGGAAATGTGAGTGCTGGAAATCAGCAGGGTAACTACCAGGATAAGAAGTTGGAAGCATGTGCTACATGCGGAAAGTTTCACAAGGGTGTGTGCTTAATGGGGAAATGTGTATGCTTTAACTGTGGCCAAGAAGGTCACATCGCCCCAAATTGCAATCAACCCAAGAAGAACGTTTGCTTAACGTGCGGGTCCAAAGATCACTTTGCTCGTGAGTGCCCTAAGAAGAAAGTTGGGGAGACAAAAGGAAGCAAGGGAGGTAGCAGTGGAGGTACATGGGCCATTGCTAGACCAACGGCATCAAACAAACCCACAGCCAGAACCTTCAACATGAATGTGCAAGATGATGTGTCAGGTATTATTCCAATAAATGATATAGATGCTTATGTATTATTTGATTCGTGTGCTACTTGCTCATTTATATATGATGAATTTGCTAAGAGGTTAGGATTGCCTAGTGAAGAATTGAATTTCCCTTTAAACATAGAAATTGCGAATAAGGAAGTAATTTCTGTTAGGATCGTATACAAGAATTGTAGGGTGAATATTAAAGGGAATATCATGATGGTAGATTTAATCCTGATTAAACTTGGAGAGTTTGATGTTATTTTGGGAATGGAATTGTTGTTCAATTATGGAGCGGTAATTGATTGCCAAAAGAAATGGGTAAACCTTATGACCCCGTCAAAGGTAGTTTTCTATGGTAGCAAATGGCCTAGACATGCGAGATGTCTGACGATTATGCAAGCCAAGAAATTGTTGAGTCAAGGCTGTGTGGGTTATTTAGCTTACATAGTCGACACTCAGAAGAAGAGTGTGAAACTGGAAGAGATACCAGTGGCTAGGGAATTTATAGATTTGTTTTCGAAGGATTTTCCAGGACTTTTGCCTGACAGAGAGATTGAGTTCATGATCGACTTAGCGCCTGAACTGCTCCAATATTGAAGGCCCCGTATAGAATGGCTCCGGTGGAGATGAAAGAACTGATGGTACAACTGCAAGAACTGTTAGATAAGAAGTATATTCAACCAAGCGTGTCACCGTGGGGAGCGTCAGTGTTATTCGTGAAGAAGAAGGATGGGTCGATGCGACTTTGCATTAATTATAGAGAATTAAACAAAGTCACTATTAAGAATAAATATCCGTTGCCAAGAATAGATGACTTGTTTGATCAGTTGAAGGGTGCTAAATATTTCTCAAAAATAGATTTGAGAAGTGGGTATCAGCGATTGAAAGTGAGGAAGGAAGATGTACCGAAGACGACATTCAAAACTCGGTATGGACATTACGAGTTTCTGGTGATGTCTTTTGCTTTGACCAATGCCCCTGCTGCATTCATGGATTTGATGAATAAGGTGTTAAAACCATTCTTAGATAAGTTTGTGGTGGAATTTATCGACGACATCTTGGTATACTCTAAATCTCGAGAAGAACACATGGAATATTTACGTTTGATGTTGGAGACACTAAGAAATGAAAAGTTGTACACGAAATTCTTTAAGTGTCAATTTTAGCTAGATCGTGTATAATTTCTTGGGCATTTGATTGACAAAGATGGGATTTCAGTGGATCCATCAAAAGTTGAAGTTGTAATCAATTGGGAACAACCAAGAACACCTTCGGAGGTGAGGAGTTTCTTGGGATTGGCCGGTCATTATAGACGATTTATTCAAGATTTTTCCAAGATAGCCACTCCATTAACAAATTTGATAAGGAAAGATGTAAAAATTTTTTGGACGGTGAAGTGTGAAGAATGTTTTCAAGATTTGTAGAAGAAGTTTAAGTGTGGCACCTGTGTTGTCATTACCAGATAATACGAGAAACTTTGTGGTGTATAGTGATGCCTCACATAAAAGATTGGGTTATGTTCTTATGCAGAACGACAATGTTATTGCATATGCATCAAGATAACTGAAAGACTACGCGAAAGGGTATCCGACTCATGATTTAGAGTTGGATGCAGTAGTATTTGCTCTGAAGATACGGAGATATTATCTTTATGGAGAAAATTTTGAGATCTACACAGACCATAAGAGTCTGAAGTATCTTTTCACTCAGAAGGACCTGAACATGAATCAAAGAAGATGGATGGAATTGATAAAAGATTACGATTGTGAGATCTTTTATCATCCAGGCAAAGCGAATGTGGTTGCAGATGCTTTAAGCAAAAAAGGCCGAGAAAAGTTGATCCTGATAACCACTCAGGAGGAGCCTATTTCAGCAATGACAAAGCTAGAGTTGGAAATAAAATTTCCAAAAGAATTCGATGAAAAACTATTCGAAATGGAAGCTATTTTAACTTTGGTGAACAAGGTATAAAAGGCTCAAATACAAGATGAAGAATGTGGGAAAATCAAAGAGAAAGTGGCTGAGAATAGTGATGCGAAATACAATATCGATATCGAAGGGTTACTGAGATTCGAGGGAAGAATCTGGGTTCTAGCAGTACCAGATATTAAAGAAGAAATCTTGACCAAAGCTCATAATTCAAGATACTTGATTCATCCAAGAAGTATGAAGATGTATCAAGATTTACGACGTCATTTTTGGTGGCCAAACATGAAAAGAGATGTCGCAGAATGTGTCGCGAAATGCTTGACATGTCAAAGAGTCAAGGTCGAGCATCAAAGACCAAGCGGATTACTTCAACCGTTGGAAATACCAGAATGGAAGTGGGAACACATCACAATGGATTTTGTGGTGGGTCTTCCAACTACTCAGAATGGATGCGATGTGATTTAGGTGATAGTGGATAGATTGACAAAATCATCACACTTTTTGCCAATAAAGATTAGGTTCAATCTTGATCAGTTGGCAAGGTTGTACGTTAAAGAGACCATTTTGAGACATGGAGTTCCAGTGTCAATTGTGTCAGATAGAGATTCGCGATTCACGTTAAACTTCTGGAAGAGACTACAAGAATGTATGGGAACACAATTAAGAATGTGTACGGCTTATCAGCTGCAAACAGATGGCCAAAGCGAACGAACAATCCAGACATTGGAAGATATGCTTAGGGCATGCATCATGGATTTCAAAAGGAGCTGGGATGAACATTTACCATTGGTAGAATTAGCTTACAATAACAGTTACCACGCGAGCATCGGCATGCCGCCTTACGAAGCATTATACGGCAAAAAGTGCAGAACTCCACTGTGCTGGGATGAAGTCGGTGAACGCCAATTGTTAGGACTGAAACAGAGATCAACAAACTACTGAGGTTGTCAAACTCATTAGAACAAGATTGGTATCTGCTCAAGACAGACAGAAGAAATATGTTGATCAACACAGACAAGATCGTGTATTCGACGTAGGAAATTATGTGTTCTTAAAAGTTTCTCCTTGGAAGGGGAAAATTCATTTCGGTAAAAAGGGAAAGCTAAGCCCGGGGTTTATTGGACCCTTTGAAGTGCTACGAAGAGTTGGAGAAGTGGCTTACGAGGTAGCTCTACCTCCAGAGTTGGAAAATGTTTATAATGTTTTTAATGTTTCGGTATTACGACCGTATAAACCCGATTACAAGAACGTGATCGAGTACGAACCATTGCAGTTTGATAAAGACTTGTCTTATGAAGATATTCCTATCCAGATAGTTAACAAGAAAGAACAACTGCTTAGGAATAAAGTTATACCTTCTGTGAAGGTGATATGGAGGAACCACAATGCTGAAGAAGCTACGTGGGAACTCGAAGATAAAATGATGAAAGATTATCCTGAGTTATTTGTTTAATCTATGTCTTCAATTCTGGGGACAGAATCTTTGTAAGTAGGGAAGAATGTGACGAATGATTTGTTTGAATTGTGATTCTGGGGACATAATTCTTGTAAGGAAGGAAGGATGTAACAATCCAGAATTTTAATTATAATTTTTAAATATTTATTGAATTATATAAATATTTAATGGATGTGTTTATTGTTGAATAAACATTTGTTTAAATTGATTTGATTTGATTTGATTTGGTTAATTATTTGTTAAATAAATAATAAATGAGTTAAGGAAATTAATTATTATGATATAACATTCTAATTTATTATTGTTGAATAAACATTTGTTTAAATTGATTTGATTTGGTTAATTATTTGTTAAATAAATAATTAATGAGTTAAGAAAATTAATTATTATGAGATAACATTCTAATTTAAATTAATAAATTAAGTTAGAGATTTTTTAATGATTAAATGAATGATTATAATGATATTTTAATTTGATGTGTTAATTTATTAAATAGAATTATAATTATAAAGAAAATTATAATTTTGTTGTGTTGATTTATGTGGTAAATTTATTCAATAAATTGTTATTAGAATTAATTAAATTAAGTATGACCATAAACTATATTATAAAGGGTTTATTAAAATAAATTAAAGGAGTTTAATTTAGTTTTGCCAAACAAGGCTTAAATATATTAAGTCTTTAATTTTTAAAGAGTTTTGCCAAACGGAGCCTTATGGCTTTTGGATTTTTTTGAATTTTGAATTATTAATATTATAAATTAAATAAATAAAATATAAATAATATATATTAATTTTTGGTAACCGATAACTTATTAGTATATTTATTATAACATCAGTTTTTAAAACATTTGAAAATTGTGCGTTGGTTTTGTTTTAATTTTACGTATAATGTATTTGGTCTAAACCTAAGCCTAAGAAGAAGTTACAGAGAAAAGAAAAGAAAGAGTTTTTCAGAGGTTTGAGAGAGTCTGACAGAGAGAATCAAGAGAGAGTTCATGAGTCTTTCAAACAATTATCGGTGGTGAACAAGGATTAAGCAAGAGAATGTATATTACATAACTTTTATATTATATATATGTTTTACGCCATAATTTTCTTGAGTTTCAATGTGTATCTGTTCTTTACAAATTCTTTGTGAAGTTCAAATTCTCTTGAATTGTTGTATAAACTGAATAATTGCAATTGTAGGTAATTGTTATGCTAGAGTTTATGTTTAGATAAGGGATTGTATGCTAGTTTCGTTTAAAAAGGAAGAAACTGTTTACAGTAAATATATGTATGAAAATGGCTGGTAAAAATACCAAAATGGATATAATGTAATTGTCTGTAATTGTTTGTTTGTGAACTAATGGTGAAATTAAACAATGAATATATTAATTTGGTAATGAACGAAGAGAATATTGTTAGAATGGACTAACTTTGTGTATAAATTGGGATTACATTGTTAGTTTGTCAAAAATGGAGTTTTGGTTGAAAACATGACATTCAAGGATTTAAGTTTTCTAAAATTGTTGTTTATTTGTTTTAAATTGGTATATGTATGATGGGTAAAGGTTATGTGTAATTTACATAAGTTATACGTGTTAATTTAGCTGCTAAAAAACTCTTAAACAGACAAAAATTAACTTTGTTCTGTTCTTCGTGCTCGGTTCTGTAAGTTTCGGTGCCTTAGCGCCAAAGTCAGAGCCGCAGCCCAAAACCTCGCACCGCAGCGACAACTTCGCGCCGCAGCACCACTGTCTAGTTTAGACACCGCGCTGCTGTGCCAAAACCGCACCGCAACGTTGATTAACAGAATATCCAGAAATGACCTTTGTTTTGTACAAATTCTATAATTGTTGATGTAATGCAATACTATGATTGTTAAAAATGTGATTGTATTATTGTGGTATTATAGTGCTATGAATGAGTATATTATTAATACCTAACGAGTGTTATTATTATTTTATTGTTGTACCTTGATTATATGGTTAAACATCAAACTATACATGAAATAGATACTTATTATTGGTAGTGGCTAATTGTGTCCTAATGGCATATGATTAGGATATTGAGAATCGAATTGTTACAGTTTAGCTTACTTGCAAGGCAAGTTTCTTACTCTACCTTGGTTACAATTATACAAGTTTTCTAACTCTACATTTTCGTTGAGCAAGCTTCTTGTATCTAGTTTGTTTATGATGATGCAAGTTTTCTAAACCTTATTTTGATATTGAGCAAGTTATTCTTGTCTTTAACTTGTTATTTTTCATGCAAGTTATATATTCTGATTTACTAATGTTGAACAAGTTTTATCGTTCAATCTACTATTTGTTATGCATGCTTAGTACTCAATTCTAAATAACATTGGCTTAATATTTTCCAAGCAAGGTATGTTATAATTATTCAATGTTTATGCTTTTAGATTATTCCTAAAGCATGACCTTAGTATACAATGTTGATTCCGTTATGATTGATTCCATAACATAATGTTACTACCTTTTTATTCAACTACTCCGTATTTGATGTTCGTTGAATTCCAAATTACCTTGAAACTTATCCAAACCAAACTTACTTTGGTGCGGACATGTATTCTAAATGCTGAGATGAACAACCCTATTATTAGTGGATAATTTACGCATAGCGTTGAAATGTTTGTGCACAATACATTGAATGAAGGGCTGATCCCCCTAAGTACAAGGAGTCCCTATAGTCTTATGACTGTTAAAATTTAAGTTGAAAGATTACTTATAACTATGGACATAGTTCGTGGTCTTATGACCCTCAGATATATGATTCAGATTTTGATTATCATTGGTAGAACCTATTGTTCAGTTCTATTGAAAAGAAATTCCAGAAAGAAGAGAAATGTGAAACTCTTAGAAGAGGATGAGGTGAGGAATATGATGGTCTTTGAAAGATCTTTAGAGAAAGAATTGGGTTGCAGAACCTAATGAATAAATAGATAGTAACATAAAAATCTATCTTGTGAAAGTCAATCTATGACTATGATGATTGAACTATGAATGTTAATTGAGCAAGGAACCCAATTTTTATAGTTGTTATGTGAACAACAACATCTATGCTATGTTTGTTTATGATTATTCTTGTATGTTGAGGATGTTATTATGTGCTACGTGATGCATGAAAATTGTTAGATTTTGCTGAGCTGTCGAGCTCATTCTTGTAAATAACCATTTTTGTAGATTCAAGAATTGAAGGTAACGCTATGTGCTACTTGATTGTTATGGATCAAAAGTGATATATGAATATTTAATATCCTAGCTAAGTTGTTATTCTTGTAAACCATGTCTAATGTTTCGGTAAATGTATTAATGTTGTATTGTTATATCGTTTTGCGATGTAAACTCTTGTAGTATTAAAATGATTCTGAGATATTTAGATGTAAAGGTTGAAAGTTTTGGGAACGAGAATAGTTTGTAATAGAAAATTTTAATTATTCCGCAAATTTCAATGGTTGTATTATCATTTAATGATGTAAAATTAGAGGTTGAATATTTTATTAACGACTGAAATTGAGAATTAAATTGTATAAAATTTTGGGTCGTTACATAATCTTGTTGGCATTTTGTTGTTAGACTTTATTTTTATTAATGTAATGAAGTTATTTAATTTTCCGCATATGAATGTTTGTGTTTAAAGGTTAGATAACCTAGGAGATTTTTATTAATATAATCCTTTAATGGGAATGTTTATTATCTAATTTTATTATGATTGGGTAGTTAGATATGAATGTTGTTATTATCAAGTGAACACCAAATCTTGAGGTAATGAAGTACGCGGATTTGGGGGTGTCAAATGTATAATACGTTATAAGGCTTTAAGCTAAATGTATTGGACTTGTAGGATTTGGTAGTAATTATACAAGCCCAAGTGTAGAATTGGTTAAAATCCAATTGGAATTAATGTACAAGCCCAATGTTTGTTAAATGCAAGCCCAAAGCATAAGTTAAGTTAATTAAACCTAAAGCCCAAAGTAAGAATCGGATCCGTGGATTGATCCAATGGGTAAGAATGACCCATGGGGCAACCCATATGGGCCCCATGATCACAAGGCACCATCTTGGTTACCAAGTAAAGTGGTTTTATTTGGTGACCAAGAGATGAATAGTAAGGAGGTGGCAAAGGAGGTGGCAAAGGAGGTGGAGTGGTTTATTGTCTAGAAAACCCTCGCTTTGTGTTTTCTATAAATAGAAGAAGCTTGCTAGTTCATTTACTTATTAAATTTTCCACCAACAACTAAAGTGCTTATTTGTTAGAGAGAAAAAGTTAGAAAAGCTAGACTTTGTTAGTTCAAGAAGCAAGAAGTAAGAACAAGAAAGAACAAAGTTTGATCCTCAAAGGTAATGATCCTAGACTATTAATCTTCCATCTCTTCAATTGTAGGTTAATAGATAAGTGTTGATTGGTAGAACATGTATGATAAGAAGTGATGAGAATGACTAATCAAAGGACTTAAGCCTTAATAAGTCATGAATAAGTAATTCATACTTATATAAGTAATGAACTCATGAAGAACATGTAAGTACATTTCATGTGTATAATATGTTTGGTTGGGATGTTAGTATGATGAAATGAATCCATTTGAAATGATGTACAAATTTTAAGTAACGAAGTTATGGCGGAATTTACGAGATTAGACGATAATCGTCGAAATTGTGAAATTCTCAGAATGGAAGTCAAAAGTTTACATTGAACTCGGAAACATTAGTTTTCGATGGATATTAGTCTCAATTGGAATTTATGAGTTGCGGACTCGGAAATGACCAAATTCCGACTTAGAACAAAGAAACGAGCTTTAAACATTCACGAACATTTATCGTTTTTGTAATAATGAACTAATCGGTGAATTTCGAGTTAAAAGATTTGAAAATGAAATGTTTTCTAATGACATTGTAGAGCACATGATTTTGTGAGCTAATGGTTTTGGAACGAGCCAATTCAGACTTATAACGAATGAGTTATGAGCCCAGGAAACTCACAAAGAGAAATCAAACTGTCAACTGTCTATGGCACAGGGCCGGCGCCGCGCCGCGGCCTAAGGCTTAAAAAGTTGTGCCACAGCGCCAGGCCAAGCCCAAACCCACTGAAGAATGGCGCCGCAGTGCGGCTAAGTGTACTGGGGATGGCACCGCAGCGCCAAGTCCGGCCATTAGTTACTGAAGTTTCGCGTCGCAGCGTGAGACTTATAAAGGGAAGCTGGCATCGTAGCGCTAGCACCAGACAAGACCTAGAAATGAATGTTTTTGAATATGAAAGGAAAGAGCTAATTGATTAATGATAATCCATACTAAACCTAAAGTAACATCAATTAAGATGATGAAAACCTTAAGTTATCAACTAAAGGATGAAGATAACTTACTCGAACGTGAACGTAAGAACAAGGTAATGCGATAAACTTGAACCAATGTTAAACAAATCTAAATGAACGATTAGATTGAGAAGAAGGGTAAGATATGTTAGAAACCATACATGTCTGACTATGACCTAACGTGGTATGTTACATGATTATGTATTGTAGATACTTTAAAGACTCAAAGGAAAAGTATTAAAACAGTAGCAGACGTTAAACGCAAGTATTCTGACCCTTGTCTGAATTTTTGGATAAGCTTTGTAATTCATGTACCTTACGCATGAATTGATGTATAATGAAGTAGAAGCCAATTCCTTCAGCTAGACTTAAGATATTTTATGGATTTATTATAATCTATTGAACTATTTTCAATGTTGTTAAGTTTTGCCAAGCTATTTGGTGTGGTTTTCAAAAGAAGACTGAGTATGCATGAATAAATGTTTTGTCGTCAAACGACAGGCACGTGAGGTTACCAAACCTTAAACGTAAATACGTTTAAAGAAAGTAGTGTTGTACAACATAGAGTATTATAGGTTGATCACCTAGACGTGTTCGTAAGATACGCCAGACTTACAGATTTGGTGTCGGGTTGTCCTTTTTAAAGAAAGAATGAAATGCTCAAGGTCTTGGACCGATATTGATGGTTAATGAATATTTTTCATTGTGAAATATTTTAAAGAAAAGAGAAGTGCTATTTTGAATTATCGATAGTACTTCATAACTATTGTTCAGTTATTGAAGATATACGATTTATATGTTTCAAGCATATTGTTAAATAAAATTGTCATACTTGTTGAGCCAGTTATGCTCATTTTTGCTTGAACCATATGAATGAAGCTAAGAACGAGCGGCTCGAAGCATCTAGTAAAGATAAAGGGAAGGCTAAGGTGAATTAGTAGATTTTCCTTTATAATAGTATAGTCGACATGTTGTAATTATTTGATATTATGACAAGCAAACATGTAATGGTTATAAAGAACCTGGGAATAGTAATATTGTTTTGGAATATATAGAAGACATTTTCACTCTATTAAAGTATTTCAATTGAATGAATATGTGAACTATAGCACCGTGTAGCACTAATTGTCGGGTTGGAAGATACCCGGATTTGGGGGCGTCACATTTGTCATATGCTAAGTCATTAGCAATACAAAAGAAATGAGAAAAGTATTTGAAATTAAAAAGGGTCTATTCAACCCCCCCTTCTAGATCTATTGTGTGCCTACTGTGAACTAACATAACCATTACTTGTTCATATACTTAATTCATCACTTAAGTCAAGCATTGAAGCTTAAGACATTCATACACATATGCTTTAAGGTTTAGATTACCATTAAAACAGTTTGGCAACACTGCCCTACAGTGCAGCTACGCTGCAGTTTGGCCTAGGATGGGGGCAGCTGCGCCGTCCCCTAGCCAGACAAAAATTGAATATTCAGTTCTCAGTTTATACTTCATGTATGAATGTTAAAAACATAATATGTACACGCGTTAAAAGGTCATTGATCAAAGTTTAGAACCTCTTGTTTTTACTCAAAGTCGTTTTCACACTTTATGGCTTTATTTGATAATTTCCAACAAGGATAAATAGGTTCATGCATAAAGAATGAACTACATTAACCATTTCGTCATGTAAGGATGTTAGACACCTACAACGTGTATGCTCCCATTTAATCAACTCATTTAATCATAGTTAGTAGTTCATCATTTGAGAACTCATTACAATTCATACTTGAACGACTTATGTGGTGTCTAACTAGATGACCGCACATGTAGGCCATGTTTAGTGACTTAAAAGATACTAGCATGCCATCCTACAAGTTCAAAGGGTGGGCAACACAATGCTCATAGGTATTAGTTTGCAAGGCGTTCAAGTTCATTTTTAAAATTCATTCTTGGCCAAGTTAAAGAAATTAGGTGCAAATTTAAATCTTATTTCATAGCTAACTAAGCCATGTATGTATGTTATCACATTTAGAACTTTAAGTACACAAGTTACTTTAAGTTCGTTCTCAAAGTTGTAAGTTTTCTTTAGAAATCATTTTCAACTAAGCTATTGTAAGTTGATAATAAGTAAAGCAAATTTAAATCACTTCTCATGCTTAGGTATACTCATAACTCAACAATATTTATGTGTTAAAATGTTAGAACTTTAAAGACTAAAGGTTCGTCAATATTCGTTTTCAAAACTCCAAGTTTTTTTAAAAAACACATCCTAAATCATGTTAAAACATTCCATTATGAGTAAGGTAATCTTATATGTCATGTCTATTATCATGCATATTTATGTTTTATAACTTAGAATAACATATTCCATCGTCGGGAGCACTACACTTGCGTATGTGCACGTTTGATGCCCTCTGATTGCCTTTAAATACGTAGTAGTAACAAAGATGGACATTGTTACCCCTCTTAACGACTTTAAATCAAAAACCTTAAATAATGAACGTTGTAGGTCTACTCGTTATCTTTTCGAATCATCCTGAATCTCCTCAATCGAAGTTTGTATGAAGAAGTAATGCCTAATTTACTATAGCAAGTCAAAACAGTCCTACCAGTCACTGTGTTCGGCACAGCTGCACCCAAAATGACCTTGGGGGCAGCACAGCTGCGCCCCATGATGCAGAAGGTGCCTACAGACTTTGATCTTCGTGATTTATCATACCAATACTCCTTCCGATTTTCATAACGTGAGTTATACACATCCAAATTTGTCCATTTTTGATTCTATGGATTTGTAACTCATAAAACTACAACAAACCAAATAATCAACAATTAACATAAACATTAATTAACCCAAATATTAATCCAAAACTCATGTTCATACTAAATTTTCTTATTTTGACAAATTTAGCAAATTCATTCACTACGAATTCGTTTTTAAACCAAATTGGTCCGTTTAACTTCCGTTGTTTTCGCATTTGATTGTATTATCAATATCTAACAAAAATTCATGGATTATAACCATCCTTAGGCATTAATTTTGTGACTCAAAAGCAACTATTTCTTGTTATTACTAAGAAATTACAAAACTTAGAACTCAAGAGCATATATATTAGAATTATTACCTCTTGATTGATAGAATTTGCTATCCATAGCTCTCATTGCTCTCAATTCTCCTAACTCTCTATAGCTCACTTCTCAAACAACTTAAATAAATGGGAAATGAGAAAAAGGAGACTCCATTTATAGAGGAATCAATACCCAAACAATAGGTTTGCCCAATAATTTAAACCAAGAGGAAGAAGAAGAGTCCAGTGGATTGAGAAGAGTTGGTTACCAACTCCACCTTCCTCCATCATTAGCAGCTATCATCAGCTCTACTACTTAGTGAAGAAGGAATAGGATAGGCTAATGGCCTATTCATACGAAAGTTATAATGAGAGACACTAATATTGGGACAAGCTTCTAAATCCTCAGCATTTTGGTTAATAATGCTTAGTTTGGTTTCTTTAATTCCCAAAATGAAATTTTAATGCAAAATTGTTACTATAATATGAAAATTAGAGATCTAATATATACCCATATCATATAATCCATATACATTTGGGTTAGTCCAAATAATATTTTAATTGGGCTAAATATAATTTAGTTGAGTACTTTCAACCCATTACTTCATATCACACATAAATATCATAATGATTATTATCAATCATCTATTATCATTCCATTAATTCTCTTTTAATAATTTCAGTTAAACCTCCAGTTTGGTTTAATTTTAATACTCAGGCCACATAAGGCTCATTTATCTCATTTACTGGAGTTATATAACTCAAGCTCATTATCTCTACAATAAAATATTAGGGGTCTAGTCCACGTTTGGCTTTTTCCCAATTTCACATTATATTAATATATATTTAATATAAAGTTTGTGTGACATACTTTACCTTAATACCATATTATTTAACCACCTTGATTAATTATACTTTATGAAATTGTAATCATGACATCATAATCTAAAATAATCATTTTTCTTTAAAATAATTAGTATGTACAATACCATTATAACTCCTCAATTTCTTTTCTTCCATTAATTGTTCCAAAATAATTTTCTTTAACCTACACATTAAGTATTAACTTAATTCATCAATCTCTAACCAATAATTACTTATAACTATATTGGTTCTCTTCTTTTATTAATCACTTATCTTTCAAATATTAACCCTTTTTAAATATTTACAATACTATGTAATATATTAAAAATATCAAATATTAATTAACATATTTCTTTCATCCTCTTATGCTAAACATTATATTAATTGACCATCTTATACAAGTGAACTAACCCTTTTCATTCAATTTATTATCACGCCACTGCCACACAAGGCTTATAATTATAATATTCCATAATATCACTTAATTAACCAATATTTATTTCGGGTTAATTAATTAACATGTATTCAAATCATGTTTTTGCTAACTTTAATCCATTCATGGACAACTTAATCACCAACTAAGATTTTTATTACACATATGAGTCATTAGTATTTATTTCTTGAAATTTAAATTCCACAACTTACTCAGAACTTCCTACAGACCGGCGCAGCTGCGCTGGTCATAGGCTTGGAAATGGCGCAGCTGCGCCATACCATGTTCAGACACAACAAGTTTCTATTTTAGCATAGATAGAATCTAGATTCCTAAATACCTTGCACATCCTTCTTAAGTGTTAACTCTTCTAACATCAATCTCCTCTTTGATTTCACATAATCGGTTACTACTTTCCTTAACAATTTAAGGATCACGCTTCAAGTTTCAAACCTCTATTTTTCCTTGATAGTTTGACCAACTATAAAGATCTCATATATATATATATATATATCTAATTTCTTTCCATAATTCAAGATATATATAACACATACATACATTCCTTTAATCTTCACTTCTCGTCGTGTATCAAATTACTTAATAATTTTCTAACCAATTTTTATTTAAAGGTATATCGATTTTCTTCTCTCGTCAACAACGTACATATATACAAGTCTAAACCTAGCACACATCAAGTCTTTAATAGTATTCAATATAATATATTGAGTAGTTTTCCACAAACAACCAACAAATTAGTTTCCGTCTCGTCTAAACTGTTTTCACATTGAGTTAGATCGGTTAATCATTCGTACATACCGTGTAAAGACCCCAAATCTGGATACTTGAAACCCGAATTCGGTGCTTCACGATACTATTTCTATGAGTGGAATAATACTAATAATAATAACAATAATATAGATTTATCAAATTTAAGTTACATATTATCAGAGTTTCCCAAATCCCAAGTACGAAACCTTTAACATTCATTACATGATAATAATAATATTTATCATCCATATCCTAATAAAGTTAAACTATTACAGAAGATAACATAAAAAGTGATTCAACAACTTTCCCCTTCCCCTTGATCTTGGTAGATACTTCGAGTCGTTCACACTTAGCTGAAAATATTTAAATTAAGCAAGGATGAGCATTTGAGTGCCCAACAAGTATTATATATATATATATATATATATATATATATAAGCTGAAAGAATTTAAATGTTTTCTTTATAATATTCTTCTATAACTAGTCAATAGTTGTGAAGTAATCTGTACCAATAATCATAACATAACAACTCTCTTTCAAATTTTTTTGAAACTGTGTATTGACTATACATGGGGTTTCTGTGACATATTATGAACATTGTTTTCATTTTCGAAAGGGTTTAAACAGAAATTCATTTGTAAACCGGCCATTGCTTACGGGCCTGAGGGTGTACAGTCCATGGGCCCTGTATTGATCAATACTACATTACTAGAACGATATTATCGTTCATCCTTTGTCCGCCGTAGCGCATAAAAATTTTCCCATTATCGGGATGTTCATACCTGTCGGGTTTTCATAACAAAGGTCTTATATATTTCAACATATATATATATATATATATATATATATATATATATATATATATATATCAAAGGTGTATCAACATGTGATTAAATACAATGATTATCCAAGTGAGGACACTTGTATAATCATTTATAGAAATTAACGAACAGAATATATAGCTAAATTATCATATACTAACATGTTGATAATCAATGGGTGTATATAATATAGGTTTAACAATCTGTACAGTAATAATATAATTTTGAAACATTCTTACTCTTGTCCATTGCATAAAGAAAATGCAAATGTAGGATACTTGCCTGATGCGCTGCTTACAATTACGCAACTTAGATTTATCTTTTCTATCACGACCTATAATTAATCAAATCATTCTAACGATTAGAATTAAACATTATAACACATAATACTGCTTATTGCAGTCAGCACATAACCTAATCACATTGTCACACATGTTTCACAGTTATAGAATCATAAACAACCATTCATACAGTCAAAGTATCTAAGTTCAGATCAATTTCTGAAACATGTCGGTCTACTGACAACTTTATCGGGTAAAAATCGAGTCTAAGACTCTATCCCGAAGTTCAATATCCAAATAGTTAACTTAAACATCAGTCATACTATTTTTCATGGCCTTATAATAATTATAAAATATTTATTACCATTTTCCATAATTTTTGAAATATCAGAATCATTATTAAATGATTTAAATACTAATCAATTCTATTATCATTAACATTTAATAGATTAATGAAACCATTGCCAAAAGGTTAAAGTTATTTATAATAACTAAAAATACTTTTAAAGTATTAACATTACCCGAAAATGATTTTTAAAACATTTAAAATTATTATTAAATAATTACCATTAATATTTAAATATTAATGAACTATTATCTAAATATTAAAAGTTATTAATTATAACTTTTAATATTTTTAAATTCATTTATATCCCTTTTAAATGATTTTTAAATAAATAAAACCATTTTAAAACTATTTATTTAATAAATTTAATATCATTTATATTAACTTAATATCATTAATAATAAATTAATAATGAAATTATCCTTTAAATATTAAAAGTTATGTTTTATAACTTAAAATAACTTTAAACACTTTATTTTCATTTAAAATGATTATTATAATATTAAAAATCATTTTTTAAACTAAATTATTTAATATAATTATTAAATAACTTTAATATCATTAATAATAATTAATTAATGAAATTTACCTTTAAATATTAAAAGTTATATTTTATAAATTAAAATATTCTTAAATACCTTATTATTTTTTAAAATGATTTTTAAAATAATAAAATCATTTTGAAAATAATAAAATCATTTTTAATTTAATTATTTAATTCATTTAACAAATAACTTAATTATCATTAATATTAACTTATTAATGAAAATTATCAAATAATATTTAAAGTTATTAAAAATAACTTAAAATATTTTCTTATATCATAATATAATTTTAAATGATTTTTCATGAATTAAAATCATTATTCAATAATTTATTTAATATTCTAATTACATAAATTAAATACTTTTAATATTCCAAAAATATTAAACATTTATGAAATATATTTAAAATAATTAAAAACTAATTTTTGGAATTTAAAATAATTTTTAATAATTTATTTTGTATTTTTAATAATTAAAAACTATTTTTCTATTTATTTCCTATTTTTAAGTAATTTCCAGAAAATATAGAAATAAAAAATAATAGAAACCGTCGCTGTAGGTCTTTAGCGACAAAAAAACGTCGCTGTTGGTGTTCTTGAGCCTCAAGAACACTAACAGCTCAGTGGTTAAGGGGTCACGTTTGACCGACTATAATTTCATTTATAGATCGTTTCTGTCCAATATAAAACCTAATTATTGTAGGTTTGATGTAACTATACAAGTTTCATAACTTAATATGATCAAAGAACAACATAACAAGTCGATCTATGCCAGCAAAGTAGCTGTCAGACGGTTTCTGAGTTTTCCCAGAAACCCAGGTGTCGACTGGGCACTTTCATGCTCAAATTAATAGTAGTTATGATCATGGTTCATGCGATTTGAAGGTTTAAATCTGTAGTACTCGTGTCAAGGAACAACACTACATCAACAGATAAGCTTAACATTAACAGATTTACAAGATCTAACTCGGTCAAACCCTGTCAGAAATAAGACCAACAATTTTCTGGAAATTTCCCAGAAACAGAATTCGTGATCAAGGGACTAGGTTTGACCACATGTTACGTTCGATTTATTGAAGCATTAAGATATCTAGAGGCACTTAGCTATAGTCCAGATAACAGGCTACAACTTTAATCAATAACAACATCAAACAATCATTAAATCTGTCAGATCAAAGCCGTTCATCATGCTTTCAGATGCTAAAAAATTTCTGGGTTTACCCAGATTTGTTCCTGGTCATGGTCGGTCAACGACCTTTGACCATCAATATCTTTTGATCTAGACATCCAATGACAGTGAATCCACTTTCAGATTAAAGATATCATACAAGGCTACAAATGTAAACACTTAAACAACAAAAACAATAAACACACAACGATCTACAGCCCCTGACATTTGATGTCAGACAACAGAAATACATTTTCCAGATTTTTGAAAATCATTGATTTGAGTATTTAGATGTTATGGACTTGCAATATACCAACCCAAATTATTAATTTAGACTACAAACAACATATTACAACATCAATTCACAAGATCTAACAACAACTTTTGGACAGAAATTCAAGGTATGGTTTTATAGCTTTCTTGGTTTGATTTCTGATTTTTGGCTATTGATGTTGTTATGATAAACGTGGGGCTGGATTTTGGGACTGATTTGCTTGATATTTTTGGAGGTTTTAGTGAGAGAGAGGATTGGTTGAGTATTGGACAAATGTTAGTGAACAAAATAAAATAATTCTCTCTCCAATCTATATATAAACAATTTAGATGCATGTATTGGTCATTCTAGAGGCTGATTGCTGGTAAAATCGTGCATGTGGAGTTGTTGGGAGTTGTTGAGCTACTAAAGTATTGACCAAACTTACAAGTTAGCTCAAATAATGCACTAGGGGCAAAATAGTCTTTTGATAATTCCATTTAATGGAAAAATTATCATCTTGACAAACCCTTAGGGTTTGACCCTTAGGGTTCAACCCTAAGGTTTAGCATATAGCATAAATTAATTTTAGCAACTAGGGTTTAGAAATGAAATAAAATAATTTTAGTTTTTAAAATTTTGAAAAAAAATAACTTGTTAATTAAATTAAGTTTGTAATTATCTTATACAGGGACATTAGGGTATTAATACCACTAATCAAAATTAACCTTGCCAATTATAGCAGTTAAGGTTTATAATACCAAAAACTAGGGTTTCTAAAAATTAAATTAGGGTTCTAAGTTTTAGGATTTTAATTTACTAATTAAGTTTATTTTAATTAGCAATTATAGTCTATCACACGTGTTATTAATCACAGTAACACAATTTTTGACAGATCAAATCTCCGGTCTAAGTTTTCGGATTAGGGTTTAATAAAAATTCAAATATAATTAGGGTTTATAATTACAAAATAGGGTTACTAATTTAGAGTTTAGGGTTTATAATATAGAAAAATAATAAGGATTTTGAATAATTACGATTCTCCCTAATTAGGGTTAATACATATAACACCAATCATAAATCACCTTAACCTGATTACATAATAGTCTTAAGCCGGCATTCGGCTTTAACTTAGGGTTTAACAGCTTAAACTAGGGTTTTGGCATTTTACACAATATTTAACCAATACTATAAGTCCACGTATATACAGTATATATTTATAGCACTGAAAAATTAAAATATAATTAGTATTATATTATTATTATCATTATTCCTTAATCCAGCACCGGAATTAGGGTTTATCAGACTAGTATTAGGGTTTATAAAAATATTATTAGGTTTTAGTCGTAATACAATAAAACTGTTCCACATATTAACAATACACGCATAACCATACTTATCTATAATGCTGACAAATAATAGTATAATATTATTATTCTCATTCCTTGATCAAAATCCAAAATTAGGGTTTGGATTCCATATCTGATTTTATCTGCCATAATTAACCTTATAATTAAGTAGAAAAAATCTACTTAATATCTTGAACAAAATTCATATAATAAAATAAGTATTATAAAAATTCTATATTCATATCATATATTATTCAATTAATATAATTATCATATTTTCATGGAAAATAAACATTAAAAACATTTTTACTATAAATCTAATTAGTATTAGAATATAATTTATAATGAGCAATAATTCTAAAATAAAATTATTCATAACCATTCATGTAATAAATATATTTTATATTCATCACATAAACACATACATAATACCTTTCACGCATTCTTACCTTTAAAATAGATAATTATTCTAAAATTATTTCTTATATTATTTAAATAATATAAGATTATATATTCCTTGAAAAATAATTAATAAAACATTTCCAATATGGAATTAATTAGTATAAAAATATAATTGATAATAATCAATAATTCTAAAATAAATTTATTTGCAATACTTAATGTAATAAATAAATTTTATTTATCACACCTATAAATATATATTACACATTACCTTGGCACATACCATTCATATTTATTTTTTAAAAAAAAATTATACGCAAAATTTATGATTTATTTATATAGAAAATATCAGGTTGTCACATACCACCGCTCTATGAAGGAATCGTTTAGCCCAGCTCCTATACATCCACCATTAAAGGTATGGTTTCACTGACTTAGACTTGATACTTGTAACGACCCCAAAATTCATACCATTTAAATCTCGACTTCGGTCGTTAACCATACATTAAATCTCTAATTTTACATCATTATTCGATATTAAAAAATACTAAAATTGCGGAATATTTAAAACGTTTATACATTTCCTTCTTTCTTGCCCTGAATCGCAACCTTTAGATTACATCTCTTTGATTCAATCTTATATCATGAATCATTACAACAAAATTACTATACAAAGTCTTACATCATAACTAAATATCCATATACATTGGATAGCTCAACTTACAATTCAACAACATGTTACGTTCAAAATATGAAATACATTTCTCATAAAACACAAGTAATCTTCATAAATATAGATCTCTATAACTCACTTAGCATATATCTTTACCTTAAAATCTTGACTTGCAAAAGTGGTTATTTGCAAGAGTGAGCTCGACAGCCCAGCAAAGTCTAACAATTTTTATGCATCACATAGCACATAATAACATGCTCGATATACATCTCATTAAAGTAACATGGCATACATGCTTTTAATTCACATAGCAACTATAAAGATTGAGTTCCTTACTCAATCATCATTACTTAGCCAAAATAATGCAGTCATATATCGACTTTAACATTTCATGATTTTAACATGCATAACATATCATGCCATTTAAAATAGTTCATCAAGTCCACGTAGAAAATAGGAACCGAAAGACTTGCCTTGATCGTTGTTTACCAATAGCATATTAACAGCTTACAGTTATCTGCACTTCACGTGCCCTACACAATTATATAATCATACACATCAACTATTAGTCACATAACAACATATAGTAATTGTAATATAAACTCTAATCCACATCTCATAATCTTTCCTATTAATTAGCACACAATGTTCAACTTAATTATGTTAACTTTTTGACTTATGTAATATTCGAAATTCATTCAAGTGTTTAAATCTTGCTAGGAATGATTGTTGGTTTTATATTAAACCCATTTCGTATCCTATAATATTCATTTCTATTGAATTGAAACGCTTTTTAAGTTCATTAACACTTGGCACGACATTTTGACGTTAATTCGTCACACGCTCGATTTATCTCTCTTGTGTATGCTTAATATGCTTCTATAACTTATCTAATACATCATTTATTAACATTAAGCATCATTATATTTACTAACATTCATTTTTATAACTTAGAATGAAATCTTTTATCGTCAGAAGTACTACACATGCATATGTGAATGCCCGACGCCCTCCGATTGCCCCCGAAAACACAACAGTCCTAAAGATGACCATTTTGACTACTGTTACAGACCTCAAATTGAAAAACTTAAAGAACAAAAATTGTAGGTCTATTCTTTCTCGTTCTGGAGCATCTTGAATCACCTAAATCAGAGTTCGTATGAGAACGTTATGGCCATTTTACTACAGGAGGTCAAAACTGTCCGACCCAGGCTTCTGTTCTGGCATCGCGGCGCGAGAACTAGGCTAACCAGTAGCGCCGGGGCCCAAAATTTGGCGTTGGGGCGCGAATTTCGGTGCTGGGGCACATAAACTTGCAGAACCCAACCATCGGAGAATAGAACAACTAATTTATGTCTCTTTAACACTGCTAACGTCTAGATTAAAATGCTAACTTATATAAATTACACATATACACACTACCCAACATGCATATACTAGTTTAAACCACTGAACAATAATTTTAGAAAACTTAAATCATTGTATGCACTATTTTAAAACCAAAACTACATTATCGATGTTTGACAAGGTTTAACACTGTAAACCACAATTAATCATCACATTCATTCCTTTGAACTAAATTCTCATTGACTTCTTACCCAACTAACATACATAATGTTTAGTAAGTTCATAAACAAATAATTGCAGACAATTTTATTATATCAATTTTGATACTCTACCACCCACGTTCCTACATGTATGTTCACTATAAAAACTCTTTCTTGTATACGTAATTTAGCATACAATCTTATCTATATATTAAACATACAATCATAATATATATACTAGTATAACAACCACAATCATACATACACATGACTCTCTAACCAATTATACAGACATGGTTTTACAGAAAGTTTGGGAAAAACCTTATACAGAGAACGTAAAACATAACAACACATGTACAGTTTATTAACACATATACGAAATTATAACATAAAGGTTATGAAAAAAATACCTTTTGATGCTTGGTTAATCCTTGTTATTCACAACAAATAGTTTGAAGAACTTAGACTTTCTCTTATTGCTTCTCCTACTCAGATTCTCTCTCAAATTCTCTTTGAACATTTTTCTTTTCTTTCTTAGGTTCAGTCTTAGACTAGGCTACTAACAGTAAGCGTAAACCCAAAAATTGATAAAAGTATACGCTTAATAAAACTGATTTGGCAATAATAAGCCTACTTATTATATCAGTTATAAAGTTATAACGTATAGTTTATAAATATATTATTTATATTTTATTTATTTAATTTATATTATTAATAAATCAAATTTAAAAATCCAAAAGCCATAAGGCTCCGTTTGGCAAAACTCTTTAAAATTAAAGACTTAATATATTTAAGCCTTGATTGACAAACTAAATTAAAACTACTTTAACTTATTTTAATAACTCCTTATAATATAGTTATTTGTCACACTTCTTTTAATAAAGTTTTCATACTTAATCTAAGTAATACCAATAACAATTTATTAATTAAATCATTAAATCACAAAACTCAATACAAATAATTACCCATCAAAAATGAAAGATCAATATAATAATTCATTTAATCAATATAAACTCTCTAATTTAATTATTAAATTAAACTAGAACATTATCCCATAATTATTAATTTCTTTAACTCATTAATTATTTATTAAACAAATAATTAACCAAATCAAATCAAATCAATTAAATAAATATTTATTCAACGATAAACACATCCATTAAATATTTATATAATTCAATAAATATTTAAATATTATAATTAAAAATCTGGATTGTTACATCATTCCCTCCTTACAAGGATTCTGTCCTCAGAATCACAACTCAAACCACTCATTCGTTACAATCTTCCCTACTTACAAAGATTCTGTCCTCAGAATCGAAGACAGAATTTAAACTTATAACTCAGAGTAATCTTTCATCATTTTATCTAAATATAGGTTTTATATTTCCTACTACATTCATTACTTTAACAAATTCTAGGTTTTATTTCATAACTTTCACTTGAACTCAATTATATTTTTAGTTTTATATATTCTTTAACCCATTTATTTCCTTTTCTAAGTATCGTTATCATAAACACTCAGGATATTACATTCACCCTTTCTTTTAAGAATTTCGTCCTCGAAATTTTAGCAATTTTTATTCAATCTATCAAAATAGATTTTAAGTTAATCCTATATTCATTCCTTGGGTTTTATAACCACTTCTTTCCACAAACATCTTTCTATAATTATTAATTTTTCTATTAAAAGTTTCACATTATTCTTTGATAACTCATATCCTTCTCACTTCAAAATCTCCTTTCTCACATATTCAACATATTCATCATTCAGTGTCGCATTCTACGACTTACTTCTTTCTAAGGAATATCATCCTTACAATATTCACTTTTTAGAATAACAAGAATCTTCCATAATTGTTCAATAATTAGGAAGTAGTATGAATAACTCAGGATTTTAAAAGATTATTCAATCATGCTGAGGGGTCACAAGACCCTGAACTACTTCCCCAGGTTATCAAGTATCTCGACTTGAACCTTTAACAGTCATAAGACTATATGGACCTCCGTACTTAGGGTGTTAAGCCCTTCGTACAATGTATTGTGCACAAACATTTCAGCGCAAAGTGTAAACTAAGCGTAACCTCTAATAAAAGAGTTGGTCATCTCAGAATTTAGAGTGCAAGCATTCAACTGAGGGTCTAATGACCACAAACCATGTCCACAGTTATAAGTAATCTTTCAACTTTAACTTCAACAGTCATAAGACTATAAGGACTCCAAAGTACTTAGAGGATCAATCCTTCGTACATATATTGTGCACAAACATTTCAGCGCAAAGTATAAATTAAGCGTAACCCCTATAAATAAGGTTGTTCATCACAGCTTTTTAACATCTGAATCTGTAACGACCCCAAAATTCAAACAATTTAATTCTCAACTTTGGTCGTTAATAACACATCTACCTGCTGATTTTACATCTTTATTCGATGCTAAATATTATAAAATACGGAATAATTTAAACTTTTATGTCTTCTTACTTTAATTCACTGAATCAAACCTTTATCATCTACATGTCTTTGAATCACTCTTATTTTATGATTCACTTTATCACTGTTATTATATAAAATTTTACATTTCAATCCAATAACCTTTACATATCAGATAACTCTAACTTTAGCTTTACAAGTCAACATAAAATTATACATCATAAAATATTTAGTACATCTCATGAATCTTAATCATGGTATAAAGAAATAACAACTTTTGTTAAAATATTAATCTCCGTGTATTATTTCTGATCCACGTCATTCAAGTAGCACATAGTGTTACCTTCAATCCTTGACCTGGAAAAATGGTTATTTGCAAGGTTGAGCTCGACAGCCCAGCAAAATATAACAGTTTTCATGCATCACAAAGCACATAATAACATGCTCAACATATAAGAATAATCATAAAATAAACATAGCATACATGTTGTAGTTCACATAAAAACTATAAAGATTGAGTTCCTTACTCAATCATCACTCATAGCTCAATCATCATAGTCATAGATTGACTTTCACATTTCATACTTTTGATATATACAATACATCATACACTAAAATTTTAAAGCAATTCATCATCAAGTTCACATAGTAAAAAGGAACTGAAAGACTTGCCTTTATCGGCGTTTTACCAACACGCTAATACTTTGCATCCTTGCACAACCTACACTGTATGTAAGATTGATAATAAATAAAATCAATACTCAATCTCATGGTCAAATTTATTCTAAGACCTTACTTTATCTTATTATCCTTTATAATGTCTTTATAGACATCTAACTATTTTATATGCAACTCGGTTTTATTTTTCATTTTCATCACCACACATGCTAGACTATCACACTTGTAGTTTAATGTGTGTATATCACACCATTTTATTATACCACTTTGGTTTCAAAAATGCATATTCAACACGTTGTTTACATGTTTAATTTTCCTTCATAAATCAAAAATTACCCTTTTCGATTTCTTTCCATTATTATTCTTGTATTATCATCTTTTCATACTTAGATATCCAATATTAGCCATTAGTTAGACACTTTGTATACCAAAGTTTAGAAAACACTATTACTCTTAGGCATTTTATCGAGCACGTTATGTGCACACATTAACTTATCTCAACTCTTGATCTTAAATGGTTAATTATGCATAGAATATGATAACACATATCTATACTCATTACATATGTCAAAACATATTTTTAATCATCAAAATATATCATCAACCAAAATCTTAAATCAAACAGAATTATAAAACTCATCTTCAAAATTTCTTTAACAAAACGTTGTTTTCGTTTTTAACGTAACTCGTTCGTTACATGTTCGTTTTTGTTCCTTCTTATATAGATATAACCCTTACTCAGTGTACTACAACCTCATCTATGCCTTAAAGTCAGATCCTTATCCATCTAAACCAGATTTTGTAATTCATCAACTAGTCTAGAAATTTTCATTTTCTGGACATCCTTACTAAACAATTTATTTCGGACATCCTTACTAAACGAATTTTGTTCTTCAAATTTTCTTTCCATGTCATTTTCTTTCTTGAATCCTCTTGTTTGATTATTGATAATCCAAGATTAAACCAATTAAAACAGATTAAGCATGATCTACTACCTTAGAGCATAAATTTACCAAAAAAAAATCAAGGATTAAATAAGAGTTTAGAAGTTACCTTCTTATAGCTTTTTTTTCTTCTTCTTCTTCTAGCTCATCTCAATTCCTCTATTCCCCTCTATCTCTCTCAATTCCTCAATACAACTTCTACATAACAATTATCTACATTATGAAGAACATAAAAATATAATTAAAACAAGGAATTTAGATTATAACTTTATTAGTATGAATTTAAGAGAAAGATTGAGATGATGATGATGGGGCTTGTTTTGTCTTCTCAAAGCTTTCCCTTCTTCTTCTTTTTCTTCCTCTTCTTCTTCTCCTATAACTCTCTCTAACTCTCTTCTTCTTTCTTTAGTTTGTTTTCTAAAACTAACATACTAACTTGTAGTATATACATATAATATACAATACTAGTAATATATAATAAATGTAACTCCTAGTAATTGTAACGACCCCAAAATCCATACAATTTAAATCTCAATTTCGGTCGTTAACCATACATTTAATCTCTAATTTTACATCATTATTTGATATTTAAAACACTAAAATTGCGGAATATTTAAAACGTTTATACATTTCCTTCTTTCTTGCCCTGAATCGCAACCTTTACATTACATCTCTTTGATTCAATCTTATATCATGAATCGCTACAACAAAATGACTATCCAAAGTCTTACATCATAACTAAATATCCATATACATTGGATAGCTCAACTTACAATTCAACAACATGTTACGTTCAAAATATGAAATACATTTCTCATAAAACATAAGTAATCTTCGTGAATATAGATGTCTATAACTCACTTAGCACATATCTTTACCTAAAAATCTTGACCTGTAAAAGTGGATATTTACAAGAGTGAGCTCGACAGCCCAACAAAATCTAATAGTTTTCATGCATCACATAGTACATAATAACATGCTCGATATACATCTCATAATAATTAAAGTAACATGGAATACATGCTTTTAATTCACATAGCAACAATAAAGATTGAGTTCCTTACTCAATCATCATTACTTAGCCAAAATAATGCAGTCATATATCGACTTTAACATTTCATGATTTCAACAAGCATAACATATCATGCCATTTAAAACAGTTCATCAAGTCCACGTAGAAAATAGGAACCGAAAGACTTGCCTTAATCGTTGTTTACTAATAGTATATTAACAGCTTACAGTTATCTACACTTCACGTGCCCTACACAATTATATAATCATACACATCAACTATTAGTCACATAACAACACTTAGTAATTGTAATGTAAACTATACTCCACATCTCATAATCTTTCCAATTAATTAGCACACAATGTTCAATTAGATTGTGTTAACTTTCAATTTATATCTCACTATATTTCATAATCGAAGTTCATTCAAGTGCTTAAGTCTTGCTAGGAATACTTATTGGTTTTATATTAAACCCATTTCATATCCTATAATATTCATTTCAATTGAATTAAAACACTTTTTAAGTTCATTAACACTTGGCACGGCGTTTCGACGTTCAATCGTCACACGCCCGATTTGCCTCTCTTGTGTATGCTTACTATGATTCTATAACTTATCTAATACATTATTTATTAATGTAGAGCATCATTATATTTACTAACATACATGTTTTGTAACTTATGACATCATCTTTTATCGTCAGGAGCACTACACATGCATATTTGCATGCCTGACGCCCTCCGATTGCCACCAAAAACACAAAAGTCCTAAAGATGACCATTTTTACTACTTTTACAAACCTTAAATTAAAAAACTTAAAGCATGAAAGTTGTAGTTCTATTCGTCCTCGTTCCGGATCATCTTCAATCAACTCAATCGGAGTTCGTATGAGAAAGTTACGGTCGTTTTACTACAAGAGACCAAAACTGTCTGACTCAGACTTTTGTCCCCATGGCGCGGCGTGAGAACTAGGCTAACCACTGGCGACGGGGCGCGAACTTTGGCGTTGGGGCGCGAATTTCAGCGCTGGGGCTCCGAAACTTGTAGAACCCAACCATCGGAGAACGGAACAACTAATTTTTATCTATTTAACACTGCTAACATCTAAATTAACATGCTAACTTATATAAATTACACATATACACACCACCCAACATGCATATACTAGTTTAAATTACTAAACAATAATAACAGAGAACTTAATTCCTTGAAAACCATATTTTAAAACAAAACTCCATTGTTGACAGTTGATAAACACAGTGAATATTATAAATCCTACTAACCACCAATTTGATTACTTTAAAACTACGATTCTCTGTAGTTCATATCCAATTAACATACCCAACTTTTAATTTCACAACTAGCATACAATTGTATCTATAACCTTTGATTTTGTACAACTCAAGTTCATACACGTTTTCAATGTAAAACCAATTCTTCTTTCTCTTTGAAAGTATTTTAGCATACAACATATATATACATATATACATGCTAGTTATAACAATTACATTTATAATTACATGTAATGTCATAACCAATTCTAAAACATGGTTTATAGACACTTTTTGTAAAAACCTTATACACAGTGAATGGATTTCAAGAATACAGAGACTAAGTAATTATAATATAAAACATATCTGTTAAGAGTATAAAACATACCTTTAATTTGTTCAGACAACACTTGTTAATCACTGAGAATATCTTGAAGAACTCAGAACTTTCTCTTGCTTTTCTTTCTCAGACTCTCTCTCAAACCTCTGACAATCTTTTCTTTCTTAGGCTTAAAACAATTGCATTATACCTAAACTAAAACTAACGCACGTCTTTTTTTTTTCAAACGTTTTAAAACCGTCCTCTACTAATTGCCCCTAATCAATTTATCAGTTACCAAATATTATATATTATTTATATTTTGTTTAATTTAATTTATATTACTAATAAATCAAATTTAAAAATCCAAAAGCAATATGTCTTTGTTTGGCAAAATTATTTAAAATTAAAGACTTAATATATTTAAGCTTTGTTTGCCAAAATAAATTAAAACTACTTTAATTTATTTTAATAACCACTTATAATATAGCTATTTGTCACACTTCTAATTAATTAAGTTTTTATACTTAATTTAATTAATTCTAATAACAATTCATTGCATAATATAATAATTTATTTAATCATTATAAACTCTCTAACTTAAGTATTAAATTAAATTAGATTACTATTTCAAAATAATTACTTTCCTTAACTCATTAATTATTTATTAAACAAATAAATAATTAAATCACATCAAATCAATTAAACAAATACTTATTCAACGATAAACATATCCATTAAATATTTATATAATTCAATAAATATTTAAATATTTAATTAAAAATCTGGATTGTTACAGTAATTATTAGATATGCTAATTACTAGTTAATACATAGGTTACACCAATTTGAACTTGAAAAGCCTAAGACCATGTTTGGCAAATACTCATTATTTTAATTAATCAATAGCTTAACATCAATCAATCTCATCAAATTGTCACAGAATTATATTTACTTGTTAATTATAATTTTGTGTAACAATCATCACATAACTCATCTAATTTAATTATCTCAATTAAATTAGAACTATAACATAAAATTATTATATTAATTAAATTAAATACTAAATATTCATTTAATTAATCTGCTACACTTAATTACATTACTCTATAATCAAAACAAAATTTATTTATTTAACTCAATAAATAATTCAATTAAATATTTATATATATTAAAATTAATATATAACATTCTCTTCACATCAATTCACATATTCTACAATATATGACATACACATACTCACACCCAACATATCTCATAAATAATACTTTTATTTATAAAATTCTCATTTATAATTTCTAAAAATTTTGGATGTCACATCCTTCCCTCCTTATAAGGATTCCGTCGTCGGAATCACCAAAACCCTACCTTACTCAGGTTTTCCTCAAATCTATTCATTGAATAACTTCAACACATTACCTTAATATAGGTTTTATATTTTCTACTCTCACCATTCTTGATAATAAATTCTTATAAGTTTTATTGCATAATATTTACTTAGACTCAATTATATTTGAGTATTTGACCCGTTCATTATCTTTCTCTAAGGATCATTATCATATATTATATGATCAAACTCTCGGGACATTACATTCACCCCTTCTTCTAAGAATTTCGTCCTCGAATTTTATTTATTTATTTATTAATCTTTATTCTTTCAATCTATCAAAGTAAATTTTTACGTCACTACTTCATTCATTCATTGGTTTCTATAACCACTTTCTTTCCATAAACATCATTCTATAATTATTAAACTTTTCTATTAAAAGTTTCACATTATTCTTTGACAACTCACATCCTTCTAACTTTAAAATTTCTTTTCTCACTTATTCAACATATCCATCATTCAGTGTCGCATTTTATGACTTACTTCTTTCTAAGGAATACTTTCCTTTTTCACTTCCATCTTACAGAATAACAAGAATCCTCTATAATTGTTCACTAATTGGGAAGTAGTATGAATAACTCTGGAATTTAAAAGATTCCAAATCATGTTGAGGGTCACAAGACCATGAACTCTATTCTCTAGGTTTAATAGTGCTTCACCCCCGGTTCTTCACACTTTTAACCCTCTTTGGCAGAATGTTTATCAATCACAAAGACTGAAAACACCCTCTGCAAGTACTCTAGGTGATCAACCTATTGTACATGTATTGTATACAAACATTTCAGCGCAAAGTATAAAACTAAGCGCAACCCCTAATAATAGGGTTGTTCATCTCAGCTTTTCAACATCTGAATCCGCACCAAAACAATTTGGTTTAACATAACTTCTCAAGAAACTCTTGAATTTCATGAACGTCTTTCAATATTTGTCTAGCTGAATCAAATAGCATAGACCTCTACAACAATTCAGACATCAACCAAAATATACGTATACATACATACATATGTATTCTCATATCTCAAAGAAATCTCAAAAATCTTTTTATGACGTCATGATACCGCACTGTATTTACAGTCCGTTGAGGATTCCATCATTTGGTGATTTTATCATACTACATCATACCATAGTGGGCTGACGATCCTTAGATCACATCCAACACTAGGTAATACTGCATTGCTGACTCCATCGTTTTTATCATCTTTGCACCAGGTTACATGATGCATTAATGATATAAAATACATTTTGATATATTGCAAATCATTTTTGTCTAGCCGAAACAATTAGCATAGACATACGAATAACAGTATTATTGTTAAAACTCATTGGTTCCATCATTTGATCCAATGTTTTTCAAGAAAATAGAAGTGTAAACATCAGCACGAAGTCAATAAATTTCAAAAGTCTAGCATAGCTAGTAGATTTAGAATACATATGCTTCCACCATCAACTCCACTTTCTGTAATGATCCATTGCTTAAAATATCTATCTATTCCTACCATCCTCAATACTCCATTCATAACTTAATTATACCTCAGTTCATCAAACTTACCGCACATTGGAAGTTTAGGACTTGACACACAGTTAATATATATATATATATATATATATATATATATATATATATATATATATATATATATACATTTATATATATTAACTGTGTGTCAAACTTTGTTCGATGAGCCTAGATATATTAAAGCAAATAAACACTCCAGACCGAAGTCTAGGCTCATCGAACAAAGTTCGACACACAGTTAATATATATAAATGTGTATATATATATATATATATATATATATATATATATATATATTAAAGCAAATAAACACTACAGACCGAAGTCTAGGCTCAATCGAGGTATAAATCGATAATGTTTGTCAATATATATATATATATATATATATATATATATATATATATATATATATATATATACAAGCTGAAACAAAACCGCGGATCAAAGTCCGGGAAATGTGCGCAACACGACTCTCAATGGAAGAAGGGTGTGTACAGTGATGAAGAGAAAGACTCTAAAGTGTGTGAGAAGGCTTACAGTTGACTACCAAAGAAGACTTCTATATCTTTAGAGTGGATAAACACTTGTTTTTATAGGTACAAAAGAGGCTATATATGAGCTCACATGTGTTTAAAATGAGAAAGTACACTGCATGGGGTGAGTGGAGAGCGAATTGGGCAGGGCTTCCTCGCCGTTTTCTCTTGCAAAATGGGCAGCCCAAGCCCTCTATTTATAGACGATTTAGTCACAGGTGTACCTGCGGCTGGGCCGCAGGTGTACCAGAGGCAATCCGGGTGGGTCCAAAATTTTTCGGTCGGGTCGTCTCGAAGTACTTACACTCGGGCACTATAATGTCCACTCGAAATTTAAGAAGTGAAATCCGGGCATCCGTTTGAGGTATACATGACCTATTAAGGACCGTCGTTGTCGAGAGTTGTACGATGGCATGGGATTAGATTTTGTATTAAGTCATTGAAGATAGGACGATGCCTTACGGTCTTCAAGTTTCAACTTTCATCCGTTACCCCGCACAATAGTCACTTGGGATTGGTTAGTCTTATGGGACATTATTGCGTAGAGATGTTGAGATGACGTTGCGTGGCATTGCGTTGGCGAGATGACGATATTTCCCCTTACCGGTGTTATCGCCGGATTGGGCTGATAAAGCAGACGTTGCTCAGGCTTCGCTGAGATTGGACTGCTGCAATTTGTTGAAGGTCCTTATTGTCATCTTTGAGGTGTGCCTGTCTTCCCGATGTTATCGCCGGGTTGGTACAGTGTATCTCATTATGAGCGTAGAGATTGAAGCTGGTCGCATTTGAAACAAGCATTTCCGAGGTTATCGCCGAAACTGCATTCCTTGGGGTTATCACCAAGGTTGGCGGCTATTCCCATGTTTAGGACTGAGACTGGATAATCTCGGGGTTATCTCCAAGATTAATTAGTCTTCTCCAATGTGTGTTCCAGTATTGGATCCGCATGCCTCGGGGTTATCTCCGAGGTTGGAATTGTTACTCCCAGAATGTGATCCAAGGTTGATGCTGAATTTTCGGTAGTATCCAGTATGGATATGGATTTTCTTTCAGGGTTCCCTCTTAAAAGATGAATCTGTCCTCCTGCAATGTTAGTGACAGTAGTACAGAAAATTTCAAGTGTCTACAGATGCCCCTCTTTATCATACTCATGCATGACGATGCATGGGTAGGATAAAGAATCCTAGACACTTGAAACACAACAAGACAAACATGATACTATATGTAGCAAAATGAGGCAAATGTATGATGCATGCATACGGGGTTGTAGCCCAACATGCTAGGGATGATTGCTGGCTCCCTGTTGCTTCAACTGGGGATTGGCAATGCTGACCAGATTTGATGTGTAATCCGAATCGATTAGGATGTTGATGTTGGACTTATCACCAAATTCTTGTGTCTTTGATAATGACTTGATCCTGAAGATGTGCCTCTTATATGTAAGAGATCTGTGGGGGATAGAGCTTGATCTATTTGAGGATGTGTATAACGTATTCCATCATCTATCCTCGTTGATAATGTTGACCTCTCCTGGTTAGTATCGCCAGAATATGTCATAATTCTGTTGGATTTACTGCCAACAACAAATGTTGTCATGGATGCCTGACCTTCGTTGACGTGTACTTCACCGACATATGAATCAACGGCTGAAAAAATCCCGTGGGATATACTGTCAAGTTTGCTTGACCTTCGCTGACGTGTGAGTCAATGGCTGAGACTGCGTGAGTAGATCGTCAAGGTTGCTTGACCTTCGCTGACGTGTGAATCAACGGAATATTGTGTTATGACCCCCGCCGGGGATCCGCTGGGGGAATATGAGTAATCGAGCAAGAAATCCTCAAATAGCTCTGGGGCTCTGATAGGTTTAATTGCTATCGGCTGAGATAACATCAAGGCTGCTTAACCTTCATTGATATGTGTGCCAATGGCTTAAATCTGCATTGTAATCCCCTTTCGGGGCTCCACATTATAACCATCGGTGATGTGTGTAGTGGCGGCTGGTCATCGGATGGTTTCCTATTCTCTGTTGGGTTTGCTTCAAATGGTTATCATGATGTCAAGGCTGCTTGACCTTCGCTGATTTGTGTGTAAACGGATGAGCATACGTTGTAACCCCCGTCGGAGATCTACGTTGTAACCCCCATCGGGGACCTACGTTGTAACCCCCGTCGGGGACCTATTTAGGGTAACGACTTAGAGTTGGCGGCATCGAACCTGAGAAGGCCAAGATTGTATGTTATTTTGCTCAATCGCGTGGCGTTTTAATTCTCGATTTGACTTTTCTAGTCTGTAAGAATTCCTTTGCAACTCGAACTGGACCGAGCCGGAGGGGTGGGACCCATATAGGGGTGTCGTAGGTGCACCTGCTGCAGCCGCAGGTGAGCCTGCGGCCAACCGTGGATGATAAAATCCAGCAGGTTGGTCTCACAAGTCATTTTCAGCTTATCGCGCGAAGGGAAATCCGTGAGCCTCTTTCAGATCTGCTGAGTTTGGGCTATTTTCTGCAAATTCTGTCACCGTACAAGTGTTCTACACTATCCTGGTAACGTATGCATTTATTTTTTCCAGTTTTTATCCGTTGGATTTTGAGTTATCGCATGAAATGCATCTAAACACATCGTAGTGATTATGTATGCATAAATGACTTGATAAAAAATATTCAACATAGTAAATGTTAGTATTATACCATGCTGAACATAATGATGTAAAAATTTTTGACTTTTGAGACAGTCAAATTGGCACCTTTTTCTGCTATTTTTGTCCTATTTGAGGTCTAATGAGCAAAAGGTAGAAAGGCAAAGTACTCCTGATATTGAGGTTAACCTTATGTATGATTTTGATTTTTAATGCATATATTGTGTATATGACTTTGGGGCAGGTGTGCTATTATTGAATGGCCACCTAGACATGCCTATGTGCATGTGGATAGTTCTATTTTCAAAGGGGACTATGGCAAAAATTTTCAAAATGTAGGCATTGGATAGTCATGCATTTTAACTCTATTGTATGTTAAAGTAAATACATGCATGCATATAGTCATAAACTGCATTCTATAAAACTCCAGGTAAGAAAATACCACACCCTTTCTGAGGTGATTTGGAGACTTGTTGTCCAGATATTATGGATCCGGATCAGCCGAGCAGTTCCCACAGGACCACTTCTGGCGTACGGCGGAGAGCTTCTGAAGTGCCTCATCCTCGTTCTATCAGACAGCCTCGTCGGTTGGTGGAGGCCGTGATTCGTCATGTCCGGGTAGATGTGCCATACGTTGAGGATGAGGAGGCGGATATTCCGATTGAGGATCCCGCTCCTGCTGTACATGTCCCTCGTAGGGAGCTCCCGAGTATTTAGGTGGAAAACCCAGAGCTGCTGGGTGATTTGAGCAGACATCCATCGATTTATTTGCATGCTAACGAGGTATGGCGTTAGACTTTGATCTTCCTCCTTTCCTATTGATGAGGAGAAAAGGGTTTTGATGTTGATCTGCATTTCATGCAAGTTTCGGGTTTTACATAGCCTCCAGGGAGCTGGTTCAGCATTTACTCCATCTACCAGGCGCTTCATCCTGACTATAGAGCGGTAGTACATGAGTGGGGATTCGGGACATTCTTCTCCATCCTTCCCCGTCGTTGTCCCTGGGGTTACCTCAGGGCATTGTCTAAGCGATGGTTTCATCAGACTCAGTCACTCCATCTACTGGATTGCGTGGTGATGATGATGCCTATGGATTGGCGATTTATCACAAGTATGGAGTTTGGAGGGGAGCCAGTGCCTTGCATGGCGAATATTACCCCTACTGCCGTCAGATCCTTGTTAGGAGTTCCGACGGAGGCGCTCAAAGGCAGGACTGTCCGTTCAGGTCCTTTGAGTGGAGATGCTATGAGCGGGCTATTGAGTAACCCCATGCCTGATGATGTTAGAATCAGTGATCGCGTTCTGCAGTGATTGTTCCTGATGATCATTCGAGGCTGCTTCATAGCAGATAACTCTTCTATGGTGTCTTTCGCTTTGATCAGCGTCACACGTGATGTGGACCGTATTGGAGAGTATGATTGGGGCTCCTATACGTTTGCCTATTTCCTCCGGGGCATGCGTATGCGCTCACAGGGTTTGACCGAGGCTTGGTTAGGCTTTTACCCATTTCTGCTGGTGAGTATTTCTCTTGTCATTTCCCATTTAGAGGTTAAGAGTGTTTACTGATAGCAGATATTTTGCCATTGTGTTGGCAGTTTTGGGCCTATGAGAGGCTCCCATGCTTGCGTCCTGTGAGTGTGTTAGGTTTAGATACCTATCCACGAGGACGACGATGGCACCATTCTATTTTGTCGGAGGTCCCTATAGCTGAGGGCTTCACTCACTGTTGTATGCAGCTGGAGTTGTTGACAACTGACGATGTAACGCCCGAGAAAATTTGATTTTTGAGAATTAAATTTTTATTTTTATTAAATGAATTTAATTGATTATTTATGGAGCAAACTAATCAAAGGTTGTTCTATGACCTAGAAATGTCAGAACATCGTAGGATTTTGTCTACGTGATATAATTAAAGTGTTTGAATTTCCAAGACGAAAAATAAAAGCTTTTCGAGAAATTTTTCGAAAAACACTATTCACGCATTTCTACTCGGGAATTATTTTTGAACTTCCGAGAAATACGTAATGATAGAATATCGAGGTGAGATGGAATATCTAATAATATTTCAGTTATGGAAAACGTAATATTTCGCCTATGGACTTAAAACCTAACGTTTAAGGAAAGTGATTTACGAGAACGAATTTAAATGCGATTCAAAAAGTAAAGCGATGATCGTATAATACGTAGGTATTATACGAAGTAATGAATATGAGTACGATGTGATATATTATACGAGTACGTATAAATGATGGTATGTTGAATACGATGAATAAGTATACGAGGGGAATACGAGAATTATACGTAGGTTATACGTTATAAGGCTTAAAGCCAAATGTATTGAATAATTGAATTGTGTAAGAAAATGTGTTGGACATATAGGATGTGATAAGGCCCAAATGTAAGATTGGTTAAGTCCAATATATAAGTGAATGAGCAAGCCCAAGATTATGTAATGTTTAGCCTAAAGTAAAGTGAAGACAAGCCCAAACAATTAAGTTAAGATAATTAAACCTAAGCCCAAGCTAAAATTCAATGGGTTAGGGTGATCCATGGGGCAACCCATGATCATGTGGTTAGTCTTGGTGACCAAGATAATGAAGTGATGAACAAGTGTTGTGCTAATCAAGTATACTTAATGACTAAGTTAAGTAGCAACCAAGTAATTAATGTGGTGACCAAGTAATTTATTTGGAGAGCAAGTTTACTTGTTGGCTAAGAGATGAATAGTAAGGAGGTGGAAGGTCCTAATGACCCTTATGCCCTCACTTTGAGTTGCCTATAAATACCAAACTTCATTTCAATTGTTGGTTGTTCAAATTTCATCCAACTTCTCTCAAGCTAAACAACTTATTTGGTTGAGAGAATAAACACATATAAGTTAGACTTTCCTTGTTAGATTTTCCACCAATAACTTATAGCTTATTAGTTAGAGAGAGTAAGTGAGAATAAGCTAGCAAGTTAACCTTTGAATCAAGAAGGAGATTAAAGATTTGCCAAGTGTTATTCAAAAGTAAGTGATCTTAAACCATGTTTCTTTCTCTCTTTCATTGATAGAGAAGGGGGTATTGGTAGAGCTAGTATGCTAAGAAGAAGTTGGAATGATAAACCAAAGGGCTTAAGTCTTAATAAGCCGTATAAGTCATAAATAAGTTATTCGTAATCATTTAAGTTACGAATTTGTGAAGAACAATAATGAACGTATAATAACTTGTGAGAACTCGTAATATGTTAACATTAAGAAGTTAGCATGATTAATAAGATGTAAGAATAAGGATTAAAGGACTTAACTCATTAATAAGTCATAATCAATGAAATCTAGTATGTTATACTTTAATAAGTAGTTTATAATGTGACGCCCCCAAAATTAGGTATACATCACCCATCTTGAGTCGCCAGATACATGGAACAGAATTCAAATACAACTGTTGTGTACAATATGACAAAACATAAACTGTGAGTTTGAATAAAAATATTGTCTACTAGAGATTATACAAACTCAAAAGGAGTCCTCATTACAATTATTATCACACTAATTCACAGAATAGTGAGGACTACTAATGCACCATCTAGGACCATCTCTCTGTTCCCCGACTAGGCCCAGCTACGTTCTCATTTCTTGAAGAGAACAGTAAAAGAAAGGGTGAACTCAACTAGCCCAGTAAGAAATATTATGACTAAGATAATGCAGAATAATTTATCGTTAGCCTTCAACAATGTTAAACTGATAAAATATAATAAATATCAAGTTTAACTACAGCGGAACAAGCAATCCATTAAAAGAGTCAAGTAGAGAATGAAATCTACTATCTTCTATGATTTAAAAGGTTTTTCATCACTTTTATCGCTGGGACTCAGCTTAATAAATAATTCACACCATCGAATCACCCCTGCACTACAGCCAATGATATTCCTTAGTATCACGACCATGAATTATCCATGCACTACGGCTTAAGATAATCATGTTTTCATCAATAGTCCTGATCATGCCATAAAATAATTCATCTTTGCACTACGGCCAAAGAGAATCCATAGACATAATCATACCAAAAACTGTCCATCAATGCACTACGCGCCAATGAGGACTTTTTCCACATCATTTTTAACATTATGGTTATGATTATACCGAATAATCCCTGGTCATAATCATACCAAGTCCATCTATACACTACAGGCCACAGATGACTTTCAACATAATATAAAATGAGGATGATGACAATGATATAAGAATTCAATAAAACAAGTTCAAGAATTAATTTATCCAGGAACTGATAACGTTCAAACTGTCAACATGATACTGCTTTGTAGAGTAAAATTCAAGAATGCTCAGAAGAATATTTCCATGAAAAGATACTGGATGAAACGCAAATATCAAAGATATTCCACTAATTTCATGGGTATAGAGGTTAAAGTTTTAACCTACTGAGTATAATAAAGAATGGAATAACAAAAGAAATCACCATGTATGCGATAGACCGCACAGAGAGGTTATTCACACAGAATAATAATGGATGGAACCAGGTCCGGCGTAAACGCACAGACACGATATTCCGACAGAATAATAAATAATGGAACAAGGTCCGGCGTAAACGCACAGACAGGATATTCCAACAGAATAATAAATAATGGAACCAGGTCCGGCGTAAATGCACAGACAGGATATTCTGACATAATAATAAATAATGGAACCAGGTTCGGCGTAAACGCACAGACAGTATATTCCGACAGAATAATAAAGAACGGAATATTAGAAGAATGTCACCATGTATAGGGTAGCCCGCGTATACAGGTTATTCCAACAGAATAATAAATAATGAAATAACAGAAGTTCTCTTCATGAGTACAACAAATAACATCCCTTACCGTAAAAGAAACTGAATATAAGAGTAGGAAAGTAACATAATACTTTTCTATAGGTTCTCTTAGAATTCTCTCTCTAGAGTTTCAGTGAATTCGTAAGAAATAATGAAGGAATGAGCTTCTATTTATAGGAAAATGGAATGAATAGTAACTAATTCATGAACGGTCCAGATTGATTTACTATTAAACGGAAGGTCCATATTGGTTTACTATTAAAACTTAAAACAACGGTCCATACTGATTTACTATTAAAACTTTAAAGCAGCGATCCATATTGATTTACAATTATAACTCCACCAGCGGTCCATATTGACTTATTATTATATCTTCAACCAACGGTCTGAAAAATTAGCACATCTTCTCATGGAATAATATTGTACCCAAATACCCGAATGCACAATACTAAAGTGAATAATAACCGGGTGAATAGTAACTCGTGAATAGTAACTCGTGAATAGTAACTCATGAATAGTAACTCATGAATAGTAACTCGTGAATAGTAACTCGTGAATAGTACTCCGACACGAAAAGTGTCCTGAATACCCAATTGAATAATATATCCCCCAGACATCAATTATACTAACACAAATAAGTCTAACACAATAGAACTATAAAATTTATCTTTAATCAACACGAACTTGTTCATCATTAAAATTATAATTCGCAATATTTAACAACCAGGTCGTTCCAAGGAAAGAGGGAGCTTTCCGATAAGGATTTCTCCTTATTGGCGCGCAATTAGGTGACCAAATCTCTCCTTGACAGAACTTCTAGACATTGTCAATATTGCAAATAATAATATGAATAATTTTGTCGTCTCAATTATTGATTTAATAATATATCATATAATGCAGATGATACTTTAACAATAATTGAATCAATAATATGAGAAATATGATGCAGCAATTACTGTAGCAATAATTGAGTATAACTAAGTGACTTCTCACGTAAGCATCAATAATCAATACCGTGTGCTATTGTGCAACTACGCGTATTACTGTACTTTTACTACCGGGTAGTTCAATAGTTTTAACGGTAACACCTCCGCCGTTATTTTTATAAAATATTTTTGTCATTTTCTCAATCCGAAAATAATTCCATTGTGGGGTCCACCAATGATTGTGCCGTTGTACGAATATTCCCTGTTAAAACGAATATTCCCCGACCAGTCGAATATTATATAACAACTTGCGTACTTTGCAAAATTTATAAATATTACCCACAACTATAACATTATATCAAATTAATACCATAATATTCAAAAATATAATTCGAAAAAAAGTATTCTTTATTCATAAAAGTTGGGGTCTTACAACCTCCCCTTCTTATGAAATTTTGTCCTCAAAATTAGGTTACATACCTGGTATGTCGAAGAGATGAGGATACCTTGACTTCATCTCAGATTCGAACTCCTAAGTCATTTCCTCCACATCGTGGTTTCTCCATAAAACTTTGACTTGTGGTATAACCTTGGAGTGTAGAACATGATCCTTCTTATCCAAGATTTTAACAGGTAACTCTTCATACGTTAAATCTTCCTCTATCCCGTCTGGTTCTAACTCAATAATGTGGTTTGGGTCTTTCACATATTTACGTAACATAGATATGTGTAAAATATTATGAATACGAGACATACTTGGCGGTAAGGCGAGTCTATAGGCCACAGTTCCCACTCGCTCAAGAATTAAAAATGGGCCAATGAACCGAGGATTGAACTTTCCTCTCCTTCTAAATCTTGTAACTCCTTTCCATGCAGCAACACGTAATAACACATGATCTCCAATATCGAATTCTACCTCCTTTCGATGAAGATCAGCATAACTCTTTTGTCGATCTTGTGAAGTTTTTATACGTTGTCGGATCGTATGAATTTTTTTTGTAGTCATACGTACCAACTCTGGTCCCAACAACGTTGCTTCACTCACCTCATCCCAGCATACTGGAGAATGACACTTTCTTCCATACAACACCTCGAATGGAGCCTTGCCAATACTTCCTTGATAACTGTTGTTGTAGTAAAACTCCACCAATGGTAAGAACTTGTCCAAACTTACCTTGAAGTCAAGGACACAGAGTCTTAATAGATCTTCAAGAGTTTGAATAGTCCTCTCCGACTGTCCGTCCGTCTAAGGATGATATGCCGAGCTAAATCGTAAGTCTGTGCCCATAGCTTTTTGCAAACTAACCCAAAATCATGAAGTGAATCTTGGGTCTCGATCAAAAACTATGGATACCGGCATACCATGCAGTCTTAAAATCACGTTTATATACATACGAGTAAGACGTTCAAGTGTATAAGTTTCTCGTATCGGTAAGAAATGAGCAGACTTGGTCAATCTATCAACAATGACCCAAATCACATCTATGCCTTGAGAAACCTTAGGAAGACCGGTAACGAAATCCATGGTAATGTGCTCCCACTTCTATTCTGGAATTTCAAGTGGTTACAATGGACCTTTTGGTACTTGATGCTTCGCCTTGACTCATTGACAAGTTAAACACCTTGAGATAAACACCGCTATCTCTCTCTTCATATTGCTCCACCAAAATGTATGTCGAAGATCATGATATATTTTGGTACTCCCAGGATGGATTGCAAATGGTGTGTTGTGTGTCTCCATCATGATTTTATACTTTAAATCAGGGTCGTTAGAAACACAAAATCTGGAGTTGACTCAAAGTATTCCTTCTTCATCAATTCTTGCTTCCGGCATAGCACATTCTTGCACTTTCTTCCTCATACACATCAGCTCCGGGTCTGTAACTTGAGCAGCTTTAACTTTATCAATTAAAGTCGGTTCTACAAGTATATTTGCCATCATCACATGGTTCCCTGGAGTTTTTAACTCTATCTCCATCCTTTGCAAGTCACACAAAATGGGCCTTTACGTTGACAATATCGCACTCATACTTGCATATGATCTTCTACTCAATGCGTCAGCTACCACGTTCGCTTTTCCAGGATGGTATTGGATGGTATGATCATAATCTTTCAACAGTTCAAGCTAACTTCGTTGTCGCATGTTGAGTTCCTTTTGAATGAAGAAATATTTGAGGCTTTTATGATTTGTAAAGATCTCCACTTTCTCCCCATACAAGTAATGCCTCCAAATTTTAAGTGCGAAGATAACAACTGCTAACTGTAGATCATGAGTAGGATAATTCCTCTTATATTCTTTGAGTTATCTTGAGACATAGGCTATGACTTTCCCATGTTGCTTGAGAACACATCTCAACCCTTTGCTCGAAGCATCACTGTAGATGACAAATCCCTCTGAGCAAGATGGTATTGTCAGAACAGGTGTTGAAATGAGTCTCCTCTTGAGTTCTTGAAAACTCTTCTAACATTCTTTGCTCCAACCGAACTTTGTATCTTTCCGAGTCAACTGAGTTAATGGAGTAGCAATTCGAGAAAATCCTTCCACGAATCTCCGATAATAACCAGCTAAACCGAGAAAGCTACGTACTTCGGTCACTGATTTAGGTTGCTCCCAGCTTTGAATAGCTTCAATCTTTGTTGGGTCAACAGATATTCCTTGACTTGATATTACATGCCCAAGGAATGCTACTTCCTCAAGCCAGAACTCGCATTTCTTCAACTTGGCATAAAGCTTGTATTCACGAAGCTTTTGGAGTGTCAGCCTCAAGTGTTGCTCATGATCTTCACGACTTTTGGAATAAATAAGGATGTCATCAATAAAGACGACCACAAAGTGATCCAAATATTCCTTGAATACTTGGTTCATAATATCCATGAAGGAAGTAGGAGCATTAGTCAATCCAAAGGACATGACTAGGAATTTATAATGCCCGTACCGAGTTCTGAAAGCCGTCTTTGGAATGTCATCGGCTCTAATCTTCAATTGGTGATATCTAGAACGAAGATCAATCTTTGAAAAGAATTTGGCTCCTTGCAACTTGTCAAACAGGTCATCAATACGTGGCAATGGGTACCTATTTTTGATGGTGACATGATTCAACTCTCGATAATCAATACAAAGTCTCATACTCCCATCTTTCTTCTTCACGAATAGAATAGGAGCACCCCAAGGAGACGTAATAGGATGAGTGAAACCAATGTCTAATAATTCCTGCAATTAGGTCTTTAACTCCTGAAGTTCAATAAGAGCCATTTGATATGGGGCTTTGGAAATGGGTTTTGTATCAGGTTCAAGGTCGATACAAAATTCAATTTCACGCTCTGGGGGTAGGCCAGGAAGTTCTTTAGGGAATACGTCAGGAAATTTATTAACAATAGAAATATCGTTCAAAACTGACGTATTTTTGTTTAAATCTGTGACATGAGCTAAGAAAGCTTGACATCCATTTTTCAATAAACGAATAACTTTATGGCTTAAAATGACCGTGATTGATTTTAATGGTTTAGTCGCTTGAATTCGCATAATAGGTTGATTAGGAATATGAAAACTAACAACCTTACGAAAATAATCAATTTTTGCATGATGAGTATTTAACCAATCAATCCCTAGAATTACGTCAAACATAAGTATTTTTAAAGAAATAAGATCGACAGGTAATGTGTGGTTATTGATTTGAACCAAACAAGACTTATAAACAGTGGATGTAATGAAGGTTTCTCCCAACGAAGTTTCCACAGATAAGTCCAAGTCTAATTTCTCCGGAGTCAAATTTAATCGTTGAGCGCGAGTAGGACAAATAAAAGAATGGGTAGAACCGGTATCAAATAAAGTATAGACTTCGCTAGAGTTTATGATAAGCTTACCCTTGATGACCTCATTCAGGTTCCTTGCTTTCTGGGAGGTCACAACCAACGCTCTCCCTTGCACTACCGGCTTTGACTTTTCTGGGACGGCCTTTAGTGCCTCCATCCTAGCTGAACTTGTCTTCGATGAATGAAAAAATTGGGCTAAGTGACCTTCTCTTCCATAATTATAACATGATTTGGACGACATTGCGCAGTTTAGACTAATGTGTCCCTCCCCTCCGCATTTGAAGCATATGATAGGTGGCCGTTATCCTTCCTTAACAACGGGTGCTGGTGCTTACGTTCTTCCATTATTATTGAATCTCCTCTTCTTAAAATGTCCATTCTTATTGTTTTGGCCCTGATTACCACCGAAGTGGTTACCATTTCTGGCCTGTTGATTCCCTTCACGCATGTTGTCACCGCTTTGATGACTGCTCTCCTTTGGTTGCGTTGACTCGTTATCGCGCTCCACTAACTGAGCCCTATTTACAACATCTGAATACAAACACAGTTTATGAGAAATAAGATGTTGACGTATCTCAGGTTTCAAACCTCGCAAAAACATTCACGTCATTTGCTCCTCATTATCCACCAAATGGGATGCAAACCGGGACAACTCTATAAATTTAACCTCATACTACGACACGGTCATATTATTATGCTCCAACTTGATGAATTCTACCTCTTTTATACGGCGAATACTTTCGGGAAAGTACTTGTCGTTGAATAGTTCTTGGAACTTTTCCCAAGACATTTTTAGTGTGGCAGGTTGAGTACGCTTTACTGATTCCCACCGGTAATCTGACTCTCCTCGCAACATAAAGGCGGCAAAGGAAACCTTTTGCTCCTCGGAGCATCCCAAGACATCAAATATCTTGGTGATCTGCTTTATCCATGCTTCCACCTTAAGTGGTTTTGGCTCTCCAATAAACTCCGGTGGTCCTAGCTCCTTGAACTGTTTAGCGGTGACCGTCTGAGAGTTTCCAGTGTTTCCACCTACATTTGGGACAGGAGTCGCTCTCGCCTGCTGTTGCATGAATTCGCCTGCTGTTGCATGAATTGCATAAAGCCTCTGAACATTCCATCATTCATCATTTGATTAGTGTTGTTGTTTGCATGAGGATTGTCGCCTTCCTGATGCACATTATCCTGATTATTGATATGTGGTGAATCAACGGTCGCCTGTGCTCCATTGCTATTCTGAACATTCTCGATGTCATTTTCAGATACTGCCACTAAACAAAAGGTTAATTGACATGTAACATATTATCCCTTTATTCTGACCGACCAATTAAATACCATAAAAAAACTTAGGTATGTCATACTAGCAAAGGAATTCCCCGTCTCTCCCCTCCTAGTTCTTTTCTCACATCTTAGCTAAGGATCATATCCCTAAGCTTTGATACCAACTGTGATACCCCCAAAATTAGGTATACATCACCCATCTTGAGTCGTCAGATACATGGTACAGAATTCAAATACAACTGTTGTGTACGATACGACAAAACATAAACTGTGAGTTTCAATAAAAATATTGTCTACTAGAGATTATACAAACTCAAAAGGAGTCCTCATTACAATTATTATCACACTAATTCACAGAATAGTGAGGACAACTAATGCACCATCTAGGACCATCATTCTGTTCCCTGACTAGTCCCAGCTACGTTCTCATTTCCTGAAGAGAACATTAAAAGAAAAGGGTGAGCTCAACTAGCCCAGTAAGAAATATTATGACTAAGATAATGCAGAATAATTTATCGTTAGCCTTCAACAATGTTAAACTGATAAAATATAATAAATATCAAGTTTGACTGCAGCGGAACAAGCAATCCATTAAAAGAGTCAAGTAGAGAATGAAATCTACCATCTTCTAGGATTTAAAAGGTTTTTCATCACTTTTATCACTGGGACTCAGCTTAATAAATAATCCAAACCATCGAACCACCCCTGCACTATTATAACTCCACCAGCAGTCCATATTGACTTACTATTATATCTTCAACCAATGGTCTGAAAAATTAGCACATCTCCTCATAGAATAATATTGTACCCAAATACCTGAATGCACAATACTAGAGTGAATAGTAACTGGGTGAATAGTAACTCATGAATAGTAACTCGTGAATAGTACTCCGACACGAAAAGTGTTCCGAATACCCAATTGAATAATATATCCTCCAAACATCAATTATACTAACACAAATAAGTCCAACACAATGGAACTATAAAATTTATCTTTAATCAACATGAACTTATTCATCATTAATATTATAATCCACAATATTTAACAACTAGGTCGTTCTCAGGAAAGAGGGACCTTTCCGATAAGGATGTCTCCTTATTGGCGCGCAATTAGTTGACCAAACCTCTCCTTGACAGAACTTCTAGACATTGTCAATATTGCAAATAATAATATGAATAACTTTGCCGTCTCAATTATTGATTTAATAATATATCATATAATGCAGATGATACTGTAACAATAATTGAATCAATAATATGAGAAATATGATGCAGCATTTACTGTAGCAATAATTGAGTATAACTGGGTGACTTCTCACGTAAGCATCAATAATCAATACCGTGTGCTATTGTACAACTACGCGTATTACTGTACTTTTACTACCGGTTAGTTCAAAAGTTTTAACGGTAACACCTCCGCCGTAATTTTCATAAAGTATCTTTTGTCATTTTCTCAATCCGACAATTATATAACAACTTGCGTACTTTGCAAAATTTATAAATATTACCCACAACTATTGTAACATCCCGAAATTTTGGATTATCCAGAATTTAGGTTTAAAGAATTAGTTATTAATAAAAGGAATTTTTATTAATACTATTATTTGTTATATGTTTATTAATCGTTCTATAACCTAGAATGATTATTAATCAGGAGGATTTTGGCTATGAGGTAGACTGAACGAGTAAGAATTTTCCGGAAACAAAAATATTTCTGGGAAAAAAGACGAAATAGGCACTATTCACTCGACGAAACCTAAGGGTTAGGGTTTGAATAACCTAAGCCTTTTCGAGAGTTTGGTATGTTGAAATGACATTTCATCGAAAGATTTAACGATAATATATCGTGAAAAGTTAAGTAAGCCGATAAATGTTTTCTCGAAAAACGTGTAGAAATCGGACAAAATAAAAATGATGAAAAGTACTGTTAAGTACTTTTCACTCGTTTAGCTACTTTAGGGGAAACGTGAAGGAAAACGCATGACGCCAAAAAGTGTTTTTCGATTTTTTGAAAATCCAAAAAATACGTAAAAGTTAACCGGTAAAGGAAAGACGAAATATCCAAAAATATTTGGATTCCGAGAATCGCAGTTTTTAAAACTGTCGGACAAAACCCGAAAGACGAAACTATGAAACTTAAGGGCTAAGCAAACTTAAGGGCTAAGTTAACTTAGTCCTTAAGTCTTGAATAGTAAGGCGGTGTGAATAGTGATTTTAGGGGCGAAATGACTATTTTTCCCCTAACCATGAAAATCTATAAATAGGAAGCTTAATCTCGTTTGAATGGGATTTTGAAAATCCTACACTTTGAGAGAGAAAGATAGAGAGTTCGGATGGGGGGAGAGAAGGAGAAAAAGGAAGAAAAATCTAGCTTGAATGCACGTTTTGTCCGACGGAAGGAGATTAAAGAAGAACGGTAATCCGAACCCTAGATTCTTCTAATATTTTCTTTAAGTTTTCTATGTCAAAAATATAGATTAATGAGAATAATAAGTAAAAGAGATTAGTAATGATTTCATATGATTGAAATCGTAAGAAAATGAAGAAATAAAAATAAGAAATTTAGTTTATAAATTTCTTAAGCAAGTATAAGATTCGTGAGGATTTTCAGCGATCCGAATGAATATTATGAACAAGTAGGTGAATTAAGTAAGGAATGATGTTCTATGACATCCAATTCCAAGAAAAAGTAGAATCGTAATCCAAAATATCGATTAAAATGAAGAACGAACGAAGAACGCGAAGAACACAAAGAACGTTGTTGATGGACAAATTTAAAACCATCGTAGTGTAATTGTTGTTGATGGACAAGTTTAAAACCATCACGTATAAGTTAGATGGTTATTGCTTGGTTAGGAACGGTAGAAACTTTCATGAAGAATGGATTAAAACTAAGCTATAACGAAGTTATGGCGAAAATTTTGTAAAAGAAGAACGAAAATTTGAAAGTTAGTAAATGAACCCGAACGTATAGGGTTTCATAAAAATGTAAGAGAATGTGTAAAACGTGAGTCGTGAATTCAAGAATGAACAAATTCCAAGTTCGGATGACCGAATTACGGACGAACGAACAAAGAACGTTAAAAACGTTTAAATGAACAAAGAATGAAGATTAAGGCAATTGAATGGAATGTTAACATATTCAGAACAAAGTTCTATCCGAGGGTAATCGAAGTACGTAAGAAAAGGAAGAAAATGGCTTTGGAACGACCTCGTTTCGAGTTTTAATGAAGAAGTTATGAGATTTCGGAATTGACGTCTCAAGCTTGTAAAAGACTTAGAAAAATTTTCTAGGTTTCATACTCGGCACCGCAGCGCGAGTTGTGCCTTGGAGGCTGACACCACAACGCATAATAGTGTCCGAGCACACTGCAAGAGTTCGCCTCAGTGCGAACCATAGTACAATTTGTGGCACCGCAGCGCCATGTATAGTACGAAAATCTTATGGAGTGTGGCACCGCAGCGCGGCCCACTAAGTAAGGACTCGCGCCGCAACGCCATTTCAGGAAGAGCGGAGAGAGAAGTAGGTCGCGCCGCAGTGCGAGAGGAAGGGAAGGGCATGGCGCCGCAGCGCCAGTGCAGAACAATGCCTAGAAGTGAGATTTTTAGTTCTCAGTTACTGGAGGATGTGCAAGAAAAAAATATGAACATAATGTTCAACTAATATGACACTTAATCAAGTGTTTTAAACCTTTAATAAAGGTTGAACGAAAAGATTAAACGAGGATAAAAGACAAAGAATATAGAGGCGAGTTACGGAACCGATGCCCGGGGACCGTAGTCGCGATAAACGAATGTGAGGGATGTCGATGGTTGTGATTCCTTAGACGTTGGTTGACGATGTAAATGTATAACATTTTGATGTTATGACATGGCATTGAGAGATGAAAGTAAAGCGTATAGACGCTGTGAATGCAATGTTGTTGCGGCGAATGATCGGTCTTAGCATACAACAGACCGTATGGCTTCGACATTAAGAAATAATAATGAACATGGGGTTCATGGGATGGATAACGATGAATGCAATTAAAACCTTGAGTAAAGGTTGAGTGAGTGATTAAGAGATGAGCAACATGAACGTTGAATACGTAAACGATCCTCGTGAATCGTAGTTGCGTCGGACGAACGTTCTAAGTATACCCTGGTTGTATGACTTAAACGCTGAAAAAGGTAGTAAGTAAGATACGAATGGTATCAAGAGAGCCGTAGCGAACGGTAATAAGATTACTAAAAGCCGAATATATGTCGGATGAGAATATTAGACTGAAATGTAATCGTTGAACACTTTAACCGGTGTGAAGGTTGAGTGTATGCAAATATTAAACGGGTAGAACCTACACTCCGTGTATGGTTTGACCGTAGGATAGTGAAGACTATTGATTAAACCTGTGAATGGTGAAGAAGCTGAATTAGAGAGGTATGTCTAACGTAAAAGAAGCCGAGTTAATGTTTATAACTTGGATGACTCTCCGAGTCGAATGAACCCGACGTTGTAAGATAAGAATAAGGTAACGTAAAATGTTTAACCCTATAAATGCATAGAATGAATATGAAATGATCGTTCTGAGTATACAAAAGACTGTATGACTTAGACGATGATGAATGAATCCTGAGGTATGACAATTAGTTGTCAGAAAGCCATAAGGAATATGAATTTGACTTAACGAACATTATAATTTAATAGTTCGGATAAGTTAAGGTAAGTTAGGTAGTGTTACAATCGTAACCTTTGATGGTTGACATATGGGAGCTGGGCTAAACAATTCCATCAGAGAGCGAAGGTATATACGAAACTGGAAACCGATCTAACTCACTGTGATGCCAGTGTAGATGAGACGGGAACTTGTTTGTTGGTTGTTTGTGGGAAACCATTCAGAATACCATATGGACTACTAGCAGAGAAGCGATGTGTGTGGAGTCCTAGAGAAGTATAAGAAGAAGATAAGATTGTAAATCATCAAAGATGTTGAACGTTTTGAGTAAGACATCTCCGTATGTTATAAAGCCGTAAAGCGGTAAAGAAAGTTGGTCGCGTAAACTTAGTTGTAAGAACGTGAACCTTAAGAAGTAAAGTTAAGTAAACCAATGCGTAAATCAAGTATATGACTAATTGGTGTATGTGTTGTTTCCTTGTGTGTTATAGGGATTGGAATGAGTAGTTCAGCGTAAGCTGTTGCTATGCGTAAGGCAAGTTTCCTAACTTCATTCATATTTTAAATGAATGCTAGTTTCTAATACTTCTCAGATGTTAAACTTGAGAAGTTTCGTCTATGTGCAAATGTATGATATTTGCACAAGGTGGTAGAATGTATGAGGCCTTGTGCCAAAATGTGAACACTTCGGTGTTTCTATGATATGAACTGTTTTGTAATTGAACTGTTCAATATGAGCATGTTCTATTTATACATAAACCATTATTTTTAAGTCTGTGCTATTGATTCTAGCCAGACAGGATGTGTATGAAAGAGAATAGAGAATGAAAAAATTTCAAAGTGCATGTAACTAATGTTTTAAGATGATAGGAATCAAGACTATTCCTATTATTCAAGCTGCTTCGTAACCTTTGTTCGGTTATTGAAGTCTGAAAAGAATGTTTAAATTCTTGAAGTTGTTTGTTCAACTGTTATGACTTGCTGGGCAATTGAATGCTCACATTTGCTTTAAATAAAAAACATTTTCAGCGAATGATGTTAGAAGAACTTCGGGATCCCGTATAGATCAAGCTAACGGTATCCAGATAAAGTGCCATTCAGAATGTGAATGAGCGAGAAGATCAAGTGAAGACTTGTAATGTAGAAAGATGAAAATTAAACTATAGACTAGTTTAATGAAATGTATGTATCCTTGGTGACGGATAAAAGTTACTCTTGTAAGATGAAAGGAATAATGTAATTATTATTATTTGTAATGAGAAAGGTTATAAGGTTTTAGAACCTGGCAATTCAGAATGTATGTTATTATATTTAGTATATAATGATGTATGTTGGATGAATTATGTACTCGTGACGTACGGAATCCGGGTGTGAAGAAAGACCGAATTTCGGGGCGTTACAACTATAACATTATATCACATTAATACCATAATATTCAAAAATATAATTCGAAAAAATTATTCTTTATTCATAAAAGTTGGGGTCTTATATATAAGTTATGAGTTTTGAACTTATTAAGAACAAGAAATAAATTATCATGATTATAAGTTAATGAATCATGTTGGTCAAGATATTGGTATAATGGATTGAATCCAAGTGAAATGATTTAAAAATCTCAAGTAACGATGTTTCGCCGGAATTCGCAAGACTAGACGACAATCGTCGAATTCGTAAAATTCTCGGAATGGAAGTCGTATTTAGTGTTTGAGCTTGGAAACATTGGTTTTCAATGAAGGCAAGTCTTTGTGGTAGCCCCGAATCCGGGCCCCGAATCGTCGCGGACTCGGTACGCTATTTCTATAACTATTTGCGGAAGATATAAACATAAATTGTTTATACAATACATTACACACTATTCCCCAAGGTCGAGTAACCTTAACTTAATACATATTTCATAAAATATCTATTACACAACAATATTTATCAAATACACTATTACAAACTAGCTGCACTTTATATCCCAAGCTGAACTTGGCCTTAACCTTTTCCTGTATATGAACGCATTTGCTTTACCTGCAATGTTTTATCATGATATAGCAAGGGTGAGCATGAAAGTTTCCCAGCAAGTTTATATACAAAAATATAACGATATATCATGATTGAAGAGTATGAATAATGGGCTTGCTATAATTCATCAATATAATTGAGAACTAGCACGAACAAATTTTTGACTGAACAAATATTATATATGAACAAACAATTCTGAACCAACTGGTAATGAAGGTGATCAGCAATCAGCAATGATTAACCATAAGCTTGAATAAAATACTCTTATTAGAGTTAAGTACAAAGAAAACTTGCTTGAACCGTTGATTACCGCAACGCAATTTAATTTAATCTCTCACGAAAGACCTATCAGTTATAAGATTGATCTTTTAATAAGTATAACATACTTTATTCCAATATACTATCTAATACTTAATCAAATATTAGATAACAACTTAACACGTCAATATTATTATCGTCCTTTGATAATTATTCAATCACTATATCATATCCCTTATGATTTAACACTCGTTTTTCATTTCATAAATTATTCATTAACATGTAATAAGGCAAACATTAATCCAGCACCTTGGATTCTATATCTAACAACCAAATTTATAATTCAGCAACTTGAATTCCAAATCCATCAATTTAAACCTCAATCCAGCAAACCGAATTCAACACATTTTCAATTCAGCAAACTGTTTTCCAATCCAGCAAACTGTATTCTATATCCGTATCACGAAAATACCAAATCAGTGAATTATTCTCCTATCCTTTGGTCAAACATATATACATGTATTTCATGCATAAAAAGTATTTTTCCATAATTTTCCAACTTCTTTTTGTATTTTTCAAAAATTAATTTCTAGTGCGTAGCTTAAGAAATTAGTTACCTCGTGCTTAACTCCAGTAATTCCCATCTTTTGGCATAACCTTATATATGTTAACGTGATACTCCATTTTAAATTTCGTGACAATCGGAGTTGTAGAACTCCGTTTATAGCGATTTCCGTCGGAAAATCACAAAAATTGTAATGGTCATAACTTGGTCGTTTTAACTCGGAATTATCTCATTTTTGGACACGAGCTACATAATACCATATATTTTTATTTTCCAAAAGCCTGGAATTTTTCTCATTAAATAAATATCCGAAACAGCCCCCGGAAAATTTTGGACAGAAACTTTTTGCACTTTTGCAGTTTTGGAGTCCTTCGCCAAAACCTAAATAGAATGAAATCTGTAACTCCGATTAATGATCCGTCAATTTTGTTGGGTTCGTATCTTTCCAAACTACAGTTTTCATCTATCACAATTCATATTTGGACATTTTAAGCTCCCGGAATTTAGCCCGGAAGTGGCTGTTACAAAACTGTCCTTTTAACAGTTTTCTTAACTTTGAGTAGTTTGGGAGAAATCTCATAACTTGGTTATTTTTCAACCTATTTGAGTAATTCCAAAGGGATTTTACCCTTAACACATATATATAGCTCCACAAACTGACCACCCTCAAAAATTCAAAGTAGAACAAAGTAGAATGAGAGATAAGATCATTTCCATTTCACACTTGGTTTTCTCAAAAATCTAATTTTCAACTTTTTATGTTTTGTATGAAAACTTTTATATCCTTATGATATACTCAACTTAAATCATCATCACTTATCATGACACAAACTAATATCAAATATATTCATGGATATATCATGATCCATGATCCAATACCTCAAATAACCACCAAACACAAAATAAACACAACCAAGGCTAGAAAAATTAGGTTTTTCTTACCTTTGAAAAACACAACTTATATTTCTTAATTTAAAACCAACTTTAGATCCACAAAAGGGAAAAACACTTTATGAACATAAGAATCTTAGGTTTTAAAGATTATATTTTCACAAAAATCATAAGTTCAACCATAACAAAACACTTTTTAAAAGTTTAACTTTTCCGGAAAATTTCCATTTTTCAATTCCTTTTGATTTCCACAAAATCAACCCCCATTATGGGTAGATCCAAACAATAAACACTTATTGACATTTATATACATGGCTTTTGAGTTTAGAAACAAAGTTTCTTGATTCATCAAACAAGCTTCAAATACAAGATCAAAGCTAAAAGAAAAATCATGTTTTCTATCTTTTGAAAAACCTAGCTTCACTTTTCTTGCTTTTGATCTAACTTTTGATCCATAAAAGAGTTGGATCTAAACATAAAACACCTTTAAACACCAAGATCTAGGGTTATAACCTCAAGATCACAACTTCAAGTTGTCAAAAATCAAATCAAACTACCAATGAACTTTAGCCTACACAAATATAAATTTTTGTTATACCTTAGCTTGATTTCCTTTCTCTCCTTCAAAGATGTAGATGGATCTTGATTTTATGAAAGTCCAAATCTCCCCTCCTTCTTCTCTTAGGATGGCCGAACTCCTCACTCTCTCTCTCTCTCTCTAGTTCTTAGCAACTTGGAAAGACAAAAGAGATGAAAGAAAAAACAATATAAGCTAGACTTCTGTGTAGTTTTTTTTATCAATTGACCACACTCACTCTCCTTCTCTTCTTGTGCATGATCCGGCCAAGCCATACTAGTTCCCACTAATACTCTCCTTCTCCCTTTAATTGCCAAGTTGTTGCTTTGCATAAAAAAAACATAAGTGTTGGACAATAAAAAAATGACACATAGGGGGAGTTGGTGAGAGTTGCTCAACAACTAAAGTGAACACTTATTACAACATTCATCCCCCCCTTTATTCCTTCCCTCTTGGCCGGCCATGTGCCTTAATAATGCTCCCAATTTGCTTTCTATTTTATCTCTTATTTGATTTAATAAATGTCCAAAAAATCCTCTCCCCACTCACTCTATCTTTCTCCTTCTTAATCATAAACATGTGGGATTTTAGTATATCATGTGGCTCCTTAAACCATTGGACACCTAGCTTGTATTAATGAACTATCCCTTTTTCCACATGTGTGGTGCTTAAAGTGGGAGATATGTTTGCATTATTTCTTCTCCTTTTCTCCCACTAAACTACCAAAGCTTTACTTACAATCATGAACAAAGATGTTGGATAAATAAAACAATGACACATGTGAGGAGTTGGTGAGAGTTGGTCACCAACTAAAGCAAGTCATCATCACAATCATCTCCCCTCATTTCTTTGCTCTCAATTTACTTCACTTTTTAATGTAATATCTAGTGTGCCAAAAGTCTAAAGTGTTCCTCCACAATTGGGCTAAAAATTAAGCTACCACTTCCATCTTTTGAGCTTGAAATTAATTATCTAATAACTTGGACTCCTCCACCAAATAAATTGGGTCAACTCTTGAGCTATTATATATATAGTCCAATACCTTAAATTCTTATCCAACCCAAATCATTTACTTAGGGTTTTTACTTCATCAATTATAACACCAATCCTTGCTCATGCACATCTATTTCCTTAACCCAATTAGACTTGCTATAATTAGGTTATAAAATTAATCATTTGAGATGTATAAAATAAATCTCTTAGAATTAGTAAGTTTTCTAAATACCAAAATTCTCTTTTTCCATAACCCTTAAGTTATGAAATCCTTCATTCCTAATATATAATTAGGGTTACACTAGTTTCTTTTGTTTGTTTATATAATCAACAAATATACACCATCACAGAATGTTCATATTCATTACTCGCATAACTATTAATCCTTAGGATTTTATACATAGCATTAGAGTTTCTAATTTAGCAATTAGGGTTATCTCTAATATATTATCAAAATACATAAGCCATTATATTTAGCCTTTGATTTCCCAAATTAGGGTTTCAAATTCTCGAAACTGAAACTAGGGTTTCTGAGCGTACCGTTAGGATTTCTAACAATTCGTTAGATTTTTCTAACTTAATAAACGTATGATTAACATAACTTTAGGGTTTTCTAAAGTTATAACTTATCTGATCAATCCTTGATCTCAAATCATTACGGTTCACATATGTAACCAAATATACCGACTAGTATTCACTTCGATACTTATCCCTGAAAATTCTTCAAAAGAATTTTAAATCTAACATAATCGTATACCTCATTACTAGACTATCACTTACAATCTATCACATAATTCAAGTTTTGTTCAAAACTTTTGAAATTCTTAAAATTTCATTACATAACTGCCAATTCCATACACTTCTTTCCTGTCTAGGTCTATTATTTGACCTTAAATCAATCATTTAAGATTTTCATAAATTCTACAAATTCTTGGGTTGTCACAATCTTATTTGGCGTTATAGAGTTGCGAACTCTAAAACGGCCGGATTCTGACTTAGAACGAAGAAACAAGCGTTGAACGTTCACAAACGTTTATCATTTTCGTTAAAAATGGACTAATAGGTGAAATTTTAGCAAACGAAGTTGAATAGATAAAATTCTTGCATGACCACGTAGAGTACGTGATTTGTGAACTGTAGGATTTTGAACGAAGCCAATTCGGACTTATAACGAAGAAGTTACGAAGCCGGAAATCTCACATAATAAAAAATCTGTCAAAATTGTCTATGGCACAGAGTCCACGCCGCGGCGCGACTCCAAGAAAATTAGCCAGCGCTGCAGCGCCAAAGCAAGCCTCAGCCCTTGTTAGTTCACACCGCAGCGCGGCAGATAACACTAGGACTCGCACCGCTGCGTCGAGTCCGGTCTTTTGATTCTAAGGCGTGGCACCGCAGCGCGGCACAAAGAAGAAAAGTTGGCGCTACAGCGCCAGCCCTAGGGTTTGCATAGAGAGGATTGGTTATGAAGATAAAAATAAAGGCAATTAAGTAATACAAACTTAATGAACATTAAGTAACATTGTTAAGTCATGATTAAACCCCAAGTAAGATCACTTAGGGTTAAAATAACTTAATTGAAGATGAATACAAACGATGTGAAATAAGTCCTAAACCAATGACGATAGAGCTTCGATTAATAAAAAAGTTAGCAAGCCGCGATGAAGGACACTAAACTCGAACCGAGTTGTATTAATGTAATAATTTCAGTTAAGAAGAGAACGAAATTGGTAAGAATGATTTAAAGAATGACGAAAAGTCGGAACCAATAATAACAAATCTAATAAGGGATTAGATTGAGAAGAAGGGTAAGATTCTTTAGGAGCTATGTATGTTCATTCATGACCTAATTTGGTATGTTATGTGATTATGTGTTGTAGAGACCGTAAAGACTCAAAGGAAATGTAATTATACCGTAGCATACGCTGAAGGAAAGTTTTTTTCTTAAACGCTTGTCTAACCTTCGTGTTAGCCAGGTTTTCAAATGATTCACATTATGAGATACATGTATGATTTCAAGGAAAGGGTCGAAGCCAGTTTTAACTCGGCTAGACTAATCTTGATAGATTGATTGAACTGTTTACAAGTCTTTCAATATAGAATTGCTAATGCTATCCTACGCCAACTAATTGGTACAGATTCAAGGTAAGCCTAAATATGAATAAACAAAGGTATTTTCATCGAGTATTCGATGGGCACGTGAGGTTGCCACACCTTAAACGTACACACGTTTAATGGATGTAGTGTTGATCAACATAGGGTACTGTAGGCTGATCACCTAGATGTATTAGTAAGCTATGTCGGACTTACGGACTTCGTGTCGGGTTGTCCTTTTCAAAGAAACTATAAGACGTTCACGTCTTGAACTAGAATTGATGATTTATGAAATATTGTTATGGCAAAACATTTTGAAGGAAAAGGAAAGCTATATTGACTTATTGATAGTACTTCGTAACTATCATCTAGTTATTGAGGATATACGATTCCTATGTTTCAAACATGCTTTTAAAATGAAATTGTTGTACTTGATGAGCTTGTTATGCTCACACTTGCTTGAACCATATGATTGCAGCTTAGGCAATATTACCAAAGGATTAGACAAGGATAAATTGAAGCCTAAAGAGAACTCGTAACGTACCTATGTAATAGTATAGGTTTGTAATGATAATATTTGATATTATGACAAGAACAAATGTAACGGTTATAAAGAACCTGGGGAATAGTTGTATTGTTTTGGAATATATGTATGACACATTCCTTCTTTTGAGGCTTTTTCAATTGAATGTTTGTGTAAACTGTAGCACCGTGGAGCACCATCTGTCGGGTTAAAAGAGACCTGAATTTGGGGGCGTCACAGTTGGTATCAAAGCAGTAGGTTATAAAACTTAAGGGGGGAAGGACCTTAAGCTCATAACCTTGTTAAGGAAGAAAAGTCCGAAGGAAAAAAAACTTAATCTTTACTTGAGTCGAATGAGTTAATAAGGTATTGAGGAAACTCGGTATCAAAAGATTTAAAAGATGGAAAGTAACCCTAAATAAATTAAATGTGATTTGTGCTTATATTATTTGTTATGTACTAATCAACAAGTTATGTGTTATTGTAGGATGTCGATCGATAGTTTGATGTATAGAGATATACATGCGGTGAGTGAAGAGCTTGTGAACCAAGTAGAGCCTGTACCTATGCCAGTGGCGGAGGTACCATTAGTGATTCTAGAGGAGTCGGAGACAGAGGAGTACTTTTCTGAGAAAGACTACTCTGAGGGAGAGATGGATATAATGTCATACCTGAGTATGATGAATGATGGGGAGGAAGAAAGAGAGGTAACATCGATTACTATGGTGGTACCTACACTGGAGTCATCACCTCCAGATGCAATGGAAGCATTGTATCTGGCAGCGCTTTGCAGGAATGTGCAACTGGGTAAAGTTGTGCAGAAACAAAATGAAGAGATTAGTGCTCTTTATGTAGCGAGAGAGTCGGCAGAAGCAGATTTTGAGGCAGAGCATGATGAGAAGGTGCTCGTGATAAATAAGGCTAGGGATTTTATGAAGGAGGTCAATGAGCTTCATAGGGAACTGAGGGAGAAGGACAAGAAGATAGCCTAGATGTCTTACATCCATGAGAGAGCTCATAAGGATTTCAAGTTGAAAGTTGCTTATTATTCCAATGAGTCAGGACAAACCCGTCATACTATTAGTCGGGATACTGTAGTGGCTATTGCTAATGAGAAGCACGAGGACACTGTTATGCATTATTAGAAATCTAAAATTATAAGTATGTGTGTAGTGACGTAAAACCCTCTTTTGTATAACAGGGTAGTCTTTTTGTAAATCCCAACTTTTGTGAAGTTCAATTGCGAGATAGAAAATGTAATAGCTTTTGGGCTATGAAAACAAGTTGTAAATAGTTTCAAACTATGAAAGAGCATATGAATATAATGAAGTTTTCATTAAAATGATTTGTTATGGTGTGAGTTGGTATGCGACGAATAATAACGAAGTAAGTAAATAGATAATAATGATATTTTATTTACTTAATCTAAATAATGCCGCCTAGGAGAAGATAACGTAATCAGGAATTCGAATCACGCAAGGATAATCAAAGGGGGGTTTGAATAACCTATGAAAGAGTTCATTAAGTTATCCAAATGAATATTATGAATGAGTAGGTGAATTAAGTAAGGAATGATGTTCTATAACATCAAATTCCAAGAAAAAGTGAAATCGTAATCCAAAATATCGATTTAAATGAAGAATGAGCGAAGAACGCGAAGAACACGAAGAACGTTGTTGATGGACAAATTTAAAACCATCGTAGTATAAATGTTGTTGATGGACAAGTTTAAAACCATCGCGTATAAGTTAGATACTTATTGCTTGGTTAGGAACGTTAGAAACGTTCATGAAGAACGGATTAAAACGGAGCTATAACGAAGTTATGGAGAAATTTTTGTAAAAGATAAACGAGAATTTGAAAGTTAGTAAATGAACCCAAACATGTAGAGTTTCATAAGAATGTAAGAGAATGTAGAAAACGTGAGTTGTGGACTCAAGAATGAACGAATTCCGAGTTCGAATGATCGAATTACAGACGAACGAATGAAGAACGTTAATAACGTAAAAATGAACAAAGAGTGAAGATTAAGCCAATTGAATGGCATATTAACGGATTCAGAACTAATTTTTGTCCATGGGTAATCAAAGTACGTAAAAAAAGGAAGAGAATGGCTTTAGAACGACCTCGTTCCGAGTTATAACGAAGAAATTATGAGATTTCAAAATCAGCGTCTCAACCTTGTAAAAGACTTAGAAAAATTTTCTAGGTTTCATGCTCGGCGCTGCAGCACGAGTCATGCCTTGGAGGCCAGCGCCGCAGCGCGAGATTGGCCATAATCTTCAGGAGAGTGGCACTACATCGTGAGAGATAACAAAGTACTTAGCGCCGCAGCGCCAGCCCGGGAAGAGATGAGAGAGAAGTAGGTCGCGCCGCAGCGCAAGAGGGAAGGAAGGGCACGACGCCGCAGCGCCGGTGCAGAGCAATGCCCAGAAATTAGATTTTTATTTCTCTAAGTATTGGGAGATGTGCAAGAAAGAAGTATGAACATGTATTTTAATTAATGTAACACTTAATCAAGTGTTTTAAACCTTTAATAAAGGTTGAACGAAAAGATTTAAATGAGATTAAAAGATAAAGAATGTGGATGCGAGTTACGGAACCGATGTCCGGGGACCGTAGTCGCGACAAACGAACGTGGGGGATTACTATGATTGGGAATTCCTTAGACGGTGGTTGATGAAGGTAATGAATAACATTCCGATGTTATGTCATGGTAATGAGAGATGAATGTAAAGCGTTTAGACGTTTTGAACGCAACGTTGTTGCGATGAACGATCGGTCTTAGCATACAATGAACGGTATGGCTTCGACATTATGAAAGAATAATGAACATGGGGTTCATGGGATGGATAACGATGAATGCAATTGAAACCTTGAGTAAAGGTTGAGTGTACGCGAATATTAAACGGGTAGAACCTACACTCCGTGTAGGGTTTGACCGTAAGGTAATGAAGAATTTTGATTAACCGTGAACGGTGAAGAAATTGAGTTTAAGATAATAACGTATAATGTTAAGAAGCCGAGTTAATAAGTATAACTTGGATAAATGTTCCGAGTTGAAGGAACTGGTCATTGTAGGGTATAAATAAATTCATATGAAATGTTTAACGCTATGACCTCATAGTATTGCCATTGAGTGATCGTTCCGAGTATACAAAAGACTATATGACTTAGACGATAAAGAATGAATCCTATGGTATGGCATTTGGTTGCCAGAAAGCCGTAAGGAATAAGAAATTAACTTAATGAACATTATCATTTAATAATTCGTATAAGTTAAGAGAAAGTTAGGTTGTGGTACAATCATAACCTTTGATGGTTGACATATGGGAGCTGGGCTAAACAATTCCTTCAGAGAACTAAGGTATATACGAAACTGGAAACTGATCTAACTCACTGTGATGGCAGTGTAGATGAAACGGGAACTTGTTTGTTGGTTGTTTGTGGGAAACCACTCAGAGTACCATATGGACTACTAGCAGAGAAGCGATGTGTACTGAGTCCTAGAGAAGTATACGAAGAAGATAAGAATGTGAATCATCAAAGATGATGAACGTTTTGAGTAAGACATCTCCGTATGTCATGAAACCGTAAACCGGTATGAAAGTTAGTTGCGTAAAATTATATTGTAAGAACGCGAACCTTAAGAAGTAAAATTAAGTAAACCAATGCGTAAGTCAAGTATATGACTAATTGGTGTATTTGTTATTTCCTTATGTGTTATAGGGATTGGAATGAGTAGTTAAGCGTAAGCTGTAGCTGTGCGTAAGGTAAGTTTCCTAACTTTATTCATATTTTAAATGGATGCTAGTTTCTTAAACTTCTCAGATGTTGAACTTGAGAAGTTCTGTCTATGTGCGAATGTTCGATATTTGTACAAGGTGAATGTATGAGGCCTTGTGCTACAATTTGAACACTTCGGTGTTTCTATGATATGAACTATTAAATATGAGCATATTCTATTTATACATGAACCGTTATTGTTAAGCCTGTACTATTGATTCTAGCCAGACAGAATGTGTACGAAAGAAAGTAGAGAATGAAAATATTTCAAAATGAATGTAACTAATGTTTTAAAATGATAGGAATCGATATTATTCCTATTGTTCAAGCTGCTTCATAACCTTTGTTCAGTTATTGAAGTTCCAAAGGAATGTTAAACTCTTGAAGTTGTATGTGTCAGGAATAAGTATGTGAATGATATTCCTATTTATATATGATTTGATTATGATCTATATGTATATGAATGAATAATATGCAAGTATGCTTACATTAAGAAAAGCTGTAAAGTCCTTTGATAGATAATAGAAATATATGTACAAGGACTTAGAATGAATTGATCAAGCTTGTTAGGTTGATCTTATGATGTAATAGATAGGCTAGTCTGATCGTCGAGCACTGCACCAGAAGTCATAGTCTGCCAGGTGAGTCAAGGTTAACTCGGGAGCTATCGAGGCAGAATAGGAATATACAAGATATTTTATCTCGGAGTTCGTAGACTGCCAGGGGAAACGAAGAAGGATCATAGTGTATCGAGAAGAGCTTCCTCGGGATCGTAGTGTGCTGAGGAAGTCATGTTCAGAATCGTAGAGACAGCCAGCCTAAGAGCCGAACGATCATCTGCCAAAGCCAAGTCCGGAACGTAGACTACACTCAGAGTCGTAGAGCCTAGTGATGCCGAAGCCAAGTCAAGGATCGTAGACTACACTCTGAGTTCGTAGAGTCCATTGAGTGCATACAGAGATCGTAGTCGGGCAAGATCAGATGAAGACAACAAGCACAAGGCAGAAATTGTAGAGTGTCAAGATCTGGTCTCAGGATCGTAGTGTCGGCACAGCCAAAGTTGAATCGTAGAGTGCAGAACTATGACTTCAACAGAAGTGCTCACAATGCCAAGTCAGAATCGTAGAGCAGATACGGTTCTCAAAGAATGAGCAGTCACAGAATATCCAAAGGTACGCAGCCTCTAGTTGGCACTGCAAAGATGCAATCCACAGTAAGGGTACTAGAGAGCACTCAACGAATGGCATGCAGGCTAGCAGAAGAAGTAAGCACCAATCCAATCAGCATCAAGATTGAGTTGAAACGCCATTCATGATGAAGTTTTCCACAAGATGATTCAAAGAATACTTCAGCATCTGACTAAGGAAAAGTCAGCTAATGCAGTTGCTGTCAAGAGAACAGAAGACAACGATCTTGGAAGCAACCATGATCATAGTGTTTGTCAGACAAAGAAAGAACTGATGGAAGGTGAACCGAGATACTGGTCAGCTTCTGAAGAGCAAGGCTAAAGTGATTAAGTGCATGGTCAGTTCAATGATGATAAGTGAGCGGAAGATCACCAGGAGAAAGCAAGCTGGACGCGCCACAAATCTGAAGTGTCTTGATATTCAGAAGGGGGCCATAGCAAGGAATTAGGCCATCAGTATCTGAGAACAGTCGAAGCAAACAGAAATATTGAAGCACTGCACAATACAGTGAAGAGGTGTTCTTTAGTGAAGATCTAAGCAAAACTCTTCAGGATCGTAGTGTATCGAGAATAGCATCCTCGGGATCGTAGTGTGCTGAGGAAGTCATGTTCAGAATCGTAGAGACAACTTGCCTAAGAGCCGAACGATCATCTGCCAAAGCCAAGTCCGGAACGTAGACTACACATAGAGTCGTAGAGCCTAGTGATGCCGAAGCCAAGTCAAGGATCGTAGACTACACTCTGAGTTCGTAGAGTCCATTGAGTGCATACAAAGATCGTAGTTGGGAAAGGTCAGATGAAGACAACAAGCACAAGGCGGAAATTGTAGAGTGTCAAGATCTGGTCTCAGGATCGTAGTGTCGGCACAGCCAAAGCTGAATCGTAGAGTGCAGAACTATGACTCCAACAGAAGTGCTCACAATGCCAAGTCAGAATCGTAGAGAAGATACGGTTCTCAAAGAATGAGCAGTCCCAAAATATCCAAAGGTACGAAGCCTCTGGTTGGCACTGCAAAGATGCAATCCACAGTACAGGTACCAGAGAGCACTCAACGAATGGCATGTAGGCTAACAGAAGAAGTAAGCACCAATCCAATCGGCATCAATATTGAGTTGAAATGCCATTCGTGATGAAGTCTTCCACAAGATGATTCAAAGAAGACTTCAGCAGCTGACTAAGGAAAGTTCAGCTAATGCAGTTGCTGTCAAGAGAACAGAAGACAACGATCTTGGAAGCAACCATGATCGTAGTGTTTGTTAGACAAAGAAAGAACTGATGGAAGGTGAACCGAGATACTGGTCAGCTTCTGAAGAGCAAGGCTAAAGTGATTAAGTGCATGGTCAGTTCAATGATGATAAGTGAGCGGAAGATCACCAGGATAAAGCAAGCTGGACGCGCCACAAATCTGAAGTGTCTTGATATTCAGAAGGGGGCCATAGCTAGGAATTAGGCCATCAGTATCTGAGAACAGTCGAACCAAACAGAAGTATTGAAGCACTGCACAATACAGTGAAGAGGTGTTCTTCAGTGAAGATCCAAGCAACACTCTTCAGGATCGTAGTGTATCGAGAATAGCTTCCTCGGGATCGTAGTGTGCTGAGGAAGTCATGTTCAGAATTGTAGAGACAGCCTGCTTAAGAGCTGAACGATCATCTGCCAAAGCCATGTCCGGAACGTAGACTACACTCAGAGTCGTAGAGCCTAGTGATGCCGAAGCCAAGTCAAGGATCGTAGACTACACTCCGAGTTCGTAGAGTCCATTGAGTGCATACAGAGATCGTAGTTGGGAAAGGTCAGATGAAGACAACAAGCACAAGGCAGAAATTGTAGAGTGTCAAGATCTGGTCTCAGGATCGTAGTGTCGGCACAGCCAAAGCTGAATCGTAGAGTGCAGAACTATGACTCCAACAGAAGTGCTCACAATGCCAAGTCAGAATCGTAGAGAAGATACGGTTCTTAAAGAATGAGCAGTCCCAGAATATCCAAAGGTACGAAGCCTCTGGTTGGCACTGCAAAGATGCAATCCACAGTACGGGTACCAGAGAGCACTCAACGAATCGCATGTAGGCTAGCAGAAGAAGTAAGCACCAATCCAATCAGCATCAAGATTGAGTTGAAATGCCATTCGTGATGAAGTCTTCCACAAGATGATTCAAAGAAGATTTCAGCAGCTGACTAAGGATAAGTCAGCTAATGTAGTTGCTATCAAGAGAACAGAAGACAACGATCTTGGAAGCAACCATGATCGTAGTGTTTGTCAGACAAAGAAAGAACTGATGGAAGGTGAACCGAGATACTGGTCAGCTTCTGAAGAGCAAGGCTAAAGTGATTAAGTGCATGGTCAGTTCATTGATGATAAGTGAGCGGAAGATCACCAGGAGAAAGCAAGCTGGACGCACCACAAATCTGAAGTGTCTTGATATTCAGAAGGGGACCAGAACAAGGAATTAGGCCATCAGTATCTGAGAACAGTCGAACCAAACAGAAGTATTGAAGCACTGCACAATACAGTGAAGAGGTGTTCTTCAGTGAAGATCCAAGCAACACTCTTCAGGATCGTAGTGTATCGAGAATAGCTTCCTCGGGATCGTAGTGTGCTGAGGAAGTCATGTTCAGAATCGTAGAGACAGCCAGCCTAAGAGCCGAACGATCATCTGCCAAAGCCAAGTCCGGAACATAGACTACACTCAGAGTCGTAGAGCCTAGTGATGCCGAAGCCAAGTCAAGGATCGTAGACTACACTCTGAGTTCGTAGAGTTCATTGAGTGTATACAGAGATCGTAGTTGGGAAAGGTCAGATGAAGACAACAAGCACAAGGCAGAAATTGTAGAGTGTCAAGATCTGGTCTCAGGATCGTAGTGTCGGCACAGCCAAAGCTGAATCGTAGAGTGCAGAACTATGACTCCAACAGAAGTGCTCACAATGCCAAGTCAGAATCGTAGAGAAGATACGGTTCTCAAAGAATGAGCAGTCCCAAAATATCCAAAGGTACGAAGCCTCTGGTTGGCACTGCAAAGATGCAATCCACAGTACAGGTACCAGAGAGCACTCAACGAATGGCATGTAGGCTAACAGAAGAAGTAAGCACCAATCCAATCGGCATCAATATTGAGTTGAAATGCCATTCGTGATGAAGTCTTCCACAAGATGATTCAAAGAAGACTTCAGCAGCTGACTAAGGAAAGTTCAGCTAATGCAGTTGCTGTCAAGAGAACAGAAGACAACGATCTTGGAAGCAACCATGATCGTAGTGTTTGTTAGACAAAGAAAGAACTGATGGAAGGTGAACCGAGATACTGGTCAGCTTCTGAAGAGCAAGGCTAAAGTGATTAAGTGCATGGTCAGTTCAATGATGATAAGTGAGCGGAAGATCACCAGGATAAAGCAAGCTGGACGCGCCACAAATCTGAAGTGTCTTGATATTCAGAAGGGGGCCATAGCTAGGAATTAGGCCATCAGTATCTGAGAACAGTCGAAGCAAACAGAAGTATTGAAGCACTGCACAATACAGTGAAGAGGTGTTCTTCAGTGAAGATCCAAGCAACACTCTTCAGGATCGTAGTGTATCGAGAATAGCTTCCTCGGGATCGTAGTGTGCTGAGGAAGTCATGTTCAGAATTGTAGAGACAGCCTGCTTAAGAGCTGAACGATCATCTGCCAAAGCCATGTCCGGAACGTAGACTACACTCAGAGTCGTAGAGCCTAGTGATGCCGAAGCCAAGTCAAGGATCGTAGACTACACTCCGAGTTCGTAGAGTCCATTGAGTGCATACAGAGATCGTAGTTGGGAAAGGTCAGATGAAGACAACAAGCACAAGGCAGAAATTATAGAGTGTCAAGATCTGGTCTCAGGATCGTAGTGTCGGCACAGCCAAAGCTGAATCGTAGAGTGCAGAACTATGACTCCAACAGAAGTGCTCACAATGCCAAGTCAGAATCGTAGAGAAGATACGGTTCTTAAAGAATGAGCAGTCCCAGAATATCCAAAGGTACGAAGCCTCTGGTTGGCACTGCAAAGATGCAATCCACAGTACGGGTACCAGAGAGCACTCAACGAATCGCATGTAGGCTAGCAGAAGAAGTAAGCACCAATCCAATCAGCATCAAGATTGAGTTGAAATGCCATTCGTGATGAAGTCTTCCACAAGATGATTCAAAGAAGATTTCAGCAGCTGACTAAGGATAAGTCAGCTAATGTAGTTGCTATCAAGAGAACAGAAGACAACGATCTTGGAAGCAACCATGATCGTAGTGTTTGTCAGACAAAGAAAGAACTGATGGAAGGTGAACCGAGATACTGGTCTGCTTATGAAGAGCAAGGCTAAAGTGATTAAGTGTATGGTCAGTTCATTGATGATAAGTGAGCGGAAGATCACCAGGAGAAAGCAAGCTGGACGCGCCACAAATCTGAAGTGTCTTGATATTCAGAAGGGGGCCAGAGCAAGGAATTAGGCCATCAGTATCTGATAACAGTCGAAGCAAACAGAAGTATTGAAGCACTGCACAATACAGTGAAGAGGTGTTCTTCAGTGAAGATCCAAGCAACACTCTTCAGGATCGTAGTGTATCGAGAATAGCTTCCTCGGGATCGTAGTGTGCTGAGGAAGTCATGTTCAGAATAGTAGAGGCAGCCTGCCTAAGAGCCGAACGATCATCTGCCAAAGCCAAGTCCGGAACGTAGACTACACTCAGAGTCGTAGAGCCTAGTGATGCCGAAGCCAAGTCAAGGATCGTAGACTACACTCCGAGTTCGTAGAGTCCATTGAGTGCATACAGAGATCGTAGTTGGGAAAGGTCAGATGAAGACAACAAGCACAAGGCATAAATTGTAGAGTGTCAAGATCTGGTCTCAGGATCGTAGTGTCGGCACAGCCAAAGCTGAATCATAGAGTGCAGAACTATGACTCCAACAGAAGTGCTCACAATGCCAAGTCAGAATCGTAGAGAAGATACGGTTCTTAAAGAATGAGCAGTCCCAGAATATCCAAAGGTACGAAGCCTCTGGTTGGCACTGCAAAGATGCAATCCACAGTACGGGTACCAGAGAGCACTCAACGAATCGCATGTAGGCTAGCAGAAGAAGTAAGCACCAATCCAATCAGCATCAAGATTGAGTTGAAATGCCATTCGTGATGAAGTCTTCCACAAGATGATTCAAAGAAGACTTCAGCAGCTGACTAAGGAAAAGTCAGCTAATGTAGTTGCTGTCAACAGAACAGAAGACAACGATCTTGGAAGCAACCATGATCGTAGTGTTTGTCAGACAAAGAAAGAACTGATGGAAGGTGAACTGAGATACTGGTCAGCTTCTGAAGAGCAAGGCTAAAGTGATTAAGTGCATGGTCAGTTCATTGATGATAAGTGAGCGGAAGATCACCAGGAGAAAGCAAGCTGGACGCACCACAAATCTGAAGTGTCTTGATATTCAGAAGGGGACCAGAACAAGGAATTAGGTCATCAGTATCTGAGAACAGTCGAAGCAAACAGAAGTATTGAAGCACTGCACAATACAGTGAAGAGGTGTTCTTCAGTGAAGATCCAAGCAACACTATTCAGGATCGTAGTGTATCGAGAATATCTTCCTCGGGATCGTAGTGTGCTGAGGAAGTCATGTTCAGAATCGTAGAGACAGCCAGCCTAAGAGCCGAACGATCATCTGCCAAAGCCAAGTCCGGAACGTAGACTACACTCAGAGTCGTAGAGCCTAGTGATGCCGAAGCCAAGTCAAGGATCGTAGACTACATTCTGAGTTCGTAGAGTCCATTGAGTGCATACAGAGATCGTAGTTAGGAAAGGTCAGATGAAGACAACAAGCACAAGGCAGAAATTGTAGAGTGTCAAGATCTGGTCTCAGGATCGTAGTGTCGGCACAACCAAAGCTAAATCGTAGAGTGCAGAACTATGACTCCAACAGAAGTGCTCACAATGCCAAGTCAGAATCGTAGAGCATATACGGTTCTCAAAGAATGACCAGTCCCAGAATATCCAAAGGTACGAAGCCTCTGGTTGGCACTGCAAAGATGCAATCCACAGTAAGGGTACCAGAGAGCACTCAACGAATGGCATGTAGGCTAGCAGAAGAAGTAAGCACCAATCCAATCAGTATCAAGATTGAGTTGAAATGCCATTCGTGATAAAGTCTTCCACAAGATGATTCAAAGAAGACTTCAGCAGCTGACTAAGGAAAAGTCAGCTAATGCAGTTGCTGTCAAGAGAACAGAAGACAACGATCTTGGAAGCAACCATGATCGTAGTGTTTGTCAGACAAAGAAAGAACTGATGGAAGGTGAACCGAGATACTGGTCAGCTTCTGAAGAGCAAGGCTAAAGTGATTAAGTGCATGGTCAGTTCATTGATGATAAGTGAGCGGAAGATCACCAGGAGAAAGCAAGCTGGACGCGCCACAAATCTGAAGTGTCTTGATATTCAGAAGGGGACCATAGCAAGGAATTAGGCCATCAGTATCTGAGAACAGTCGAAGCAAACAGAAGTATTGAAGCACTGCACAATACAGTGAAGAGGTGTTCTTCAGTGAAGATCCAAGCAACACTCTTCAGGATCGTAGTGTATCGAGAATAGCTTCCTCGGGATCGTAGTGTGCTGAGGAAGTCATGTTCAGAATCGTAGAGACAGCCTGCCTAAGAGCCGAACGATCATCTGCCAAAGCCAAGTCCGGAACGTAGACTACACTCAGAGTCGTAGAGCCTAGTGATGCCGAAGCCAAGTCAAGGATCGTAGACTACATTCTGAGTTCGTAGAGTCCATTGAGTGCATACAGAGATCGTAGTTAGGAAAGGTCAGATGAAGACAACAAGCACAAGGCAGAAATTGTAGAGTGTCAAGATCTGGTCTCAGGATCGTAGTGTCGGCACAGCCAAAGCTGAATCGTAGAGTGCAGAACTATGACTCCAACAGAAGTGCTCACAATGCCAAGTCAGAATCGTAGAGCATATACGGTTCTCAAAGAATGACCAGTCCCAGAATATCCAAAGGTACGAAGCCTCTGGTTGGCACTGCAAAGATGCAATCCACAGTAAGGGTACCAGAGAGCACTCAACGAATGGCATGTAGGCTAGCAGAAGAAGTAAGCACCAATCCAATCAGCATCAAGATTGAGTTGAAATGCCTTTCGTGATGAAGTCGTCCACAAGATGATTCAAAGAAGACTTCAGCAGCTGACTATGGAAAAGTCAGCTAATGCAGTTACTGTCAAGAGAACAGAAGACAACGATCTTGGAAGCAACCATGATCGTACTGTATGTCAGACAAAGAAAGAACTGATGGAAGGAGAACCGAGATACTGGTCAGCTTCTGAAGAACAAGGCTAAAGTGATTAAGTGCATGGTCAGTTCATTGATGATAAGTGAGCGGAAGATCACCAGGAGAAAATAAGCTGGACATACCATAAATCTGAAGTGTCTTGATATTCAGAAGGGGGCCAGAGCAAGGAATTAGGCCATCAGTATCTGAGAACAGTCGAAGCAAACAGAAGTATTGAAGCACTGCACAATACAGTGAAGAGGTGTTCTTCAGTGAAGATCCAAGCAACACTCTTCAGGATCGTAGTGTATCGATAATAGCTTCCTCGGGATCGTAGTGTGCTAAGGAAGTCATGTTCAGAATCATAGAGACAGCCTGCCTAAGAGCCGAACGATCATATGCCAAAGCCAAGTCCGGAAAGTAGACTACACTCAGAGTCGTAGAGCCTAGTGATGCCGAAGCCAAGTCAAGGATCGTAGACTACATTCTGAGTTCGTAGAGTCCATTGAGTGCATACAGAGATCGTAGATGGGAAAGGTTAGATGAAGACAACAAGCACAAGGCAGAAATTGTAGAATGTCAAGATCTGGTTTCAGGATCGTAGTGTCGGCACAGCCAAAGCTGAATCGTAGAGTGCAGAACTATGACTCCAACAGAAGTGCTCACAATGCCAAGTCAGAATCGTAGAGAAGATACGGTTCTCAAAGAATGAGCAGTCCCAAAATATCCAAAGGTACGAAGCCTCTGGTTGGCACTGCAAAGATGCAATCCACAGTACGGGTACCAGAGAGCACTCAACGAATGGCATGTAGGCTAGCAGAAGAAGTAAGCACCAATCCAATCAGCATCAAGATTGAGTTGAAATGCCATTCGTGATGAAGTCTTCCACAAGATGATTCAAAGAAGACTTCAGCAGCTGACTAAGGAAAAGTCAGCTAATGCAGTTGCTGTCAAGAGAACAGAAGACAACGATCTTGGAAGCAACCATGATCGTAGTGTTTGTCAGACAAAGAAAGAACTGATGGAAGGTGAACCGAGATACTGGTCAGCTTCTGAAGAGCAAGGCTAAAGTGATTAAGTGCATGGTCATTTCATTGATGATAAGTGAGCGGAAGATCACCAGGAGAAAGCAAGCTGGACGCGCCACAAATCTGAAGTGTCTTGATATTCAGAAGGGGGCCAGAGCAAGGAATTAGGCCATCAGTATCTGAGAACAGTCGAAGCAAACAGAAGTATTGAAGCACTGCACAATACAGTGAAGAGGTGTTCTTCAGTGAAGATCCAAACAACACTCTTCAGGATCGTAGTGTATCGAGAATAGCTTCCTCGGGATCGTAGTGTGCTAAGGAAGTCATGTTCAGAATCATAGAGACAGCCTGCCTAAGAGCCGAACGATCATCTGCCAAAGCCAAGTCCGGAACGTAGACTACACTAAGAGTCGTAGAGCCTAGTGATGCCGAAGCCAAGCCAAGGATCGTAGACTACACTCTGAGTTCGTAGAGTCCATTGAGTGCATACAAAGATCGTAGTTGGGAAAGGTCAGATGAAAACAACAAGCACAAGGCAGAAATTGTAGAGTGTCAAGATCTGGTCTCAGGATCGTAGTGTCGGCACAGCCAAAGCTGAATCGTAGAGTGCAGAACTATGACTCCAACAGAAGTGCTCACAATGCCAAGTCAGAATCGTAGAGCAGATACGGTTCTCAATGAATGAGCAGTCCCAGAATATCCAAAGGTACGAAGCCTCTGGTTGGCACTGCAAAGATTGAATCCACAGTAAGGGTACCAGAGAGCACTCAACGAATGGCATGTAGGCTAGCAGAAGAAGTAAGCACCAATCCAATCAGTATCAAGATTGAGTTGAAATGCCATTCGTGATAAAGTCTTCCACAAGATGATTCAAAGAAGACTTCAGCAGCTGACTAAGGAAAAGTCAGCTAATGCAGTTGCTGTCAAGAGAACAGAAGACAATTATCTTGGAAGCAACCATGATCGTAGTGTTTGTCAGACAAAGAAAGAACTGATGGAAGGTGAACCGAGATACTGGTCAGCTTCTGAAGAGCAAGGCTAAAGTGATTAAGTGCATGGTCAGTTCATTGATGATAAGTGAGCGGAAGATCACCAGGAGAAAGCAAGCTGGACGCGCCACAAATCTGAAGTGTCTTGATATTCAGAAGGGGGCCAGAGCAAGGAATTAGGCCATCAGTATCTGAGAACAGTCGAAGCAAACAGAAGTATTGAAGCACTGCACAATACAGTGAAGAGGTGTTCTTCAGTGAAGATCCAAGCAACACTCTTCAGGATCGTAGTGTATCGAGAATAGCTTCCTCGGGATCGTAGTGTGCTGAGGAAGTCATGTTCAGAATCGTAGAGACAGCCTGCCTAAGAGCCGAACGATCATCTGCCAAAGCCAAGTCCGGAACGTAGACTACACTCAGAGTCGTAGAGCCTAGTGATGCCGAAGCCAAGTCAAGGATCGTAGACTACATTCTGAGTTCGTAGAGTCCATTGAGTGCATACAGAGATCGTAGTTAGGAAAGGTCAGATGAAGACAACAAGCACAAGGCAGAAATTGTAGAGTGTCAAGATCTGGTCTCAGGATCGTAGTGTCGGCACAGCCAAAGCTGAATCGTAGAGTGCAGAACTATGACTCCAACAGAAGTGCTCACAATGCCAAGTCAGAATCGTAGAGCAGATACGGTTCTCAAAGAATGAGCAGTCCCAGAATATCCAAAGGTACGAAGCCTCTGGTTGGCACTGCAAAGATGCAATCCACAGTAAGGGTACCAGAGAGCACTCAACGAATGGCATGTAGGCTAGCAGAAGAAGTAAGCACCAATCCAATCAGCATCAAGATTGAGTTGAAATGCCATTCGTGATAAAGTCTTCCACAAGATGATTCAAAGAAGACTTCAGCAGCTGACTAAGGAAAAGTCAGCTAATGCAGTTGCTGTCAAGAGAACAGAAGATAACGATCTTAGAAGCAACCATGATCGTAGTGTTTGTTAGACAAAGAAAGAACTGATGGAAGGTGAACCGAGATACTGGTCAGCTTCTGAAGAGCAAGGCTAAAGTGATTAAGTGCATGGTCAGTTCATTGATGATAAGTGAGTGGAAGATCACCAGGAGAAAGCAAGCTGGACGCGCCACAAATCTGAAGTGTCTTGATATTCAGAAGGGGGCCAGAGCAAGGAATTAGGCCATCAGTATCTGAGAACAGTCGAAGTAAACAGAAGTATTGAAGCACTTCACAATACAGTGAAGAGGTGTTCTTCAGTGAAGATCCAAGCAACACTCTTCAGGATCGTAGTGTATCGAGAATAGCTTCCTCAGGATCGTAGTGTGCTGAGGAAGTCATCTTTAGAATCGTAGAGACAGCCTGCCTAAGAGCCGAACGATCATCTGCCAAAGCCAAGTCCGGAACGTAGACTACACTCAGAGTCGTAGTGCCTAGTGATGCCGAAGCCAAGTCAAGGATCGTAGACTACACTCTGAGTTCGTAGAGTCCATTGAGTGCATACAGAGATCGTAGTTGGGAAAGGTCAGATGAAGACAACAAGCACAAGGCAGAAATTGTAGAGTGTCAAGATCTAGTCTCAGGATCGTAGTGTCGGCACAGCCAAAGCTGAATCGTAGAGTGCAGAACTATGACTCCAACAGAAGTGCTCACAATGCCAAGTCAGAATCGTAGAGAAGATACGGTTCTCAAAGAATGAGAAGTCCCAGAATATCCAAAGGTACGAAGCCTCTGGTTGGCACTGCAAAGATGCAATCCACAGTAAGGGTACCAGAGAGCACTCAACGAATGGCATGTAGGCTAGCAGAGGAAGTAAGCACCAATCCAATCAGCATCAAGATTGAGTTGAAATGCCATTCGTGATGAAGTCTTCCACAAGATGATTCAAAGAAGACTTCAGCAGCTGACTAAGGAAAAGTCAGCTAATGCAGTTGCTGTCAAGAGAACAGAAGACAACGATCTTGGAAGCAACCATGATCGTAGTGTTTGTCAGACAAAGAAAGAACTGATGGAAGGTGAACCGAGATACTGGTCAGCTTCTGAAGAGCAAGGCTAAAGTGATTAAGTGCATGGTCAGTTCATTGATGATAATTGAGTGGAAGATCACCAGGAGAAAGCAAGCTGGACGCGCCACAAATCTGAAGTGTCTTGATATTCAGAAGGGGGCCAGAGCAAGGAATTAGGCCATCAGTATCTGAGAACAGTCGATGTAAACAGAAGTATTGAAGCACTGCACAATACAGTGAAGAGGTGTTCTTCAGTGAAGATCCAAGCAACACTCTTCAGGATCGTAGTGTATCGAGAATAGCTTCCTCGGGATCGTAGTGTGCTGAGGAAGTCATCTTTAGAATCGTAGAGACAGCCTGCCTAAGAGCCGAACGATCATCTGCCAAAGCCAAGTCCGGAACGTAGACTACACTCAGAGTCGTAGTGCCTAGTGATGCCGAAGCCAAGTCAAGGATCGTACACTACACTTTGAGTTCGTAGAGTCCATTGAGTGCATACAGAGATCGTAGTTGGGAAAGGTCAGATGAAGACAACAAGCACAAGGCAGAAATTGTAGAGTGTCAAGATCTAGTCTCAGGATCGTAGTGTCGGCACAGCCAAAGCTGAATCGTAGAGTGCAGAACTATGACTCCAACAGAAGTGCTCACAATGCCAAGTCAGAATCGTAGAGAAGATACGGTTCTCAAAGAATGAGAAGTCCCAGAATATCCAAAGGTACGAAGCCTCTGGTTGGCACTGCAAAGATGCAATCCACAGTAAGGGTACCAAAGAGAACTCAACGAATGGCATGTAGGCTAGCAGAAGAAGTAAGCACCAATCCAATCAGCATCAAGATTGAGTTGAAATGCCATTCGTGATGAAGTCTTCCACAAGATGATTCAAAGAAGACTTCAGCAGCTGACTAAGGAAAAGTCAGCTAATGCAGTTGCTGTCAAGAGAACAGAAGACAACGATCTTGGAAGCAACCATGATCGTAGTGTTTGTCAGACAAAGAAAGAACTGATGGAAGGTGAACCGAGATACTGGTCAGCTTCTGAAGAGCAAGGCTAAAGTGATTAAGTGCATGGTCAGTTCATTGATGATAAGTGAGCGGAAGATCACCAGGAGAAAGTAAGCTAGACGCGCCACAAATCTGAAGTGTCTTGATATTCAGAAGGGGGCCAGAGCAAGGAATTAGGCCATCAGTATCTGAGAACAGTCGAAGTAAACAGAAGTATTGAAGCACTGCACAATACAGTGAAGAGGTGTTCTTCAGTGAAGATCCAAGCAACACTCTTCAGGATCGTAGTGTATCGAGAATAGCTTCCTCGGGATCGTAGTGTGCTGAGGAAGTCATCTTTAGAATCGTAGAGACAGCCTGCCTAAGAGCCGAACGATCATCTGCCAAAGCCAAGTCCGGAACGTAGACTACACTCAGAGTCGTAGTGCCTAGTGATGCCGAAGCCAAGTCAAGGATCGTAGACTACACTCTGAGTTCGTAGAGTCCATTGAGTGCATACAGAGATCGTAGTTGGGAAAGGTCAGATGAAGACAACAAGCACAAGGCAGAAATTGTAGAGTGTCAAGATCTAGTCTCAGGATCGTAGTGTCGGCACAGCCAAAGCTGAATCGTAGAGTGCAGAACTATGACTCCAACAGAAGTGCTCACAATGCCAAGTCAGAATCGTAGAGAAGATACGGTTCTCAAAGAATGAGAAGTCCCAGAATATCCAAAGGTACGAAGCCTCTGGTTGGCACTGCAAAGATGCAATCCACAGTAAGGGTACCAAAGAGAACTCAACGAATGGCATGTAGGCTAGCAGAAGAAGTAAGCACCAATCCAATCAGCATCAAGATTGAGTTGAAATGCCATTCGTGATGAAGTCTTCCACAAGATGATTCAAAGAAGACTTCAGCAGCTGACTAAGGAAAAGTCAGCTAATGCAGTTGCTGTCAAGAGAACAGAAGACAACGATCTTGGAAGCAACCATGATCGTAGTGTTTGTCAGACAAAGAAAGAACTGATGGAAGGTGAACCGAGATACTGGTCAGCTTCTGAAGAGCAAGGCTAAAGTGATTAAGTGCATGGTCAGTTCATTGATGATAAGTGAGCGGAAGATCACCAGGAGAAAGCAAGCTGGACGCGCCACAAATCTGAAGTGTCTTGATATTCAGAAGGGGGCCAGAGCAAGGAATTAGGCCATCAGTATCTGAGAACAGTCGAAGCAAACAGAAGTATTGAAGCACTGTACAATACAGTGAAGAGGTGTTCTTCAGTGAAGATCCAAGCAACACTCTTCAGGATCGTAGTGTATCGAGAATAGCTTCCTCGGGATCGTAGTGTGCTGAGGAAGTCATGTTCAGAATCGTAGAGACAGCCTGCCTAAGAGCCGAACGATCATCTGCCAAAACCAAGTCCGGAACGTAGACTACACTCAGAGTCGTAGAGCCTAGTGATGCCGAAGCCAAGTCAAGGATCGTAGACTACACTCTGAGTTCGTAGAGTCCATTGAGTGCATACAGAGATCGTAGTTGGGAAAGGTCAGATGAAGACAATAAGCACAAGGCAGAAATTGTAGAGTGTTAAGATCTAGTCTCAGGATCTTAGTGTCGGCACAGCCAAAGCTGAATCGTAGAGTGCAGAACTATGACTCCAACAGAAGTGCTCACAATGCCAAGTCAGAATCGTAGAGCAGATACGGTTCTCAAAGAATGAGCAGTCCCAGAATATCCAAAGGTACGAAGCCTCTGGTTGGCACTGCAAAGATGCAATCCACAATAAGGGTACCAGAGATCGCTCAACGAATGGCATGTAGGCTAGCAGAAGAAGTAAGCACCAATCCAATCAGCATCAAGATTGAGTTGAAATGCCATTCGTGATGAAGTCTTCCACAAGATGATTCAAAGAAGACTTCAGCAGCTGACTAAGGAAAAGTCAGCTAATGCAGTTGCTGTCAAGAGAACAGAAGACAACGATCTTGGAAGCAACCATGATCGTAGTGTTTGTCAGACAAAGAAAGAACTGATGGATGGTGAACAGAGATATTGGTCAGCTTCTGAAGAGCAAGGCTAAAGTGATTAAGTGCATGGTCAGTTCATTGATGATAAGTGAGCGGAAGATCACCAGGAGAAAGAAAGATGGACGCGCGACAAATCTGAAGTGTCTTGATATTCAGAAGGGGGCCAGAGCAAGGAATTAGAACATCAGTACTTGAGAAAAGTCAAAGCAAATAGAAGTATTGAAACACTGCACAATACAGTGAAGAGGTGTCACTCAGTGAAGATCCAAGCAACACTCTTCAGGATCGTAGTGTATCGAGAATAGCTTCCTCGGGATCACAGTGTGCTGAGGAAGTCATGTTCCGAATCGTAGAGACAGCCTGCCTAAGAGCCGAACGATCATCTGCCAAAGCCAAGTCCGGAACGTAGACTACACTCAGAGTCGTAGAGCATAGTAATGCCGAAGCCAAGTCAAGGATCGTAGACTATACTCTGAGTTCGTAGAGTCCATTGAGTGCATACAGAGATCGCAGTCGGGCAAGATCAGATGAAGACAACAAGCACAAAGAAGAAATTGTAGAGTGTCAAGATCTAGTCACAGGATCGTAGTGTCGGCTCAGCCAAAGCTGAATCGTAGAGTGCAGAACTATGACTCCAACAGAAGTGCTCACAATGCCAAGTCAGAATCGTAGAGCAGATACGGTTCTCAAAGAATGAGCAGTCCTAGAATATCCAAAGGTACGAAGCCTCTGGTTGGCACTGCAAAGATGCAATCCACAGTAAGGGTACCAGAGATCGCTCATTGAATGGCATGCAGGCTATCAGAAGAAGTAAGCACCAATCCAATCAGCATCAAGATTGAGTTGAAAGGCCATTCGTGATGAAGTCTTCCAAAAGATGATTCAAAGAAGACTTCAGCAGCTGACTAAGGAAAAGTCAGCTAATGCAGTTGCTGTCAAGAGAACAGAAGACAACGATCTTGGAAGCAACCAGGATCGTAGTGTTTGTCAGACAAAGAAAGAATTGATGGAAGGTGAATCGAGATACTGGTTAGCTTCTGAAGAGCAAGGCTAAAGTGATTAAGTGCAGGGTCAGTTCATTGATGATAAGTGAGCGGAAGATCACCAGGAGAAAGCAAGCTGGACGCGCGATAAATCTGAAGTGTCTTGTTATTCAGAAGGGGACCAGAGCAAGGAATTAGGCCATCAGTATTTGAGAAAAGTTGAAGCAAATAGAAGTATTGAAGCACTGCACAATACAGTAAAGAGGTGTTCTTCAGTGAAGATCCAAGCAACACTCTTCAGGATCGTAGTGTTAACACTACTAGTCAACGTGCAACAATTAACAAGACACTACAATCAGGTCCTTGAAGACATGCATCAGAATCATAGAGTTCGAATACTTGAAGACTAAAGCATCGGCAACGGTTTAATCTGAAGGGTAACATTCAGACTATTTCTTATTGAGAACATCGATGCAATAGGACAACCTCTGATCAAGAAATCAGAAAGAGGTAATAAAGTCTTTGACCTGCCCAAGACATTAAAGTGATACATCTAACAGGGTAGGTGAAACAGTAGACTGCAGCGTCAGAAAAAGTATGACAAGTCAAATCAAGCAGTCTACCTCAAGCAACTTGAGATCTGTGAAGATATTTGAATAGCCTTCAACGGTTACTTTTCAACGAAAGGATTGGGAAGAAGTATAAATGAAAAAGAACTTCAAAGATCAAAGGGTGCTGGAGTTGTAAGTTTTGGAGAGAAGGTGGAGTGATCTAAACCATGTGATAGTAAGTCCGAAGGCTCACTCTACGAACCACCAAGAACACTCAAAAGTCAGATCAAGAAAGAAGTAGAAGTGTGAGTTCTATTATGTAGAAATGAGAGTTCTACTACATGAAGTGTGTTCTGAACTGCCGAGAGAAAAGAGAGCATCATGCCATCTGGATGTCTATCATGGGAAGACTCTAAGTACAATAGAGAAGAGCTTTAGGTCATCTTAGCAAGTCCATCATGAGAAGGCATCGAGTAACAAGAAAGGAGATCACAAAAGACATCTTGGTGTCAAGCATGACAAAGCTTCTAAGTACCTAACAGAAGAGCTTACAGTCATCTTAGAAGCCTCTCATGTGCAGCCATCAAGTACCAAGAAGAATGATCTTCAAGGCAGTTCATCAAGGGGTCATCCGGTGTAGTTGAGCAACCTAAGAAGCTGAGCATCATGCAACACTCAGCTGCACTTCAAGGATGATCAAGCCAAGCTGCTAAGGATAGAAGATGTTCAGAGCATGAAGACATCTTAGCAGCTCAGCACCGACTGCAACAACAACAACAAACAAACAACTCAACGAAGCCAGGGCCTGAGGGGTCCTTGTCCGAAAGGACTAAATGAAGCAGGGCCAAGAGGGTCCTTGTTCGGAGGGGCTAAACAAAGCAGGGCCAAAGGGTCCTTGTCCAGAGGTACTAAATGAAGTTCCAAGCCTGCTGAGCTTGAAGAGTTCCTAGGGAACTAGAAGAGTCCCAAGGCTGCTGGCCTTAAAGTGTTTTTAGTGAACTGAAGTCCCAAGGCTGCTGGCCTTGAAGGAATCGTAGAGATTCAGGGTGCTGCCCTTCCTTAGTGGAAATCCTGCTAGTTGAAAGCAGAAGAGTGGATTAGGAGCTTGAGTCTCTGAACCACTTAAAACCTCTTGTGTCTTTTACATTATGTCATTTACATTATGTCTATAACTGCTATAACTGCTATGTATGTTCTAACTGCTTACAACTAAACTAACCCTACAAATAATGTATGTATGATTATGAATATATCAATGAAGGGGAATCTTTTACTTATTCCGTTGTGCTTGAAAAGATTCTTATGTTTGTCATACTCTAATATGAACAATACTCATAAACCAGAAAAGTATTTGAAACAAAAAGGATCTATTCAACCCCCCCCTTCTAGATCTATTGTGCCCTCTGGGAACTAACAATATGTTCAACTGTTATGACTTGCTGGGCAATTGAATGCACACTTGCTTTAAATAAAAAACATTTTCAGCGAACGATGTTAGAAGAACTTAAGGATCCCGTAAGGATCAAGCTGACGGTATCCAGATGAAGTGTCATTCAGAATGTGAATGAACGAGAAGATCAAGTGAAGACTTGTAATGTAGAAATATGAGAATTAAACTATAGAATAGTTTAATGAACGATTATGTATCCTTGGTGGCGGATAAAAGTCACTCGTGCAACATGCAAAGAATAATGTAATTATCATTATTTATAATGAGAAAGGTTATAAGGTTTTAGAACTTGGGATTTGAGAATATATGTTATTATATTTCAGTATATAATGATGTATGTTGGATGAATGATGTACTCGTGTCGTACGAAATCTGGGTGTGAAGATAGACCGAATTTCGGGGCGTTACAGATTGGTATCAGAGCTGGTAGGTTATAAACCTTAGGTATGAGTACCTAAGATTATAATAGTAAATAGAAGGATAAGAAGATCACCACGTGATCATAGTAAATCGTAGTAACAGTTGAGCTGTTAAACGATGAATGATTTATAGTTAATGCTATGAATGAATGGTACTACAAAGTAGTACGGGAAGAAGAACTCAAATTGAGTCGTAAAGGATATTATACGAATTAAAGAAAATTCGTATTAAGTAATGAGAAAGATAGAAGTTGTAAGATTTCAATTGAGGACTCATGTGATGGCTGAGTTGTATGAATCCTTGTATGGACAGAGGTTTGTGCTTGGTGTAACAACCACTCAGTTTATTACGGTGATAATCATTGAAGTTGGTCGCGCTATCAAGATGTATATGACGAGAAGTTGAATCTTTTCTCATGTATATACTTGATAGGTAGAGAATGATAAGATAGGTTATTTAGATAGTCCTTGATTTGTTCTTGGATTACATATTGCAAAGATAAGTTCTTAAACACATATGGTTGTGGAAAGTTCCTAAACACATAATGTGTGGTAAGTTGATGAACTATACTAAGTCATAAGAATGTTTATACAGAAATTAAGTATTTTCAGTAAACTTAGCATTGAAGGTGCTAGAGAAGATTAAGTATTGTCACTAGTAAGACAATGAAGGAAGATGGAGAATAGGATATTCCAAGTCATCTAGCTATGCTAGATTTCGAAATTTCTTGAAATCGTGCTAATGTGCGCGTTTTGAAAATGAAAGAATTGGTTCGACTTTTGGAACCAATGGATTTTAAAAGAACTATTCTTGGTATGTATATGCTAATTGTTTCGGCTAGACAGGAATTGATTTAAAATATCAAAATGAATTTTATATCATCAGTGCATTTGATGCAAAGATGGTAAAAGGATGGAGTTATTAATGCAATTAAACTTGGTGTTGGATTTGATCTTAGGATCAACAACCTGCTATGGTATGATGTATAATGACGAAGTCATAAACTGACAAAGTCCTCAACGTACTGTGAAGAGTGCGGTATCATGACGTCATAAAACGTTTTGATGTATTGCGAAAGAATTTAAAGAAGTAATCGATGTCAATTGAGTTGACTAGACGAATGGTTCAAGTTGATGTCCAATTTATTGGTATGGTCTAAGCTACTTGATTTGGCTAAGATGAATGGTATGTTGTGATTAAAAGAAAATCGAGCTTTCTTTGAAGAGTTATGCCAAACCAAATTGTTTTGGTGCAGAATCTAAGGAGTAAGTCTGAGGTGAACATACTCCGAAATGGGGTTATACGATGGGTTAATCACCTACGTATGGAAGAGGTAGTTTACCTTCTTTGTGATTGTAAACTGACCATGGAAAGAAAGGTTACGGTGTCATGCTATTTAACCTAGTAAGAGTTCATGGTCAATTTGACCCCTCAGCAAAAGAATGAAATGTTTTAAAGGAATCTTTATATTCCTCGTTATTCCTTTCACTTCATGATTCTTGATAGGTTATGAAGGGTAGGGAATGTTTGAAAGATAATAACTTCTTTGAAGAGAAGTTGAGAAGAAGGGTAAGCTAAAATTTCGAGGACGAAATTCTGTGAAGAAGGGGTGAATGTGATGACCCGGGTATGGGTATGGTTTGAAGAAATTCTGAGGACGGAATTTTTATAAGGGGGGAAGGATGTGACAAACCGAAAATCCGGATTGTCCAGAAATTAAGATTTAAAGATTTAGTTATTAATAAAATGAATTTTTATTAATACTATTATGTGCTACGTGTTTATTAATCGTTTTATAACCTAGAATGATTATTAATCGGGAGGATTCTGGCTATGAGCTAGATAGATTGAACGAGTAAGAATTTTTAAGAGGAAAATAAAGTTTTTCGGGAACAAAATATTTTCGGGGAAAAGACTAAATAGGCACTATTCATCCGTTTTTGCTCGGAGATTTATTTTGAAATTCAGAGAAGTTATTGATTACGTAAAATCTTGAGACGTGATGGAATATTCAATAATATTTCAGTTATGGAAAAAACGAAGTTTTCGCTTGCGGACTCAAAACCTAAGGGTTTAGAAAAGTGAGTTCCGAGAATGTAATGAGTACGTATAATAACTAGGGTTATTACGCATGAGAAATACAAGTATGATACGAGTTATTATACGGGTATCGTACGTAGATTAGTAAGACATATAATACAAATATCGTACAAACGATATACGAATAGTGTAATGCCCCGAAATCTGGTCTATCTTCACACCCGGATTCCGTACGTCACGAGTACATCATAACCTTTCTCATTATAAATAATGATAATTACATTATTCCTTTCATCTTACAAAAGTGACTTTTATCCGCCACCAAGAATACATACAGTTCATTAAACTACTCTATAGTTTAATTTTGCATCTTTTTACATCACAAGTCTTCACTTGATCTTCTCGCTCATTCACATTCTGAATGGCACTTCATCTAGATACCGTCAGCTTGATCTATACGAGATCCTTAAGTTCTTTTAACATCGTTCGCTGAAAATGTTTTTCATTAAAAGCAAGTGTGAGCATTCAATTGCCCAGCAAGTCATAACAGTTGAACAAAAAACTTCAAGAATTTAAACATTCTTTTCAGACTTTAATAACCGAACAAGGTTACGAAGCAGCTTGAATAATAGGAATAGTCTTGATTCCTATCATCTTAAAACATTAGTCACATTCACTTTGAAATACTTTCATTCTCTATTCTCTTTCATACACATCCTGTCTGGCTAGAATCAATAGCACAGACTTAACAATAACGGTTCATGTATAAACAGAACATTCTTTTATTGAACAGTTCAAACATAGAACAATTCATCTCATAGAAACACCGAAGTGTTCACATTGTGGCACAAGGCCTCATACGTTCTACCACCTTGCACAAATATCGCACATTCGCACATAGACAGAATTTCTCAAGTTTAACATCTGAGAAGTTTAAGAAACTAGCATTCATTTAAAATATGAATGAAGTTAGGAAACTTTCCTTACGCACAGCTACAGCTTATGCTAAACTGCTCATTCCAACCCCTATAACACATAAAGAAATAACAAATACACCAATTAGTCATATACTTGACTTACGCATTGGTTTACTTAACTATATTTCTTAAGGTTCGCATTCTTACAATATAATTTTACGTGACCAACTTTCATTACCGGTTTACGGTTTCATGACATACGGAGATGTCTTACTCAAAACTTTCATCATCTTTGATGATTTACATTCTTATCCTCTTCTTATACTTCTCTAGGACTCAACACACATCGCTTCTCTGCTAGTAGTCCATATGGTACTCTGAGTGGTTTCCCACAAACAACCAACAAACAAGTTCCCGTCTCATCTACACTTCCATCACAGTGAGTTAGATCGGTTGCCAATTTTGTATATACGTTCGCTCTCTGAAGGAATTGTTTAGCCCAGCTCCCATATGTCAACCATCAAAGGATAAGATTGTACCACAACCTAACTTTCTCTTAATTATACGAATTATTAAATTATAATATTCGTTAAGTTAATTTCTTATTCCTTTTGGCTTTCTGGCAAGTAATTGCTATACCTCAAGATTCATTCTTATCCGATTCACATTCGACTTTCATTAATCTCATTACCATTCAATACGGCTTTCTTGATATCATTCGTATCTTACTTACTACATTCATCAACGTCTAAGTCATACAACCAGGGTATACTTAGCACGTTCATCAAACGTGAATAAGATTCACGAGGATCGTTTACGTATTCAACGTTCACGTTGCTCGTCTCTTAATCTCTCATTCAACCTTTACTCAAGGTTTCAATTGCATTCATCGTTATCCATTCCATGAACCCCATGTTCATTATTTTTTTTCTTAATGTCGACGCCATACATTCCGTTATATGCTAAGACCGATCGTTCATCGCAACAACGTTGCGTTCATAGAGTCTATATGCATTACACTTATCTCTTATTACCATGACATAACATCGGAATGTTATTCATTACCTTTAACCCTCAACGTCTAAGGAATCATAATCACAGTAATCCTTCACGTTCGTTCATCGTGACTACGGTCCCTGGATATCGGTTCCGTAACCTGCACCTACATTCTTTATCTTTTAATCTCGTTTAATCTTTTCGTTGAACCTTTATTAAAGGTTTAAAACACTTGATTAAGTGTTACATTACGTGAACTACATGTTCATACTTCTTTCTTGCACATCCTCCAGTAACTGAGAACTAAACATCTCATTTCTGGGCATTGCTCTGCACCGGCGCTGCGGCGCCGTGCCCTTCCTTTCCTCTCACGTTACGGCATGACCTACTTCTCTCTCCTCTCTTCTCGGACTGGCGCTGCGGCGCGAGTCCTTACTTAGTAGGCCGCGCTGCGGCGCAACACTTCAGAAGATTTTCGTACTATACATGAAGCTGTGGCGCCACAAATTGTACTACGGTTCGTACTGCGACGAAATCTTGTAGTGTACTCAGACACTGTTATGCGCTGCGGTGTCGGCCTCCAAGGCACAACTCGCACTGCGGCGCCGAGTATGAAACCTAGAAAATTTTCTAGGTCTAGCTTTTACAAGCTTGAGACGCCGATTTCGAAATCTCATAACTTCTTCGTTAAAACTCGGAACAAGGTCGTTCCAAAGCCATTTTCTTCCTTATCTTACGTACTTCAATTACCCACAAACAAAAATTCATTATGAATTCGTTAACATGCCATTCAATTGGCTTAATCTTCACTCTTCGTTTATTTTAACATTTTTAACGTTCTTCGTTCGTTCGTCCATAATTCGGTCATCCGAACTCAGAATTCGTTCGTTCTTGAGTCCACGACTCACATTTTATATGTTCTCTTACATTTTTATGAAACCCTACACATTCGGGTTCATTTACTAACTTTCAAATTTTCGTTCTTCTTTTACTAAATTTTTGTCATAACTTCGTTATAGCTCAATTTTAATCCGTTCTTCATGAACGTTTCTAACGTTCCTAACCAAGCAATAAGCAACTAACTTATATGCGATGGTTTTAAACTTTTCCATCAATAACAATTACACTACGATAGTTTTAAATTCGTCCATCAACAATATTCTTCGTGTTCTTCGCGTTCTTCGTTTGTTCTTTATTTTAATAGATATTTTGGATTACGATTCTACTTTTTCTTGGAATTTGATGTTATAGAACATCATTCCTTACTTAATTCACCTACTCATTCATAATATTCATTCGGATCGCTCAAAATCCTCACGAATCTTATACTTGCTTAAGAAATTTATAAACTAAATTTCTTATTTTTATTTCTTCATTTTCTTACGATTTCAACCATATGAAAACATTTCTAACTTAATCTACTTCTTATATTCATTAAGTTATGTTTTTGAACATAAAAACTTAAAGAAAATTTAGAAGAACTAGTGTTCGGATTACCGTTCTTCTTTATTTCTCTTCCGTTATACAAAGCCTGTGACAACCCGATATTTTCGATATAAATAAATCTTAAATTTTGCGTATAATTTTTTTTTTATTAATTTAAGGATGAGGATTTGTACAAGATTATGTGTATATGTATTTATGTGGTAAATAAAACTATATTTATTACATGAATATTTACAAGTAAATTTATTTTAGAATTATTGATTATTGTAAATAATATTTTTATAATAATTAATTTTAAGATAGAAATGTTTTTATTAATTATTTTCCATGAATATATAATCATATATTATTTAAATAATATATGAAGTGATTTTTAGAATAAATATAATAATTATTTTATTATATGAATTTTTGTACAGATTGTTAAGTTAAATATTTTACCTTAATTATTAAGGTTAAATTGAAAAGATAAATCAGATATGGAATCCAAATTTTAATTTTTGGATTATTGTCAAGGTATGAGAATAATGATATAATATAAATTATATTTTGATTTTTCAGTGCTATGTATATGTACGGTATGTCCATATTGAAAATAGTTGGTCAATTACGGTGTATTTTGACCCAAACCCTAGTAATGATGTTAAACCCTAATTTGAGATCCAAATTAGAGTATAAGGTTATTTTATAAGTGTATAATATTAATTATGTCATGTATTTAATGTATTAATTAGGTAAACCCTAATTAAAAATTCTGGAAACCCTAATTGCTATAATTAGTAACCCTAGTTTGAAATTAGAGTTTGAGATTGAAGGTGAGTATCGATAATGTGATTAATTAACAAGTATGGTGTTTATAATAATTAAATTTAGAAACCCTAAATTATTAAACCCTAATTTAGTAATTGGAACCTTAATTGTAATTTAGTAACCCTAATTACTAAAAGAATAAAGCCTAATTGCTTTATTAGCAAAGTTAATTGTGATTAAGGGTATTAAACCCTAATGCCCATGTGTTAGATAGTTGCAAACTTATTTTAATTAACAAAGTTAATTTTTCAAAATATTATAAACTAAAATTTAGTTATTATTTTTGTAATAAACCCTAATTAATAAATCCTAAAATTGGAAATTTTTGAAATCCTAGTTGCTAAATCTTTAAGGGTTAAATGTTAAACCCTAAACACTAAAATATCTAAACCCTAAACCCTAGGACAATTTTCTAGAACAAAAGGGAAATGGCAAAAATGCCCTTTGTTGTATTATTTAGCTTAGCTTGCAAGTTTGGCAAAGTCTTTGGTTGGTGACCAACCCTAGACCTAAAATATAGCTTAGCATGTGACTAAAACTCCAGCAACAAGCCACAACTCAGCCAATTCATGTATCCATGTTGCCTATAAATAGATTAGGAGAGAGAAAGTAGATTGTTTGCTAAAAAAATTGCTCAAATACTCAACCATTCTCTCTCAACCCCAAACCTCCGAAATTTCCTTCATATATCAGTCAAGAATCAAGCCCCACCATCACCCATAACAGATCATTAACATATCGGAAGCCAAAAATCAAAAATCGATCAAGAAAGGTATAATTTCTTTAATTTTTGAAATCCTTCAATTCGTGGTTAATTGTTGAAATTGATTTGTTAAATATGTGTAATAAGGAGTGTATTAATGTTCTGGGTTGTTAGATTCATGACCCATAACATCAAAGTGATCAAAATCAAAGTTTTTCCAACTTTTAAAAATACCAAAATCTGTTATTTTTAGGCAAATGTCGAGCCTTATATCTCTGTGATTATTTAGTATTTTTGGTATTTTTAAGATGTTATGTATAGCCTGTTATGTGGTCTGTAATATTCAAAAAGAATCAAGGCCAGATAATGTATAGATCGGGAGTTATTCATGGTCAAATCCCGTTGACCGAAACTGCTAAAACAGTGAACCCAGAATTTTTTTTAGTAATTTACGTGGTGAACTTTGACCGGTTATTTCTAGTTCGATCCTTTGTTTTTATATGTATGTTATGTGTTAAAGTTGTAGTACTACATTAGTACTACACACTGGAAGTAATATATCACAAAAACGTTACATGGATTGCAAGTTATAGAGGTCCAAATTACGCACCTCGAACTGTTCTTCGTGAGAAACAGTGTTGATAGCTACTTTGATTGATGATTTCTCTTAGATCTGATGTTGTTTAACCATGCAATTTGTTATGTACTTGTAGTATTACATGAGTAATACAATATGTATGTGTTACATCACTCGGAAACATTTTGTGCTAAGCGTTACACACGGTCAAACATAGCTACTCGGTTTCTGCCTTATGGTTTCTGGGTAGTTCAAGAACACCTATAGCGACAGACAAGCGTCGCTATAGGCCTTTAGCGACAGATTTAATTAATATTTTTGGAAATTAATAAAAAAATAGAAAAAAATAGTTTTTAATTATTAAAAATACAAAATAAATTATTAAAAATTATTTTAAATTCTGAAAATTAGTTTTTAATTATTTTAAATATATTTCATAATTATTTAATATTTTTGAATATTAAAAGTAATTAATTTATTTAATTATAATATTAAATAAATTATTTAAAAATGATTTTAATATTTGAAAAATCATTTAAAATTATATTATGGTATAAGAAAATAATTTTTGATAACTTTTAATATTATTTGATAATTTTCATTAATAAAGTAATATTAATGATAATTAAGTTATTTATTAAATGAATTAAATAAATGAATTAAAAATGATTTTATTATATTAAAAAGCATTTTAAATAATAATAAGGTATTTAAAAATATTTTAAGTTATAAAATATAACTTTTAATATTTAAAGGTAAATTTCATTAATTAATTATGATTAATGATAATAAAGTTATTTAATAATTACATTAAATAATTTAATTTAAAAATGATTTTAATATTATAATAATCATTTTAAATGAAAATAAAGTGTTTAAAAATATTTTAAGTTATGAAATATAACTTTTAATATTTAAAGGATATTTCATTAATAATTTAATATTAATGATATTTATTAATGATTAATGATATTAAATTTATTTAATAATTATATTAAATAAATAGTTAAAAATGGTTTTATTTATTTAAAAATCATTTAAAAAGGATATTAATGATTTAAAAATATTTTAAGTTATAATTAATGACTTTTAATATTTGGATAAATAGTTCATTAATATTTAAATATTAATGGTAATTATTTAATGATGATTTTAAATGTTTAAGAATCAATTAAGGGTAATATTAATGTTTTAAAAATATTTTTAGTTATTATACATAACTTTAATATTTTGGCAATGGTTTCATTAATAGTTTAATATTAATTAAATATTAATGATAATAGAATTGTTTAAGGCTTAAATCATATAATGATTCTGATATTTCAAAAATTATAATAAATGATAATAATTATTTAATAATTATTATAAAGCCATGAAAAATAGCGCGACTGATGTTTAAGTTATCTAAATGGATATTGAACTACGGTTTAGAGTCTTAGACTCGATATTTACCCGATAAAGCTGTCAGTAGACCGACATAGATCAGAAATTGATCTGGACTTAGATAAATTGGTTAAGTAACTATTTATTTGTGATTCAATGGTGTTAAAGTTATGTGACAATGTGAATAGGAATGTGCTGACTGCAATAAGCAGTATTATATGATATGATATATTATACTAATCAGTAAAATAATCTGATTAATGATAAGTTGTGATAGAAAAGGGTAGATCTAAGTTGAGTAAGTGTAAGCAGCGCATCAGGCAAGTATCCTAACTTTGCATTTTCTTTATGCAATGGTCAGAAGTTAGAAGTTCAGATTTAATATTATGTACAAATTGTTAAATCTATATTATATACACCCTTTGATTATCAACATGTTAGTATATGATAATTCGAATATTTATTATGTTCGTTAATTTCTAGAAATGATTATACAAGTGTCCCCACTTGGATAATCATTGTATTCAATCGCATGTTGATATACCTTTCATATACATATATGTTGAATTATATAAGACCTTTATTACGAAAACCCGACAGGTATGAACATCCCGATAATGGGAAAATTTCTATGCGCCCAAGGCGGACAGATTGAACGATAACATCGTTCTTATACATGTAGTATTGATCAATACAGGGTACAACAGGGCTGATCACCCTCCGTGCCCGTAAGTCATGACGGTTTACAGATGAATTTCTGTTCAAACTTTTTCGAAAATGAAAAATAATGTTCATAGTATGTCACAGAAACCCCATGTATAGTCAATACGTAGTTTCAAAAAAGTTGAAAGAGGGTTCTTATGTTATTATTATTGGTACAGATTACTTCACAACTACTTACTAGTTGTAGAAGAATATTATAAAGAAAACATTTAAATTCCTTCAGCCTATATATATATATATAATACTTGCTGGGCAATCAAATGCTCATTCTTGCTTAATTTAAATGTTTTCAGCTAAGTGTGAAGAACCAGAAGGCTCATGTCGAAGCAAGGGAAAGGGAAAGCTAACCAAATAAGATTTGTGGTACTGTTTGTAATAGTTATAGATTATGAAGACTATGATATGTATATTAATATATATTATGACATGTAATGAATGATTAAAGGTTACGTACTTGGGAGAGAGACTCTGATGTATATGTAAATTTAAGTTTAAGTTTTATATTATTGTTATTATTATTAGTATTATTCCGCTCATAGAAATGGTATCGTGAAGTACCGAGTTCGGGTTTCAAGTATCCGGGTTTGGGGACCTCACAGAATGGTATCAGAGCTATAGGGTTAGAAACCTTAGGTGGGTTAGACCTTAGACTATAACCTTAGAACAGAGGGAAACGTTGAAAATATAAATAAACTCATATAGAGTTTAAAGAAAGATGAATCGGATAAATTCATCGTCAAACAAAATAAAAGATAACTTATAAAACTATTATGTGATGCGTGTAATTATTAATTGCTAGTCAAGATATTTTGTGTATAGGTGTTAGACTGGAACAGAATTAGGATACCCTTAAGTCGTAAAGAATAAGTCAACCTCCATGACTGAGCCAATATCAAAGCTAATAGCTGCAATAAAGGCTCACATTGAAAGCTACCTCAAAGAGGTGGTTATTTTGGAAAGTATAGTACTGGATCAAGAAACGCTAAGTATAACTGATAGGTAAAGTATAGTTAAAGGATATGTGGTCAATGTTGAGTTCTTAAACTCGAATAATTATGGTGAGTTCTTAAACTCGTATGTTTGTGATGAGTTCTTAAACTCATAAGGTATTGAAAGTGTGACAAACTGGATATAATTATGTGTGAATGGATATTGGGGATAATGGAAAATAGATAGGTTATTAAGCAAATGATCGTTAGTGAATGTGTAAGGAATAGGTAGTATTAGTATTAGTTGAATAGGTATAGTTTTAGGTGGTATATATGATAGGTATGTTGGTATAATGTAATATTTTGTATAAGTTATGGCAGCAATTCCCGACTTTCAAGTCACAAAGGGATAACGAATGTTTAAAGCACAATGTGCTATGGTATTTTAAGTGTTATGAATATGGATCTATGTTGGATTAATGAGATAAGTTGGTACAAAGATAGTAAATATTTATCTGGTCACTGGTTATTATAGTCGACCGAGTTTTCAAAATTTAATATTTTGAATACATGATTATGTGAATAGAAAATTTTGTGTTATATGATAAGCGTTTACGATAAGGCCTAGAATGTAAGGAATAATTTACGGTAATACCGTCAAGATGAAAACAAAACTAAAGGACAGAAGAATTTGTCAACAAAGCTGGAGGACAACCAGACTCAATACAGAAACTTATGAATATGAACGATCAAGCTGTGCAGAACGGGATACCAGCCGCGAAAGATCAATCAGATAATCGAACGTCGAACGTTAAAGACTTCAAGGCGGTCCTATCGCTGGAATTCAAAGGTACCACTGACCGTATAGAAGCCTAGATTTGGGTTAGGGAAAACTAAACGGGTGTTCGTGTTAGCTAAGGTAGCTGAGGGGCAAAAGACCACTTTTGCCACATATATGATGAAGGGTGAAGCAAATGCCTGGTGGGAAGTGAATCAGGTGAGGGAAAAAGCAGGTGTGGTGACATGGGATAGGTTTAAAACTTTAATTTTGAGAATTATTTTCAGTTAATATGTAGGCTAGAATGAAGGTGAAATTTTTAGAATTGAAGCCAGGGGATATGTAAGTAGCGGAATATGTCAGTGAAATTTAATGAGTTGACTAGATTGGCTCCGCATCAAGTTGATACGGAGGTTAGAAAGGCACGAAGGTTTGAGCTGGGATTCGAACCCTAGCTCTATAACAAGATAAGAAGGTTCAAGGGTAAAGTTGAGGGAACTGGAAAGATAGAAATTAATAGTGGAAATAAAGGTGGAAACAAACAAAGGGAATAGGAGTGAAAAGAGGAAGTCGAAGAACTTTGGAAGCGTGCAGGTGAAGCATGAATGTGGGAAGAAGAAGCATGTAGTGTAATATGCAAAACGGTGGAAAGAACCACTCTGGGAATGTTTGAAATGGAAGTTAGTATGTTATAAGTGTGGGCAGAAGGGACATGTCACTTCCGACTGTCTCAATCCAGGAATGTATAGTAGGTGTTTCAAGTGTGGATCAGTGGAGCATAAGGTGGGAGACTATTCAAGAAAAAGAATGGAGGTAAGTAATGTGAATACGGGGAAAAAGGCAGCAGGACATTGGCAGCAACGAGACCGACATCAACGATCGAACCAACGGAATAAACCGCAAGTGTCTTTTATACGATCGTGCAAGACATCGTGGCAGCTGACAATGCAGTTCCAGGTAATATTCGACTAACTTTTATTTGCGTATTTATAATTATTCTATGTATAGTAAATTATTTTATAAAGAAATGTTGAGGGAGGAATTTGAGTTCTTTTAAGAATCAAATTTCCGTTTAATCAGAAAGACAAGCTTAATGTGATTAGTTAAAGATTAGTTCGATCAAAGTTGATCGAGATCTACTTGCGAAGATTATGTATGCTATGTACCCAGTTATGTATAGGTTTTAAAGCGGTGATTCCGGGGACGGAATCCTTATAAGGGAGAGTGAATGTGACAACCCGATATTTTCGATATAAATAAATCTTAAATTTTGCGTATAATTTTTTTTTTTTATTAATTTAAGGATGAGGATTTGTACAAGATTATGTGTATATGTATTTATGTGGTAAATAAAACTATATTTATTACATGAATATTTACAAGTAAATTTATTTTAGAATTATTGATTATTGTAAATAATATTTTTATAATAATTAATTTTAAGATAGAAATGTTTTTATTAATTATTTTCCATGAATATATAATCATATATTATTTAAATAATATATGAAGTGATTTTTAGAATAAATATAATAATTATTTTATTATATGAATTTTTGTACAGATTGTTAAGTTAAATATTTTACTTTAATTATTAAGGTTAAATTGAAAAGATAAATAAGATCTGGAATCCAAATTTTAATTTTTGGATTATTGTCAAGGTATGAGAATAATGATATAATATAAATTATATTTTGATTTTTCAGTGCTATGTATATGTACGGTATGTCCATATTGAAAATAGTTGGTCAATTACGGTGTATTTTGACCCAAACCCTAGTAATGATGTTAAACCCTAATTTGAGATCCAAATTAGAGTATAAGGTTGTTTTATAAGTGTATAATATTAATTATGTCATGTATTTAATGTATTAATTAGGTAAACCCTAATTAAAAATTCTGGAAACCCTAATTGCTATAATTAGTAACCCTAGTTTGAAATTAGAGTTTGAGATTGATGGTGAGTATCGATAATGTGATTAATTAACAAGTATGGTGTTTATAATAATTAAATTTAGAAACCCTAAATTATTAAACCCTAATTTAGTAATTGGAACCCTAATTGTAATTTAGTAACCCTAATTACTAAAAGAATAAAGCCTAATTACTTTATTAGCAAAGTTAATTGTGATTAAGGGTATTAAACCCTAATGCCCATGTGTTAGATAGTTACAAACTTATTTTAATTAACAAAGTTAATTTTTCAAAATATTATAAACTAAAATTTAGTTATTATTTTTGTAATAAACCTTAATTAATAAATCCTAAAATTGGAAATTTTTGAAATCCTAGTTGCTAAATCTTTAAGGGTTAAATGTTAAACCCTAAACACTAAAATATCTAAACCCTAAACCCTAGGACAATTTTCTAGAACAAAAGGGAAATGGCAAAAATGCCCTTTGTTGTATTATTTAGCTTAGCTTGCAAGTTTGGCAAAGTCTTTGGTTGGTGACCAACCCTAGACCTAAAATATAGCTTAGCATGTGACTAAAACTCCAGCAACAAGCCACAACTCAGCCAATTCATGTATCCATGTTGCCTATAAATAGATTAGGAGAGAGAAAGTAGATTGTTTGCTAAAAAAATTGCTCAAACACTCAACCATTCTCTCTCAACCCCAAACCTCCGAAATTTCCTTCATATATCAGTCAAGAATCAAGCCCCACCATCACCACCCATAACAGATCATCAACATATCGGAAGCCAAAAATCAAAAATCTATCAAGAAAGGTATAATTTCTTTAATTTTTGAAATCCTTCAATTCGTGGTTAATTGTTGAAATTGATTTGTTAAATATGTGTAATAAGGAGTGTATTAATGTTCTGGGTTGTTAGATTCATGACCCATAACATCAAAGTTCTCAAAATCAAAGTTTTTCCAACTTTTAAAAATACTGAAATCTGTTATTTTTAGGCAAATGTCGAGCCTTATATCTCTGTGTTTATTTAGTATTTTTGGTATTTGTAAGATGTTATGTATAGCTTGTTATGTGGTCTGTAAGTTGCAAAACGAATCAAGGCCAGATAATGTATAGATCGGGAGTTATTCATGGTCAAAACCCGTTGACCGAAACTGCTAAAACAGCGAACCCAGAATTTTTTTTTAGTAATTTACGTGGTGAACTTTGACCGGTTATTTCTAGTTCGATCCGTTGTTTTTATATGTATTTTATGTGTTAAAGTTGTAGTACTACATTAGTACTACACACTGGAAGTAATAGATCACAAAAACGTTACATGGATTGCAAGTTATAGAGGTCCAAATTACGCACCTCGAACTATTCTTCGTGAGAAACAGTGTTGATAGCTACTTTGATTGATGATTTCTCTTAGATCTGATGTTGTTTAACCATGAAATTTGTTATGTACTTGTAGTATTACATGAGTACTACAATATGTATGTGTTAGATCACTCGGAAACATTTTGTGCTAAGCGTTACACACGGTCAAACATAGCTACTCGGTTTCTGCCTTATGGTTTCTGGGTAGCTCAAGAACACCTATAGCGACAGACAAGCGTCGCTATAGGCCTTTAGCGACAGATTTAATTAATATTTTCAGAAATTAATAAAAAAATAGAAAAAAATAGTTTTTAATTATTAAAAATACAAAATAAATTATTAAAAATTATTTTAAATTCTGAAAATTAGTTTTTAATTATTTTAAATATATTTCATAAATATTTAATATTTTTGAATATTAAAAGTAATTAATTTATTTAATTATAATATTAAATAAATTATTTAAAAATGATTTTAATATTTGAAAAATCATTTAAAATTATATTATGGTATAAAAAAATAATTTTTGATAACTTTTAATATTATTTGATAATTTTCATTAATAAAGTAATATTAATGATAATTAAGTTATTTATTAAATGAATTAAATAAATGAATTAAAAATGATTTTATTATATTAAAAATCATTTTAAATAATAATAAGGTATTTAAAAATATTTTAAGTTATAAAATATAACTTTTAATATTTAAAGGTAAATTTCATTAATTAATTATGATTAATGATAATAAAGTTATTTAATAATTACATTAAATAATTTAATTTAAAAATGATTTTAATATTATAATAATCATTTTAAATGAAAATAAAGTGTTTAAAAATATTTTAAGTTATGAAATATAACTTTTAATATTTAAAGGATATTTCATTAATAATTTAATATTAATGATATTTATTAATGATTAATGATATTAAATTTATTTAATAATTATATTAAATAAATAGTTTAAAAATGGTTTTATTTATTTAAAAATCATTTAAAAAGGATATTAATGATTTAAAAATATTTTAAGTTATAATTAATGACTTTTAATATTTGGATAAATAGTTCATTAATATTTAAATATTAATGGTAATTATTTAATGATGATTTTAAATGTTTAAGAATCAATTAAGGGTAATATTAATGTTTTAAAAATATTTTTAGTTATTATACATAACTTTAATATTTTGGCAATGGTTTCATTAATAGTTTAATATTAATTAAATATTAATGATAATAGAATTGTTTAAGGCTTAAATCATATAATGATTCTGATATTTCAAAAATTATAATAAATGATACTAATTATTTAATAATTATTATAAGGCCATGAAAAATAGCGCGACTGATGTTTAAGTTATCTAAATGGATATTGAACTACGGTTTAGAGTCTTAGACTCGATATTTACCCGATAAAGCTGTCAGTAGACCGACATAGATCAGAAATTGATCTGAACTTAGATAAATTGGTTAAGTAACTGTTTATTTGTGATTCAATGGTGTTAAAGTTATGTGACAATGTGAATAGGAATGTGCTGACTGCAATAAGCAGTATTATATGATATGATATATTATACTAATCAGTAAAATGATCTGATTAATGATAGGTTGTGATAGAAAATGGTAGATCTAAGTTGAGTAAGTGTAAGCAGCGCATCAGGCAAGTATCCTAACTTTGCATTTTCTTTATGCAATGGTCAGAAGTGAGAAGTTCAAATTTATTATTATGTACAGATTGTTAAATCTATATTATATACACCCTTTGATTATCAACATGTTAGTATATGATAATTCGAATATTTATTCTGTTCGTTAATTTCTAGAAATGATTATACAAGTGTCCCCACTTGGATAATCATTGTATTCAATCGCATGTTGATATACCTTTGATATACATATATGTTGAATTATATAAGACCTTTATTACGAAAACCCGACAGGTATGAACATCCCGATAATGGGAAAATTTCTATGCGCCCAAGGCGGACAGATTGAACGATAACATCGTTCTTATACATGTAGTATTGATCAATACAGGGTACAACAGGGCTGATCACCCTCCGTGCCCGTAAGTCATGACGGTTTACAGATGAATTTCTGTTCAAACCTTTTCAAAAATGAAAAATAATGTTCATAGTATGTCACAGAAACCCCATGTATAGTCAATACGTAGTTTCAAAAAATTTGAAAGAGGGTTCTTATGTTATTATTATTGGTACAGATTACTTCACAACTACTTACTAGTTGTAGAAGAATATTATAAAGAAAACATTTAAATTCCTTCAGCCTATATATATATAATACTTGCTGGGCAATCAAATGCTCATTCTTGCTTAATTTAAATGTTTTCAGCTAAGTGTGAAGAACCAGAAGGCTCATGTCGAAGCAAGGGAAAGGGAAAGCTAACCAAATAAGATTTGTGGTACTGTTTGTAATAGTTATAGATTATGAAGACTATGATATGTATATTAATATATATTATGACATGTAATGAATGATTAAAGGTTACGTACTTGGGAGAGAGACTCTGATGTATATGTAAATTTAAGTTTAAGTTTTATATTATTGTTATTATTATTAGTATTATTCCGCTAATAGAAATGGTATCGTGAAGTACCGAGTTCGGGTTTTAAGTATCCGGGTTCGGGAACCTCACAGAATGGTATCAGAGCTATAGGGTTAGAAACCTTAGGTGGGTTAGACCTTAGACTATAACCTTAGAACAGAGGGAAACGTTGAAAATATAAATAAACTCATATAGAGTTTAAAGAAAGATGAATCGGATAAATTCATCGTCAAACAAAATAAAAGATAACTTATAAAACTATTATGTGATGCGTGTAATTATTAATTGCTAGTCAAGATATTTTGTGTATAGGTGTTAGAAAGGAACAGAATTAGGATACCCTTAAGTCGTAAAGAATAAGTCAACCTCCATGACTGAGCCAATATCAAAGCTAATAGCTGCAATAAAGGCTCACATTGAAAGCTACCTCAAAGAGGTGGTTATTTTGGAAAGTATAGTACTGGATCAAGAAACGCTAAGTATAACTGATAGGTAAAGTATAGTTAAAGGATATGTGGTCAATGTTGAGTTCTTAAACTCGAATAATTATGGTGAGTTCTTAAACTCGTATGTTTGTGATGAGTTCTTAAACTCATAAGGTATTGAAAGTGTAACAAACTGGATATAATTATGTGTGAATGGATATTGGGGATAATGGAAAATAGATAGGTTATTAAGCAAATGATCGTTAGTGAATGTGTAAGGAATAGGTAGTATTAGTATTAGTTGAATAGGTATAGTTTTAGGTGGTATATATGATAGGTATGTTGGTATAATGTAATATTTTGTATAAGTTATGGCAGCAATTCCCGACTTTCAAGTCACAAAGGGATAAAGAATGTTTAAAGCACAATGTGCTATGGTATGTTAAGTGTTATGAATATGGATCTATGTTGGATTAATGAGATAAGTTGGTACAAAGATAGTAAATATTTATCTGGTCACTGGTTATTACAGTCGACCGAGTTTTCAAAATTTAATATTTTGAATACATGATTATGTTAATAGATAATTTTGCGTTATATGATAAGCGTTTACGATAAGGCCTAGATTGTAAGGAATAATTTACGGTAATACCGTCAAGATGAAAACAAAACTAAAGGACAGAAGAATTTGTCAACAAAGCTGGAGGACAACCAGACTCAATACAGAAACTTATGAATATGAACGATCAAGCTGTGCAGAACGGAATACCAGCCGCGAAAGATCAATCAGATAATCGAACGTCGAACGTTAAAGACTTCAAGGCGGTCCTATCGCTGGAATTCAAAGGTACCACTGACCGTATAGAAGCCTAGATTTGGGTTAGGGAAAACTAAACGGGTGTTCGTGATAGCTAAGGTAGCTGAGGGGCAAAAGACCACTTTTGCCACATACATGATGAAGGGTGAAGCAAATGTCTGGTGGGAAGTGAATCAGGTGAGGGCAAAAGCAGGTGTGGTGACATGGGATAGGTTTAAAACTTTAATTTTGAGAATTATTTTCAGTTAATATGTAGGCTAGAATGAAGGTGAAATTTTTAGAATTGAAGCCAGGGGATATGTAAGTAGCGGAATATGTCAGTGAAATTTAATGAGTTGACTAGATTGGCTCCGCATCAAGTTGATACGGAGGTTAGAAAGGCACGAAGGTTTGAGCTGGGATTCGAACCCTAGCTCTATAACAAGATAAGAAGGATCAAGGGTAAAGTTGAGGGAACTGGAAAGATAGAAATTAATAGTGGAAATAAAGGTGGAAACAAACAAAGGGAATAGGAGTGAAAAGAGGAAGTCGAAGAACTTTGGAAGCGTGCAGGTGAAGCATGAATGTGGGAAGAAGAAGCATGTAGTGTAATATGCGAAACGGTGGAAAGAACCACTCTGGGAATGTTTGAAATGGAAGTTAGTATGTTATAAGTGTGGGCAGAAGGGACATGTCACTTCCGACTGTCTCAATCCAGGAATGTATAGTAGGTGTTTCAAGTGTGGATCAGTGGAGCATAAGGTGGGAGACTATTCAAGAAAAAGAATGGAGGTAAGTAATGTGAATACGGGGAAAAAGGCAGCAGGACATTGGCAGCAACGAGACCGACATCAACGATCGAACCAACGGAATCAACCGCAAGCGTCTTTTATACGATCGTGCAAGACATCGTGGCAGCTGGCAATGCAGTTCCAGGTAATATTCGACTAACTTTTATTTGCGTATTTATAATTATTCTATGTATAGTAAATTATTTTATAAAGAAATGTTGAGGGAGGAATTTGAGTTCTTTTAAGAATCAAATTTCCGTTTAATCAGAAAGACAAGCTTAATGTGATTAGTTAAAGATCAGTTCGATCAAAGTTGATCGAGATTTATTTGCGAAGATTATGTATGCTATGTACCCAGTTATGTATAGGTTTTAAAGCGGTGATTCCGGGGACGGAATCCTTATAAGGGAGGGTGAATGTGACAACCCGATATTTTCGATATAAATAAATCTTAAATTTTGCGTATAATTTTTTTTTTTTTATTAATTTAAGGATGAGGATTTGTACAAGATTATGTGTATATGTATTTATGTGGTAAATAAAACTATATTTATTACATGAATATTTACAAGTAAATTTATTTTAGAATTATTGATTATTGTAAATAATATTTTTATAATAATTAATTTTAAGATAGAAATGTTTTTATTAATTATTTTCCATGAATATATAATCATATATTATTTAAATAATATATGAAGTGATTTTTAGAATAAATATAATAATTATTTTATTATATGAATTTTTGTACAGATTGTTAAGTTAAATATTTTACCTTAATTATTAATGTTAAATTGAAAAGATAAATCAGATATGGAATCCAAATTTTAATTTTTGGATTATTGTCAAGGTATGAGAATAATGATATAATATAAATTATATTTTGATTTTTCAGTGCTATGTATATGTACGGTATGTCCATATTGAAAATAGTTGGTCAATTACGGTGTATTTTGACCCAAACCCTAGTAATGATGTTAAACACTAATTTGAGATCCAAATTAGAGTATAAGGTTATTTTATAAGTGTATAATAATAATTATGTCATGTATTTAATGTATTAATTAGGTAAACCCTAATTAAAAATTCTGGAAACCCTAATTGCTATAATTAGTAACCCTAGTTTGAAATTAGAGTTTGAGATTGATGGTGAGTATCGATAATGTGATTAATTAACAAGTATGGTGTTTATAATAATTAAATTTAGAAACCCTAAATTATTAAACCCTAATTTAGTAATTGGAACCCTAATTGTAATTTAGTAACCCTAATTACTAAAAGAATAAAGCCTAATTGCTTTATTAGCAAAGTTAATTGTGATTAAGGGTATTAAACCCTAATGCCCATGTGTTAGATAGTTACAAACTTATTTTAATTAACAAAGTTAATTTTTCAAAATATTATAAACTAAAATTTAGTTATTATTTTTGTAATAAACCCTAATTAATAAATCCTAAAATTGGAAATTTTTGAAATCCTAGTTGCTAAATCTTTAAGGGTTAAATATTAAACCCTAAACACTAAAATATCTAAACCCTAAACCCTAGGACAATTTTCTAGAACAAAAGGGAAATGGCAAAAATGCCCTTTGTTGTATTATTTAGCTTAGCTTGCAAGTTTGGCAAAGTCTTTGGTTGGTGACCAACCCTAGACCTAAAATATAGCTTAGCATGTGACTAAAACTCCAGCAACAAGCCACAACTCAGCCAATTCATGTATACATGTTGCCTATAAATAGATTAGGAGAGAGAAAGTAGATTGTTTGCTAAAAAAATTGCTCAAACACTCAACCATTCTCTCTCAACCCCAAACCTCCGAAATTTCCTTCATATATCAGTCAAGAATCAAGCCCCACCATCACCCATAACAGATCATCAACATATCGGAAGCCAAAAATTAAAAATCGATCAAGAAAGGTATAATTTCTTTAATTTTTGAAATCCTTCAATTCGTGGTTAATTGTTGAAATTGATTTGTTAAATATGTGTAATAAGGAGTGTATTAATGTTCTGGGTTGTTATTAAAAATACCGAAATCTGTTATTTTTAGGCAAATGTCGAGCCTTATATCTCTGTGCTTATTTAGTATTTTTGGTGTTTGTAAGATGTTATTTATAGCTTGTTATGTGGTCTGTAAGTTGCAAAACGAATCAAGGCCAGATAATGTATAGATCGGGTGTTATTCATGGTCAAAACCCGTTGACCGAAACTGCTAAAACAGCGAACCCAAAATTTTTTTTTAGTAATTTGCGTGGTGAACTTTGACCGGTTATTTCTAGTTCGATCCATTGTTTTTATATGTATGTTATGTGTTAAAGTTGTAGTACTACATTAGTACTACACACTGGAAGTAATAGATCACAAAAACGTTACATGGATTGCAAGTTATAGAGGTCCAAATTACGCACCTCGAACTATTCTTCGTGAGAAACAGTGTTGATAGCTACTTTGATTGATGATTTCTCTTAGATCTGATGTTGTTTAACCATGAAATTTGTTATGTACTTGTAGTATTACATGAGTACTACAATATGTATGTGTTAGATCACTCGGAAACATTTTGTGCTAAGCGTTACACACGGTCAAACATAGCTACTCGGTTTCTGTCTTATGGTTTCTGGGTAGCTCAAGAACACCTATAGCGACAAACAAGCGTCGCTATAGGCCTTTAGCGACAGATTTAATTAATATTTTCATAAATTAATAAAAAAATAGAAAAAAATAGTTTTTAATTATTAAAAATACAAAATAAATTATTAAAAATTATTTTAAATTCTGAAAATTAGTTTTTAATTATTTTAAATATATTTCATAAATATTTAATATTTTTGAATATTAAAAGTAATTAATTTATTTAATTATAATTTTAAATAAATTATTTAAAAATGATTTTAATATTTGAAAAATCATTTAAAATTATATTATGCTATAAGAAAATAATTTTTGATAACTTTTAATATTATTTGATAATTTTCATTAATAAAGTAATATTAATGATAATTAAGTTATTTATTAAATGAATTAAATAAATGAATTAAAAATGATTTTATTATATTAAAAATTATTTTAAATAATAATAAGGTATTTAAAAATATTTTAAGTTATAAAATATAACTTTTAATATTTAAAGGTAAATTTCATTAATTAATTATGATTAATGATAATAAAGTTATTTAATAATTACATTAAATAATTTAATTTAAAAATGATTTTAATATTATAATAATCATTTTAAATGAAAATAAAGTGTTTAAAAATATTTTAAGTTATGAAATATAACTTTTAATATTTAAAGGATATTTCATTAATAATTTAATATTAATGATATTTATTAATGATTAATGATATTAAATTTATTTAATAATTATATTAAATAAATAGTTTAAAATTTGTTTTATTTATTTAAAAATCATTTAAAAAGGATATTAATGATTTAAAAATATTTTAAGTTATAATTAATGACTTTTAATATTTGGATAAATAGTTCATTAATATTTAAATATTAATGGTAATTATTTAATGATGATTTTAAATGTTTAAGAATCAATTAAGGGTAATATTAATGTTTTAAAAATATTTTTAGTTATTATACATAACTTTAATATTTTGGCAATGGTTTCATTAATAGTTTAATATTAATTAAATATTAATGATAATAGAATTGTTTAAGGCTTAAATCATATAATGATTCTGATATTTCAAAATTTATAATAAATGATAATAATTATTTAATAATTATTATAAGGCAATGAAAAATAGCGCGACTGATGTTTAAGTTATCTAAATGGATATTGAACTACGGTTTAGAGTCTTAGACTCGATATTTACCCGATAAAGCTGTCAGTAGACCGACATAGATCAGAAATTGATCTGGACTTAGATAAATTGGTTAAGTAACTGTTTATTTGTGATTCAATGGTGTTAAAGTTATGTGACAATGTGAATCGGAATGTGCTGACTGCAATAAGCAGTATTATATGATATGATATATTATACTAATCAGTAAAATGATCTGATTAATGATAGGTTGTGATAGAAAATGGTAGATCTAAGTTGAGTAAGTGTAAGCAGCGCATCAGGCAAGTATCCTAACTTTGCATTTTCTTTATGCAATGGTCAGAAGTGAGAAGTTCAGATTTATTATTATGTACAGATTGTTAAATCTATATTATATACACCCTTTGATTATCAACATGTTAGTATATGATAATTCGAATATTTATTCTGTTCGTTAATTTCTAGAAATGATTATACAAGTGTCCGCACTTGGATAATCATTGTATTCAATCGCATGTTGATATACCTTTGATATACATATATGTTGAATTATATAAGACTTTTATTACGAAAACCCGACAGGTATGAACATCTCGATAATGGGAAAATTTCTATGCGCCCAAGGCAGACAGATTGAACGATAACATCGTTCTTATACATGTAGTATTGATCAATACAGGGTACAACAGGGCTGATCACCCTCCGTGCCCGTAAGTCATGACGGTTTACAGATGAATTTCTGTTCAAACATTTTCGAAAATGAAAAATAATGTTCATAGTATGTCACAGAAACCCCATGTATAGTCAATACGTAGTTTCAAAAAATTTGAAAGAGGGTTCTTATGTTATTATTATTGGTACAGATTACTTCACAACTACTTACTAGTTGTAGAAGAATATTATAAAGAAAACATTTAAATTCCTTCAGCCTATATATATATATAATACTTGCTGGGCAATCAAATGCTCATTCTTGCTTAATTTAAATGTTTTCAGCTAAGTGTGAAGAACCAGAAGGCTCATGTCGAAGCAAGGGAAAGGGAAAGCTAACCAAATAAGATTTGTGGTACTGTTTGTAATAGTTATAGATTATGAAGACTATGATATGTATATTAATATATATTATGACATGTAATGAATGATTAAAGGTTAAGTACTTGGGAGAGAGACTGATGTATATGTAAATTTAAGTTTAAGTTTTATATTATTGTTATTATTATTAGTATTATTCCGCTCATAGAAATGGTATCGTGCAGTACCGAGTTCGGGTTTCAAGTATCCGGGTTCGGGGACCTCACAAAGCCGGTGATTAGCTAGTTTTTCTATTTCACGATCACTTTTGATCCGAGCATTCATGTTCACGCTCTTCCTCTTCCTCTCCCAACCGAGCTCTCTCTATGTCTCTCAAGTGTAGGATTTTCAAAAATCCTAGAAAATGAAATTCTAGGTTTCAATTTATAGAAAACCAAAGCTAGGGGAAAAATAGTCATTTCGCCCCTAAAGTTACTATTCCCACCACCTCTTTAACTTAGCCACCAAGTTAACTTGGACACCACCCTTACTTGGTGGCCAAGTGGCCGGCCCACATGCCCATGGGTCACCCCATGGGTTGCCCCAATGGTTCTTACCCATCCGTTTATCCATCGGTTCGATCCATGGTTTCTTTTCTTGGTTTGGGCCTTAACCCTAATTCTTATTGGGCCTAACTTGGTCTTGATTTCACAAATCCTTGGGCTTGACATAATCCAAGTCCAATTGGATTCTACAAAGTCCATGAACACAAAGTCCATTAAGACTAATCGTATTCTATGCATTCTTTTCTCGTATTCTCGTAATCTCTTCGTATTTAATTCGTACGATGTTCATATTATACGTCGTACAATTCTTCTTTCTATACTCGTATAATAACTCGTATCATACTCGTATTTTTCACGCATAATAATCCTAGTTATTATACGTACTCATTACATTCGCAGAACTCATTTTTCCTAACCCTTAGGTTTTGAGTCCGCAGGTGAAAACTTCGTTTTTTCCATAACTGAAATATTATTGAATATTCCATCACATCTCAACATTTAACGTAATCAATAACTTCTCGGAATTTCAAAATAAATCTCCGAGCAGAAATGGGTGAATAGTGCATATTTCGCCTTTTTCCCCGAAAATATTTTGTTTCCGAAAAAATTTTATTTTTGTGTTGAAAATTCTTACTCGTTCATTCTAGCTCATAGCCAGAATCCTTCCGATTAATAATCATTCTAGGTTATAAAACGATTAACAAATACATAGCACAGAAAAGTATTAATAAAAATTCATTTTATTAATAACTAATTCTTTAAATCTTAATTTCTGGACAATCTGAATTTCCGAGTTGTCATAGTGAAGCCAACTTTTGGTAGGAGGCTCACCAGGGTGAGGTTAGAATAGATGTTGTAGCCTGGGAACAATTCAAGAAGGTTTCTTCGAGAATTATTTTCCCTACAAGTATGTGAGGGAGGATAGAGACTGAATTCTTAGAAATTAAGCAAGGGGATATGACATTTCCCCAATACGCGACCAAATTGAATTGGCAAGGTTTGTTTCACATTAAGTGAACACTGTGGAGATGAAGGCTCGTAGGTTTGAGTAGGGCCTAAAACCCTAGTTCTATAGTAGGATTTCGGTGTGCTAGAGTGTTTTATATGGGATCGTTCTGGAGAAGCTGATTATAGCATAAGGTGGTAGTGAGTTGTAGATTCAATCCCACAATGAGAGAAAGAATGAGAGCGAGAGAGAGGGAGGAACCAAGGCAGAGAATGCCAATGGAAGTATACTAAAGAGGAAGAATTTTAACTCCGGTAATACTAGAGTGGGGGAAAGGGGATCCTAAGTGTAGGATCGAGGTGTGTAAGACAGTTGGAAAGACTCATCTAGGAGTCTGTCTGAAAGGGATTATAAGTACCTTTAAACATTAAGGTAGAGAAGAAGGAAATAACTTTCATTATTTATATTCGAGAAAATTGTAGCATGGATAATAAAGGTAAGTCCGTGTGGGTAGACGAGTACAGTTAATGTTGAGAGAATTTGAGGAAATTCTCGGTATGAATGGGTTAATTAACCATAGAGCTATAATAAATTGTTATAAGAAAAGTGTGAACCTTTAGTTTTCTCAGAAAATGTAAGGTAGTAATTTAAGGTAATAAAACACCAAGACGCCTTGTCGTCTAACCTGGACGTAAGTCAGGAGGATATTAAGGGAGAAGATGAGTTGTTACGATTGCGTATCGATTATCGTAATAAGAGTAGGTTAGCGGTTAAGAATAAATACTCATGGCCCAGGATCGATGATCTATTTGGTCAGTTGAAGAGGGCAAAGAATTTTTTTTCTAATATAGAATTGCATACGGGGTATAGTTGGTTGGAAGTAAGAAAGAAAGAGGAGGTACCTAAGATGACGTTCAGAACTCATTATTGTTATGACAAGTTTCGGGGTATGTCATTTAGGTTGACTAATGTGCGGAAGTTAGACTTTCCGTAAGGAGAAACGAGTAAGTCAGTGGCAAATTGATAGGTACCCTTGTTAGATGATATGGTTGAAGGAACCATTAGCATCACAGGATTTAAGAGAAAGGTTAATTAAGGCACCTTTATTATCTTTATCAGATGATACGGGGAATTTTGTAGTGTATCTCGATGTTTCACATAGATGACATGATTGCGTGCTCTTATAGCATGGCAATGTCATTGTGTATGCATTACGCCAGTTAAAGGATTATGAGAAGGTATATCCTACTTATGATCTAGAATTGGTAGTTGTAGTTTTTGGAATTAAAAAAAATCTGAAGATAGTATTTATACGGGGAGAAGTGTGAGATATACACGAACTCTAAGAATTTGAAATATATCTCCACAGAGAAGAAGTTGAATATGCAGTAGAGAGAGGACTGTGATATCTTATATCATTCAGGGGAGGTAAAAGTTGTAGACGATGCGTTAAGAAGGAAGGGTAGGGAAAACTATCGATGTTAACGACTCAGAATGAGTAAATAACAGAGATGACAAGAACAGAGTTAGAAGTTAAATTACGGGGTAGAAATGTTATTCACAAGGTAGACTCAATCCACGATAATGGAACAAGTTACATAAATACGATTAAGTAACGAGGGATGCAAGCGGATGAAGAAGATGATGCAGGATAAGTAGAAGACTAAGTATAGTCTTATTTTGAGGGAGGAATTTGAGTTCCATATAAGTACGAGTTAAAAGGATAACTGAGATGATATAGAGATTGCGTAATGTGTTAATAAGTGTTTAACTTCCAACTCAGATTATTGATAGGAAGTGATAAGTCATGTAAATTAAGATAATACATTCGATGAAGGTGAAATGAAAGAACCACAATGTCGAAGAAGCATTGTGGGAACTCGAGATTCTGGGGACAGAATCCTTATAAGGAGGGAAGAATGTAACGCCCGAGAAAATTTGATTTTTGAGAATTAAATTTTTATTTTTATTAAATGAATTTAATTGATTATTTATGGAGTAAACTAATGGAAGGTCGTTCTATGACCTAGAAATGTCATAACATCGTAGGATTTTGGCTACGTGATAGAATTAAAGTGTTTGAATTTCCAAGACGAAAATAAAAGCTTTCCGAGAAATTTTCTGAAAAACACTATTCACGCATTTCTGCTCGGGAATTATTTTTGTACTTTTGAGAAATACATAATGATAGAATATCGAGGTGAGATGGAATATCTAATAATATTTCAGTTATGGAAAACGTAATATTTTTCCTGTGGACTTAAAACCTAACGTTTAAGGAAAGTGATTTACGAGAAGGAATTTAAATGCGATTCAAAAAGTAAAGCAATGATCGTATAATACATAGGTATTATACGAAGTAATGAATATGAGTACGATGTGATATATTATACGAGTACGTATGAATGATGGTATGTTGAATACGATGAATAAGTATACGAGGGGAATACGAGAATTATACGTAGGTTATACGTTATAAGGCTTAAAGCCAAATGTATTGAATAATTGAATTGTGTAGGAAAATGTGTTGGACATATAGGATGTGATAAGGCCCAAATGTAAGATTGGTTAAGTCCAATATATAAGTTAATGAGAAAGCCCAAGATTATGTAATGTTTAGCCCAAAGTAAAGTGAAGACAAGCCCAAACGATTAAGTTAAGATAATTAAACCTAAGCCCAAGCTATAATTCAATGGGTTAGGGTGATCCATGGGGCAACCCATGATCATGTGGTTAGTCTTGGTGACCAAGATAATGAAGTGATGAGCAAGTGTTGTGCCAATCAAGTATACTTAATGGCTAAGTTAAGTAGCAACCAAGTAATTAATGTGGTGACCAAGTAATTTATTTGGAGAGCAAGTTTACTTGTTGGCTAAGAGATGAATAGTAAGAAGGTGGAAGGTCTTAATGACCCTTATTCCCTCACTTTGAGTTACCTATAAATACCAAGCTTCATTTCAATTGTTGGTTGTTCAAATTTCATCCAACTTCTCTCAAGCAAAACAACTTATTTGGTTGAGAGAATAAACACATATAAGTTAGACTTTCCTTGTTAGATTTTCCACCAATAACTTATAGCTTATTGGTTAGAGAGAGTAAGTGAAAATAAGCTAGCATGTTAACCTTTGAAGTTCAAGAATCAAGAAGGAGATTAAAGATTTACCAAGTGTTATTCAAAAGTAAGTGATCTTAAACCATGTTTCTTTCTCTCTTCCCTTGATAGAGAAGGGGGTATTGGTAGAGTTGGCATGCTAAGAAGAAGTTGGAATGATAAACCAAAGGGATTAAGTCTTAATAAGTCGTATAAGTCATAAATAAGTTATTCGTAATCATTTAAGTTACGAATTTGTGAAGAACAATAATGAACGTATAATAACTTGTGAGAACTCGTAATATGTTTACATTAAGAAGTTAGCATGATTAATAAGATGTAAGAATAAGGATTAAAGGACTTAACTCATTAATAAGTCATAATCAATGAAATATAGTATGTTATACTTTAATAAGTAGTTTATAAGTTATGAGTTTTGAACTTATTAAGAACAAGAAATAAATTATCATGATTATAAGTTAATGAAGCATGTAGGTCGAGATATTAGTATAATGAATTGAATCCAAGTGAAATGATTTAAAAATCTCAAGTAACGAAGTTTCGTCGGAATTAGCATGATTAGACGACAATCGTCGAATTCGTGAAATTCTCGGAATGGAAGTCGTATTTTGTGTTTGAGCTTGGAAACGTTCGTTTTCAATGGAGGCAAGTCTTATTTGGCGTTATAGAGTCGCGGACTCGAAAACGGCCGGATTCTGACTTAGAACGAAGAAACGAGCGTTGAACGTTTACGAACGTTTATCGTTTTCGTTAAAAATGGACTAATAGGTGAAATTTTACAAACGAAGTCGAATAGATAAAATTCTTGCATGACCACGTAGAGTATGTGATTTGTGAACCGTAGGCTCTTGAACGAGCCAATTTGGACTTATAACGAAGAAGTTACGAAGCCGGAAATCTCACATAATGAAAAATATGTCAAAATTGTCTGTGGCACAGAGTCCGTGCTGCGGCGCGACTACAAGCCAATTAGCCGGCGCCGCAGTGCCAAAGCAAGCCTCAGCCCCTATTAGTTCATGTCGCAGCGCGGTAGATACCACTAGGACTCGCGCCGCTGCGCCGAGTCCGATCTTTTGATTCTAAGATGTGGCGCCGCAGCGCGGCACAAAGAAGAAAAGCTGGCGCTGCAGCGCCAGCCCTAGGGTTTGAATAGAGAGGATTGGTTATGAAGATAAAAAGAAAGGCAATGAAGTAATACAAACTTAATGAACATTAAGTAACATTGTTAAGTCATGATTAAACCCCAAGTAAGATCACTTAGGGTTAAAATAAGTCAATTGAAGATGAATACAAACGATGTGAAATAAGTCCTAAACCAATGACGATCAAGCTTCGATTAATAATAAAGTTAGTAAGTCGTGATGAAGGACACTTAACTCAAATCGAGTTGTATTAATGTAATAATTTCAGTTAAGAAGAGAATGAAATTGGTAAGAATGATTTAAAGAATGACGAAAAGCCGGAACCAATAATAACAAATCTAATAAGGGATTAGATTGAGAAGAAGGGTAAGATTCTTTAGGAGCTATGTATGTTCATTCATGACCTAATTTGGTATGTTATATGATTATATGTTGTAGAGACCGTAAAGACTCAAAGGAAAGGTAATTATACTGTAGTATACGCTGAAGGCAAGTTTTTTTCTTAAACGCTTTTCTAACCTTCGTGTTAGCCAGGTTTTCAATTGATTCACATTATGAGATTTATGTATAATTTCAAGGAAAGGGTCGAAGCCAGTTTTAACTCGGCTAGAATAATCTTGATAGATTGATTGAACTGTTTACAAGTTTTTCAATATAGAATTGCTAACGCTATCCTACGCCAACTAATTGGTACGGATTCAAGGTAAGCCTGAATATGAATAAACAAATGTATTTTCATCGAGTATTCGATGGGCACGTGAGGTTTCCACAACTTAAATGTACACATGTTTAATGGATGTAGTGTTGATCAACATAGGGTACTATAGGCTGATCACCTAGATGTACTCATAAGCTATGTCGGACTTACGGACTTCGTGTCGGGTTGTCCTTTTCAAAGAAACTATAAGACGTTCACGTCTTGAACTAGAATTGATGATTTATAGAATATTGTTATTGTAAAACATTTTGAAGGAAAAGGAAAGCTATATTGAATTATTGATAGTACTTAGTAATTATCATTCAGTTATTAAGGATATATGATTCCTATGTTTTCAAGCATGCTTTTAAAATGAAATTGTTGTACTCGTTGAGCTTGTTATGCTCACACTTGTTTGAACCATATGATTGCAGCTTAGACAATATGATCAAAGGATTCGATAAGGATAAAGTGAAGCCTAAAGCGAACTCGTTGTAACGACCAAGAAATTCGGATCTTATTGTAAAATGATTTTATTAAATTAAATAATAATAAAATCATATTCCATGTGTTATCAAGATGGTTGTCATTGTATAACCTATTGATGTTAGAATATCGTAGTATTTGGGCTACGTGGATGAATTAAAGTGTTTGGATTTCCACGACGAAAATAATTTTTTCGAAATTTTTTTCGAAAAACACTATTCATTGGTATTTTCTCGGGATATAATTTTGAGATTCCGAGAAATACGCAATCATGGAATAACAAGGTAAGATGGATTATGTAATAAAAATCTAGTTATAGAAAATGTAATAATTCGCTTGTGGACTTTATTCCTAAACGTTAAGGAAGTTGAAATAGTAATGAATGAGTAATAATGGTATGATACGTTGGTATTGTACAAAGTAATGAAAACGCGTATAGTACGAAGTATTATACGAGTTTGTATGAATGATGAAATACCGTATATAAATTCTATAAGAATTAGAATACTAAAATACATCAACAATATGTATTAAGAAATGTTAATGGACTTGGATGATTGGTTAACAATTATATACAAGTCCAAGTGAATTAAAGAGAGAAGCCCAACTATTAATTAATGAACCAACTAGTGTTTGTTAATGGCCCAAGGATTTATTTAATCCAAGCCCAAGCTAAAGTCTAATAAATTGGTTAACCCATGGGGCAAACCATATTAATATGGTTGAATGTGTGGTGACCAAGTGATGTGGTGATCAAGTAAGTGTGATGATCAAGTAGGAGTATTGACCAAGACTTTGAAGTAATGACCAAGTGTAGGATAAGTGTTGTGTTAGACAAGTAATGAATAGTAAGGAGGTGGCTTAAGGAGGTGGGATGTTTTAAAGACCAAACTACCCTAACCTTGAAAAGCCTATAAATAGAAGAGCTTTGCTAGCCATTTGTTGGTTGATCAATTAATCCAACACATCTAAAGTGCTTAAGTGTTAGAGAGAATAAGCTACATATAAGTCATTCCATAAGTAAGAAGAAGAAGCAAGCTACTTACCAAGACTACAAAAGAGTAAGACTTCTTCTCAATTATCTTCTATCTCTACCATGATAGGATGATAAGAAAAGTTGGATTAAGAAACATGAATGAGTAAGTAATGAACTTAAGCCAATTAAGTTGGTAATAAGTCATTTAAGCTAGCATAAGTTATAAACTTATGTAAAAATAATATGAACTTATAAGAAGTTTATTAAGAGAAATGATATGAATATAAAAGAATTTATATGATCATATGTATCATGTATACCTAAGTAAAGTTATATGTGAAGAGTATGTAAAGTATAATGATTAATAAACCTTAATTGTCATAAGTCATGAATAATCAAATCTTAAGTAGTTTATAATTTGACAAGTTATAAGCTCATGAAGAATAAGTCAAAATCCAACAATGAATATAAGTTGTTGTATTAAGTATTTTGAGATGTTGACATGATGAATGAAGTTTATTTGTAATGTTGATCAAATCATAAGAATGAAGAATTGCCGGAATTTGCACGATTGGACGATAAAAGTCGAATAAATAAAATTCTCGGAATGGAAGTCAAATTTTGTGTTTGATCACAAGACCATTGTTTTCCAATAGAGACAAGTCATAACCGGCATTTAAGAGTTGCGAACTCGAAAATGATCGGATTCCGACTTCGAATGAAGAAACGAGCGTTGAACGTTCACGAACGTTTATCGTTTTCGTTAAAAATGAACCAATAGCTGAATTTTTAGCAAACGAAGTCAAATAGATAAAATTCTTGAATGGTCATGTAGATTACGTAATTTGTGAACCGTAGACTTTTGAATGAGCCAATTCGGACTTATAACGAAGAAGTTATGCATCCAGGAAGTTCACAAAATTTCAAAACTGAAATTGTTTTCTGGTGCACAGAGATGGCGTCGCGGCGCCAACCCTAGGCAAAAAGACCCGCGCCGCGGCACGGAATAGTAACCGAGCCTACTGTAAGAGTTCGCCGCAGTGCGAACCTTAGTTCAATAAGTGGCGCCGCAGCGCCATGAACAGTGACAAAATCCTCTAGAGTGTGGCGCCGCAGCGCAACCCATTAAGTAAGGACTCGCGCCGTAGCGCCAAGTCCGGGATAGTTATACATTAAGCTCGTGCCGCAGCACGAGATGTAGGTATAAAGCTGGCGCCGCAGCGCCAGTCTCAGAAAAAAGATAGTAATGAAGGTTTATAAATACAAAGAAAAGAAATAGAAGTAAACATAACTTAAGGAAGGTAATGTAACATTGTTTAAACTTTGTTAAACCTTAAGGAATGTGATATAAAGGTTGAGATAACCTAGTCGAATATAGATGCAAGCATAATGACAAACCGGAACGAATAGTAACTGAATCTAATACACCATTAGATTGAAATGAAGGGTATGATATAGTCATATACATACTTGATTTTATGTGACCTAATCTAAGGCATTATGTGATCATGTATTGTAGAGACTTGAACGACTTGAACATAAAGTTAAAATATCATAGCAGACGCTAAAGGCAAGTATTCTAACTCTTGTCTCAGTTTAATCTGAACAAGTTTTTTTGATTCATGTATTCTTTCGCATGAATTGAAGTATGTTGAAGTTAAAGCCAATTCCTTTGGCTAGACTTGATGAATTGATAATCTATTCATGTATTATCAAATGTTGTTATCTTTTGTCAACTACTTGATATGGTTTTCAAAAGAAGACTGAAATGTTAAACTAATGTTTTGTCGGTAAAAATGATAGGCACGTGAGGTTGCCAAATGCTTAAACGTGCATACGTTTAATAGATGTAGTGTTGATCAACATAGAGTACAATAGGCTGATCACCTAGAAGTGCTCGTAAGTGATATCGGGCTTACAGACTTTGTGACAACCCGAAAATTTGGGCAATTTATGAAAATCTTAAATGATTGAATTAAGGTCAAATATTAGACCTAGACAGAAAATAAGTGTATGCGTTTAATGTTATTGGGATTGAATTTTGAGGATTTCAAAATTCAGTGAATGATATAGGTGAATTATTCAGGATTAATTGTTTATGTGATTAAGTTCTGTGAATATGGTTATGTTCTGTGTACAAAATGTGGTTAAGGGTCAAGGGTTGACCAGATAAATTATATCTGTAACAAACCCTAAGAATATATTAAGAGCGACAGCGTTCAGTTAGAAAACCATAACGTCTAATAAGAAACCCTAGAAATCGGTTCTGGAAATCCTAGTTTCAGTTCCGGGAAATCTGAAACCCTAATTCGGTGAATGAAACCCTAAATTGGGAATTTAATGGCATATGTGTAAATAATTAAAAGATTAATTAGGGTTAATCTTATCAATTGATTGCAAAACCCTAATTCCAAATTTGAAACCCTAATGCCAGATCTGAAAACCCTAGTTTCAGATTCTGTTAAAGTTAAGCCCTAATTTGGGATTATAACGGAGAATTATAATGCTTATGTGGTATTGATTAAGTTCTAATTAGGGTAAAGGTTAATTAATTAGCAAACCCTAATTTCCAATTTTTGGAACCCTAATTGTTCCATCAGAAACCCTAATGCTCAACTGTGGATTTAATTGCTAAAATTAGCAATGTTAATTAGGAAACCCTAATCCTAAATATTTTAAATTTTTGAGTAATTAGAAAACCCTAATCTAATTACAAATATTTAATTTCTAAATTAGAAAATTAAATTTTTTATTAGAAACTCTAATGATTGGGTTATAAACCCTAATCCGTGATATTGACCCTAATTGCGTAATTAGCAATTTTAATTAGGATAAAATGGTCCTAATTAGCAAATAATGATTCATTATTAGGAAATTACAAAATAATTAGGAAACCCTAATTATAATTTTAGAAATCAAAATTTTCTATTTTTATATTTAATTAGAAAATTTTGGAAATTCAAGTTGCTAAAAATTTGGGGATTAAAACCTAAACCCAAATTTTGTCCAAATCATAAATCTAAGTATGCTCAAACCCTAAACCCTAAGGGTTTCATCAAATTACAAAATCTAGAATAAAATGGAAATGGCAAAAATGCCCTTAAGTGCATTATTGTTTGTTGCTTGCAAGTCTTTCCCTAAGATGGTTGTTCACCAACCCTAGACCTAAAATGTAGCTTAGCATGTGACTATATCTCAGCAATGTCCAGCAAATCAGCAGCTACATCACACACATGCAATGAATCAAAATATATAAATGGATTTAGAGAGAGAAAATGTACAAAACTTAGCCAAAATCAATTTTTGCTCTCACCAACTTCTACTCTCTCTCAAACCCACGAAAATCTAAGCTAGATCAGTTCTAAAATCAAGCCCCACGTTGATCATAACAGAATCAATGGTCAGAAATAAAAATCAAAGCTCAAAAGGTATAATTTCTTTAATTTTTGAAATCCTTCAATTGGTTGTTAAATGTTGCAATTGATTGTTGAAAGTAGTGTTAATAGGTGTCAATTGATGTTCTGGGTTGTTAAATCCATGACCCATAACATCAAAGTGCACAAATTGAAAGTTTTTCAAAATCTGGAAATGGGAAATTTTCGTTTTTTTCAGTCAAATGTCAGATCCTCTAGATCCGTATGTGTTATGTGTTTTTGATGTCTAAAACTTGTAACATGTAGCCTGATATGAGGTCTTTAAGTTTCAAAAAGAATCAGACCTAGATCTCTTATAGATCGCAAGATATAAACGGTCAAAACCCGTTGACCGAACTGCAAAACCAGCGAACCCAGAAATTTCGTTAGTGCTGTCCGTGGTCGACTTTGACCAGTATATTCTAGTTCGATCTGATGCTGTTATGTTGATATTAAGGTTTATAGTTGTAGTACTACATATTATCTACAACTTGTAATTGATAGATCGCATAAAGGTTGCACGATCAGAAAGTTATTAAGCATCAAAGTAGGTACCTAAGGCTGTTCTTCAAATCTGGAAAACCCAGAATTTGAAGAACAAGTCTGACCTCAGTTTTGGAAGCTTAGATCTTGATGTTCTGTTGTTGTTTGGCCGTGAACTTGGTTTCATGTTGTAGTATTGCAAAAGTACTACAATCTGAGAGTTTTATCAAGCCAGAAAAAACGTAATGAACAATGAAATAAAATCGGTCAAACTAGCAACCTAGCCCTGCCGGAAAAATCTGGAAAACACTCAAGAACACCTATAGCGACAGAAAGCGTCGCTATAGGCCTTTAGCGACAGTTTTATTTAATTAATTCCGGAAATTAATTTAAAATTAGAAAAAAATGGTTTTTAATTATTAAAAATACAAAATAAATTATGAAAAATTATATTAAAGTCTGAAAAATAGTTTTTAACTATTTTGAGTGTATTTCAAAAATATTTAGTATTTTTGGAATGTAAATGGTATTTATTTATTTAATTACAATATTAAATAAATTATTTAAAAATAGTTTTTAATTCATGAAAAATCATGAAAAGTAATATTATGATAAAAAAAAATATTTTAAGTTATTTTCCATAACTTTTGATATTTTGTGATGAAATTCATTAATAATTTATTATTAATGGTAATTAATTTATTTAATAAATATATTAAATAAATTATGGAAAATTAGAATTAATGTTTTATAAATCATATAAAAATGATTTAAGTGTTATAAAAATATTTTAAGTTATAAAATATAACTTTTGATATTTTGACATGAAAATATTAATATTTTAATATTAATAGCAATTATCGGATAATGGATTTAATGGTTTAAAAATCATATAATTATGATTTTATGGTATTAAAAATACTTTGATATATTATAATTATATTATAATATTATGTTATGATTTTCATTAATATTTTATATTAAATGAATATTAATGATTAAGGAATTTTGTGGTATTTAATTTATTTAAATACGGTTTTAAGGATTGAAAAATGTTGATAAATGGTAATAATTATTCAAAAATTATTACGAGCCTAGGAAAAATGTTTTGACTGATAAGAAAATTATTTGTGATATTGTTAAGTGTTAAGTCAGAGTTTAATTGAACGTAAACTCGATAAAAGTCCGACTAGACCGTCGGGATGATAGAATTGTGTCGGTTTCAACTCAGACTTCAATAGTTTGACTTGATACCTAGTCTTATGTGCGGTAAAGACTGATAGGGTTATGTGGTAATGTGTTTAGGATATTCTGTGGTTTTAAATATAGCAGTATTATACTGTGATGATATTATTCTAATTATTGGAGATCTATATTATTAATATTAGGTCTTCGGTGTAAAGCGTTATTATTTGCGTGCGGTAATCAATGGTTCAGGCAAGTTTTCTTATACTTAACTCTAATAAGAGTAATTTCTTCAAGCTTATGGTTAATCTTTGCTGATTGCCATAAAAATTATACTCTGTACATCTTGCATGTATAAGTCAGGTATGAAAGGCTGATCACCTTCATTACCAGTTGGTTCAGAAATGTTTGTTCATGTAAAATACTTGTTCAGTCAAAATTTTGTTCCTGCTAGTTCACAATCATATTGTTGAATTATAGCCAACCAATTATCCGTACTCTTCAATCATGATATATTGTAAAGCAAATGCGTCGTATACAGGAAACGATTAAAGCTAAGTACAGCTTGGGATATAAAGTGCAGTTAGTTTGTAATTGTGTATATGATCAATATTGTTGTGTAATAGATATTTTAGGAAATGTGTAATAAGTTAAGGTTACTCAATTTTGGGTAATAGTGTGTAATGTATTGTATAAACAACTTATGTTTATATCTTCCGCAAATAGTGATAGAAATAGTATACCGGATCCGAGGTGATTTGGGGCCCGGATTCGGGGTTATTACATTTGGTATCAGAGCTGTTGGTTATGAAGCTTAGGTAGTAATACCTGAGACCAATAACCGCAGTGATTAGGATAAGACTAACTCAAATAGAGTTAGTTGGTCAGTAAGATTCAAAGACGAATCTCGGCGAGTGTAAAACACAGAGTTTCCTAACTCTGATAATAAAGTTGAACAGTAATGGTGAATAGATCGAGTCTAAAAGACTAAAAGTGCAAGGATAGGAGATCGTAAAACAAAACGATCATAGGCATAGAAATAAATCGTAATATATACGATAAGATCACCCCGTGATCTGATAAAGGATATGATATGGGAAATGAATCAATCTAATGATTGAAAAGTTTACAGCAAGATGCTGTGTGAAAGTTGTACTATGAAATGGTACTATGAAAATGAAAACTCATAAATGAGTTATGGATTATGAATACAAATTGAATCCTTATTGAAAAAGGGGGTTAAGGTTAGGTGGGGATTTCAATGAGGACTCGTGCCAGCAACAGAGTTGTATGATTCCTTATATGGGAAGGGAATTGTACTTGGTGTAAAAACTTCTTAGTTGCTGGCATTGGTAATAGTTGAAATGTTGTGTCACACTAGTTATTATATATAGATAAATAGGTCATAGGTAGAGAATATAGGATTAAGTACGAGTTCTTAGAACTCATACTTATGTGACATTCTTGACGCATAGTTATATGAAATGTTTATGAGCCCCTCAGTGAACGGACGCCAAAGGTCAGACTAGGGTAAGTTCGTAAACTCATATAATTGTGGCCAGGTTATGAAATCATAAGTGTGGTTTTATGAATTGGGTATAGTTGTGTGTGAATGGAGTGTTAAGGATTATAGAAACAGATAGATTATTAAGCAAATGATCATTAGTGGAGACTTAGGTTTTCTCTAAACTCCCAGCTATGCTAAACTTCGAAATTTTTGACATCAAGCTAAATACGCACTATGTGCCTTTTAAAAAAAATGTAGACTCGTAACCATTTTTGAAACGGTTTAAAGTACAGTCTATGCTACTTATTTCGGCTAGACGCAAATGATTTGAAATATCAAAAATTGTTTTTATTTATCACTTATGTACCATGTAACCTGGTGCAGAGATGATAAAAATGTGATGGAGTTGTAAATACAGGAATACTTAGTGTGAATTTGACCTGAAGTCGCTGTTCCACTATTGTATAATGTGTTATGACAAAGTCATACAATGACGGCATCCTCAAACGGACTGTTAATATAGTACGACATCATGACGTCATTCTCGAAAATGTTTTCAAAAATTTTAATTAGCCAACGGGGTTTGGCTACACCTAAGTAATTCGATTGAATTGAATTATTGTTTTGAGTCTATGCTATTTGATTCAGCTAGACTAAAGTTATAAAAAACTCCAAGGGTTCATTGAAAGAAATTCCCGAACCAAATTGTTTTGGTGCGGAATCCAATAAGACTGAGGAAAAAGTTTATGCGCCCAAGGCGGAAAAGAGGAACAAATTGTTTCGACCAACAGTACCTGATCAGTACAGGGCATATCGGGCTGATCACCCTTTGTGTCCGAAAGTAATGACGGTTTGCGAATGAATTTCCATAAAACCTTTGCGAAAATGACAGACAAATAGTCTATATGACTCCTCAGCAAAATTCGAAAACTTTTACTCTTGTGAGAGGTGTATTGGGTAGCATGTAATAATGTGTGTGAATGGTATATGTGTGAATGGTGTAAGGTGCACGGTGTAAGGTGTAAGGTGTAAGGTGAATTTCGGGGACGAAATTCTTATAAGGAGGGGAGAATGTGACAACCCGAAAATTTGGGCAATTTATGAAAATCTTAAATGATTGAATTAAGGTCAAATATTAGACCTAGACAGAAAATAAGTGTATGCGTTTAATGTTATTGGGATTGAATTTTGAGGATTTCAAAATTCAGTGAATGATATAGGTGAATTATTCAGGATTAATTGTTTATGTGATTAAGTTCTGTGAATATGGTTATGTTCTGTGTACAGAATGTGGTTAAGGGTCAAGGGTTGACCAGATAAATTATATCTGTAACAAACCCTAAGAATATATTAAGAGCGACAGCGTTCAGTTAGAAAACCATAACGTCTAATAAGAAACCCTAGAAATCGGTTCTGGAAATCCTAGTTTCAGTTCTGGGAAATTCAAAACCCTAATTCGGTGAATGAAACCCTAAATTGGGAATTTAATGGCATATGTGTAAATAATTAAAAGATTAATTAGGGTTAATCTTATCAATTGATTGCAAAACCCTAATTCCAAATTTGAAACCCTAATGCCAGATCTGAAAACCCTAGTTTCAGATTCTGTTAAAGTTAAGCCCTAATTTGGGATTATAACGGAGAATTATAATGTTTATGTGGTATTGATTAAGTACTAATTAGGGTAAAGGTTAATTAATTAGCAAACCCTAATTTCCAATTTTTGGAACCCTAATTGTTCCGTCAGAAACCCTAATGCTCAACTGTGGATTTAATTGCTAAAATTAGCAATGTTAATTAGGAAACCCTAATCCTAAATATTCTAAATTTTTGTGTAATTCGAAAACCCTAATCTAATTACAAATATTTAATTTCTAAATTAGAAAATTAAATTTTTTATTAGAAACTCTAATGATTGGGTTATAAACCCTAATCCGTGATATTGACCCTAATTGCGTAATTAGCAATTTTAATTAGGATAAAATGGTCCTAATTAGCAAATAATGATTCATTATTAGGAAATTACAAAATAATTAGGAAGCCCTAATTATAATTTTAGAAATCAAAATTTTCTATTTTTATATTTAATTAGAAAATTTTGGAAATTCAAGTTGCTAAAAAATTGGGGATTAAAACCTAAACCCAAATTTTGTCCAAATCATAAATCTAAGTATGCTCAAACCCTAAACCCTAAGGGTTTCATCAAATTACAAAATCTAGAATAAAATGGAAATGGCAAAAATGCCCTTAAGTGCATTATTGTTTGTTGCTTGCAAGTCTTGCCCTAAGATGGTTGTTCACCAACCCTAGACCTAAAATGTAGCTTAGCATGTGACTATATCTCAGCAATGTCCAGCAAATCAGCAGCTACATCACACACATGCAATGAATCAAAATATATAAATGGATTTAGAGAGAGAAAATGTACAAAACTTAGCCAAAATCAATTTTTGCTCTCACCAACTTCTACTCTCTCTCAAACCCACGAAAATCTAAGCTAGATCAGTTCTAAAATCAAGCCCCACGTTGATCATAACAGAATCAATGGTCAGAAATAAAAATCAAAGCTCAAAAGGTATAATTTCTTTAATTTTTGAAATCCTTCAATTGGTTGTTAAATGTTGCAATTGATTGTTGAAAGTAGTGTTAATAGGTGTCAATTGATGTACTGGGTTGTTAAATCCATGACCCATAACATCAAAGTGCACGAATTGAAAGTTTTTCAAAATCTGGAAATGGGAAATTTTCGTTTTTTTCAGTCAAATGTCAGATCCTCTAGATCCATATGTGTTATGTGTTTTTGATGTCTAAAACTTGTAACATGTAGCCTGATATGAGGTCTTTAAGTTTCAAAAAGAATCAGACCTAGATCTCTTATAGATCGCAAGATATAAACGGTCAAAACCCGTTGACCGAACTGCAAAACCAGCGAACCCAGAAATTTCGTTAGTGCTGTCCGTGGTCTACTTTGACCAGTATATTCTAGTTCGATCTGATGCTGTTATGTTGATATTAAGGTTTATAGTTGTAGTACTACATATTATCTACAACTTGTAATTGATAGATCGCATAAAGGTTGCACGATCAGAAAGTTATTAAGCATCAAAGTAGGTACCTAAGGCTGTTCTTCAAATCTGGAAAACCCAGAATTTGAAGAACAAGGCCTGACCTCAGTTTTGGAAGCTTAGATCTTGATGTTCTGTTGTTGTTTGGCCGTGAACTTGGTTTCATGTTGTAGTATTGCAAAAGTAATACAATCTGAGAGTTTTATCAAGCCAGAAAAAACGTAAGGAACAATGAAATAAAATCGGTCAAACTAGCAACTTAGCCCTGCCGGAAAAATCTGGAAAACACTCAAGAACACCTATAGCGACAGAAAGCGTCGCTATAGGCCTTTAGCGACAGTTTTATTTAATTAATTTCGGAAATTAATTTAAAATTAGAAAAAAATAGTTTTTAATTATTAAAAATACAAAATAAATTATGAAAAATTATATTAAAGTCTGAAAAATAGTTTTTAACTATTTTGAGTGTATTTCAAAAATATTTAGTATTTTTGGAATGTAAATGGTATTTATTTATTTAATTACAATATTAAATAAATTATTTAAAAATAGTTTTTAATTCATGAAAAATCATGAAAAGTAATATTATGATAAAAGAAAATATTTTAAGTTATTTTCCATAACTTTTGATATTTTGTGATGAAATTCATTAATAATTTATTATTAATGGTAATTAATTTATTTAATAAATATATTAAATAAATTATGGAAAATTAGTAAATCATATAAAAATGATTTAAGTGTTATAAAAATATTTTAAGTTATAAAATATAACTTTTGATATTTTGACATGAAAATATTAATATTTTAATATTAATAACAATTATCGGATAATGGATTTAATGGTTTAAAAATCATATAATTATGATTTTAAGGTATTAAAAATACTTTGATATATTATAATTATATTATAATATTATGTTATGATTTTCATTAATATTTTATATTAAATGAATATTAATGATTAAGGAATTTTGTGTTATTTAATTTATTTAAATACGGTTTTAAGGATTGAAAAATGGTTATAAATGGTAATAATTATTCGAAAATTATTACGAGCCTAGGAAAAATGTTTTGACTGATAAGAAAATTATCTGTGATATTGTTAAGTATTAAGTCAGAGTTTAATTGAACATAAACTCGATAAAAGTCCGACTAGACCGTCGGGATGATAGAATTGTGTCGGTTTCAACTCAGACTTCAATAGTTTGACTTGATACCTAGTCTTATGTGTGGTAAAGACTGATAGGGTTATGTGGTAATGTGTTTATGATATTCTGTGGTTTTAAATATAGCAGTATTATACTGTGATGATATTATTCTAATTATTGGAGATCCATATTATTAATATTAGGTCTTCGGTGTAAAGCGTTATTAATTGCGTGCGGTAATCAACGGTTCAGGCAAGTTTTCTTATACTTAACTCTAATAAGAGTAATTTCTTCAAGCTTATGGTTAATCTTTGCTGATTGCCATAAAAATTGTACTCTGTACATCTTGCATGTATAAGTCAGGTATGAAAGGCTGATCACCTTCATTACCAGTTGGTTCAAAAATGTTTGTTCATGTAAAATACTTATTCAGTCAAAATTTTGTTCCTGCTAGTTCACAATCATATTGTTGAATTATAGCCAACCAATTATTCATACTCTTCAATCATGATATATTGTTATGTTATTGTATATAAACTTGCTGGGTAACTTTTATGCTCACCCTTGCTATATCATGATAAAACATTGCAGGTAAAGCAAATGCGTCGTATACAGGAAACGATTGAAGCTAAGTACAGCTTGGGATATAAAGTGCAGTTAGTTTGTAATTGTGTATATGATCAATTTTGTTGTGTAATAGATATTTTAGGAAATGTGTAATAAGTTAAGGTTACTCGATTTTGGGTAATAGTGTGTAATGTATTGTATAAACAACTTATGTTTATATCTTCCGCAAATAGTGATAGAAATAGTATACCGGATCCGAGGTGATTTGGGGCCCGGATTCGGGGTTATTACAGACTTGCTTTCGGGTTGTCCTTTTCCAATAAAGAATCCATACTCGAGGTCTCTGACTGGAGTGAATGTTTTACTAAATATTGTTGTTATTGTAAAACATTTTGAAAGAAAAGATGAAGTGCTATTTTGAATTATCAATAGTACTTCATAACTATTGTTCAGTTATCGAAGATATACGATTTGTATGTGTCAAGCATCTTGTTATTAAATTGTTATACTTGCTGAGCTAGTTATGCTCACTCTTCCTTGAACCATATGAATGCAGCTAAGGCTGAACGTCCCGAAGGATCAGGAAAAGATAAAGGAAAAGCTAAGGTAGATTACTAAGCTGTCTTGTAATAGTATAGGTTTATTGTTGTAATTTAACTGATATTATGACAAAGAACCTTTGTAACGGGTATAGAACTTGGGAAATGTAAATATTACTTTAAATATATAGAAGTTATGTTCGTTCTTTGAGACTTTTCAATTGAATGAATGTATGAATGTTGTACAGTATAGAACCATCTGTCGGTTTGGAAGATACCCGGATTTGGGGGTGCTACAGGTTGGTATCAAAGCCTAGGTTATAAAACTTAAGGGGGAAAGTAGAACATTAAGTCATAACCTTACGAAAGAATAAAGAAGTAAAAGAAGGAAAGTAACCTCATAAAAATGCATTATATTATGTTATGTATTTTTATTATTTTACTGACGTGTACTAATCAAACTATATTGTTTTATTGTAGATGTCAGGAGAAAACGATATATATAGAGATATACATGTAGTGAGCGAGGATTCAGTTAATCGGGTAGAGATACTACCAAATCCCGTAGCCGTAGAACCAGAGTTTGTGACCATCGAGTCGGGAGACTCAGATGATTTAGACTACATGTCTATATTTGATGGCATGCTAGAAGAGGAGGTGGACGTGATGTCTTTTGACCAGGTTCCACCTACAGAAGAAATGTCTACGGGGGAATCAATGAAAGCACTATTTATGTTGGTATTGGATAGAAATGTCCATTACTGCCAAGAAGTTAAGGAGTTGAAAGAGGAACTCCAAGCTGTTCCTGAGGACAAGGCTACTATTGAAGGAATGTGGGAAGAGGAACATGATGATAGAGTCCTAGCTATGGACAAAGTTTGAGATTTGAGAGGTGAAGTCTTTGAGCTCAAGCAGGAGCTAAAGACTAAGAAGCGAAAGTTGGAGAGGATGTCCTATATTCATAGGAGTTCTCATGTAGATTTAAACTATTGACTATTTTCTTTATAATATCCATCTACAACTAGTCAATAGTTGTGAAGTATTTTAAACCGATATTAATAACATAACAACCCTCTTCAAATTTTTGAAACTACGTACTGGCTATAAATAGGGTGTAAGTGACATTCTATGAACATTGTTTTTATTTTCAAAAAGTTTTAGCAAAACTTCATCTGCAAACCGTCATAACTTACGGACACGGGGGTGATCAGCATGTTGTGCCCTGGATTGATCAATACTACATTACAAGAACGATGTTATCATTTACTTGGTCCGCCTTGGGCGCATAAAAATTTTCCCGTGAACGGGATGTTCATATTTGTCAGGGTTCCAAACAAAAGGTTTTATTTTATCCAACAATAATCTATAATTCAACATATATGTATAACAAAGGTGTATCAATATGTGATTAAATACAATGATTATCCAAGTGGGGACACTTGTATAATCATTTATAGAAATTAACGAACAGAATATATAACTGAATTATCATATATTAACATGTTGATAATCAATGGGTGTATATAATATAGGTTTAACAATCTGTACATTAATAATAATAATTCTGAACTTCTCACTTTTGTCCATTGCATAAAGAAAATGCAAAGTTAGGATACTTGCCTGATGCGCTGCTTACAATTCTCAACTTAGTTTTATCTTTTCTATCACGACCTATCATTAATCAAATCATTCGTTCGATTAGAACAATATACCTTAACACATAGTACTGCATTTCGCAGTAAGCACATAACCTAATCACCTTATCACACATGTTCAACAATCATGGCATCATAAATAAATATCAACTCATTCCTAAACACATTGTCACACAACTTTAACTACCATTGAATCACAAATAAAATAGTTAACTAACTAAATTTTTTAAGTCCAGATCAATTTCTGAAACATGTAGGTCTACCGACAGCTTTATCGGGTAAATATCGAGTCTAAGACTCTATTCTGTATCACAATATCTGATTAGATAACTTAAACATCAATCGCACTATCTTTCATGGACTAATAATAATTATCATTTATCATAAGTTTTGAAATATCAGAATCATTATTAAATGATTTAAGTATCACCGAATTCTATTATCATTAACATTTAATCAATATTAAATTATTAATGAAACCATTGCCAAAATATTAAAGTTATGTATAATAACTCAAAATATTCTTAACATATTTATACTACCCTTAAATGATTCTTAAAACATTTAAAATCATTATTAAATAATTACCATTAATATTTAAATATTAATGAACTATTTATCCAAATATTAAAAGTCATTAATTATAACTTAAAATATTTTTAATTCATTTATATCCTTTTTAAATGATTTTTAAATAAATAAAACCATTTTTAAACTATTTATTTAATATAATTATTAAATAAACTTAATATCATTAATCATTAAATAAATATCATTAATATTACATCATTAATGAAATTATCCTTTAAATATTAAAAGTTATATTTTATAACTTAAAATATCATTAAACACTTTAAAATGATTTTTAAAATATTAAAATCATTTTTAAACAAATTATTTAATATAATAACTAAATAACTTTAATATCATTATTAATCATTAATTAATGAAATTAACCATTAAATATTAAAAGTTATATTTTATAACTTAAAATATTTTTATAACACTTAAATCATTTTTATATGATCTTTAAATCATTAATACTATTTTTCCATAATTTATTTAATATATTTATTAAATAACTTAAGCATCATTAATATTAATTAATTAATGAAATTTAATCACAAAATATTAAAATTTATCAAAAATGACTTCAAATATTTTCTAACACCATATTATAATTTTTTATGATTTTTCATGAATTAAAACTATTTTTAAATATTTTATCTAATATTGTAATTAAATAAATAAATACCATTTATATTCCAAAAATATTAAGTATTTTCAAAATTTACTTAAAATAATTAAAAACTATTTTTCAGACTTTAAAATAATTTTTCATAATTTATTTAGTAATTTTAATAATAAAAATCTATTTTTTTCTAATTTTTAAATCATTTTTCGAAAAATAATAATAATAAACCGTCTCTAAAGGCCCCTATAGCGACAGAACCGTCGTTATAGGTGTTCTTGAGCCTGCCCAGAAATCATAAGGCAGTGAGCGAGTGACTATGTTTGACAACGTGTAAATTCGTGTGTGTTATGTATCTAGACTTGTTTTTTGGTCAGATCTGGTAGAGGAAATGCAAGACTACGATATCCAGCAAGAAAAATGATCATAACACATAACATAAAGGAGATCTGAGTCCTCAAAGAAGCTGTCAGACCTGTTCTTCATTTTCTGGGTTACCAAGAAATGAAGAACAGTTCGTCCATCCAATTTTGGGCTTCCACAACTTGCAATCCATGCGCTGTTTTTGTGATCTATGACTTCTAGGTTCTAGCCCACGTGTAACACTACAAATATATCACAAACCATAATCATAACAACAACAGATCTAGCTGGTAATAGTCGGTCAACCATTGTCAGAAATAAGCCAAAACGTTTTCTGAGAATTTTCCAGAAAGTGCATCCGTGATCAAATGTTCTAGTTTGACCAATCATTAAATCCAATGTATTTGATATTTAGATGTAATAAAAGCATAGATCGAAAGTGTATATAACATACTACAAACTAGTCACAACAACATAACCAAAACTTTAACAAACTGACAGATCTAGAGGCTTAAAGAACTTGTTAGACACTGAAATTCATTTCTGGGCTGCCCAGATTCTTGCCTGGTCATGGTCGGTCAACGACCTTTGACCATGAATAACTTTTGTTCTACTATAGATCTAACTTTGATTCGTTTTGCAGACTAAAGACCACATGTCAGGCTACAAATATCAACTTAAAAACATCACAAATTATAAACGACCAAAGATTAAAAGGGCCTGACATTAGGCAATCAGACCTCAAGAACAAAATTTCCAGATTTCATAGATCTTCAAATCTGAGCTTCTAGATGTTATGGATATATCATCTAGCAACCCAGATCATCACTAGACACTAAAATCAACATGTTTTAACACTTAAACACAAGATCTAACAACATAAAATTGGACAGATTTCAAGCTTGAGTTTTATACCTTTCTTGGTTTGATCTTGATTCTAGGCTACTGTTTTGTTATAGGATTTCGTGGAGCTTGGATTGGGGACTGAAATGCTTGCAAATTTTGAAGGTGTGGTGCTTGAGAGAGTTGAGTATGGTTTTGTGCAAAATTTAGTGAACAAAAGTGATTTTCTCTCTCCTTTAATCCATTTATAGGCCAGATGGTTCATGAATTTGGATGTTAGGGGCTTTGATTTGCTGACCTTGTAAGTCACCAAGAGTTGGTAGGGTTGGCCAACCACTCAAGATTTTACAAGATTTACAAGCAAGCTCATTAAAGAATGGAAAAAGGGTATTTTGGTCATTTGATAATTCATTTTAAATGACAAAATTGATTCTTGACAAATCCTTAGGGTTTAGCACATAGCAAAAATAAAATTTAGCAACTAGGGTTTGTAAAATTATAAACTAATTTTAATTTATAAAATTTATAAATTGAGGTTTTTTTAAAAAAATAATTAGGATTTCTTAACAAAATAAAAGGTTTTAATTTACTTACCACCTTGCTAATTAGGATTTTTTTTAAAAAATACTAATTAACATTACATTGCCCAAATTAGCGCTTAGGGTTTACAATTATATATTAGGGTTACTAATTTAGAAATTAAGATTTATAATATAGTAAAATAATAAGGATTTTGAATAATTACGATTCTCCCTAATTAGGGTTAATACATATAACACACCGATCATAAATCACATTATCGTGATTACATACCGGTTTAACAAATTCTCAAAGTCGTGAATGACTTTCGCATTAGGGTTTCAAATCAATTAGGGTTTAACAATTTAAAACTAGGGTTTCTATTTTAAATTATGGTTTCTAAATATTAATTAGATTTTAATAACAAAATTATATAATGCATAACATATATCATATAACACAGTTAAACAACAGTCTTAAACTCACAATTTATTTTCAAATTAGGGTTTTCCATAGAAAACTAGGGTTTAACCAATTAACATTAGGGTTTTGAAATTAAGCACCATAATTACTCAATCATTACTAGCTCACATACATACAGTACATATCTATAGCACTGGAAATCAAAATATAAATAATATTATATTATTATCACCATTCCTTATTCCAGAACCAGAAATAAGGTTTATAAAATAGTATTAAGGTTTGGTCGTAATATAATAAAACTGTTTCACACATTAACATTGCACACACATAACCGTACATATCTATAACACTGACAAATAATAATATTATATTATTATTCTCATTCCTTGATCAAAACCCAGAACTAGGGTTTGGATTCCATATCTGATTTATCTGTCATAATTAACATTATAAATTATGTTAAAATAATTAACTTAATATCCTGAACAAATTCATATAATGAAATAATCATTATAATTATTCTAAAAATCATTTCATATATTATTTAAATAATATGAGATTATATTTTCCTTGAAAAATAATTAATAAAATATTTCCAATAAGGAATTAATTAGTATAAAAATATAATTGATAATAGTCAATAATTCTAAAATAATTTTATTTGCAATACTTATTGTAATAAATAAATTTTATTTATCACACATATAATTATAATTACATATTACCTTGACACATATCATTCATATTTATTTTAATAAATAAAAAAAATTATACGTAAAATTTATAATTTGATTTTATAGAAAATATCGGGTTGTCACAAGAACGGGGGCTAATGTAACCATAATTCCTGGAGTAGTACGAGCTACTACTTTTAAGGATTTTAAAAGTGTAGGTCCGCCGGAGTTCAAGGGAACTACGGACCCTATAGAAGCCCAGACGTGGGTAAAAGAAATTGAGAAAGCATTTGTAATAGCAAATGTTGAGGAGGGTCAAAAGGTTGTCTTTGCAACCTATTTGATGAAAGGAGAGGCCAACTTCTGGTGGGAGGCAAACCAGGCTAGGGCCGATATAGGATTCCTAATGTGGGAGAGGTTCAAGGAGATTTTCTTCGAGAACTATTTTCCCACGAGTATGCAAGGGAGGATGGAGATGAGATTTCTGGAATTGAGACAAGGGGATATGACAGTTCCCCAGTATGCTGCCAAGTTTACTGAACTGGCAAGATTCGATCCACATCAAGTGGACACTGAAGTGAGAAAGGCTAGAAGGTTCGAGCAGGGCTTGAAACCCTGGCTCTATAGCCGAATCTCTGTGTTCCAAAGTACTTCCTTTGGAACCATACTAGAAAAGGCAATAATTGCCAAAGGTGGGAAAGAGGCTCTTAGCCAGTACCACAAAGATAAGAAGACCAAAGGCAGGGTTGATGGAGGAACCAAGACCGAGGGAGCCAGTGGGAGTGGCGACGGTCAGAAAAGGAAGGGCTTTAACTCTGGGAATACCGGAGTAAAACAAGGGGACTCTAAGAGGAGGATGGAGGCCTGTAAAACCTGTGGGAAGACTCACTTAGGAGTCTGTCTCAAAGGTAAGGTGGTATGTTATAATTGTGGACATGAAGGGCACATTTCGCCTAACTGTCCCAATCCCTAGAAGAATCACGGATGCTTTGTATGTGGATCAACTGACCACATAGCAAAGAACTACCTGAAGAAGGGGATAGAAGGAAATAAGGGACCTAATAGCAGAAAGTTAGCTATTAATGGTCCAGCTCAACCGGGGAAATCAATGGCCCGCACTTTTAATATGACGGTTCAAGATGCGGTGGCATCAGGGGATGTAGTTGCAGGTATTATTCCGATCAACAATATAAATGCATACGTGCTATTTGATTCGGGTGCTACTTATTCGTTTATAGCATGTGATTTTGCTAGACGACTAGAATTATTTCCCAAAAAATTGCCTATACCTTTGAACATTAAGGTAGCAAACGAAGAGATAATTCCTGTTGAAGATATTCATAGGAGTTTTTGCATAGATGTATGTGGTTATAAGTTATCGGTAGATTTAATACCGATAAAGTTACGAGAATTCGACGTAATTCTCGAAATGGATTGGTTGATTAACCATGGAGAAATTATAGATTGCCAAAGGAAAAGTGTGAGCATCAGGACGTTGAAGCAACCTCCTGTAGTATTTTAAGGTAGTAAATTGTCGGGACGTCCGTGTTGCCTTACAATGACACAAACTAGAAAACTTTTAAGGAAGGGTTGTGTAGGTTACCTAATCCATGTTGTTGATACCCAGATAGTGGGAGCAACCATGGAATAAATACCTATAGTAAACGAATTCTTGGATGTATTTCCAAGTGAATTATCGGGTTTAGCGCCGAATAGGGAGATCGAATTTGTGATAGACACTGTGCCAGGAACGGCACCGGTCTCAAGGGCACCGTACCGTATGGCGCCTGTGGAAATGAAAGAACTAATGGTTCAGCTACAAGAACTATTGGACAAGAAGTACATTCAACCTAGTGTTTCGCAGTGGGGAGCACCGGTGTTGTTTGTCAAGAAGAAAGACAGATCGTTAAGGCTTTGTATCGACTATCGAGAGTTGAACCAGTTAATGATAAAGAATAAATACCCACTGCCCAGGATCGATGATCTCTTTGATCAATTGAAAGGGGCAAAGTATTTTTCTAAAATAGATTTGCGGACGGGGTATCATCAGTTAAAGGTTAGGAAGGAAGATGTACCAAAGACTGCATTCAGGACTCGTTATGGTCACTACGAGTTTTTGGTGATGTCATTTGGGTTGACGAATGCACCAGCTGCATTTATGGATATGACGAACAGAGTGTTCAAACTATATTTGGACAATTTCGTCTTGGTGTTTATCGATGATATTCTAGTCTATTCTAAGACGCCAGAAGATCATGTCGAACACCTAAGGTTAGTGTTGGAGACACTAAGGAGGGAGAAGTTATATGCGAAATTCACCAAATGTGAATTTTGGCTGGAAAAGGTGCAGTTTTTAGGTCATGTCATTGACCAAAAGGGGATTTCAGTGGATCTAGCGAAGGTGGAAGCAGTAATGAATTGGGAACAATCAAAAATGCCGACTGAGGTGCGAAGTTTCCTAGGGTTAGCAGGGTACTATCGAAGATTTATCCAAGATTTTTCGAAGATAGCCACCTCGTTGACTAACTTAACAAGGAAGACGGTGAAATACGTATGGACAGATAAATGTGAAGACAGTTTTCAAGAATTGAAGAAGAGATTAAGTGAAGCTCCTGTTTTGTCATTGCCAGATGACGCGGGAAATTTTGTAGTATATAGTGATGCTTCGCATAAAGGACTTGGTTGTGTGCTTATGCAGCATGGCAAAGTCATTGCGTATGCATCTCGGCAGTTGAAGGATTATGAGAAAGTTTACCCTACTCATGATCTGGAACTGGCCGCTGTAGTGTTTGCTCTAAAGATATAGAGACATTATCTTTATGGGGAAAAATGTGAGATATATACGGACCATAAAAGTCTAAAGTATATCTTCACTCAGAAGGAGTTGAATATGAGACAGAGAAGATGGCTGGAGTTGATAAAGGATTATGATTGTGAAATCCTGTATCACCCTAGAAAGGCCAATGTAGTTGCCGACGCCTTAAGTAGAAAGGGTAGGGAAAAGTTGTCTATGTTAACAGCTCGAAATGAGTTAATAACAGAGATGGCTAGGATGGAAATAGAAATGAAGATGTCGAGTGATTCGGGGCAATTACTCTTTGTGACGGAGATGCAATCTACCATCGTAGAAAGAGTCAAGGAGGTACAACTCAAGACAGATGAGTGTAACCAAATAAAGAAGCGGTTATCCGAGAAGGAAGATGTTAAGTATAGTCTTGATAATGAGGGATTATTAAGATTTGAGGGAAAAATTTGGGTTCTGAATGAGACGGAATTAAAGGAGCAAGTATTACAAGAAGCTCATAGTTCGAGGTACTCGATACATCCTGGCAGTAATAAGATGTATCAAGACCTTCGACAGAGTTTTTGGTGGCCAAACATGAAGAGAGAAATAGCAGAGTATATGATTAGGTGCTTAACTTGTCAAAAAGTTAAGGCCGAATATCAACGACCCAGTGGTTTATTACAGTCATTGGAGATTCCAGAATGGAAGTGGGAGCATATCACGATGGACTTCAGGGTGGGACTTCCGACGACGCAAAAATGGTACGATTCGATTTGGGTAATAGTGGACCGGTTGACGAAGTCGACTCACTTTTTTGCCAATTAGGGTCAATTATAACTTAGACCAGTTAGTTAAACTTTATGTTAAGGAAATCATTTCCAGACATGGAGTACCAGTATCGATTGTGTCAGATCGTGATCCACGATTCACATCGAACTTTTGGATGAGTTTGCAAGAGCAGTTGGGAACACAGCTGAGGTTAAGCATGGCTTATCATCCACAAACTGATGGGCAGAGCAAAAGGACAATTCAGACGTTAGAAGACATGTTTAGGTCTTGCGTCATGGATTTCAAGGGTAGTTGGGATGATCACCTACCACTAGTAGAGTTTGCATATAACAATAGTTATCATGCAAGCATAGACATGCCGCCGTATGAAGCTTTGTATGGAAGGAAGTGCAGAACACCTTTGTGTTGGGATGAGGTGGGAGAACGCCGGATGCTAGGACCAAAATTGGTGCAGCAGACAGCGGATGTAGTAAAGTTTATACGGATGCGTCTCGTCACAGCTCAGGACAGACAGAAGAAATATGCGAACTCACATAGACTAAGTCGAGAGTTTGAGGTGAGCTCGTATGTGTTTCTAAAGGTATCTCCCTGGAAAGGAAAGATACGCTTTGGAAAGAAGGGAAAGTTAAGTCCAAGGTTTAAAGGACCTTTTGAAGTATTAAAACGGGTGGGAGAGGTAGCGTATATGATAGCATTACCTCCAGACCTAGAACGAATACATAACGTATTTCACGTATCTGTATTACGTCCATATAAGCCAGACTATAAGCATGTAATCGAGTATGAGCCGATTCATATCGAAACAGATTTATCATATGAAGAGTCTCTGATGCAGATCATTGTTAGAAAGGAACAAGGTAATACCATCAGTAAAAATATTATGGAAGAACCACGACGCTGAAGAAGTAACGTGGGAACTAGAAGAAAAGAAGAAGAAAAATTTTCCTCATCTATTTGATTAAAGTAAGACGAGATTCTGGGGACAGAATCTTTATAAGGGGGAAAGAATGTAACGACCGAGAAATTCGGATCTTATTGTAAAATAATTTTATTAAATTAAATAATAATAAAATCATATTCCATGTGTTATCAAGATGGTTGTCATTGTATAACCTATTGATGTTAGAATATCGTATTATTTGGGCTACGTGGATGAATTAAAGTGTTTGGATTTTCAAGATGAAAATAAAAGTTTTCTGAGAAATTTTTCAAAAAACACTATTCATCGATATTTGCTCAGGATATAATTTTGAAATTCCGAGAAATACGCAATGATGGAATAACAAGGTAAGATGGATTATGTAATAAATATCTAGTTATGGAAAATGTAATAATTCGATTGTGGACTTAATTCCTAAACGTTAAGGAAGTTGAAATAGTAATGAATGAGTAATAATGGTATGATACATTGGTATTGTACAAAGTAATGAAAACGCGTATAATACGAAGTATTATACGAGTCTGTATGAATGATGAAATACCGTATATAAATTCTATAAAAATTAGAATACGAAAATACATCAACAATATGTATTAAGAAATGTTAATGGACTTGGATGATTGGTTAACAATTATATACAAGTCCAAGTGAATTAAAGAGAGAAGCCTAACTATTAATTAATGAACCAACTAATGTTTGTTAATATAAGGCCCAAGGATTTATTTAATCCAAGCCCAAGCTAAAGTCCAATAAATTGGTTGACCCATGGGGCAAACCATATTAATATGGTTGAATGTGTGGTAACCAAGTGATGTGGTGATCAAGTAAGTGTGATGATCAAGTAGGAGTATTGACCAAGACTTTGAAGTAATGACCAAGTGTAGGATAAGTGTTGTGTTAGACAAGTAATGAATAGTAAGGAGGTGGCTTAAGGAGGTGGGATGTTTTAAAGACCAAACTACCCTAACCTTGGAAAGTCTATAAATAGAAGAGCTTTGCTAGCCATTTTTTGGTTGATCAGTTAATCCAACACATCTAAAGTGCTTAAGTGTTAGAGAGAATAAGCTACACATAAGTCATTCCATAAGTAAGAAGAAGAATCAAGCTACTTACCAAGACTACAAAAGAGTGAGACTTCTTCTCAATTATCTTCTATCTCTACCATGATAGGATGATAAGAAAAGTTGGATTAAGAAACATGAATGAGTAAGTAATGAACTTAAGACAATTAAGTTGGTAATAAGTCATTTAAGCTAGCATAAGTTATAAACTTATGTGAAAATAATATGAACTTGTAAGAAGTTTATTAAGAGAAATGATATGAATGTAAAAGAATTTATATGATCATATGTATCATGTATACCTAAGTAAAGTTATACGTGAAGAGTATGTAAAGTATGATGACTAATAAACCTTAATTTTCATAAGTCATGAATTATCAAATCTTAAGTGGTTTATAATTTGACAAGTTATAAGCTCATGAAGACTAAGTCAAAATCCAACAATGAATATAAGTTGTTGTATTAAGTATGTTGAGATGTTCACATGATGAATGAAGTTCATTTGTAATGTTGATCAAATCATAAGAATGAAGAATTGCCGAAATTTGCACGATTGGACGATAAACGTCGAATACGTAAAATTCTCGGACTGGAAGTCAAATTTTGTGTTTGATCACGAGACCATTATTTTCCAATAGATACAAGTCATAATCGGCATTTAAGAGTTGTGGACTCGAAAATGACCGGATTCCGACTTAGAATGAAGAAACGAGTATTGAACGTTCACGAAGGTTTATCGTTTTCGTTAAAAATGAAACAATAGGTGAATTTTTAGTAAATGAAGTCACATAGATAAAATTCTTTAATGGTCATGTAGATTACGTAATTTGTGAACCATAGGCTTTTGAACGAGCCAATTCGGACTTATAACGAAGAAGTTATGCGTCCGGGAAGTTCACAAAATTTAAAAACTAAAATTATTTTCTGGTGCACAGAGTTGGCGCCGCGGCGCCAACCCTAGTCAAAAAGACCCGCGCCGCGGCGTGGAACAATAACCGAGCCTACTACAAGAGTTCGCCGCAGCGCGAACCTTAGTTCAATAAGTGGCGTCGCAGCGCCATGAACAGTGACAAAATCCTCTAGAGTGTGGCGCCGCAGCGCGGCCCATTAAGTAAGGACTCGCGCCGTAGCGCCAACTCTGGGATAGTTATACATTAAGCTCACGCCGCAGCGCGAGATGTAGGTATAAAGCTGATGCCGCAGTGCCAGTCTCAGAACAAAGATAGTAATGAAGGTTTATAAATACAAAGAAAAGAAATGGAAGTAAACATAACTTAAGGAAGGTAATGTAACATTGTTTAAACTTTGTTAAACCTTGAGGAATGTGATATAAAGGTTGAGATAACCTAGTCGAATATAGATGCAAGCATAATGACAAATCGGAACGAATAGTAACTGAATCTAATACACCATTAGATTGAAATAAACGGTATGATATAGTCATATACATACCTGATTATATGTGACCTAATCTAAGGCATTATGTGATCATGTATTGTAGAGACTTGAACGACTTGAACATAAAGTTAAAATACCGTAGCAGACGCTCAAGGTAAGTATTCTAACTCTTGTCTCAGTTTAATCTGAACAAGTTTTTTTGATTCATGTATTCTTTCGCATGAATTGAAGTATGTTGAAGTTAAAGCCAATTCCTTTGGCTAGACTTGATGAATTGATAATCTATTCATGTATTATCAAATGTTGTTATCTTTTGTCAACTACTTGATATGGTTCTCAAAAGAAGACTGAAATGTTAAACTAATGTTTTGTCGGTAAAAACGACAGGCACGTGAGGTTGCCAAATGCTTAAACGTGCATACGTTTAATGGATGTATTGTTGATCAACATAGAGTACAATAGGTTGATCACCTAGAAGTGCTCGTAAGTGATATCGGGCTTACGGACTTGCTTCCGGGTTGTCCTTTTCCAATAAAGAATGAATACTCGAGGTCTCTGACCGGAGTGAATGTTTTACTAAATATTGTTGTTATTGTAAAACATTTTGAAAGAAAAAATGAAGTGCTATTTTGAATTATCAATAGTACTTCATAACTATTGTTCAGTTATCGAAGATATACGATTTGTATGTGTCAAGCATGTTATTATTAAATTGTTATACTTGCTGAGCTAGTTATGCTCACTCTTGCTTGAACCATATGAATGAAGCTAAGATTGAACGTCCCGAAGGATCAGGAAAAGATAAAGGAAAAGTTAAGACAGATTACTAAGCTGTCTTGTAATAGTATAGGTCTATTGTTGTAATTTAACTGATATTATGACAAAGAACCTTTGTAACAGGTATAGAACTTGGGAAATATAAATATTACTTTAAATATATAGAAGTTATGTTCGTTCTTTGAGACTTTTCAATTGAATAAATGTATGAATGTTGTACAGTATAGCACCATCTGTTGGGTTAGAAGATACCCGGATTTGGGGGTGCTACACTCGTAGCTTACCTATGTAATAGTATAGGTTTGTAATGATAATATTTGATATTATAACAAGAACAAATGTAACGGTTATAAAGAACCTGGGGAATGGTAGTATTATTTTGGAATATATTTATGACATATTCGTTCTTTTGAGGCTTTTTTAATTGAATGTTTGTGTGAACTGTAGCACCATGGAGCACTATCTGTCGGGTTGAAAGAGACCCGAATTTGGGGGCGTCACAGACGCCATCACATGGATTCCCTATTCAGGGGAACACTTGACCATCGGCTTTGAGGATGGGTACCCGACTGGAGTCGAGTACTTGATTTCCACCAGGAGAGTTCCTCTCTTCACAGATGGAGGCTGGGAGCTCTATTTAGGAGAGCGTGCTATTAGGAGTACCACATGGGAGATTTGCATGCCGATCTTGCCTCCTGTCAGGCGTCATTTATCTGTATCACAGTCACCCGTTACTGATATCCCCATGTTGGGGGTTGACGGTTTTGCATTATCAGAGGGTCCATGTACCCAGGAGACGTTCTCGCGGTGGTGGTCTCCTCGCACCATTGGAGCTCAGTCCCGTGCCACTCAATTTATGGGGGATATGGTTCCAAGATCCTTGATGATGATGGATTGGATATCTTGTGTCCGAGATCTGACTCATATAACCCAGATTGATAGTTTGACCAGGCAGTTGGAGTAGGCACATATATTTATCCGGTATTTGGGCAGAGATCCAGCAGAGGTGGCTTTATTTGTTCCTTCTAGCTCAAGCGCTGGCCCCTCAGATGACCCATTCGGTTTTGTCAGTGCAGATCCTTCTCTTTATAGGCCTGACATCCCTATTGATAAAGATCCAGTGACTCAGGAGGAGTTACATCAGGTGGACAGGATTGATGATATGAACATCGACACCATTGTCTTCTTCTGATGTGTATTCTCGTTATATCTTTTAATAAGCCTATGTTAGATATTGGGTGGCTGTGCCCCATTCTCGCTATATCTTTTGATAGGCCTCTGTTAGTAGTAGGGTGTCTGTGCCCCATTTCCTTGTATTTGTAGTTGTATAGAGATTATGTGTTAGATGATGATATACTTAGGAATGGATGGAGACAGAGATTTTATCGGATGCGGTAGTGTCCATAGTACCGGATAGTGAGTCAGATGATGTAGAGCCCATGGAGGACATCGATTCATACATCGAGGAGGAGCCCGCTGCTGGGTTGCCAGAATTTCCTCCGGATTCTCCCAGTACCAGTACTGTTGTGATTCAGTACTCGACACAGTACCTAGGGCAGAGTCTTCATCTGATGACCTTTGAGAGAGATCATGCCCGATCTTTGATGTTGACTACCCTTGATGGGAGAGACGCAGCTCTATTAGAGAGAGACGAAGCATTAGTTCATAGAGATGTCGTTGTTGTTGAAAGGGATGAGGCCATATCAGCCAGAGATGCAGTGATAGTTGAGCGGGATAGTGCTATATCTGCCCGAGATGTAGCCGTCACAGATAATACTACCGTGAGGTCCCTTACCACTGGCATGATCGCAAAGATAAGCGCATATATTGACGAGCATATGGTCACTATGCAGATGGATGCAGGTCTGTTGGGTCATGTGGATATTCTCGTACAGGAGACCACAGCTTCGCCTCATTCTTTTGAGAGGGACGCCATGTTGGGCTTGTTAGCTCACATATACCCTGACTTGTGGATGAGCTTGTATTTACTTGCACAGACTAGCTTAGGCATTTTGTCATGTACAGTTTACATTGTATATATCAAACAGCATTATATATATGACAGGGAAATATATTTTTGGATCACTTCCCTTTTAGATATGCCTTGCTACTTGCTTGATATTTTGCCTGCTGCTTCAGGGCTTGTGATCTTGATGTATTCTGAATTCCTCCTGGGTGGATGGACATTGAGTTGTCTCTGGATACTTCAAAATGGATCTTTTATCTCTGTGTATCCCTACTGTAGCGCCCCCAAATCCGGGTATCCTCCAATCCGACAGATGGTGCTATACTGTACAACATTCATACATTCATTCAATTGAAAAGTCTTAAAGAACGAACATAACTTCTATATATTTAAATTAATATTTACATTTCCCAGGTTTTATACCCATTACAAAGGTTCTTTGTCATAATATCAGTTACATTATAACAATAGACCTATACTATTACAAGACAGCTTAGTAATCTGCCTTAGCTTTTCCCTTATCCTTTTTTGATCCTTCGAGACGTTCAGTCTTAGTTGCATTCATATGGTTCAAGCAAGAGTGAGCATAACTAGCTCAGCAAGTATAACAATTTAATAACAACATGCTTGACACATACAAATCTTATATCTTCAATAACTAAACAATAGTTATGAAGTACTATTGATAATTCAAAATAGCACTTCATCTTTTCTTTCAAAATGTTTTACAATAATAACAATATTTAGTAAAACATTCACTCCGGTCAAAGACCTCGAGTATTCATTCTTTATTGGAAAAGGACAACCCGGAAGCAAGTCCGTAAAACTGATATTACTTACGAGCACTTCTAGGTGATCAGCCTATTGTACTCTATGTTGATCAACACTACATCCATTAAACGTATGCATGTTTAAGCTTTTGGCAACCTCATGTGCCTATCGTTTTACCGACAAAACATTTGTTTAACATTTTAGTATTCTTTTGAAAACCATATCAAGTAGTTAACAAAAGATAGCAACATTTGATAATACATGAATAGATTATCAATACATCAAGTCTAGATAAAGGGATTGGCTTTAACTTCAACATACCTCAATTCATGCGAAAGAATACATGAACCTCAAAAACTTGTTCAGATTGAAATGAGACAAGAGTTAGAATACTTGCCTTTAGCGTCTGCTACGGTATATTAACTTTATGTTCAAGTCTTTCAAGTCTCTTCAATACATGATCACATAATGCCTTTCATTAGGTCACATATAATCAAGTATGTATATGAATATATCATAACCTTCATTTCAATCTAATTGTGTATTAGATTCAGTTGCTATTTGTTCCGGTTTATTATTATCCTTGCATTTATAATTGACTAGGTTATCTCAACCTTTGTACAACATCCTTAAGGTTTAACAATGTTACATTACATTCCTTAAGTTATGTTTACTTTTAAATAAATTAACTTTCTTTTCTTTGTACTTGGAAACCTTCATTACTATCCTTGTTCTGAGACTGGTGCTGCGACGCCAGCTTTATACTTACATCTCGCGCTGTGGCGCAAGCTTATTATATCACTGTGCTAGACATGGCACTGCGGCGCGAGTCTTTACTTAATGGGCCACGCTACGGCGCCACTCTCCAGAAGATTTTGGTACTGTACATGGCGCTGTGGCGCCATATAATGTACTATGGTTCGCGTTGTGGCGAACTCTTACAGTGTGCTCGGATACTGTTTTGCGCTGCGGCGCGTCTAATTTTACCTTGGGTTGGTGCCGCGGCGCCAACTCTGTGCACCAGAAAACAAATTCAATTTGTGAATTTTATGAACTTCCCGGACGCATAACTTCATCGTTATAAGTCCGAATTGTCTCATTCAAAAGCCTATAGTTCACAAATTATGTAATCTACATGTTCATGCAAGAATTTTATGTATTTGACTTTGTTTACTAAAAATTCACCTATTGGTTCATATTTAACGAAAACGATAAACATTGGTGAACGTTCAACGCTCGTTTCTTCGTTCTAAGTCAGAATCTGGTCATTTTCGAGTCTGAAACTCTTAAATGCCAAATATGACTTGTCTCTATTGGAAAACAATGGTTTCGTGATCAATTAAAAAATTTGACTTCTATTCCGAGAGTTTAACGAATTCGACGATTATCGTCCAATCGTGCAATTTTTAGCGAATATTCATTCATATGATTTGTTCAACATTACAAATGACTTCCATTCATCATGTGAACATCTTAACCTACTTATTACAATAACTTATAATCATTGTTGGATTTTGGACTTATTCTTCATGAGCTTAAAACTTGTCAAATTATAAACTATTTAAGTTTTGATTATTCATGACTTATGACAATTAAAGTTTCTTAATCATCATTCTTTATATGTTCTCAACATATAACTTTACTTATGATTCATATGATCATACAAGTTCTTTTACATCCTTATTACTTCTCTTAATAAACTCATTACCAATTCATATTTTCATACCTAACATTCAAGGTTAACTTATAATAAGTTTATAACTTTTATAAGTTCAAATGACTAATTGCCAACTTATGTGGCTTAAGTTCATGACTTATTCATTCTTTTTGCTTCTTATCATTCATATTTCTTAATCCATCTTTTCTTATCAACCTATCATGGTAGAGATAGAAGATAATAGAGAAGAAGTCTTACTTTTGTGTAGTCTTGATAAGGTAGCTTGCTTCTTCTTCTTACTTATGGAATGACTTATTGGTAGCTTATTCTTTCTAACACTTAAGCACTTTTGAAATGTTGGATTATTTGAACAAGTGTTAAATGGCTTGTAAGCCTCCTATATTTATAGAAGTTGCAAAGCTAGGGTAGTTTAGTCATTAAATCACCCACCTCCTTAAGCCACCTCCTTACTATTCATTACTTGGCTAGCACAACTCTTATCCTACACTTGGTCATTACTCTTAATACTTGGTCTTTACTCCTTTAACTTGGTCATTACTCTTAATACTTGGTCATCACTTTTAAGTCTTGGCCATTACTCTTAACTTGATCACCACATATTAACCATATTCATATGGTTTGCCCCATGGGTCATACAACTCATGGATTCTAATTTGGGCTTACATTAAATCAATCTTTGGGCTTTGCATTAACAAACACTAGTTTGTTAATTCATTAATGATTGTGCCTCTCCCTTTAATTCACTTGGACTTGTATATAATTGTAAACCAATCTTCCAAGTCCATTAACATTTCTCAATACATATTGTTGATGTATTATTTTCGTATTCTAATTCATATAGAATTTATATATGGTATTTTATCCTTCCTACAAACTCGTATAATACTTAGTATTATACTCGTTTTCATTACTCCGTACAATACCAAAGTATCATACATTATTACTTATTCAATACTATTTCGCCTTCCTTAACGTTTATAAATTAAGTCCACAAGCGAATTATTACATTTTCCATAACTAGATTTTAATTACATAATCCATCTTACCTTGTTATTTCATCATTACGTATTTCTCGGAAACTCAAAATTATATCCCGAGCAAATACCGGTGAATAGTGTTTTTCAAATAATTTCTCGAAAAACTTTTATTTTCGTCTTGGAAATGCAAACACTTTAATTCATCCACGTAGCTCAAATACTACGACATTCTAATGTCAATAGGCTATACAATGACAACCATCTTGTTAACACATAGAATATGATTTTATTATTATTTAATTTAATAAAATCATTTTACAATAAGATTTACATATCTATTCTACGTCACTACTAGACACATAATATTTACATATCTATTCTACTCTAGCAATTGCTAGACTACATTTGTCGTAGTGCATTCTCGAAATCTTTGCTGGTCAGACCGATAATAACATCTCTACTGATAGTGTGTCGGGTCTGCCCTGCTTCTATCTGATACCCAGCTACCTGCTGCTGGAAATCTACGTGAGAACTCCTATGTATATAGGACATCCTCTCCAACTTCCGCTTTTTAGTCTTTAGCTCCTGCTTGAGCTCAAAGACTTCATATTTCAGCTCTCGGACCTTGTCCTTATCTAGAACTCTATCATCATGCTCCTCTTCCCACATTCCCTCCATGCTAGCCTTGTCCTCACGGATAGCTTGGAGTTCCTCTTTCAACTCCTTAACCTCTTGGCAGTAATGGACATTCCTATCCAATACCGACATAAATAATGCCTTCATCGATTCCCCTATAGACATTTATTCTATAGATGGAACCTGGTCCTCTATAGGTGGAACCTGGTCAAAGGACATCACGTCCACCTCCTCCTGTAGCATGCCATCAAATATAGACATGTAGTCTAAATCGTCCGAGTCTCCCGACTCGATTGTCACCAACTCTGGTTCTACTGCTACGGGATTTGGTAGTATCTCTACCCGATTAACTGAATCCTCGCTCACTACATGTATATCTGTATACATATCATTTTCTACTTACATCTATAATAAAACAATATAGTTTGATTAGTACACGTCAATAAAATAATAGAAATACATAATGCATTTTTATAAGGTTACTTTCCATCTTTTACTTCTTTATTCTTTCTTAAGCATATGACTTAAGGTTCTATTTTCCCCCTTAAGTTTTATAACCTAAGCTTTGATACCAACTTGAAGCGCCCCCAAATCCGGGTATCTACCAACCCGACAGATGGTGCTATACTGTACAACATTCATACATTCATTCAATTGAAATGTCTCAAAGAACGAACATAACTTTTATATATTTAAAGTAATATTTATATTTCCCAGGTTCTATACCCATTACAAAGGTTCTTTATCATAATATCAGTTACATTACAACAATAGACCTATATTATTACAAGACAGCTTAGTAATCTGCCTTAGCTTTTCCCTTATCCTTTTTCGATCCTTCGGGACGTTTAGTCTTAGTTGCATTTATATGGTTCAAGCAAGAGTGGGCATAACTAGCTCAGTAAGTATAACAATTTAATAACAACATGCTTGACACATACAAATCGTATATCTTCAATAACTGAACAATAGTTATGAAGTACTATTGATAATTCAAAATAGCACTTCATCTTTTCTTTCAAAATATTTTACAATAATAACAATATTTAGTAAAACATTCACTCCGGTCAAAGACCTCGAGTATTCATTCTTTATTGGAAAAGAACAACCCGGAAGCAAGTCCGTAAGCCCGATATTACTTACAAGCACTTCTAGGTGATCAGCCTATTGTACTCTATGTTGATCAACACTACATCCATTAAACGTATGCACGTTTAAGCTTTTGGAAACCTCACTTGCCTGTCGTTTTACCGACAAAACATTTATTTAACATTTCAATCTTCTTTTGAAAACCATATCAAGTAGTTGACAAAAGATAGCAACATTTGATAATACATGAATAGATTATCAATACATCAAGTCTAGCCAAAGGGATTGGCTTAAACTTCAACATACCTCAATTCATGCGAAAGAATACATGAACCTCAAAAACTTGTTCAGATTGAACTGAGAAAAGATTTAGAATACTTGCCTTTAGCGTCTGCTACGGTATATTAACTTTATGTTCAAGTCTTTCAAGTCTCTTCAATACATGATCACGTAATGCCTTTCATTAGGTCACATATAATCAAGTATGTATATGACTATAACATACCCTTCATTTCAATCTAATTGTGTATTAGATTCAGTTGCTATTCGTTCTAGTTTATCATTATCTTTGTATTTATATTCGACTAGATTATCTTAGCCTTTATACAACATCCTTAAGGTTTAACAATGTTTAACAATGTTACATTACATTCCTTAAGTTATGTTTACTTTTAAATAAATTAACTTTCTTTTCTTTGTACTTAGAAACCTTCATTACTATCCTTGTTCTAAGACTGGCGCTGCGGCACCAGCTTTATACTTACATCTCGCGCTGCGGCACGAGCTTATTGTATCACTGTCCCGGACTTGGCCCTGCAGCGCGAGTCCTACTTAATGGGTCGCGCTGCGGCGCTAGTCTCTAGAAGATTTTGGTATTGTACATGGCGCTACGGCGCCATATAATGTACTATGGTTCGCGCTGCGGCGAACTCTTGTAGTGTGCTTGGGCACTATTTCGCGCAGCGGCGCGACTAATTTTGCCTTGGGTTGGCGCCGCGGCGCCAACTCTGTGCACCAAAAAACAAATTCAGTTTGTGAATTTTGTGAACTTCCTGGACGCATAACTTCTTCGTTATAAGTTTGAATTGGCTCGTTCAAAAGCCTACGGTTCACAAATTATGTAATCTACATGTTCATGCAAGAATTTTATCTATTTGACTTCGTTTGCAAAAAATCACCTATTGGATCATTTTCAATGAAAACGATAAACGTTCGTGAACGTTCAACGCTCGTTTCTTCGTTCTAAGTCGGAATCTGGTCATTTTTGAGTCCGGAACTCTTAAAGGCCAAATATGACTTGTCTCTATTGGAAAATAATGGTTTCGTGATCAAACACAAAATTTGACTTCTATTCTGAGAATTTTACGAATTCGATGATTATCGTCCAATCGTACAATTTCTGGCGAATCTTCATTCTTATGATTTGTTCAACATTACAAATGACTTCCATTCATCATGTGAACATCTCAACCTACTTATTACAACAACTTATAATCATTATTGGATTTTGGACTTATTATTCATGAGCTTAAAACTTGTCAAATTATAAACTACTTAAGTTTTGATTATTCATGACTTATGACAATTAAAGTTTCTTAATCATCATTCTTTATATGTTCTCAACATATAACCTTACTTATGATTCATAGGATCATACAAGTTCTTTTACATCCTTATTACTTCTCTTAATAAACTCATTACCAATTCATATTTTCATACTTAACATTCAAGGTTAACTTATAATAAGTTTATAACTTTTATAAGTTCAAATGACTTATTTCTAACTTATGTGGCTTAAGTTCATGACTTATTCATTATTCTTGCTTCTTATCATTCATATTTCTTAATCCATCTTTTTTTATCAACCTATCATGGTAGAGATAGAAGATAATAGAGAAGAAGTCTTACTTTTGTGTAGTCTTGATAGGGTAGCTTGCTTCTTCTTCTTACTTATAGAATGACTTATTGGTAGCTTATTCTCTCTAACACTTAAGCACTTTTGAAATTTTGGATTATTTGAACAAGTGTTAAATGGCTTGTAAGCCTCCTATATTTATAGAAGTTGCAAAGCTAGGGTAGTTTAGTCATTAAATCACCCACCTCCTTAAGCCACCTCCTTACTATTCATTACTTGGCTAGCACAACTCTTATCCAACACTTGGTCATTACTCTTAATACTTTGTCATTACTCCTTTAACTTGGTCATTACTCTTAATACTTGGTCATCACTTTTAAGTCTTGGTCATTACTCTTAACTTGATCACCACATATTAACCATATTGATATTGTTTGCCCCATGGGTCATACAACTCATGGATTCTAATTTGGGCTTACTTTAAATCAATCTTTGGGCTTTGCATTAATAAACACTAATTTGTTCATTCATTAATGATTGGGCCTCTCCCTTTAATTCACTTGGACTTGTATATAATTGTAAACCAATCTTCCAAGTCCATTAACATTTCTCAATACATATTATTAATGTATTTTTTTCGTATTCTAATTCATATAGAATTTATATACGGTATTTCATCCTTCCTACAAACTCGTATAATACTTAGTATTATACTCGTTTTCATTACTCCGTACAATACCAAAGTATCATACATTATTACTTATTCAATACTATTTCGCCTTCCTTAACGTTTATAAATTAAGTCCACAAGTGAATTATTACATTTTCCATAACTTGATTTTTATTACATAATCCATCTTACCTTGTTATTTCATCATTACGTATTTCTCGGAAACTCAAAATTATATCCCGAGCAAATACCAATGAATAGTGTTTTTTGGATAATTTCTCGGAAAACTTTTATTTTCGTCTTGGAAATTCAAACACTTTAATTCATCCACGTAGCTCAAATACTACAACATTCTAACGTCAATAGGTTATACAATGACAACCATCTTGTTAACACATAGAATATGATTTTATTATTATTTAATTTAATAAAATTATTTTACAATAAGATCTGAACCACAGATGGTCGCCAGTACTTCTATTTAGGAGAAGCCTAATTAATTCCATCTATTATGGATTGGTGTTGCTCTTCAAGGTATGACCGTAGCTTAGATGGTCGCCGAATCTCTTATTTGGGAAGAGTTCAGGTAATTCCATCCCTTTGGTCTGAAGCCAATGAAATGTAATGGATTGATGTTTGATCCCAGTACCAACTGACAAGGGTTTGTGTTTTGGTAGGGGGTGAGACCAAACCATGAATGGATGCCTACGTACTCCTATTGAAGAGGAGATCAGGTCTGCGTAGTTCGAACCTGGTGTAAGAGGTTCAACGCTGTATATGGTAGAAATGGTGTAGGAATGTTTTTGTTGTTTTTGTTTTTGTAAGGGTAGAAATGTTTTTGTTGTTTTTGTTTTATTGCGACCGGGCCATATGAAATGGTTGCCTACGTACTCCTATTGAAGAGGAGATCAGGTCGACGTAGCTCGCCCCTTAGGGCGAGATGAAAAGCGTAATCCCATGTGCAGGTCAGAGTGCGGGGAGGAGAAGGTTTAATCCTAGGTTGAGGATAAACTGTAGGTAGGAGAAGTTTGATCCCATGTATGGGTAGCCAAACTTCAAACGCAAGAGGTTCAATTCACAGTGGGATGACCTAAGTCGTAGGAACACAGAGAAGCCAGGCTGCTAGCTTGAAAAGTATGTTTCCCTGAGGGGAAAAGTGTAGAAGAGTTGTATGTGGTAAAGGGTTAAAGAAAACCTGGAATGACTGGTGACCTGATGGTTCCACACCAAGGTGTTTGGGAATTACTTCAGACATAGTACCGTTTCACGGTGTCTGAGTTGATGAGTTGTGGAAATTCATCGCCGTCCATTTCTTGTAATCTGAGAGCACCTCCTGTCAATAATTCCTTGACAATAAATGTGCCTTTCCAGTTAGGAGCGAATTTTTCCTTAGATTAATCTTGGTTGTCAAGAATTTTTCCTTAGATTGATCTTGGTTGTCAAGGATTTCCTTCCCATTTAGGAGCGAATTTTTCCGTAGCCGGACTTTTTTGTTGTAGGATCTGGCGATCCTTTGTTGATATAACTGACCATGGAAGATAGCCGCGGTTCGCCTTTCGTCTATTAGAGACAATTTGTGATACCTATCTTGTACCCATTGGTCTTCATCCAGCTGAGCGTTTATCAACACTCTGAGGGATTCCATTCCAACTTCTATGGGGATTATTGCTTGCATCCCATAGGTTAATGCATAGGGGGGTTGCCCCAGTGGAAGTGCGCATTGAGGTTCTGTAGGCTAACAAAGTCAAAGGCAATAGGTCAGGCCAATCTTTGTGGTTAGCGGACATCTTTTTCATAATCTTCTTGATGTTTTTGTTAGCCGGTTCAATAGCACCGTTCATCTTTAGACGATAGATGACAGAGTTAAGATGTTTGATATGGAATTTACTACATAATTCCTCCATCATTTTGTTGTTGAGGTTCTTGGAATTGTGTGACACAATCACCTCTGGTTTTCCGTATCGACAAACGATATTGTTTCTGATGAAAGCAATGATGACTTCTTTAGTAACCCTGGGGAAGAAGGCTGCTTCTACCCACTTGGTGAAGTAGTCGATCATGGTGAAGATAAATTGATAACCATTATTGGCTTTAGGCTCAATGGGCCCGATAACGTCCATTCCCCACATTGAGAAAGGCCAAGGTGAACTCATATTGTGAAGTTCCTTTGGAGGGACGTGTATAGCATTCCCATGAATCTGGCACTGATAGCATCTCCTGATGTGATCATCGCAATCAGCTTTGAGAGATAGCCAATAATGTCTCGTCCTGAGGACTTTCTTGACAATGAGGGGGCCACTCATGTGGGGGCCACAGACTCCGCTATGGATTTCATCCATAAGCCTTTGGGCTTGATCTTTGTCTAAACATCTGAGGAGACCTATTCCTGCATCTCTTTTGTAGAGTGCATCTCCACTCAGGTAGAATTTCATAGCAAATCGATGGATCTGCCTTTTCTCAGTCGGGCTCGCTTTCGCGGGTGTATATCCATCACGCAGATATTCCTTGATATGTTGATACCAAGGATGTTGGATGGGAGGTAGTTCATCCGATACTTCTCCAGTGTAATTCCCATAGGTTGGGACCTTGTGTAGGGAAATTGTGACGCTTGGCAAGTGTTCCTTATCTGATATGTGAATAAAGGAGGCCAAAGTTGTTAACGCGTCTGCAAAGTCATTCCTATTACGAGGAATGTGTAGAAAGGAGATTTCTTCGAACTCCAAAACAATCTTCAAAACCTGTCGATGGTAAGGCAGCAAATGTAGCTCTTTGGTTTTATAGATTCCGGTGGATTGTCTGATTACCAACTCTAAATCTTTAAAGATAGTTAACCGCCTGATGCCCATGGAATGGGCAAGTTTTAGCCCTATGAGACAGCCTTCATACTCAGCCGTATTGTTGGTACTGAAAAACTGCAATTTGACAGCGACAGGATACTGTTCCCCCTTACCAGATACTAGAACTGCTCCAGCTCTAGAACCTTCCATATTAACCGCTCCATCAAAATACATCTTCCATGATTGGCGCGTATCGTACTGATGGTGTTGCTGCACTGTCATTACTCCTTCATCAGGGAAATATATTTCCAAGGGTTTGAAATCCCCTGAAGGTGTGGCAGCCAGTTGATCCGCAATTCATTGACCTTTGATGGACTTTTAAGTCACATATACGATGTCAAATTGTTGTAGGATCAACTGCCATCTGGACAGCCGGCAATTTAACATGGGTTTGTTGAACACGTACTTGAGAGGATCCATGCGGGATATGAGATGGGTTGTGTGACCATGGAGGTAATGTTGTAACCTCATGGAAGCCCATGCTAAAGCACAACAAGTCTTTTCGATCAGAGTTTACTTGTGTTCACTGCTGCTGAAGCTTTTGTTGAGGTAATAGATAGATCGTTCTTGGCCTCTATCGTCCTTCTGTCCTAGCATGCAACCCATGCCATTGTCACTTATGGACAGGTACATAAATAGGGGAACATCATCCCTGGGTGGTACCAAAACGAGAGCTTTGACTAGCTGTTTCTTGATTGTGAGGAAGGCATTTTGACACTCATCATTCCATTTTATGGAGGAGTTCTTCATTAATAGCTTGAAGATTGGCTCACAGGTTGCTGTGAGTTGGGAGATAAACCTGCTAATGAAGTTGATTCTTCCCAAAAATCCTCGTATTTCCTTCTCTGTTTGAGGAATGGGCAATTCTGTGATGGCTTGGATTTTGGCAGGATCCAGCTCAATCCCCTTGTGGCTGACTAGAAATCCTAGCAACTTGCCTGATTTAACACCAAAGGCGCATGTAGCTGGATTCAACTTCAAATTGTACTTATGCAACCTGTTGAATAACTTCCCGAGATGGTCTATATGGTCATCCTCCTTCCGGGACTTGACAATAATGTCGTCCACGTAGATCTCAATCTCTTTGTGCATTAAGTCGTGTAAAAGAGCCATCATAGCTCGCTGATAGGTGGCTCCGGCATTGATAAGGCCGAATGACAACCTTCTATAGCAAAAGGTTCCCCAAGGTGTGACGAAACCAATCTTCTCACGATCTTCCTCAGTAACCATGATCTGATGATACACTGTAAATCAATCAGCAAAGGAGTACATGTCGTATTACGCAGTATTGTCAATGAGAATGTGGATAAATGTCATGGGAAAGCAATCTTTTAAGCAAGCTTTTTTCAAGTCCCGATAATCCACGCAAACTCGCACCTTCCCTCCAGGTTTAGGCACGGGCACAATGTTGGATATCCACTCAGGATATGTAGACACCATGATGATGCCAGCTTGAAATTGTTTCACAATTTCTTCTTTCACCTTTAAACTCCACTCAGGTTTCAATCGCCTGAGCTTTTGCTTGACTGGCTTAAATCCCTCTTTAATGGGAAGGTGATGAAGGACAATGTCAGTGTACAAACCCACCATGTCTTTATGAGACCATGCAAACACATCCTGGAATTGGGTTAGTAGCGTAACCATGTCATTCCGTTGGTCTGGGGTAAGGTCTGAACCAATCTGGATTAACTTAGGGATTTCTAAGGTTCCGAGATTGAAAGAAGTGGTTTGGTCAAGGTTGGGTTTAGGTTTGTCTTTGACCCATTCTTGAATTTTTGGAGGCACCTCAATGTCATCTTGTATATCCATCAAGGCTGCATTCATCTCTACATCAAAGGTACAATCCTTGTGGAGAAGAGGCACTGTATCAGCAAGTACAGGCACATCTAAATTTAGAGTCCTGAAACAAAATATGCTTTCACTTAGTATATATGAAATGTGTTGATCATACACAGTGTTAGCATATACTGGCAAAATAAACTGCTAGTACTGTACAGAAAAGTAAGCAGTTATTATATCTACAGGGCAGAAAGAGTTCTGCCCGTTTTACCGTTGTCGACAAATGCAAGGAATACTGCTCCAATTGGAAAGGGTAAAGTCCGGGTGGACCGCAGCGATGGAGGGATTGTCATCATCCTCCTTGTCCCGAATGATGGCCATTATGTCTGGACAATCATCGTCTGGGGTGTATCTGTTGGTATGTTCATCATGAACGATGATGCGTATGCCTGACATCATTCGGATGACGTCTTGCTTGATTCTTCGTTCCTCTTCTTCCACTGCGGGATTTAGAAAAAAGACTTCTTTCTCCTTTACCGGCACTGGCTTGGGAAATAACATAGCCATTACATTGGTTGGCACCTTTAAAGGAGGTTGTGCGGACTCAGAGCTTGAAGGCGAAGATAAATGCCGCATGGTTGAAGCTAAAGGAATCTGCTGATGCTTATGAGGATTCCTATGACTAGAACTGGCATAATAGCCTAGTCAAGTTGTTCCAGTTTTCTTGGTTAATCAAATTGGGTATTTGATACCCTGGAAATCTTTACCCAGCCCTTGTCCCGATTTATGACCCAATGACATCATTTCTTGGGTAGCCGACATTACCTCGGCAGAAATCTTGGGTTCGGGCAATGGCGTTCCAATAACATGGTATTGGGTATTGCTTATTTCCAAAGCATGAAAACTGACTGGTTCCACATCTTCATTGGCATTGATGAATGGTATGTCTCTGTGCTGAGGAATCTCTGGTTCAGCGTTGACCGTGACCAGGCTATTGTTGATAATGTATTTCAACTGTTGGTGAAGAGTGGAGGGGATTGCCCCTGCCATGTGAATCCATGGTTGCTGATGTGCCTGTACTTGAGCACATGGAAATATGTGCCTAAAACAAAATATGTGCCTGTATCAGCAAGTACAGGCACATCTACCTGCTGGTTGTATCCTGAATCTATTTTGAGCACATGGAAGGATACGCAGAATGTGTGAGGACCAATTTCGATTAGAAGCTCAATTACTCCGACTGAAATACGACGGGCTCCATCAAAAGCTTTGATGATAGTATGGCTACTCCGAATTATGTTGAAATTGATATTCATCTTCACCAAGGTAGCATATGGACATATATTTAGAGAGGAACCTCCATCTATCAAGACTCTAGCTAGCATGTATCCGAAGGACAAAACTGTAATGTACAACAGTTTGCAATGACCGGTCCCCTCAGACGGTATGTCATCATCAGTGAAGGATATCACATTGTTGTTGAAAATGTGATCAACCAGATGTTGAAATTTTTCCGTATCAACTGATGTCGGCAGATAGGCTTCTTCTAAAACCTTCAACAAGACCCTCCGGTGATTCTCGGAAGTTAGGACCAAGTCCAAAATTGATATTTGTTGTGGAGCTTCCTTTAAGCTTAAAACCATCGTGGCTTCGTTATGACCCATAGTGCGGAGGAATTTTTCAATTTTTTCCATGGGTATTTTCCCCTTTAATTTGATGGTAGGCTTCATCACCCGTTGGGGAAGATACAGTGGATTTTCCTTTGACACTGTAGCAGCTGTATGTGAGGTGGATCCTTCACCTTCTCCATAATTCCACGAAACTTTGCGTAAGCTAACAATAGGATATTGTGCTCTGTACGGCAAGTTGATTGGCTCGGGAGCGACCACTTTCAAAGGATTGTTGCTTCCCCTGAGTTGAATTGTTGGCATTGTGAGCGATTGATTAATCCTATCAACTTCAGTGGATATGACTGCGACCACACTCTTCCACTTAGTAGGACATGTATTCTCACTTGCACATAACACAGTATAGTCGTCTGCTAATTGTAGGACACCACTGTCAATTAGATTTTGAATAAGGTGGCGGAGTGCCCAGCATTCTTCTGTGATGTGACCGCGAGACTGGGAGTGATATTGACATACTCCATCGGAATTGTACCGTCCTGAACGGGGGTTGATTGGAGGTTGAAGAGAACTGATCCTTCCTTCATTGATTAACATATGAAGGATTTCCTTCATAGGTTGGCCCAAATAGGTGAATTCCCTTTTGATGGCAAAATCTCGATGGGCATTGGCATTTGCTCTCTTTGTCACTTTGTCTTCCAGCATTTCATTTTCTGAAAGTGACGAGGGAATATTCATGACGAGAGGTAGGAGACTGGCATGCTCCTGGCTGATTAACTGATGTGTCACTTGATGCTGATAAGTCACCAGTTTTGACAATTGCTCAATTTTCTTGCATAGAGCTTTCATCTTTTGTTCCATTGTGAACTGGAACTTGGCATAATCCTATTTGTCATTACCGTCTTTGAGGGTCTGGGAGGATTCACAGTTGAAATTGGAATTCTATTCATTACTCAAATTTATCATGTTAACATCTTCTCCTTTGTGTTGAGGAAGAGGGTTGTCTTGAACATGAGGCTGATCTATTTTGGTGACCACGATCTCTTCATTATCTATCAGGTCCTGGATCTTGTGTTTTAAGGCCCAACAATCCTGAGTATCATGTCCAGGTGCCCCGGCATGATAAGCACATTTTCGAGCAGCATTAAAACCCCGTCCATTAGGGCTGGCTGGTGGAAGAAGATGCGTAATATTCTTCTATGTTGTCAGAAGATTGAGAATTTTCTCGAGGGTATCCCCTAAGGGTGTAAACACTCGAGAGCATTTGACTTCTCCACCTTTTGGTATTGGAGGGTTTACAGACTGTGCTTGAAAGGGAGTGTAGTTTCTCCTTTGAATAGGCATGTTCTGATTGCCTTTTTACCCCTGTAGTATCAGGGAAACATCTTCCTCTTTCTTTTTATGGACCCTCCGGGGGTTGTTTCCATAATTTCCGGATTGGATGTGATCAGGAACAGCTTTGAGTGCAGCTAGGTCTTGAATCTTTCCGAACTTCAATCCCATCTCAGCCATCTCCCCATGTTTGACCATTTCAGAAAATGGTTTGTCGATGTCGGCTAAAACTCTCTCATAGAACGGCGTTTCTTGTATGTCTATGAAAGTCATGACCATCTCTGATTCTGTCATGATGGTACTAACTTGGGCAGCCAGGCGTCTCCACCTTTGAGCATACTCTCTAAAAAACTCGTTAGACTGTTTCTTGATCTTCGTAATTTGATACCGATCAGGAGCCATCTGAGTTTGAAAGCTGTATTGAGTGAGGAAAGCATGTGCTAGCTCTTCCCAGCTATGGATCTTTGAATTGTCTAATCTTGTGTACCACGATCGGACTTCTCCAGTTAGACTCTTTTGGAATAATTGCATTCTAAGCTTTTCGTCTTCTGCATAAGATCCAAGTTCTCCAATAAACACCTTTAAATGTGTGTAAGGATCTCCTATCAAGTCATATTTTTCAAAGTCAAGAGTTTAAAATTTTTCTGGATAATGAACACCAGGAAAAATACACAGATCAGCATATGAAACACTCTTGCGTGTTCCAACTCCTTTGATAGCGCGAAGGGTCTCTTCCATTTGGAGGACTTTCTTTTTGATGTCACCAGTGTCTGGATCTCCAGTGGGATGGACAGCATCATGAGTCTTGTTAGTTGGATCCAAGTGTAGTTCAGGTATTGTAATGATCTGGGTTCCTCCTTGTGTGGAGGATTCAGCATATACGGGTATTTTCTGACCCTGAGTAGACTGGTGTAATTCTTTGAGTAGAACAACCTAATTTGTTTGCTTAATCCGTCGAATTCTTTGCGAGAAACTAGATTAAGTTCAGTCTGGTCGGATGACGACATGATTGACTGTAGGCCTGTTTCCTTTTTGGACTTTGAACAGGTAGTAGGTCCGATTAGTTCCCTGCGAAAGACTTGCATAGTTTAGTCTTTAGGGAATGTGTATAATAACATGTTATGTGATGTGTCCATTTTAGGAATTTTATTCTGCAAAACAGATGTCAGTTGTTTGTAGTATGTTAATGTGTATGTGTATACATTTCTTCATATTTCTCATTACATGGAGATAGATATGGAATGAAATTACAAGTAATTGTGTTTACAAGTAATTTGAAATGAGAGCATGAAGAGACTTTCCTCCGTTTTGGGTTTATCAGAGGCTGACCTATCTTAGGTTACTCTCGCGGCTTTTTGGCATGAAGGTTCCCAAATCATCGCAATCTACTTAACGGGAAGTTAATCCGGTCTTTTAACTGGAGCGAATTTGGGAGGTGCCTTTCCTGAGCCTCGGAGAATTAGTCTTCTCACGAGTCCAGTAATCAAACACCGACGGGATAGCCTCCTGGTGGAGGGACCACACAATATACATTCACATACATCACGTCTCACCGTATAAAAATGATGACATGTGTGAAGCACTAATATCACAAGCAGATATGGTACGAAGCACTAATATCACAAGCAGTTATGGTGCGAAGCACTAATATCACAAGCAGTTATGGTGCGAAGCACTAAGTGCAATAAGGAAATGCATTCGTACACATTCATCATAAAATGTAAATGCAACATCCACACACAAGCAGATAATAGTTTTGAAAAGATTGTAATAGCGGCTTAAGTACTCTTACTGGAGTCCCCAGCAGAGTCGCCACCTGTCGACGTCGGGATTTTTAGATGTCCCTTTCCGTTACTCGTTCTTTGGTGTTCTCATTTTAGGTGAGATTTGTTTGAAAAAACAAGTGAAAAAGGTCTGACATGTATAATGTCGACGATGGACTGTTAAGAGTCGCCAGTTGGTTTTTTAAATGGTTGTACCAACACAACTGAGAAAAGGTTTGCACATTGACCCAGTGATGTGACACTACTAAACGGGTCGGTGAAACCGAGATTCATTAGGGTCCTGGGACTTGGTTATGTGGAGGGAAGGTGTTAGGCACCCCCCCCCCCCCCCGACATTCGTGTTACCACGGTGACCGCCTCTTTTCAAGAAACTATTATCTGAATGTGTGTGTGTGTGTGGGTCAATGTGCTGTTATTTGGAAGTAATGCGAGGCCTCGTTCGCACCTATATACACAGGGTTTGAATTTATGTATAAAATTCAGTTTTAAGCAAGATATGGCAGTGATGTTTTATAAAAGAGGTTTTTCAAACCCTGATGCTCAATAGTAATTGAGACCTTCTACACTCCCATTTTATTAAGTGTTCGGCTTGATAGATTTTATTTTACAGATGCGAGGCATCCGTATGAAAATAATGTACAAAATAATGTTGACTTCCTCTTGGGTATGGAAACCATCTGAGGAAATTCAGACATCGCAGAATAATTTACAAGCTGCTTACAGCTGAGAATGTCCATCACGGGAACCGAATCTAGATCCAATAGGCTGAATATGTGATCACATGATTCCTAGGCGCACAAGATACTGCAATTTGTATGAAAGCAGTAAGCAGGTATATATATAAAAGCTGTAAATATATATATATATATATAGACATGATCAACAACCACGAAGCACCTCAATAGGGGATCAAAAATGTAAATAAAGCTGTTAAAAGCTATCAACCGCCACGGAGGAAACTCCAGGCGGGACAAAACATAAATAAAGCTGTAAATACGGTCAACCACCACGAAGAAAACTCCAGGCGGGACGAAATGTAATAAAGCTGTAAAAGCGATCAACTGCCACGAAGGAAACTCCAGGTAGGACGAAAATATATATATATATATATATATATATATATATATATATATATATATATATATATATATATAAGTGTAATAAATGCACCTGATGTAAAATCCAGGTTCATCGAATAGAGTTCGACAACAGTTCATATATATAAATATATATATATATATATATATACACAAAAGCAGAGTAAATGCACTGGATGTAAAATCCAGGCTCATCGAACAGAGTCCGACCACAGTTCATATATATAAATATATATATATATATATATATATATATATATATATATATATATATATATATATATATATAAAAGCGAGTAAACGCTCCAGACCGAAGTCTAGGCTCATCGAACAAAGTTCGACACACAATTAATATATATATATATATATATATATATTAAAGCAAATAAACGCTCCAGACCAAAGTCTAGGCTCATCGAACAAAGTTTGACACACAGTTAATATATATAAATGTATATATATATATTAAAGCAAATAAACGCTCCAGACCGAAGTCTAGGCTCAATCAAGGCATAACTTGATAATGTTAGTCAATATATATATATATATACAAGCTGAAACAAAACCGCGGACCAAAGTTCGGACAAATGTGCGCAACACGACTCTCAACGTGAAGAAGGGTGTGTGCAGAGATGAAGAGAAAGACTCTAAAGTGTGTGAGAAGGCTTACAGTTGACTGCTAAAGAAGACTACTATATCTTTAGAGTGGGTAAACACTGGCTTTTGTAGGTACAAAAGAGGCTATATATGAGTTCACAGGTGTTTAAAATGAGAAAGTACACTGCATGGGGTGAGTGCAGAGTAAATTGGGCAGGGCTTCCTCGCCGTTTTCTCTTGCAAAATGGGCAGCCCAAACCCTCTATTTATAGATGATTTAGTCGCAGGTGTACCTGCGGCTGGGCCGTAGGTGTACCAGAGGCAATCCGAGTGGGTTCGGGTTTTTCCGGTCGGGTCGTCTCGAAGCACTTGCACTCGGGCACTGTAATGTCCACTCGAACTTTAAGAAGTGCAATTCTGGCATCCGTTTGAGGTATACAGGACCTCCGTTGTCGAGAGTTATACGATGGCATGGGATTAGAGTTTGTATGAAGTCATTGAAGATAGGACGATGTCTTCCGGTCTTCAAGCTTCAACTTTCATCTGTTACCCTGCACAATAGTCACTTGGGATTGGTTAGTTTTATGGGACATTGTTGCGTAGAGATGTTGAGACGACGTGGTGTGGCATTGCGTTGGCGAGATGACGATGTTGCCCCTTACCGGTGTTATCGCCGGATTGGGCTGATAAAGCAGACGTTGCTCAGGCTTCGCTGAGATTGGACTGCTGCAATTTGTTGAAGGTCCTCATTGTCATCTTTGAGGTGTGCCTGTCTTCCCGATGTTAGCGCAGAGATTGAAGCTGGTTGCATTTGAAACAAGCATTTTCGGGGTTATCGCCGAAACTGTATCCCTTGGGGCTATCACCAAGGTTGGCGGCTATTCCCATGTTTGGGACTGAGACTGGATACTCTCGGGGTTATCTTTGAGATTAATCGGTCTTCTCCAGTGTGTGTTCCAGTATTGGATCCGCATGCCTCGGGGTTATCTCCGAGGTTGGAATTGTTACTCCCAGAATGTGATCCAGGGTTGATGCTGACTTTTCAGTAGTATCTGTTATGGATATGGATTGTCTTTCAGGGTTCCCACTTAAAAGACGAATCTGTCCTCCTGCAATGTTAGTGACAGTAGTACAAAAAATTTCGAGTGTTTACAAGTTGTATAACATATTTACATCATTTCATCAAAATATTTAAATTACTAAAATCATAATACTAAATAATATTTTTAAAATACAAAACTGGAGTATTATGATTATTTTAGTAATTTTTAATATTAATTTTTAAAATCATATCAATTTAAAAATATTTTGATGTAATTTAAATTTTTTTAATACATTTTTTAAAAGATTATTACATCATCAAATTATTTATATTATTTATAACATATATAGATTATGTATAGATTATTACATCATCAAATTTTTATATAGTTTAAAAATATTATTTAGTATTATGATTTTAGTAATTTAAAATTTTTATATCAATTTTTATTTAGTATTATGATTTTAATATTTTAATGATGTAATTTGAATTTTTGTTGTTTTGATTAATTAACAAAATAATTTGAATGTTAGTATTTTTAGTATTTTTTTAATTTGATTTTTTTAGTATTTTTTTAAAATTAGTATTTTAGTATTTTTTTAAATTAGTATTTAATGTAAATATGTTATGTTTTGAATTTTAATATGTTGATTAAATGATGTAAATATGTTAGACAACTTATTTTATTTAATTAGTTATTTTGATTAGTTAACAAAATAATTTGAATTTTATTATTTTGAATAAATGATGTAAATATGTTATGCTTTTTTATTTTAGTATTTTTTATTTTGATTAAATGATATATATATTATTTTATGTAGAATATATTTTATATTTAAGTCTGTCGCGTCATCACATTTTAACCACGTTTGTCTTTTGTTAACGGCAGGGGCACGGATGATACAAAAATATAACGTTAAGGGTACTTTTGGAAAAAAAAATTATTTTAGGGTGCAAGTGGGACATTGCGGTAAACATCAGGGGCTTTTTTGACCCTTTGCCCTATAGTTATTTGTCACACTTCTTTTAATTAAGTTTTCATACTTAATCTAATTAATACCAATAACAATTTATCAATTAAATCATTAAATCACAAAACTCAATACAAATAATTACCCATCAAAAATGAAAGATCAATATAATAATTCATTTAATCAATATAAACTCTCTAATTTAATTATTAAATTAAAATAGAACATTATCCCATAATTATTAATTTCTTTAACTCATTAATTATTTATTAAACAAATAATTAACCAAATCAAATCAATTAAATAAATATTTATTCAACGATAACACATCCATTAAATATTTATATAATTTAATAAATATTTAAATATTATAATTAAAAATCCGGATTGTTACAATATTTACTCATACATATACTCGAGAAATTGGTGATTATCAAATATATTTAATGTCGCCAACTTACTATGATAAAATAATTTTACATAAACTATTGAATATCGATAGATAAATTTTTATCCATCTTCTTTACTTCAAATAACTCGACTCTTCAATAAATAACAAATATATAATAATAATATATTTATTAAACACAGAAATCACTTATTGCATAGTTTATATTACCCCCATGCAACATCATTCCATATACCTCATAACGAATATATATATATATATATATATATATATATATATATATATATATATATATATTCTTATTCGAACCCTTCTCATGATTTAAAAATTTTATTTACTAAATTCTTATTTTAATAATTCTGGAAATTCGGATTTTTATAGATTTCACCATAATATATTACTCCCTCCGTCCCAAATTAATTGCTCAGTTTTGACTTTTTAAAGTCAAATTGACTATTTTTAGAATTAATAATTAAGCATATATAAATATATTTCTAAAATTATAAAAATTGGGATTAGTAATAAATTGTATATACTTTCTTTTGGTTATAATCTCTTTACCTATATTTTAGCAAAAATAGTAAAAAAATTAGTTTTAAAAATGGTCAATTTGACTTTAAAAAGTCAAAACTGAGCAATTAATTTGGGACAGAGGGAGTATATTTTATCACTTAGAATTCCACACTAGTCTCAATTTAACTTCGCCACAAATTTGTAGACATATAAATCATTCTCTTTTAACCTCTAATTTGGTGATTTTAAGGTGGGTGTACATAAAGAGGAAAGAAAAGGGTAAAGTTGGCTGGAAAATATTTGGAGACACCACTAACTCTTGTATCTAAAGTGTTAAGAATACAAATAAAACACGTATATAAATAAATTAAGAATTTAAGAACATGTGAAAAAATAAATTAATATATTTTGGGCATGCCTAAAAATACCTACAAAAATATCATAATCATGTGAAGCATAAAATTGTTCTTAAACACCAAAAAAAAAAATGCACTCTACAGAAACTAAGGCAAGCAAATGGTAAAGTGGGCAAATACATTGAAATGCAACTAGAACAACAAAAGCTTCATGGTTTTTTTCAAGTTGTGACCGCTATAATATTATTCTTGACCTCTCACTTGAGTTTGTTCGGGTACTAGCGTTTGTTGCATTTATGGCTACCTCGGTTTACTAGCATTTGTTGCGTTTATGGTCGTACCATTTGAACCTCCAAACGCACCAATTATTTTTGGTACGTTACGTTTGAACTCCAAACACTATATTTGTGAGTTAAATAAGTTATGTTTAAAATAACCAACTTTTAGAAAACATGATTTTCAAGCTACTTCAAAACGCAAAAATGCTCCAAACTCTGTAACCAAACTTACAATTATAATCTATGCTAAAATCAAAGTCTAAACTCAGTGCAGGTGTTTTGCGACCTCTTGGCTACAAGGGTGTAGCTACACACGGACTACGATGGGCTACAGCCCACCCCAAATTAAAAATTAGCCCAGTAAGCCCACCCCAAATTTAAATATGGAACAATTACATTTTCTAATATATTTTTAAAAATAATTACATCAATAGTGCACTCATAAAATATTTACAAACTAGTGCATATGCAATATTTTATTTATAAAATTAGTGCATTCTTATCCCTTTAATTTAGTTGAGTGTTTTAATAAGTTGTAATTCAGCACTTTCTCTCTCCTCCCTTCTATTCAGCTCCGCCGAACTCCTTTCCATAACCATCGCAACAAAGTTTTCCAAAACTTTATCTTTCAAAACATTAAAGGTTTGGTCCAACTGCACTGGCTCAACGCCCGTCAGTCCTGCTGCTAGAGATTTTATTAGGGGTTTGCACATAAAAGAACCGCAGAACAGATTAGCTTATAAAAGAGGGGCCACTGAGATTAAGCATCATCCCTTCTTTGAAGGTGTGAATTGGGCCTTGATACACTGTGCTACCCCACCTGAGATCCCTAAACCAGTTGAGTATTAGCAAATACCTGCCCCAGCTTCATCAAGTGAAAAAAAATGCAGCTGCTCCTGATCAGAAAAGTTCCAACAATTACTTGGAGTTTGATTTCAAATGATGATGAAGTAAGATGTGATGGGTCTTGGGCTACAACATTGATTACCTTGATTAAAAGGCAGACTTTGTTTGATAATTTTTTTAAAGTGCAGTAGCCAAACATTCATACCAAAGTAACCAATTCAATGTTATTAGGTTACCAATTTATTTTGAATGTGATGCAGTTTGGTAGCCAAACCGTCAAGCAGTTGGTTGCCAAATTTTTTATACCAAAATAACCAAACCTTTATAACAAGGTAACCAATCTACCTCCACACCTGTAGTATGAACTGGTTACCTTGGTTTGAAAGCTTGGCAACCAACGGCTTGAAGGTTTGGCTACCAACTGCATCACATTCAAAATAAATTGGTAACTTAATAAAACTGAATTGGTTACCTTTGTATGAAGGTTTGGCTACCCACTGCTTGAAGGTTTGACTAGCCTCACCCAAATCTACCCAATCAAATTCCTTAACCAACAACCCCACCATTTTTCTTTCTTCAAATCCCTTCCCCACCACCCCATTCTTTCTCTCCTCCACCACCCCCACCACTCCTTCCACCTCCCAACCCACCACCACCTTCCACCTCCTGCAAACCCACCTAGCCGCCCAAAACTTCCGGCAAGCCGACGAAGAAACCCGCCGCCTCCTAATTGCACTCGTCGGCGACACCGCCATCAAGCGCGGCTACGATTTCTTCTCTAAGGTCTATTACTGATTATGATTCTTCTCGATTGCTCCTTTGTTACAGATTACAATGATCTATGAAGTTTCCTTTTTGTTCTTCATCGGATTCGAAAATTGGCGACGTGATTTTTGAGCGTAAATTTGAGACGTGATTTTTGAATTTTTTGGTTATTTGGTAACTACCAAATTAAGTGGAGTAGTTTTCTCCTTGAATTAAGGGATTTGTATTTTTGTTGGATTGGATAAAATGACGTGTTTTGCACTATTGTTGATATTATTATACATTATTGCACTGTTAATATAATTATTTAGTTGATGCACTTTTCTTGTAATTACTTTCTATTTGTTGTATACTTATGTAAATTAAGGACCCTTTAAATATTTAGCAGTTAGCCCATACGTTGTTCTAGTTCATTTATATTTTTATCAAATATAAAGTATTTCTTTTTATTAAGTAATTCAGTTAATAATTGGGCTTGTTTTTTATAGAGAATTAGGTCAACGTTTCCTTTTCTTTTTTCTTTACCCGTTGCCTTTCTAAAGCGGCTGCTCTTCTCTCTTCGGTGATCAGGTACGAATTGATTGATGGTCTTAAGAGAAATTGATTAATTTGATTTGAATTCAATAAGATATCATGATTCATTAATTCTCATTGCTAGTTGAATTGGGATTATATATCAATATATGGTCATATGGGTCTCAGGGTCTGTACGTTTGTGATTTGTGAATTATTGTTATACTATATGATTTACGTGTATGCTATAATACATGGTTGATTGAAAATTAACAATGATTAGGTACTCAAAACATGTCTGATCATGATCGACAAGCCAGGAAAGAATTTTTTTTAGTACATGGTACAAGAAAAAAGATTCAACTCAGTCAATTGAACAGGACAGGCCAAATAGCAGTGTACCTCTTGCATCTGCTAAGCATCAACATGTTCCTTCTCCTATACTCCAGTCTAGAGAGTTTGATTATGAGTTCACGTCGCCGTATTTGTCAGCAAAGAAACATAACAACTGAGCATCATTATCGTATTAACCTATTTTATGGTGCAATAGATTTCGAGTTGGTGGAATTGAATGACATGTTTAGTGAAAGAACAAAGGAACTTCTTATTCTTAGCTCATCTTTGGACCCTGCAGATGGTTTTAAGGCATTTAACATTAATAATATTTGCAAACTTGCAGAGAAGTTTTATCCTTGAGATTTCTCTAAACAAGAGTTGCATCGCTTGAGAAGCGAGCTGACAATTTATGAGTTTGATGTACCTCATGATGATGTGCTCAAGAATGTTACTACTCTTGCTAAGTTATGCCAATGATTATTTGAAACAAAAAAAATCAATGACATATCAAATGATTGATCGGTTAATTCATCTTGTTTTGACTTTGTCGGTTTCCACAACAACTACAGAGAGATCATTTTCAGCTATGAAACATATCAAAACAATGTTGCGCAACAAGATGGAGAATGACTTCTTAGCCGATAACATGATTGTCCACATCGAAAAGGAGTTGACTGAGAACTATGATGCAGACTCAATAATTACAGAATTTGCTTCTATTCAAAAGCGAATAGTGCAATTTGACTAGGTATGTTATTATGTCTTAGACATACGTTCGTTATCAAAATTTTATTAATGTTATAGTGAATTAGTGAAGATTTTGTTTATTATTCAATTAGCTACGTAATTTTATAACATATACAGTTATCTTAATATATGGTTTAATTTAAAAAGAAAATGTATATAGTGAGCGTTCACAAAAAAAAAATCCTTGCTTGACTAAGATAAGTTTTGTCACTGTATACACATACGGAACATATATTTGGTATGCGGTTGGGGAAGGAGGAATCTGGATAAGATTCCACAATATTGAGACATGACACTAGAGGCCACCGGTTAGGTTCTTCGCAGTCCCAACCTTTCGATTTCAAGGGATGTCTCAATCCATCTTTTCCATATTCAGATTATTGTTATATATGAACTTGAGGCTGCAATTTGCATCCCTTCAGAACAAAAATAACTCAACCCACAATAAACGCACAGAATTGACAATGAAAATAACTCAAACCACGATAAATGCACAAAAGCAAGAGCAAGAGAAAGAAAGGGACAAGAGGGAAAGTAGAGAATCAGATTTTGCAACAATAAATATCAACTAACAATGATCAACAATTCACACAAAATTTCAGAGACGCAAAAAAGAAATAAAGTAAATACATGAAGTTGAATTTTACAAAATTCCAATTCTACCCACACTAATTCAACAAAATTCCAATTCTACCCACACTAGAAAGAAAGGACGATTCCCAGACACTCTAATACAGTCGGGGCCACCTCTCCGGTCCAGAATAAACATCAATGACCCTGCAACCTTTCTTTTTCCCTTTTTCTTTTTGTAAAGAAAAGTACCCATAAACAGATGCAAAAGAGGATGAAAATAAAGGACAGGAAAAAAAAGAATAATGAAGAGCTGTGAAACCAAAATAAACCCTTTGCGGTCTTCCTCATTTGCGAGATTTTGTTCCTCCAGCAGTTTGAATGTCTTCTTTTCCAGGCACAAACCTTGGCAAAGTCAGTAATGTGTTTACACGAGAAACCCCTTCAAGGGCAGACCAGTCTTTTCCCGGATCTGCATATAGTGAGGCATCTTCATTGCATTCATCCAAGGCTTTCTCCTGACTTTCCACTCCAAGTGTCTCTTCTCTGCTTCTAACTGTTCCAGAGCGGTTCAAACCAGCTGATCCCATTGGTTCTCCTTTCTCGGTGGTGAAATTTTGTTCCATTGAGGCGATATTCTCTTGTGATTTGATAGCGGAAGCGGTAGATATATCATTCGAGTCAAAGAAGAGACAAACCACTGCACAGTCGTCGACTTTTGAGCTAGGGTATTTGTACCTCCAGGCTCGAACTGCTGACTCCACTAGAGCTCGAGCAGCATAAGAGTGTGCTGGGGCTGAAGCTACAATATCTACAACTTCCTTGTTCGAGAGCACATCCCAAATCTGTGGTAAATAACCCCAAAAAATGTTTAAGAAATTAAAACTGAATTGATTAATCGCCCAAAATAGCAAGTGATGCAAAACTCCAAAGTTGAGGGTTCCATACCCCATCTGTAGCTAGGACTACAAACTCATCCTTTTCTGTAAGGCGTTGATAAGATACTTCAGGCACAGAGATTAGACCAAAATCTTTGAGGCAGAAATCCCCAAAAGCACGGGCCATGGCAAGGCCAGGGGAGTCATTGTTGGGCAGCCAAACCCTGGCTACCTCTGGTTCATCCTGAAGGGCAAAAACTCGCCCTTTACATTTACGAATCCTCTCTGCTTCCGCTGTAACACAAGAAATTAAAAAGCAGATAGTTGAAGAATAAATTTAAATATTATTTTCTTGAAATTTCTTGCCTAACGGTGGGAATCAATGAAAGTTTTCACCCTGATAAAAGTAAATTCACTTTTTACAAAAGTAATTTTGAGCAGACGAAACATACAGTATATCATATATGAATATAAATTTCTTACTACGTTTAAGGAGTTCAGATATGCACATGTCCTTATAACTCTCGGGCACATTTTGTACAGCTTTATATCATTGATATACAAAAAGACAAAACATCTTACCTGGCTTTCCTAATGCTGTCACCTAAAGAACCTATCCTTATCCTTAATACTTTGTCCTACTTATGTATCATGTGTAACTGATGATCATACACTGCCAACAGGGAAGGAGCTATGATTTGATCTTGGGGCCAAAATCAAACTTCCATCTTCAGACAAATTCCTAGCATTATTTGGGACTTGAGAGTGCATATAAATCTCAATAAAAGCAAATTTAACAACGCAAATACGCAATGACAAATTATAACACATAAACAAACATAGATTGAATTGATAACTCCTCGTATCAATAATTTTAAACCCCAATTTGTTTCTGCACATACATAATATATATATATATATATATATGTAAAAAGTAAAGAATAGAGAATGAATAAAGTAAAGAATCTCTACTTGACTACTTTCATCTTCAAGCTGGAAACCAAGGAGGCCGGGACAAAATGGCGCATGGACTGGGGGCGGAAATGGAATGACGAATATTAGGGCAAAAGTAAAACAAGACTTTGTTTGTTGGTGTGTATTGTGTAGTGGAGAATTGGAGATAATGAAATGAAATGAATTGACACAAGGCCCACAAAACACATTTAATCTCACAATTCAAGTGGGTGACCCTTAGTAATTAATTTTTTTTAAAATTTTGGGGGGCCATGGCCCCCTGCAGTGAAGCCTAGCTCCGTCCTTGACTGCCAAAATTATATGGTTTGCATAATGTGTAAACTACTAAATTTATGTTTTTCTCTCTCATTCTCATCATGACCTTAATAGATCGTGCCACCTTCTGCTGCGACAATCCACACCTTTTCCTTTTGAGAGCGTTCTAAAAATTATTAAGCGTACCTAGCGTAATGGTAGCCTCAACAGTTTTCTTAGGCGGACTAGGCATTTTTTTAGGCGGTCTCATTTATTTATTTTTTATTATACATACTTATTATACTATACAAAACATATAGTAGAAGTAATTTTTTAAAAAATTTTCATGAAACATTTCCACAAAAACAATCTTTTAAGGCTTAAAAAAAATCATTTTTAAGTAATTAGAGCTTCAAAGTAGAGGTCTGATTTTGCCCACGCTAGGGCCTATGCGCCCAGCCAAATCGAAGCAGTAGAGGACTGCCTAACGCCTAGGCGGGGATTAATCGGACCTAGGCGGGAATTTTTAAAACATTGCCTTTTGAAATTAAGACATAGTGTTGATGATGTTTCAATTATTTGTGAAAATGAGTGGTTTTAATTTACTCCAAACTGCTAGATAGTGGACATGAGCACTATTATTGAACATCATCAGCCATTTCAGTTTTGCTAAACTAGTCCATACCACAAAATAAAAAATGTGAAGAACTGAAAACTATAGTCGAGGAACTCGAGGCAAATAATATTTAAAGGAAAGATGCATCTGTGGCTGATAAAATTAGAAACATAAAGTAGGAAACTAAAGGATCCATAGTTCAGAGAAATTAAAACGTTACATTATTGGTTTTTTTTTTATATCATTTCTCAGCCTCTGATCAGCTTCAATGTTGCAGGGAACGGACTAACCAACCAAGGTAATGTCACACAAACATGGTCAAACTGAGGAACTACAACAGTTTTTTCTTTCCTTCAGTTTGGGCACTGATTACTTGGGATGCATCTTAGTAATCTGAACTGATAATTTTTAAGACGCACAAAACATAAGAGCCCAAAAAATATTTATATGAATAACAGGTGATTTATCATGTTTATGCAATGTTCATAAGGTGACTCCTCGGTGACTTGTTTCTAATGCTATAGTTTTGTTTTTAAAAATTCTATATCTATTTTTGTTTTATTATTATTTTTACATTTTACAAATGCTATAGCTATGCTTACATTTAAAGTTACAACTTCAAAAACATGTAACTCAAAATATTTCAGCACAAGAGCTAGGGGAGAAAGAGGAGGGGGGGGGGGGGGAAATAGAGAGAGAGAAACCTGGAAGATTTGGTTTCAGATCCACTGTCAACTGAATTGCAGTAAGAGAATCATCCTCGTCTCTTGTACCCATAACAGCTCTTGAGTCCCCAACATATCCAACCACAAGATCTAGGCCCTATAAGAAACCATCGAGAAATGCATGTTCAGAAAAAGTTAAATCACAAAATCTTTAAAAAACAAATTTCAGTTTAATCCAGTCAAATGACCTGCTTAACCAGGGTTACTGCTGTTGTCCCACTGCAGAAGCAATCAATAGTAGTGTACATTTTAAGTTCCTTGTCCATGACCTTGTAAGCCTTCAGAAAGGACTCCTTCAGGTTCTGAAAAAAATCGGGTTGCTTTTCAGTTTCTTCAACATCGACGGATGGCCTTGATTCTTCATCAGCTAGAAAGGAGGTACTTTCAGAGTTCATGCTACCTGTGATATTAAGGCTGATCTCTCTCAGAACAACATCACTCTTCATATTAACCTCCCAATGAGCACTTAATTTCAAAGGGAGAGAATCTCTGACTCTCTTAGCAACCATGTGACCATAGGGTCCATGGCCATCAAAAACACCACAAAAGACCGTGTCTGTTCTCGAACCAAAGTTCTGAAAAATCCTTGTTTAAGTTAGTAGCATGTAAATCAAAACAATAACGAGACTACACATGGTTAATATGAATGAGGAGGGGATGGCGGAAAAGAAACTATCATGAAGCACCTGGAAATAATCAAGAAATTTCTTAAGTTATGAACACGCATAAATAAAATAGAGAAACAGACAAGAATAATGATTAATGAATCAAGTAAAGAAATTTTTCCAAGCTTTTGCTAATTGCTATCACAATTTAGAAACACATACAGCAATAGCGACCATCCAACCTTAATAGCATGGAAGTACCACCAAAAAAATGAAATTTGAACATCTACAATGCATTAGAGGGTCTGAAACTCATAAAGAATGACAAGAGTAGTCTTTACTTAAGTGGGAACTTTGAGTTACTTGACATTGGAAGCCATATTCTTTTGTTGATTAAACACAGACCCATAGTGGCACCATCAAATTGGACACAAATTCAGAGCTATTATTTTATATTTGTTGATAAGTGCGGAACTATAACTTTCCACTCTAATATCATTGTTTAATGAAGTGTGGATTGGACAGAAATTAACATCAAATGTTGATACTTTAACTACAAATAAGATTGTTCTCCAGCTTGATATGTAAATGCAATCAAAAGAGTTCAGTGAAACCGTCATAGTATAACTTGCATGTGTTAATCAGCTGTTGCCTACATCTCAAAAATCATGTAACTGCTATCGAAATCTACAAACTATTACCAGGCTCACTTAAACTTCATGCCACACTTCAGTGAACATAACCATAATTGTTTTAGGTAACATATTGACACGGCCCAAGTTGGGGACAAAGTCGGGAAAGGAAGGAAATCCAAGTTTAAGAAGGGTTGATATTGTTTTGGGAGTAACTTTTGATCCGTTTGGAGTTACATGGCCCATAATATATCAAAACGAATCTAGCGACAAGGCCTACAAAAATCATCGTCTTTGGACATGATGTATGCCGTTTGAAGCCCAAAAGAAGCCTGGAAAGGGGTGTTTTGGCCTTCCGAAGTTTTTCCAATTTTGGGTCCAGTTGGATATTTTCGTAATTTCATTAGTCCTTTCATAATTAGGTTTTCCAACTTATAGTTTAGTATTTATATGATGTTTTCGGATGTTTTAGGGAGAACGGTCATTATTATTATTCTGGTTTATGAATTATTTGGTTATTTAGTCAATTTATCCCAAACATTGTGAATTCCTTGCAAAGTACGTAGATTCAATTCCTGTGATTCTATTCTCTCTACTGTATTTCGCTGTGTCACATATCTGTTTTTCATGTTATGGCAAATATACTGAAAAGTTGAATATTTAAAAATCTCAAACATCTTGAAATTTGCATCATAATTAGATGGAGGACATTTGCTAACCTCCCAAACAATCATGGCATCTTGATTGGTCCCTTTCTTGCCTTGTTGGGTAAAGAGTGAAGCAACTTCACTAGAACCATTCAAGAACATTCGTCCCGGAATCCTGTAAAGCTGTTCTTCCCTCCTATTTTCAAAGGAAGAATTTCGAGACCCAAGCCTTTTCTTTGAGTTCTTCTTCTTCCTAACGCTGGGTGCAGGCGTAGGAGAAGTGGGGAGAGGGCTCCTGCTTTCAGTTGATAAGCAGGACCCCATCCTTAGGGCCCTGATAATATTAAATATGCACTCCAGACCAGCCAGACAATCACACCCCCTATTTTCAGTTGACGGATCCGTCACAACTTAGTAGGAAACCCCTGCTGTTATCAAATCTCCTCTTTTGATTATGCTGCCAAAATTAACAATTTAATCCACTGTTTCAATTCCCAAATCTTTCAGCTCATAAAAACAAAGCAATAGCATTTTTTCCCGAAAAAAGCACAGCTATTTTTCCCCTTTTTCTTTAAAAACATAGCAATCACAAACATACGAAAAAAAACTAAAAAGGGACAAAGCACAAAAAACAGATCTATAAATGGATTGCAAACAATACAATAACTTTCTGTCTGCTTACCTCTTCCAAAAAGAACCCTCTGCAAATTACAGAATCCTCCAACAACAAGACCAAATTTAAATACTCACCACCAATCTTCAAATTTTACACCCAAATTCACACAAATAACCCAAAATCTCTTAAATGAATTTCAACAATTGTGCCATCAAATTGAACCAAATAGCACTTGATAAACTGAAAATCAATTCATTTCAATCAAATTCCAATTAGTGAACACAACTTTTCGGAATTACGAGAAAAATGAAGATTGAAACTAGCAGAATGGAAAGTATGATGCACAAGTGAAGCTAAGCTTTACACCAAAAGAGAGTATGTTCAGAAATAGAAAGGGGTGAAATTTTCAACAAAGAGAAGAGAGAGAATCGCAACAACCGAGAGAATTGAGATCACCCAAAACGCGGTATCAATTACACAACGATTGAATATAATGAAATTGGATTTTTAGAGAGAAAGAAATTGAATTGTCCTAGACCATGCCCGTCACCATCAAAATTTGAGATCTTTGTAACTATAACTACTTACAAATTCATTACTGTTGGCTGTTCGGTAAAGACTTATTTTAAAAGACTTATAAGTCGTAAACTTTAAAATAATTTATAAAATAATTTTAAATTAATTTATATATAAAAATATTTTACATCAGCTTAATTTATAATTTAAAAATTAAGTTGAGATAGTTGGGGATGTGATTGACTAAAATAACTTATAAGTTAAAATAAATTATAAAAAATACTAAAATGTGAGCAAAAGTGTCTTTACATTTGACAATTTTTTTATAGTACAAAATTATTACTTCTTAAAAATTATTTATAAGTTCGAAAATAAATCACATAATTAAAACACTAAAATATTACTTCCCCCTCCGTTCTTAAAAGATTGTTGGTTTAAAAGAAAAAATATATTCCAATTTATTTGTCGTTTATAATTTTCTAGGAGAATAAATTATTTACCCTACCTTTTCTCATTTTCCCAAGAAATTATGTTCCTTAAATTAATACTAGTTTTCAACTTCCTAAAAAAGGATACTGATGGAATTTTAAATAAATTTTAATTATTAAATGATAGTATTAAATGACTTTCTTAATTCATATGAAAAAGTTTTAAAGAACAATCTTTTATAAATGAATTTAATACTTACAAGTAGTTGTCGAAGAGACTCGCTGTAACTATAAATACTACTTACAAACTCATTACCGTTACTACTACTTACAAATTTATTAATGTTATTTGGAGTTAGAGCATGTTCTTCAATGACTTATTTTAAAACAACTTAGAATATTTTTAACGGCCTCTTCAATCACGTTGAGATACTTAAATAGGTGAGTCACATTAAAAAAATCATCTCCAATCGTCTTTTCAAATTTAGATATCAAATCTGCAACCTCCTTCTCACTATTCAAATTTGCAACTTCCTTCTCACTTTTCAAATTTATAATTAAAGGCTAAAAATATTTATTACGCTTGATGAGTTTGCTGTACAACTCATTGAATTGAAGAGACTAATGAGACACAAAATATGAAATTAACAAATAATACTTTTCAAATTACCACGTAAGTCAACAAACTTCAATTTGAAGAGTTTTTTTCGTATTACTGTTGGAGATGCTCTTATAAGTTTTGTATTATTTTAATTTATAAGTCAAAAATTAAGATAAAATAAATTATGAATGTGTTTGATTAAAATAACTTATAAATTATAAAGAGTACTAAAAGGATGATAAAAGAATATTTATATTTGGTCAAATCTACTTGTTTTAAAATGGCCTATAAATTATTTTTAAAAAGTGCTTCTAAAAATTATTTATAAGTCAATTTATAAGCTATAAAAAAAAAGTAAAACACTCATTTTTACTAAATAAATTGATTTAACTAACTTATAAATACTTGACGAACATAGTCTTAAAATGGAATAATTAGGAAGATTGAGGAAAAGGGTTTTGATTTTTTATGATAAAAAATTAAAAATGGAATGGAACAAAATTAAGCTAGGAGGAAAAGGGTAGCTTTCGTGTTGGGGATGCTTGAATCCTATTGGTTTTGAGACATTTTCCAAATCTATTACCAACCGTTTTCTTTAATCATGATCATATCTAATTAGCAGTTATACTTCTTTATTTTATTTCTCTCTCTTTATAAGTGTACATATGCCCCATTACATATTTTATCTAAAAGATAATTGGTATTTATCCATGTCTTTATCCTTACTATTTGTCTCTTAGGCCACTAATTAAGAAAAACTGGTTAGGTACATTTTAGCTGGCATCCAAATCAAATTCTTATGTTTGTAATGTATAATACTTTATAATATTAAAATCAGGTATTTTGTGGCATTTTTTTTATTTGGCTTCCCTTTGTCGACGCTGGGAAATTTTCCTATCACGTTCTCTACCTTTTAGATTTTGTTATGTTAATTTTATCTTTCTTTAAAGGGTAAGATTTTGGAAAGACCGACATATAATGGCGACGATTTGAAAAGTTTGATTTTAATAATTGGGCCGAATTAGACAGAACCGCCAGTTGGTATGAGTTCCAATAGTTGTTCCAACTCAACCAAACCAAATTTTGAAAGGTTTTCGCAATATGACTCAATATTTGGCTCTATTTAGTTTGTCTAGAAATCGAGATTTATAGCTTAAGTGAGGGTAAGGTGCTAGGAACCCCCGACTTTCGTGAAATACGGTTACCGCTACTTTTTCATTCCCTAAGCATGTGAAGTGTGTGTGTGTCTGTGTGATGCAGATAAATGTGCTAGAGTGCTTTGAAAGTAGTGTTATGCCTCTTTGTACCTATATACGAAGGGGTTTGATTTATTGAAAAGTTCAGTTTTAACAGGCATATGAAAGTGAAGTTTTGAACAACTGTTTTCAAACCCTTTCACTCACATTGGAATTAAGGCATTTGATACTTCCTTTTATTCCATATTCGACTTGATTTGATTTTATTTAAGATGCGAAGATAGTGTCTATATATTTATTTATCAGAGCTATCGAAGTATGCCCGAGCACTACAAACCATGATTTCACTATATCAAGGCTTTAAATCCGTATCCCCATTTTAAGGTCCCACGATTACATATATAATGAGTTGAAAGCTTGTTGTACAACTTAAACAAGTCCATCACGGGAACTGAGTTTTAGATTCATTGATTGAATCTTCAACTGGTTAGTTCCTAGGCTCACATAACATTATTTAAAAGCTTGCATGACATAGATATCGTAACAAACATATATTCAAACATAATATATACATATAACTGAAAACTTCGCTAAACAAAGAATTTATTGATCAAATCCTTGTACGCGAGCAAATAAACTTCTCATTTCCTCTAGATACAGATCTAGGGTCACATGATTGCTATTATATACAAAAACTAGAAAGTAAACTAGATCTATCTAGATCCTTGCCATTTTAGCTCAACAGTTCAAGTTTTACAACTTTTGAATCGGTTAAAAGCTTGATCTAGTATAGATCTAGTCAATACACCTCAAATATTGACTATTTACACAAAATGAACGGTTAAAACTGCTATTTAGGCATAACTAAGCAGTATATATATACACGTAAGAAAAAGACACAGATCTGAAGAGATCTTACAACCTTGCACGAGATGGGCTATTGAACGGCTTTTGACGCCTTCAAACTAGATTTTTACTGATTAAAACTCTTGATATGTTGTATTATATATGTATATGAGGGTTTCCATGTGAGATTTACAGGGTTTAAAAGCAAGATTTGAGATGTTTGACACTATAAGGGTCATATTTCTGTCTCCTGGGCCCTTCTCTCTTTCTCTCTCTCCAAATATTTATTTATAAGCTGATGAGAGCTGATATATAGCCACGGGCTTCCGCAGGTAGACCTGCGGCTTCCACATGTACACATTCAATAATTCCCAGTGGGCCCCGCCACCTCAAAGTGTGTGCACCTTGATCGACGTGTAATATGCTAAAACGTCCGTAAGTTTCAATTCGGGAATTCTATGGATATGTGCCATACCATTCCGAAAATCTCTTTCCGAGAGCTACGCAATGACAAAGGGCTTGCCCTTTTTCGAATCCGGGAAGATGGATCCATGACCAATGTGATAACCCGGGATTTCGAATAATCCGAATTTTACGAATAATTTTTTATTTATTTAATATTAATATCGATTATCAATTTTGTGCCGAGTATCTGTGATACGAGTCTCGAGATGTGGTTAATTTGTGTATTGACTGAGAAAATAATAGTAGAGTTGTGCTTAATAGAGAATAGAAACCCTAACCCTAAGTCCGGATAAGGATTCGATAGAAATTACGGTTATAATAAACATAACTGTGAGAACTTAGTCATTCTGTATAGAAATTTTGATCAATCATTGATCGGGTAGGGTACAATATTAGTAAACCCTAATAAGGGATTAGAAACCATAATCTCAAGATTAGAAACCCTAACGTACCGTTAGGAACCCTAATCGAAAGCCGGGAAATTCTAATTTTAAATTCGGGGACCCTAAACCCTAATTAAAAAACCCTAATCCTAAATAGCAAGCCCTATTGTGATTAATAACTTCAATATAATTAGGAAACCCTAATTATAATTTGAAAATCTTAATTTTCTATTTTAAAACCCTAATTAGAAAAATCCTAGAAATTAATTGTGTAAACCCTAAGGGTTAGAACCTTAGGGTTAAACCCTAAGGGTTGGATCAATTGTCAAGAATGTCATTAAAATTATAAGGAGAATAACCAAAATGCCCTTTTCACATTCTTTATTAGTTAACTTGTAAATTTTGCCAACAACTTTAGTTGTTCATCAACTAAAGCTTAGCATTTGACTTATATCTCTAGCAAATCAGCCAAATTCAGCAGCTATATTCATTGCATCTAAGTATTATATAGATTAAAGATAGAAAAAGTCACCAATTTTGCTCATTTGCTCTATAACCTTCAACCAACCTCTTCTCTCTCCTTAACCCATGAAATATTAAAGTAATTCAGTTCCTAGTAAAGCCTCTAACTCACCAAAATCAGTAGGAGAAGCCAAGATCAAAGCATATTCAAGAGTAGGTATAAACCCTAAACCTATCTTAGATCTTGTATGCTTAGTTCAAGTTCGTGTTTATGTGTTTAGATTCATGCTAGAAGATGTTTTATGATGATCTATGATGATCCATCATAGATCTATAGCATCAAATGGCTTTAAAAGTGAAGTTTTTCAAAACTGCCCAAGAACACTAATAGTGGTTTGACAACCATATGTCAGTGGCCCTAGATCTTTCTCTATTTTTGATTTTTGTTGTTTTATGTTTTAGACTTGTAGTCTGACACGAGGACTGTAATCTGGAAGTGAAATCAAAGTTATTCCATGTCCAGATTGCAAGATATTGTTGGTCAAACTCCGTTTACCGAGCATGACCGGATGATTTCTGGGTATCCCAGAAATTCATAAACCAAGTTTGACAAGACTTTGCAAAGCCTTGATCTATCAGTTGTTAAGTGATTTGATGATGTGTTTGTAACTAGTTTGTAGCTTGACATATGTACTTTATATTTGTGGCTTTAAATCGTTTAAATAATCAACAGATCGAATGGAGTAGGTGGTCAAAGTAGGCCATTCGGCCATGACTTAGCGTTTCTGGAAAACCCAGAAACCGTAAGAACAATGTTTCTGACAATGTTTGACCGGACTGAATCTGGTGTTGTTAATGTTGTTAGACTGATCTGTTGTTATGGTTATGTTCTATGACATGTGGACTATAGACTTGAATTATGGTTATGTTCTATGACATGTGGACTATAGACTTGAACCATAATAACACTTAATAGAGGACCAGAACACTAAGTTAATTGGGACACAAAGTGGTACCTATGAACTGCCTGGGTTTCTGGGTTACCCAGAAAATCCAGGAGCTGTCTGACAGCGACTTTGAAGGATCATATCTTGCTGATATGTTGTGGTATGACTTTGATGATGGTTGATACTTGTAGTGTTACATAAACACTACAAGATCGATGCTCAAGAAAGCCCATAAACAAATTGAACTGAGAATTAAAAGCAGTCAAACGTGGCATGTTGAACACTGACTGTTAGTGTTCTTGAGCCCCAAGAACACCAACATCGACGGTTACTGTCGCTATAGCCTATAGCGACAGTTTTATTTATTTTATTTTCTGGATTTTTAGAAAATGAGTAAAAATAGAAAATTAATTCTAAAAATTACAAAAAAATAGTTTTAAAAATTATTTTAAATTATGAAAATTAACTTTTGATAATTTGGGATATTTTTCATTAATATTTATAATTATTTGGATATTAATGATATTTAATTTATTTAATTAGTGTATTAAATAAATTAAAGAAAAATGATTTTAATATTATAAAAATCATTTTAAATAAGAATAAAGTGTTTAAAAATATTTGGAGTTATAAAATGTAACTTTTAATATTTTTGGAGAATCAATTCTACGACATTGTGTCGACACTTTATTAAGTTTAACTATATAAACACTTATCAAGTCTAACTAGTTCGGTCTAATGTCGAATTGTGTTGAGAAATATCTTAGCTAATTAGTCTGGCTAGACGAACTTTTGTTAGAACTTGATAGGTTCGAGAAGAGAATTCAATTATTATTGACAGATTGATGCCAATTATTTTGGCTAGATCGAGAAGTGGTTAGATATTGAAATCATAATATCTCATTGTTATAAGTCAAACTTTGATTATAAGACTTAGAAGAACACCTTTTATACAAAGAGAACATTTTGGGTCGTATATTCAGCCTTTGCGCGCGTGTAAGTATTATGCATAATATAGGGTACAAGGAGTTGGCCGCTCTAAGTACTTACAGAGGGGTATAATTTAATCTACATGGTTATCTGATACACCTGGGTATATCAAAGTCAAATCTTCGATAGTTACTCGAGAAGAGAAGTTCAAGATCCAATGAATCACTCAACATAAATTTGGAAAACATTAAACTTTGTTATTGCGTAGAATTGATTCTTGATTATTCATTAGAATATCGTAGAAACTTTGAAAGCGTTGTACTCTTTCATTATCAGATTATTGTGTTGCATAGAATGCGAGAAGACTTGTTAGTAATTAACGAATTGTTCAGCTATTTCAAAGTTCGTCGAACTTTGGGGTTATTCTATCAAATTAGATAACATGTTATTATTGATTCTTATACATTCATTGTATGTCTTAACTTGTGGGGCAAATTTGTTGCCCACCCTTGCTAAATGAAATATTTCAGCTAGGAACGATGAGACCATTGGGGCTAAGAAGAACAAAAGCAAAGGCATAGTGCCGGAGTAGTTATATGATGAACATTATTATTATGTTGTATTTTGTAAACCCTTTTTGTATATCTAAAGGGTAAGTTTGTAATGTTAAGGTTAGATAACCTGGGACGAATTTATTAACAACATCTGTTAATGATATATGTATTGTTATTTATATATGAATGGGTAGTTAGATGTTATTATATTGTGGATCGTGAGCACCAAACTCGGGGGTCAGGTAACTCGAATTTGGGGGCGTCATAGGTTGGTATCAAAGTTGTAGGTTATAAACCTTAAGTGGATGGGGGGGGGGGAACCCTAGGATTATAACCATAAGCAAGATCTAGAATACTCATTTAGAGTACTAAGTGAGGGATTGCCGAAGTGCATTAATAATGAGATATGTGAACACATAGTGTGAGCAGTTAGTACTGGTGAAGTACTAATCAAGTTTTTTAAACTGATTGTAGGATGTCAGGAGAAGATGAAATGAGTACAGAGATGCCAGCGGCTGTTGCACCAATGCCAGTAGCCGAGGTGCAAGCGCAAAGCGAGTCAATTGAGGAGGTGAGAAAAAATGAACCTATGATCAATCTCGGGAGTGATCATGATGATTATCCCGAGATGTATTTGATTGGTGATGAGAAGGCATATTCCGAAGAAGCTAATGTAGAGTTGGAGATTAAGACCAAAGTTGGAGAGAAAGATCAAGTATCTGCAGAAGTTCAAGAACTCCGGAGTAAAGTGTTTCTCTTGGAGGAGTTATAGAAGACGGAGCGAGCGTTACACGAAATGAATGAAGAAAGGAATGAGTTGAAGGTGCATGTGGAAATGATGAAGACCGAAGGTGGTGGATCGTCTGAAGGAACAATCAAGCTGAATGGCAAGAATAAGAGAAAGGTGATAATTCTAAAAATTCTAACCCGAAGAAGAAACAAGTCTGTAGCAAAGTCTGTAGCAAGTGTGGAAAGACTCACGTGGGAGAATGCATGATGTGGAAGAATGTGTCCTTCAATTATAAACAAGAAGGACATATTTCCCTACATTGTCCTAAGACGAATATGAGAAAGTGTTTTTCATGTGGAAGAACGGGTCACGGATTCAACAAGTGTCCCAGTAAGAAGAAGACTGGTGAAGGGAGTGGACGATGGACAACTTAGATATAAGTGGTGGTATCTTTTGGTAGTAGGTTATGATAGTAAAGGTTGTAATATTGAGAACGATGTGTAAGCATATGTAAATATATATATATATATATATATATATATATGTTTGTATGAATGTAATCTTTATTTTCTATATGAATATAAGATTAAAATTAATTTATGTGTTCTTGAAACTCATACTTATGGTAAGTTCATGACTCATAATTATATGAAATGTTTCAGAACCCCTCAGCGAATGGACGCTAATGGTCTGACTAGGAAAAGTTCATACACTCATATAATGGTGACAAGTTTTTGAACTCATAAGTGTGATAAGTTTGAGGAACTGGGAATAACTATGTGTAAATGGTGAACTCGAGCCGCAACGCGAGATCTGTATAGAAAGTTGGCGCCGCAGCGCCAGCGCTAGAAAGATGATAGTAAAAAATAAAAAAATGAAGGCAAAAATGTGGAAGTTGATTAAAGATAAATTATAACTTTAATTAAACTTAAAGTAACATCCTTAAGGATGAATATAATCTTAAGAATTTCAAATAAAGATTGACGAAGCTTACTTGAACATAAATACAAAGTAATACGATAAACCGTAATGAATATTAACAAATTTAAGGAATGATTAGATTGAGAAGAAGGGTAAGATAAATTAGTGACCATACATGATTGTTTATGACCTAATGTGGTATGTTATGTGATCATGTATTGTAGAATCCTTAAAGACTCAAAGGAAAAGTATATTAACTGTAGAAGACGCTGAAGGCAAGTGTTCTAAACCCTTGTCTATGTTCTCTTGGACAAGCTTTGTAATTCATGTATCTTACGCATGAATTGATGTATAATGAAGTCGAAGCCAATTCCTTCGGCTAGACTTAATGTGTTTTGTGAATTTCCTTATAATCTATCAAAATATTGTAAATATTGTTATCTTTTGCCAAACTGTTTTGGTATTGATTTCAAAGAAAGACCGAGTATGAATAAACAAATGTTTTGTCATCAGATGACATGCACATGAGGTTGCCAAAACTTAAACGTAGATACGTTTAAAGAAGTAGTGTTGTACAAAATAGAGTACTATAGGCTGATCACCTAGACGTGCTCTTAAGATATGTCAGACTTACAAGATCGGTGCCGGGTTGTCCTTTTCAAATAAAGAATGAAATGCTCAAGGTCTTGGACCGAAATTGATGTTTAACTTATGTTGTTCATTGTTAAACGTTTTAAAAAAAAAGAGAAATGCTATTTTGAATTATCTATAGTACTTCATAACTATTGATTCAATTATAGAAGATATACGATTCATATGATTCAAACCTATTGCTTAAATGAAATTGTCATACTTACTAAGCTAGTTATGCTCACTCTTGCTTGAACCATATGGATGTAGCTAAGACCGAATGGACTGAAGGACATAGTAAAGATAAAGGGAAGGCTAAGACAGACCAATAAGTTACCTTTGTAATAATATAATAGGAATGTTGTAATTATTTGATATTATGACACGAACACATGTAATGGTTACAAAGAACCTATGAATGGTAATATTATTTTGGAATATATAGAAGACATATTCACTCTTTGAGGCATTTCAATTGAATGTATGTGTGAACTTTAGCACCGTGTAGCACCATCTGTCAGGTTGAAAGATACTCGGATTTGGGGGCGTCACACCTAACCCTAAGCTAGATCTTGTATGCTTAGATAGATTTTCTTTTTTGTGTTTACATATGTTGTATGTTATGTTATTTAGTGATCTATGTTGATAAAACATGAATCCATAACCTTTAAATGCATAAAAATGAAGATTTAGCAAACTGTCCAAGAACCTTTAATATATGGCATGACAGTCAAATGTCAGGGCCTGTAGATCTTAATCTGTTAATTGTTAGATCTGTTAAGTGTATTCTTGTTATAGTATGTCACGAGGAGAGTAAATTGGAAGTGGAATCATGTTCATAGCATGTCTAGATTGAAAGTTATTCATGGTCAAACATAGTTGACCAACCACAAAAAACTGGTTCTTGAAAACCCAGAAACCTAGAAACTGTCTAACAAGCTTTTGCAAGGCTTAGATCTTCTTCATGTTATGTGTTAGAACATCTAAGTGTATCACTTTTGTACCCTGACATATGGACTACAAAAACCTGACAATGGATTACCTATTACATCAACAGATTTCAAGTTATTAATGGTAAAATATGGGTTGACCAAGCTGAAAAATCCAATTTTATGGAAATTCCAGAAAATTGAAGAACAAGCTCTGACAGGTAGTTTGACTAGCTAGATCTCTCTCATGTCATGTTGTTAGGCTAAGCCAGTGTATCACTTTTGAAGCGTGACATGTCTACTATAAGAGTGAGATGCTGGATCACTTAGATAACACATAGAATCAAAAGTTATTAAAGCTCAAAGTAGGTTATTCAACACTGACTGTTAATTATAGAAATTCCATAAAATCAAGAATAACCTTAGATGGCTAGTTTGACCACTTATATCTTCTTCATATGATATAGTTAGACCCTGAATTTGGTTAATACTTGTAGTAATACATGAGTACTATACCGTTGATACACTTATATGTCCATAAACCTCACGAACAGAAAAAATAAAAATGATCAAAGTAAGCTTCAAAACATTGACTTAGTTGTTCTTCAAGGCTGAAGAACACCTTTAACGATAGTTTTTGTCGCGATAGGCTTTTAGCGACAATTTTTAATAAAAATAAATAATATTAATTAAAATAAATAAAAAAATATTAATAATTCACAATTAAGTTTTACAAATTATTTTAAATTATAAAAATTAATTTTTGATATTTTGACATAAATTTTATTAATATTTTAATTTATTTAAATATTAATGATAATATATTTATTTAATAATTGTATTAAATAAATTATTTTAAAATGATTTTAATATTTTAAAAATCATTTAAAAAGGAAATAAATGTCTTAAAAATAATTTAAGTTATAATATATAACTTTTAATATTTTGACATAAAATTCGTTAATATTTTAATACTTTTGATAATTATTTAAAAATAATTTTAAATGTTTTAAAAATCATTTAAAGGTAATATTAAGGTTTTAAAAATATTTTAAGTTATTATAAATAACTTTTAATATTTTGACATAGATTTCATTAATATTTTAAATTATTTAAATATTAATGATAGTTAAATTATTTAGTAATTAAATCATTTAAAAAATGATATTATTATTTTAAAAATCATTATAAATGATAAAAATTTATTTAAAAATTATTATGAGCTTCCGAAAAAAATTATAAATGATAATTAAATTATATAAAATAATATCAAAGCTTTTAAATAGAGTTTTATTGAAAATAAACTCAATAATTATCCAATAACGCAATCGGGACACTGATTTGATACCCAAATCAAACCATATTGAAATAGTTTGACCTGATAATTGTTTGTATATGTTCTAATGACTGATGTGGATATGTGATAATGTGTTTAAGATGTATGATGACTGTAAATAGCAGTATTATGCGTTAGTATATACTATTCTAATTGAAAGAATAATCTTATTATTGATAGGTCTTTGTATAAAAGATAAATTAAATTGTGTAACAGTAAGCATCTGTAAGACCCCAACTTTCATAAATAAAGATTAATTTTTCTATAATTATATTTTTGAATATTAAGGTGTGAATTTGTTATAATGTTATAGTTGTGGGTAATATTTATAAATTTTGTAAAGTAAACAAGTTGTTATAAAATATTTGTTTGGTTAGAGAATATTCTTTTTGTCTGAGAATATTCGTACGACGACACAATCATCGGTAGACCCCACAACAGAGTTATTGTCAGAGTTAGAAAACGACAAAATTATCTTTTTATAAAAATAACGGCGAAAGTTTTACCGTTAACTGTTGAAATACCCGGTGGTAAAAGTACAGTAATACGCGTGATTGCATAGTAGCACACAGTATTATACAGTATCTTGGATTATTGATGCTTACGTAAGAAGTCACTACTCAATAATTGTTACAGTAATTACTGTTTAATATTTTATTATATTGATTCAATAATTACTACGTTGATATTTTATATTATTGATTCAATAATTGTCATTGCACAATATTTCAAATTATCAAATCAATAATTCATATTATTTGAATAATATTATTATTTGCATTATTGATAATGTCTAGAAAGTTCTGTCGAGGAAAGGGGTTTAGTCACCTAATTGCGCGCCAATAGGGAGAAATCCTTATCGGAAAGCCCCCTCTTTCCTGGGAACAACCTGGTTGTCGATATTGTAATTTTGTAATATTATTTGTGAATAATTAATTGTTAATATATATGATAATAAAATATTTATTCAATGTGGATTTAAAGTGAGGAATTATAGCATGTGAAATTTATTGAAGGTTGGTATTTTATCTTTTTCGATAAAATAATTCATTTAAATATATTATTATAATATTATATTATAGTAGTATGATGTGATTATATAATAGTACGTTTTATATAATTTGAATGGTAACATTATTATAGTAAATTCATGGTATAAAAGTAAAAGGAGGTGGAAGAGATCAAATTGAATTTGAATTCCTATGATGTAAGCGATGATGTCATCAGACGATGAGGTAAGCGATGATGTCATCAGATGATGAGGTAAGCGATGATGTAATATGATCGATGATGTCAGCGATGATGTCATAAATTATGGTAAAAAGACTATTTTACCCTTACTCTGTCGAGCCTATAAATAGAAGCTCATTTCTTTATTATTTTTCACCAATTCATTCAAGCTATAGAGAGAGAAATTATAGAGAGAATAGGAGAGAAGGAAGAAGAGTATTTTATTACTACACTATTGCAGTATTCAATCTCCTACTAAGGTAAGAGGTATTATTTATTTCGTATTCGTAAGTGATATTATTCTTGTTCAATATTCGTAAGAAATAATATTTTCTTCCATACTCTGTAGTATGTAAGTAATATTATTTCGTTTCATATTTCTAATTCTACACTTATGTTGATAAGTATTGCTTCTACTCCATGAAATTAGTAGAATATTCTTGATATTTGCGCTTCATCCATTTTTTTATGGAAATATTATTCTGAGCATTCTTGATAATTTTTAATCTTTTCATGTTGGGGTACTATTCATGGTTACTATTCCCGAAGTACTATTCACAGGGTACTATTCACTCGGTTACTATTCACCCGAGGTACTATTCATGACAAAAATTAATTTCTTTTCTGTTCAAATTATTCTTGATATGATATTATTCTTGAATTTTACTCCACAAAGCAGTATCATGTTGACAATTTAAACATTATTAAATTTTGGATAAATTGAATTATAAATCTTTAAAATTTATCCTTGCTCTCATTTAAATTAAATTCTTATATCATTGTCATCATCCTCATGCGTATATTGTGATGAAAGTCATCATTGGCCGTAGTGCATAGATGGACTGTTGATTGGTATAGTTATGACCAGGGATCATTCGGTATAATAATGACCCGTAATGTTATAAATGATGTGGTAAAAGTCATCATTGGCCCGTAGTGCATTGATGGACAGTTGTTGGTATGATCATGACCATTAGTGATACTAATGAATATCCTTGGCCATAGTGCATGGATGATTCGATGATGTGAATTATTAATTAAGTCGAGTCTCAGCGATAAAATTGTTGATAAACTTTTTAAATAATAGAAGATAGTAGATATCATGCTCTACTTGACTCTTTTAATGGATTGATTATTTCGCTGTAGTTAAACTTGATGTTTATTATATTTTATCAGTTTAACACTATTGAAGGCTAATAATAATTTATTCTGCATTATCCTAGTTATAATATTTCTTACTGGGCTAATTGAGCTCACCCTTTACTTTCATTGTTATCATCAGGAAATGAGAATATAGTTGGGACTAGTCGGGGACCGGAGTGACGGTCCAGATAGATGGCTATAATAGTCCTCACTATTATGTGAAATAGTGTGATAATAATTGTAATGAGGATTTTATTTGAGTTTGTATACTCTCTACGAGACATTATCCGTGTTGAAACTCTCAGCTACATTTTTTCGTACTGTATCAAAGAAGTTTGTATTTAAATTTTGTACCATGTATTTGGCGACTCAAGATGGGTGATGTATACATATTTTGGGGGCGTCACAGAATCGATTAAGGCAAGTATGTAAACTTTATGCACTACTTTTATTTTATGCAAACAGATATATATGTTTATGCAAGTTCCTAACTCAACTTAAGTTATTAATTTCAAAGCATGTTCGTGAATAATTATTATTGATTATTCATATCCATAATGAACTTTGTTATTCGTTTAAGAAAATATACTACCCTTTGCATTTACTTTATGCAATGGATCTTTGTAAGAGAGTTTCTTAACTCTATCTTTTATTGAGTAAGTATATGAATCTTTTTTGTAATTAAATATCCTGTATATAACTTTTGAATTATGTACAAGCCAGTTCTTGAACAGTATTCAATTTATTCATTGAATACATGTATCTCAATAATGTTTACATGTGATCCATATATGATGAATATTTATTCTGTTCTTTATGAGCTAAGTTTTGTTATGAAAGTGTCCTCACTTGTATAAATAGTTGTATTTGAACAATTTTTGATACATACTATTGAATTTCGATATGTATACATGGTTTAAAAGCTGTCTAAGTTATTTGACTTGGTTAGACATAGTTGTAAATGTATCATTGAATATTATTGTTTATGATAAATTCGTTCAATTGAATTGCTTTGGTTCGGACTCCAGATTGAGTATTAACATCCCACAATGGGAAATTTTTATGCGCCAAAGGCGAATATGATGAACGTGATTATCGTTCTAGCATGTAGCGTTGATCAATACAGGGCATAAAGGGCTGATCACCCATCGTGCCCGTAAGTCATAACGGTTTGCAGATGAATTTTTGTACAAACCTTTTCAAACTTGAAAATAAAAGTTCAAGGTCTATTGACCGCTCAACATTTATAGTCAGTGCGTAGTTTCAAAAATGTAAACGGTTTGATATGTTATTAAGAATTATTTGAGTTTACTTCATAACTATTGATTTGTTGTAGAAGTATACTTCAAAGAAAGAATTTATTTCTTTCAGCTGATATTTATTAACTGTTATTACTTGTTGAACAATTAAATGCTCATTCTTACTTTAAAATTAAATGTTTTTAGCTAAGCGTGATCGACCAAAAGGTTCTAACAAGGACAAAGGAAAGGGGAAGATGAAGGATAAGTTATAAGGTGTTTTTTGTAATAACTGAAGCTATGAATTATGATAATTTATTATCTATCATGTAATGAATTACTTAAAGGTTATCGTAACTGCAATACCCGAGAATTTTCACGTATTATTAAATGAATATATTAACAGAAATAATATTTATATGAATATAAGTGTTATTGTTTTATGAGTTGGTTAATGCAATTGATTCATATTAGATCAATGCGTATTAAGAAGTGCGATTTGACAATAAGAATTGTGAAATGCCTTGTGTGGCATATTGTGAAACGAAGAAATTCACTAAGCAAATTGAAACGAGAATTAGGAAAATTAATTGGGTTGATCATGTGATTTCATGTAGTTAATGAGTACGCTCTTAGACTTGTAATATTACTCATGTGGACAGTAATTCATGTCGTATAAAACGAGTTTGGTGATGAAAATTGGTACGGGCTTGAAGCTAAACCAGTCTTGGCACTGTCAGGGTACAACACAGTTGCGCCGTCCCAGCAGTACAAACTGGCGCAGCTGCTCCAGTACTGATCAGTTGGAGAAAAATTAATTTCTCCACTTTAGAAATTAAATGGAACAATTATGTGATATGTGTGACATTGATAAACCATGAAATAAAGTACGTTATGTTCAACAACGGAATTATTAAGTGGACCATTAATTAATTTTAATTAATTATGGAAGAATATTGATTACTTAGTAATTAATTAATAATATGTTATTATTATTATTTGCAATATGTATCTAAATATTATAAGAATTATATAAATAATTAATGATTATTGAGATCCATAAATACAGTAATCAATGATGATTGAATTAATTAATATTGGCGTTAATTAATCAAGGTAGTTTATAATTTATTTATTTGACATAAATAAGTAAGTTATTAATATAATAATATTAGAATAATGATTATGTGCATGTGAGAAATAATAAAACATAAAGGCTAATCCTCAGTCACGTGTAGAACATAAAGGCTAAGGTCTATGTTCTTCTTTTCTTCCAAGCTTCCTAGGTAATGATCATGGGGGAGTGGTGGTCATGATGCAAATCACCAACCAATTACCAACTCCTTGTTAACCTTCATACAATCCTTTAACCCATGAGTTTGATTCAATAGAAAACTTCAAAATTTGTGTATTGATTTTTCTATAAATGAGAGCTCTCCTTCCATTTTTCCAAGTGCTGAGAATTGTCAAAGGGTGAGATTGAGAGCATACAAGTATTCTAAGAGCTTGAGAGTTCATTAGGAACAAGTTCCTTTCACAATACAGAGGTATAATTCCATTCCTTGCTTTCCTTTTCAATTTCTGTCAAATGAGTTTTCGAGTTCTTGAAATTTAAAATTTTGATTTTGTGGGATTGGATGTTAATGATGTTGGGTATTGGTTATATAGTTGTTATATGACCTTATAAGCATGTTTAAACTGATATATGAGTGTTTGGAAACGAATTCGTGAGTAATTTCTGTGTTTGGGCTAATTTTTTGCCGACGCAAATTGTTCCTAGCTCGAACCAGACGTGGCGCAGCTGCGCCGTATTAACACTGAGGCACAACGCAGCTGCGCCAGCCACTGAATTCAGTTTTGAGTTCTGTTTTGCAATCTTCCAAGCGTTAGTCACTCATTATGACATATACTAGCATGCAAGCATGTGTAAGGGGTATATATAGATATATGAACCAATGTGAGCATGTTTAGACTAGATTAGCATGATTAACGAAGGTGTGGAGTTTAAAATAAATTTAGGAACTTAAAAACGAACTTGATATGTATGTATGCCATGTATGTATACTGACTTTGCAAGCACGTTAGTTTAGAAATGCATGAGTAAACCTTTAGAGGGTGTTTATGAGAGTAGTAAGCAAGCATCGATATATGGAACTAGTTAGTAAGCTTTACGAATGAAATTATGAATTTCGAACATGCTACCTTGAGGATTAGAATCTGACATTTGTGATTGTGTTTGATGGTATTCTTAGACTCACTCATGTAGTATAAACATATATATACCATGCTCGTGAATCATAATTCAAGTAAAGCATGAACGAAGTATGTTTTTAAACAAAGCGATGCTAATTTCACATATGTATTATGAATACTAACAAGCATGCCTAATCTGAGTTTTATAACTATCTTATATGTTTAGAGAGCAACCATGATAAACTTTGTGGTTGTATGACGTTTTAAGCTTTAAAATTCCATAGAAAGTCATAAATTAAGAACTTGTAAAGATGAGCATAAGAATGGTCATGTGGTATATGAAAGCTTATAACATGCATTTATGTTAAACTATAAGTGTAGTGCTATGTTAGAGTGGGACTGAAATCAGGAAGGCAGTAGCTCAGCCCTGGTCTGGCCAGGGGACAGTGCAGTTACGCCATCCCTAAGCCTAGACAGGGCGCAACTGCGCCGTGTTGTAGTCTTGAATTACTTATGTTTTTGAATTGATGTTTGAAGAATGCCTATATGATTACTTTAACTTGTAATATATGACCAATATGCTATGTAATGTGTTAAGAGGCAAGCTATGTGATAGAGATAAAGGTTAATCATGACTTTCGAATGATAAGTCAAAAAAGAATGTTGCATAATATCAAACCATGATACGTGGGTTGAACTTGTGATGATGTATAAACTGATTTTGTACCCATATGTGCATACTTGAATCATGTCAATCTTGATTAAGGACTGTGTTAGCTAATGAACATCTTGAACATATAATACGCTATAAATAGGATTCAAAAGTGTTGATTTTTTAACGTGGATAAACTACGCTTAAGGCAAGTATCCGAACCCTACTTTACATTGTGCAAGTATTTTATCTTTTGCGTTACTTTATTCAACGAATATTGTAAGCTTATCTCATTGGATGCAAGTTATCCTACTTATTCGTTCAATTGAGCTAGTTTGTTAAACTATTGAGAAAACTATTATTCATGTGAACTTGAAATTATTCTTGAATATTGTTAAAGTGACTATGCCATTTGATTCGGCTAGACTATATGCATGTTTATAAAACTGTCCAAACCAATTGATTGGTGCGAAAATCTTGAAAACTGAGTTGAACAACCCTTAAGGTAAGGGGAATGTTTGTTGTTGGAAACCTCAACACATGAGTATATTAGTACTATAGTGTTATGCATAACTTATAGTATTGTAGACTGATCATCTATAATACTTGATTCTTTTGGGTTATCAACTTAATATTGGTAATTCTAGTAGATGTTCAATAGTCCTTAGTGACTGCTCAGTATAAATTATTATCCAGTTGGATACCTTGATAGTCTTTGAGTTCATATATATCTATTGATTTATATTGAATTATTGTTCTTATTCTAAGAATTGTTGATATTCATTATTCATGATATTATTGTGAAACTCTGAACTATCTTAGAGATGATACTTCGATATTTCAAACTTGTGTTATAAAACTCCTTATCCTTGTTGTATATTACTTACTGGAAAATTTGTGCTCATTCTTGCTTATTTAAATCCTTTTAGTTAAGGCAGAACAGGGAGGTGTCTCTAGGAAAGACAAGGGCAAGGTCAAGGCTACCGACTAGCTTGTCCCTTTATGTTTAAATCTATTATGGTGTATTAAGACTATTTTCCGACTATGTTTAAGCTTAAGTAGGGTTATGTAATAAGTCTTTATTCGATCTTTGTATAAATCATTGTATATTATTCTAAATTAGATCTTTCATTGTGAATGTGTGATTTTAGTTATTATGATAATACTTTGAGCACGTGATGAACCGAATTCGAGTGACCAAGTGGTAGTCAGAATTTGGGGGCGTCACAGGTTGGTATCAAAGCAACAGTTATAAATCTTAGGAACGAAACTCCTTAGATTATAACTTAGGAAAACTTAGAAGTTAGGAAATGGATAAAACTCATGTAGAATTTTTGTAAAGTCCCCGAACCCGGATACTTGAAACCCGAATTCGGTACTTCACGATACCATTTCTATGAGCGGAATAATTACTAATAATAATAACAATAATATAAATTTCAAACTTATCTTACATTTATCAGAGTCTAATCCCAAGTACGCAACCTTTACTACATTCTTTGCATGATATATAATACATATCATAACTTAGTAGAGTCTAACTATTACAAATGATACAAATAACAAATTGTGTTTGCTTTCCTTTTTACTAGTTCTGGCATGAGCTTTTCGGTCCTTCACACTTAGCTGAAAACATTTAAATAAAGCAAGGATGAGCATTTGAGTGCCCAACAAGTATTATATATATATATAAGCTGAAAGAATTTAAATTTTTTCTTTATAATATTCTTCTACAACCGGTCAATAGTTGTGAAGTAATCTGTACCAATAACAATAACATAACAACCCTCTTTCAAATTTTTGAAACTGTGTATTGTCTACACATGGGGTTTCTGTGACACATTATGAACATTGTTTTTATTTTCGAAAGTGTTTAAACAGAAATTCATCTGTAAACCGGCCATTGCTTACGGGCCTGAGGGTGTACAGTCGATGGGGGCCCTGTATTGATCAATATTACATTGCTAGAACGATATTATCGTTCATCCTTTGTCCGCCGTAGCGTATAAAAATTTTCCCATTATCGGGATGTTCATACCTGTCGGGTTTTTATAACAAAGGTCTTATATAATTCAACATATATGTATATCAAAGGTGTATCAATATGTGATTAAATACAATGATTATCCAAGTGGGGACACTTGTATAATTATTTATAGAAATTAACGAATAGAATATATAACTGAATTATCATATACTAACATGTTGATAATCAATGGGCATATATAATATAGGCTTAACAATCTGTACAATAATAATATAACTTTAAAACATTCTTACACTTGTCCAATGCATAAAGAAAATGCAAAGGTAGGATACTTGCCTGATGCGCTGCTTACAATTACGCAACTTAGATCTATCTGTTATACCAAAACCTATCATTAATCAAATCATTTATTCGATTAGAACAATATACCTTAACACATAGTACTGCATTTCGCAGTCAGCACATAACCTAATCACATTGTCACACAACTTTATCCACCATTGAATCACAAATAAAATAATTAACTAACTAAATTTCTAAGTCCAGATCAATTTCTGAACCATGTCGGTCTACCGACATCTTTATCGGGTAATTATCGAGTCTAAGACTCTAAACAGTTGTTCAATATCCATATAGATAACTTAAACAACAGTCGCACTATTTTTTCATAACCTTATAATAATTATAAAATAATTATTACCATTTACCATAATTTTTGAAATATCAGAATCATTATTAAATGATTTAAATATCAAACAATTCTATTATCATCAATATTTAATTAATAGAAAACTATTAATCAAACCATTGCCAAAATATTAAAGTTATTTATAATAACTTAAAATATTTGTAAAGTACTTATAGTACCCTTAAATGATTTTTAAAACATTTAAAATCATTCTTAAATAATTACCATTAATATTTAAATATTAATGAACTATTTATCCAAATATTAAAAGTCATTAATTATAACTTAAAATATTTTTAATTCATTTATATCCTTTTTAAATGATTTTTAAATAAATAAAACCATTTTAAACTATTAATATAATTATTAAATAAACTTAATATCATTAATCATTAAATAAATATCATTAATATTAAATTATTAATGATATTATTCTTTAAATATTAAAAGTTATATTTTATAACTTAAAATATCTTTAAACACTTTATTTTCATTTAAAATAATTATTATAATATTAAAATCATTTTTAAACTAAATTATTTAATATAATTATTAAATAACTTTAATATTATTAATAATAATTAATTAATGAAATTTACCTTTAAATATTAAAAGTTATATTTTATAACTTAAAATATTTTTAAATACCTTATTCTTATTTAAAATGATTTTTATTTTAATAAAATCATTTTTAATTCATTATTTTAATTCATTTAATAAATAACTTAATTATCATTAATATTAATTTATTAATGAAAATTATCACATAATATTAAAAGTTATCAAAAATAACTTAAATTATTTTCTTATACCATAATATAATTTTAAATGATTTTTCAAATATTAAAATCATTTTTAAATAATTTATTTAATATTATAATTAAATAAATTAAATACTTTTAATATTCCAAAAATATTAAATATTTATGAAATATATTTAAAATAATTAAAAACTAATTTTTAGAATTTAAAATAATTTTTAATAATTTATTTTGTATTTTTAATAATTAAAAACTATTTTTTTCTATTTATTAATTAATTTTCGGAAAATAAATACTATTTGTCGCTAAAGACCACCTATAGCGACAGAACCCTCGCTATAGGTGTTCTTCATGTTCTTGAGCTGTTCTTGAACATTCATAGCAGTTTGCAAGGTACCGAGTTTGACCAAGATTTTCGGTCAGATCCTGATGTTACTGGGCATGTTATTAGTCAGATATTGTAGTACTAATGCACGACTACAAGATCCAACAACAAACAAGTTCATACAACATATAATCAACGAGATCTGTGCCTTTAAACATGTTGTTAGGTCTGTTCTTCATTTTCTAGGTTACCCAGAAATGAAGAACAGATCATGAGTGATACTTTGAGCCTTCACTACCTGCTAATCGTCCAATGCTTTAAGGATCTAACGATTCTAGGTTATACCCTACATGTAACTAAATAGATCTATCACAATATATTACTAAAACAACAACAAATCTAGCAGATACCAACTGGTCAAACCATGTCAGAAATAAGACCAACAATTTTCTGGAAATTTCCCAGAAACAGAATTCGTGATCGAGGGACGAGGTTTGACCACATGCTACGTTCGATTTATTGAAGCATTAAGATATCTAGAGGAACTTAGCTATAGTCCGGATAACATGATATAACTTTATTACAATAACAACATCAAACAATCCTTAAATCTGTCAGATCAAAGCCGTTCAACATGCTGTCAGACGCTAAAAATTTTCTGGGTTTACCCAGATTTCTTCCCGGTCATGGTCGGTCAACGACCTTTGACCATTAATATCTTTTGATCTAGACATCCAATGACAGTGAATCCACTTTCAGATTAAAGATCTCATACAAGGCTACAAAAGTAAACACTTAAACAACAAAAACAATAAACACACAACGATCTACAGCCCCTGACATTTGATGTCAGACAACAGAAATACATTTTCCAGATTTTACAAATTTTCAAATCCGAGCCTCTAGATGTTATGGATCTAACATCTAGCAATCCAGATCATCATTAGACACTATAAACAACATATTAAAATAATTAAACATAACATCTAACACCGAATTTTTGGACAGAAATTAAAGCTAGGGTTTATACCTTCTTTGAAATTTTCTGATTTCTTGGCTTCTGATTTGTTATGGCTGATCGTGGGGCTGGTCTTAGAGACTGATTTGCCTTATAATTTCGTAGGTTTTGGGTGGAGAGAGTTTAGTTGAGTGTTTGTAAAAAAAATGTGCAAATGCTCACTTTTCTCTCTCCAATTCTATTTATATCATTTGGGTTCAATGTATTGGCTGAGCTTTGCTTGATTTGCTGGAGATTTAGAGCATGTGGGGTTGTTGGGTTTGGCCACCAACTTCTCCTAAATGTCAAAACCTAGTTTTTAGCCAAATAATTCAACTAGGGGCATAATGGTCTTTTGTCCAACACATTTAATGGCAAAAATGGAAATTGGCAAACCCTTAGGGTTTAACCCTAAGATTTAGTACATAGAATTTGTAGGATTTAGTAATTAGGGTTTGTACAAAATAAAAGTTTTAGTTTTCTAAAATTTTATAAATTAGGGTTTTGTTAATTATAATTTAAATTTATAATTATACATGAACATTAGGGTATTATAATATAATTAACCTTGCCACTTAAGCAATTAAGGTTTTCAATTAGCAATTAGGGCTACTAAATTAGAAATTAGGTTTACTAATTTTAGAATTAGGGGTTTTAAAATAAATATTAGGATTTCTAGAAATTAGTATTTCTAAATTATTAATTAGAGTTTACCTAATCAATATGAAATTATATAATACATAACATACATGCACCATATAACACAGTTATATAACAGTGTCGAACTCAACTTGAGTTTTAAATTAGGATTTTTCATTTAGCAATTAGCTAATTATTATTTAGGGTTTCTAATTTAAGAAATTAGGGTTTTAATTTACAATTAGGATTTTGCGACAATAATTAGGATTTTTTCCTAATTAGCAATTATAATTATAATACCAGACATTAATCACATTATCGCAATTGTCCAATAACTTGAAACTCTAATTTGTATTTTAAATTAGGATTTCACACAGTATTAATAAGGTTTAACACATAACACCATAATTTACCAACCATTGACAGTCCACAAACATACAATACATATTTATAACACTGAAAAATCAAAATATTATAATATTATAAAATTATTATCATTCCTTAATTCAGACCCATAATTAGGGTTTGATAGTAATATAATAAAACTGTTCCACACATTAACATTACACACATAACCATACATATCTATAACACTAACAAATAATAATATAATATTATTATTTTCATTCCTTGATCAAAACCCAGAATTAGGGTTTGGATTCCATATCTGATTTTATCTGCCATAATTAACCTTATAATTAAGTAGAAATAATTTACTTAATATCTTGAACAAAATTCATATAATAAAATAAGTATTATAAAAATTCTATATTTATATCATATATTATTCAATTAATATAATTATCATATTTTCATGGAAAATAAACATTAAAAACATTTTTACTATAAAACTAATTATTATTAGAATATAATTTATAATGAGCAATAATTCTAAAATAAAATTATCCATAACCATTCATGTAATAAATATATTTTATATTCATCACATAATTACATACATAATACCTTTCACGCATTCTTACCTTTAAAATAAATAATTATTCTAAAATCATTTCCTATATTATTTAAATAATATAAGATTATATTTTCCTTGAAAAATAATTAATAAAATATTTCCAATAGGGAATTAATTAGTATAAAAATATAATTGATAATAATCAATAATTCTAAAATAAATTTATTTACAATACTTAACGTAATAAATAAATTTTATTTATCACACATATAATTATAATTACACATTACCTTGACACATATCATTCATATTTATTTTAATAATACAAAAAATTTATACGCAAAATTTATGATTTATTTATATAGAAAATATCGGGTTGTCACAATTTTCCTTGAGAGACTTAGTGTGTTATGAAATGTAACTTCATTCTATACGATAAACTTATGTTTATTTAACATTCTGATGGAGTTGTTGTTTGTCTTGTCTTATGTCGGTGATTGTAGGATGACTGACATTGGAGGACCTAGCCGAGTAGTAGAGGAGGAGCCGCGTGATATCTACATAGTCTACAAGGCACCCTTGATGGCGGAGCCTATATTGGTAGTTTCCCCTATTGATGATGATGATGAGGAGGAGGAGATAAAGCCTCTACCTGAGGGGTCTGATCCAGAGGAGGAGCCTATGGAGGAGGAACCCGAGACTATGGAGGACTCCGACGAGTCTACTTTTGAGGATCGGATGTTGGGAGAGTATGAAGAACAGATTTTGGAATTAGGATGTAGAGTCGAGGAGCTAGAGACTGATACTCTTGAGAGAAAACTAGTGATGCAGGAGATGGAGGTGGAAATTGCTCACCGTAAGGAGACAGGGATCCAGACGGGGGCCTTATTTCACCGATCGGTGGTGAGAAAAGTTGAGTTGGCAGGAAAGCTAGAAGAAATGGAGCAGAGGATTTTAAATGAGAGGACAGAGAAGGAGGCTCTCCGAACTCAGTTAGAGATGGAGGTGATGGATAGGATTCACTTCGAGGAGAAGTGGGAGGATTCCAATGATAGGGTGGATGATCTAGAGGATGAGGTGTGGTGCAAGAGGAGGAATGTAACGACCCCAAAATTTATACAATTCAACTATCGACTTCGGTCGTTAACAATACATTCAACCTCTAATTTTATATCATTAAACGATAATACAACCATTGAAATTTACGAAATAATTAAAATTTTCTGTTAAAAACTATTCTCGTTCCCAAAACATTCAACCTTTACATCTAAATATCTCAGAATCATTTTAATACTACAAGAGTTTACATCGAAAAACGATATTACAATACAACATTAATACATTTACCGAAACATTAGACATGGTTTACAAGAATAACAACTTGGATAGGATATTAAATCTTCATGTATCACTTTTGATCCATATCAATCAAGTAGCACATATCGTTACCTTTAATTCTTGAATCTGCAAAAATGGTTATTTGCAAGAATGAGCTCGACAACTCAGCAAAATCTAACATTTTTTATGCATCACGTAGCACATAATAACATGCTTAACATACACGAATAATCATAAAACAAACATAACATGCATGTAGTAGGTCTCATAACAACTATAAAGATTGAGTTCCTTACTCAATCAACATTCATAGCTCAATCATCATAGTCATAGATTGACTTTCACATTTCATACTTTTGACATATATAATACATCATACAATAAAATTTTAAAGCAGTTCATCATCAAGTTCACATAGCAAAAAAGGAACTGAAAGACTTGCCTTTACTGACGTTTTACCAACACACTAATACTTTGCATCCTTGCACAACCTACACTGTATATGAGATTGATAATAAACAAAATCAATACTCGATCTCATGGTCAAATATATTCTAAGACCTTACTTTATCTTATTATCCTTTATAATGTCTTAATAGACATCTAACTGTGTTTTATATGCAACTCGATTTAATTTTCATTTTCATCATCACACATTCTAGACTATCGCACTTTTAGTTTAATGTGTGTATATCACACCATTTTATTTTACCACTTTAATTTCAAAAATGAATATTCAACACATTGTTTACATGTTTAATTTTCCTTCAAAAATTAAAAATTGCCCTTTTCGATCTCTTTCCATTATTATTCTTGTATTATCATCTTTTCATACTCAGATGCACATAACATCTAATATTAGTTATTAATTAGACACTTTGTATACCAAAGCTTAGAAACACTATTATTCTTAGGCATTTTATCGAGCACGTTATGTGCATACATTAACTTATCTCAACTCTTGATCTTAAATTATTAATTATGCATAGAATGTGATAACACATATGTATACTCATTACATATGTCAAAACATATTGTTAATCATCAAAATATACCATCACCAAAAATCTTAATTCAAACAGAATTATAAAACTCATCTTCACAATTTCTTTAACAAAACGTTGTTTTCGTTTTTAACGTAACTCCTTCGTTTCATTTTCGTTTTTCTTCCATCTTATATAGAATTAACCCTTACTCAGTGTACTACAACCTCATATAGGCCTTAAAGTCAGAACCTTGTCCATCTAAAATAGATTCTATAATTCATCAACGACTCTATAAAATTTAATTTTCTGGATAGCCTTACTAAACAATTTATTTCGGACATGATCCTGTGACACCCCCAAATCCGGGTTACCTGACTCCCGAGTTTGGTGTTCACGATCCACAATATAAATAACATTTAACTACCCATAATATATATAGATAGTATCTTACATAAATTTTTATCAGAGTTTTTCAATACATTACCCAGGTTCTCTAACCTTAACTTTACAAACATACCCTTTAGATATACAAAAAGGGCTAACAAATACAACATAATAAATATGCTAATCATAACTAGTTTATTACAACGCCTTTGCCTTTATCCTTCGTAGCACCTCCTGCCACTTCGTCCCTAGCTGAAAAATTTTATTTAGCAAGGGTGAGCAACTAATTTGCCCCGCAAGTTAATACCTACAATAAATGTATAAGGATTCAAAACAACAAACTATCTATTTTGATAGAATGAAACCAAAGTTCGGGGAACTTTGAAATAGTTGAACAAATCGTTATTCAATAACAAGTCTTCTCTTCTTCTACGCAACACAATAATTCAATAATGAAAGAGTACAATGCTTTCAAGTTTCTACGGTATTCTAGTGAATAATCTAGAATCAATTCTACGAATGAAATATTTCTCCAAATTTATACTGAGTGATCACACTAGATCTTTGAACTTATTTTCTCGGGTAGATATCCAAGATTTACTTTGATAAATACTCAGGTGTATCAAATAACCATAAAGATTAAATCATACCCCTCTGCAAGTACTCAGAGCCGGCCAACTCTTTGTACCCTATATTATGCATAATACTCAAAACGCGCGCAAAGGTCGAATTCACGACCAACAAAATATTCCCTTTATATAAAAAGGTTGTTCTTCTCAGTCTTGGAATCAAAAGTTTGATTTTACAAAGAAATACTGTGATTTCAAATTCTATTTACTTCTCTTCTCAAACCTAACAAGTTTTTACAAATGTTTGTCTAACCAGAATAATTGGCTAAGACATTTCTCAACATAATTCGACAATAAACAGGAATTATCTGTACTGTCAATTCTAACTTCTACAGATATGAATATCCAACAACAGTAATTCTACGAATATATATTTTCTAAATCGAAAATTTAATTTCAACAATAAATCCATGGACGTGGCTTAATCAACAATAATTAACCACCAATAATATTTGAATAAAATAACTCAAGGTTGAGTTAGGGAACTTTCCTCTTCCGCTGATTACAGCTACACAATATACTTATTTGATTTCGAAAAACCTATAACCAATAATGTAGGTCGCACAATTAGCACAAACATTTATAACACACAGCACTGTATTCACAGTCAAAATTCTCCTAAGCACATTACCACATAGTCACATTAGTGTTTATAACCTATATAAACACTTAACAAGTCAAACTAATTCAGTCTGGTTGGACTTCGGTCCATTCTCGGTGTTCTGGTCACCCTATTCGACAATTAACACATTGATTGTCAATTAAATTCGGTCTCTAAGCTTCAATATTAATTTATTAATAAAAATTCTCTAAAAATATTGAAAATTATATTTTATAATTTAAAATATTTTTTAATACTTTATTCTCAATTAAAATGATTTTTAAATCATTTAAATCATTTTCATCTTATTTATTTAATTTAATAATCAACTAAATATTATATCATTAATATTAAATTATTAATGAAAATTTTCCAAAAATATTAAAAGTTACATTTTATAACTCAAAATATTTTTAAATACATTTTTCTTATTTAAAATGATTTTTCATAATATTAAATCATTTTTCTCTAATTTATTTAATAAACTAACTAAATAAATTAAATACCTTTAATATCTAAATAATTATAAATATTAAAGAAAAATATTCCAATTGGTCAAAAATTATTTTTCATAATTTAAAATAATTTTTAAAACTACTTTTGGTAATTTTTAGAATTTATTTCTATTTTTTAAATAATTTTCAGAAATTCTGAAAATAATTTAATTAAAACCGTCGCTATAGGCCTTTAGCGACACAAAGCGTCGCTGTAGGTGTTCTTGAGCTCAAGAACACTGACAGCTGGCAGCTTCAAGGGTCTACTTTGACCGGCTTTAATTCTCTGTTCGAGTCGTTTCTGGGCCATATAAAACTTATAATTTGAAGTCGAGATGTAATACTACATTCATCAATCACTAAAGTGATCATAACACTTCTTAACAAGGAGATCTGATCCTCTAAATGTACTGACAACGCGTTCCTGGAATTTCTGGGCTGTAAACAGTGGCGAGTTGCCACTTTCAAGCTCGCTTTAAGCTATGTTCGGATCTTAGTTTAAGTCGTTTGATGACTCAAAGTTATAGTACTAGTGTCAAGGAACAACTCCACACCAACAAATCGATCCAACAACAAACAGATCACAACTTATCATGCGGTCAAGGTATGTCAGAAAATTCGCTCAAGAACATTTCTGGAATTTCCAGAAATGCTAATATGGTCGTTTGGCCTACTTTGACTGCCTCCTACATTCGATCTATTGATCAAATATATGACATAAAGCCATTATTCTACGGTCACGATACCAGACTACATATTCATGATAACAACAATAACAAAATGTACAAAACGAGTAAGATCAAGTAATTTGAAAACGTTGTCAGACACAGATTCTCACTTTCTGGGTTACCCAGAAAGTCACTCAGTCAATCCCGGTCAACGGGTTTTGACCGTTAATATCTCCCGATCCAGACATCATTTAGCAGTAATATCAACTACAGATTAAAGACCTCCTACCAGGCTACCAATATCAAGTTTAAAACAACAAAAACAACAAACGAGCAAAGATCTGTAGCTCCTGACATTACTTGTCCGAGTACAGAAACTGCTCAAGAACAGTTTTCAAAAAACGTAATTTTTACTCATTTTAATGTTATGGATCCGTGATATAACATCATAGATCATCATAAAATATCTTCTAACACTTATATAAACACATAAACACGAAAATTTCTCAAGCAACAAAGATCAAAAAAATAAAATAGGGTTATACCTTTTAGCTTTGAATCTTGATCTAATCCTCCCAATATGTTTATGATTGATCTAAGGATGGTAATATGACTGATTCTACTAAGCAAATTCGGAGGTCCTAGAGAGAGAGGGGGTTGGTGAGAGCAAATGTGTAAAGTAACTAAATTATGAGCATTTCTCTCTCCAAACTAATATATATATCTTAATGCATTGTATAAACTGATCTTGCTGTCAAATAGGGGCTGGTTGCTGCTGATTTAAGTCACATAGGTCAATTTAGTTGGTGACCAACTAAAGTTATTGTCCAATTTTGCAAGCAATCTTATAAAAATCCCATAAAGGGTATTAAAGTCATTTCCACTTTCTTTTAGATTTTGAACTTGATGAAACCCTTAGGGTTTAGGGTTTGGACAATCTAGGGTTTAGGTTTTATACCCCTTTAGGTCTAAAAATTCTAATTCCCATAATTTGCAAATTTAGGGTTTAATTAGAAAAATAAATTTTTCCTAAAATACAATTAGGGTTTCTCAAATAGAATTCTAACTTACAAAAATATAATTAGCGATTTCTAATCATATTTATGTTTAATGAATACTTTAGGCATGCTAATAAAAATTAGGGTTGCCTAATTAGGGTTTAGAAAATCCCAGATTTTAAATTAGGATTTTCCGACGTACAATTAGGGTTTTAATTGTACAATTTATTTTCTAAATTTGAGATTAGGGTTTTAAATCCCTTACTAAGGTTTAATAATATTAAACCTTATCCGATCAATTATTGATCAACATTTCAAAATTGTACAAACACATAATCAATAATACAATTATTTTAATTGTATTTTCTATCGAATCCCTATCCGAAAATTAGGGTTAGGGTTTCTAAAGTTGTTAAGCACAACTCTACTCTATTTTCTCAGTCAGAACACATATTGACTGATTCTCGAGACTTGTCTCACTAATTCTCAGTACAATATTAATAGTCAATGTCAATATTAAATAAAAAAAAAAATTATTCGTAAAATTTTAATTATTCGAAATCTCGGGTTATCACATTCACCCCTCCTTAAAAGGATTCCGTCCTCGGAATCACCGCTTTCTTATTCTCTACAATCTTTTAAAGTTGTATCATCAATTCATTTTTAACAACACAATATAAAATTGTGTTTCAAATTCTAACTTGTGACTTGAATCTATAAAAGAAAACAGTTCACAGTCATATTTATCCAATATCAATCGCGTAATTAAATTTTCTAAATGAAATCGTTACCTGCTGCAACCTCCTGAGTAGCTACCACATCAAGCGCCGTCATGTTGAATGTACGGGCTGTTGGTCTTCCAGGTTGTGCAGGTCCTCGGATTGCCAAGGTTCCACCACCGGGTCCCTTGTTGGCGCTTTCCTTCTCAGCATTCTTCTTTGGACAATTCCGAACCAGATGATCAATCGATCTACACGCATAGCAACCTTGAATCTTTTTCGGGCTGGGACAATTAGGTGACATGTGCCCCTCTTGTCCGCAAGTGTAACAAATCCCCTTCTTCTTCAAACATACTCCTGCATGATTCTTCCCACAATTTGCACAAGGCCCTCCACCTTTCCTATTCCCTTCAGCTTTGCTACCCGATTGGGTAATCTCATTCCACTTCCTTTTATTCGGGTTACTACCACCACTACTTCCACCTTCATTGGTATTCTTCTTCTTCTCCTGATGAAAACGAGATGCAGCCTCGCTTCCTCTTTCAGCAATTAATGCTTTTTCCAATAGAGCCGCAAAAGTATTGATCTGCAGCACAGCTACCTTGTTATAAATCCCCGGCTTCAAACCGTTCTCAAACCTTCTTGCTTCTGTATCCACCTGATGAGGTGCAAATCGCGCCAATTCGTTGAATTTAGCAGCATACTCCGAAACAAACAAATTCTCCCGCTTAAGTTCCAAGAACTTAACTTCCATCCGAGCTTGCATACTCGGTGAGAAGTAGTTCTCAAAGAACAATTCTTTAAATCGTGTCCACGTCACCACCGCTGTACCAGCTCTTGCTTGGTTCGTCTCCCACCAATAATTGGCTTCTCCCTTCATTAGATATGTTGCGAACGCTGTCTTTTGTTCTTCCGCAACTCGCGCAATCACGAAAGCTTTCTCCATCTCCTTCACCCAAGTTTGGGCTTCGATCGGATCCGTAGTCCCCTTGAATTCCGGCGGTCCTACCGCTTTAAAATCTTTAAAATTAGCCAATCTGTCGGCTGGCTAATTCCTTGGTCTTCCCCTGGCTGAAGCCCTATTTTCCATAGCTTGGGCCAGCATATCGACAAAATTCTGCATCGGGTCCGCTTGACCTCCTTCGTTATTTACTGATTGCTCTTCTCTTTGGTTTCGATTCTGTCGTCTAGGCGGTATGATCTGTTTTAAATGAAAATCTTATATTAATACTTTTTTCTATACAAATTCTTATCACAATAAGAATTCAACACAAAATTCTCAAGTAATCGCATATTTATTCAAATAGCACATAGTACATTTAGTACTTCACATATCTCTATCCTTTTAAAAGTATTTTAGGATTAATCATACCCAACTTTACAAAAGTTGCAATTCTCCAACTTTACACAAAAAGTTATCATTCTCCAATTTCACATTACTATATCCAGTTCATCAAACTTACCACACTTAAGAATTCAGTAACTTGTCACAACTATATGAGTGTATGAACTTATCCTAGTCAGACTTTTGGCGTCCATTCGTTGAGGGGTCCAAAACATTTCATATAATTATGAGTCATTAACTTACCATAAGTATGAGTTTTAAGAACACACAAATTTATTTTAATCTTATAGTCATATAGAAAATAAAGATTTCATTCATAAAAACATATATTTACATATGCTTAAGCATCGTTCTCGATATTACATCACTTAATACCAAAAGCTTCTACCAAAAGACATTAAAACTTATATCTAAGTTATCTAACGTCCACTGCCTTCACCAATCTTCTTCTTGCTGGGACACTTGTTGAATCCGTGACCCGTCTGCCCACATGAAAAATACTTCCTCAAATTTGGCTTAGGACAATGCAAAGAGATATGTCCTTCCTGCTTGCAGTTGAAGCACACGTTCTTCCACATCATACATTCTCCAGCGTGAGTCTTTCCACACTTGATACAGGCTTGCTTCTTCTTCGGACTTGTCTTCTCAGAATTAGGGCTGTCGTTATCCCTCTTCCTCTTTTTCTTGTCCTTCTGCTGCTTGATTGTTCCCTCAGACGATCCTCCACCTTCAGCCTTCATCTTCTCCACCTGCGCCTTCAGCTCGTTCCGTTCTTCAGTCATTTCACGCAATGCCCGCTCCGTCTTCCACAACTCCTCCAAGAGAAATACCTTGCTTCGGAGTTCCTGAACTTCCACAGATAGCTGATCTTGTTCTCCAACTTTGATCTTATTCTTTAAATCCACCTTAGCTGGCTCAGACTCAGCCTCCTCATCTCCACTCAGATACATCTCGGGATAATCGTCATGATCACTCCCCAGATTAACCATTGGTTCATCTTCTCCCAACTTCTCAACCGATTCGCTTTGTGCTGGCACCCCGGCTACTGGCACTGGTGCAACAGCCGCTATCATCTCCGCACTCTTTTCACCTTCTTCAGACATCCTACAAGCAGTTTAAACAACTTGATTAGTACTTTACTAGTACAACATTCTCACACTATGTGCCCACATTTCTCACTATCGATACGCTTCTGCAATCCCTCACTTAGTACTCTAAATGAGTATTCTCTATCTCGCTTATGGTTATAATCCTAGGGTTTTCCCCACCCCACTTAAGGTTTATAACCTACGGCTATTCTACCAGCTGGTGACACCTTGGTCACTACAGCTCTGATACTAACCTGTGACACCCCCAAATCCGGGTTACCTAACCCCCGAGTTTGGTGTTCACTATCCACAATATAAATAACATTTAACTACCCATAATATATATAGATAGTATCTTACATAAATTTTTATCAGAGTTTTTCAATACATTACCCAGGTTCTCTAACCTTAACTTTACAAACATACCCTTTAGATATACAAAAAGGGTTTACAAATACAACATAATAAATATGCTAATCATAACTAGTTTATTACAACGCCTTTGCCTTTATCCTTCGCAGCACCTCCTGCCACTTCGTCCCTAGCTGAAAAATTTTATTTAGCAAGGGTGAGCAACTAATTTGCCCCGCAAGTTAATACCTACAATAAATGTATAAGGATTCAAAACAACAAACTATCTATTTTGATAGAATGAAACCAAAGTTCGGGGAACTTTGAAATAGCTGAACAAATCGTTATTCAATAACGAGTCTTCTCTTCTTCTACGCAACACAATAATTCAATAATGAAAGAGTACAACGCTTTCAAGTTTCTACGGTATTCTAGTGAATAATCTAGAATCAATTCTACGAATGAAATATTTCTCCAGATTTATACTGAGTGATCACACTAGATCTTTGAACTTATTTTCTCGGGTAGATATCAAAGATTTACTTTGATAAATACTCAGGTGTATCAAATAACCATAAAGATTAAATCATACCCCTCTGCAAGTACTCAGAGCCGGCCAACTCTTTGTACCCTATATTATGCATAATACTCAAAACGCGCGCAAAGGTCGAATTCACGACCAACAAAATATTCCCTTTATATAAAAAGGTTGTTCTTCTCAGTCTTGGAATCAAAAGTTTGATTTTACAACGAAATACTGTGATTTCAAATTCTATTTACTTCTCTTCTCAAACCTAACAAGTTTTTACAAATGTTTGTCTAACCAGAATAATTGGCTAAGACATTTCTCAACATAATTCGACAATAAACAAGAATTATCTGTACTGTCAATTCTAACTTCTACATATATGAATATCCAACAACAGTAATTCTACGAATATATATTTTCTAATTCGAAAATTTAATTTCAACAATAAATCCCTGGACGTGGCTTAATCAACAATAATTAACCACCAATAATATTTGAATAAAATAACTCAAGGTTGAGTTACGGAACTTGCCTCTTCCGCTGATTACAGCTACACAATATACTTTTTTGATTTCGAAAGACCTATAACCAATAATGTAGGTCGCATAATTAGCACAAACATTTATATCACACAACACTGTATTCACAATCAAAATTCTCCTAAGCACATTACCACATAGTCACATTAGTGTTTATAACCTATATAAACACTTAACAAGTCAAACTAATTCAGTCTGGTTGGACTTCGGTCCATTCTCGGTGTTCTGGTCACCCTATTCGATAATTAGCACATTGATTGTCAATTAAATTCGGTCTCTAAGCTTCAATATTAATTTATTAATAAAAATTCTCCAAAAATATTGAAAATTATATTTTATAATTTAAAATATTTTTTAATACATTATTCTCAATTAAAATGATTTTTAAATCATTTAAATCATTTTCATCTTATTTATTTAATTTAATAATCAACTAAATATTATATCATTAATATTAAATTATTAATGAAAATTCTCCAAAAATATTAAAAGTTACATTTTATAACTCAAAATATTTTTAAATACATTTTTCTTATTTAAAATGATTTTTCATAATATTAAATCATTTTTCTTTAATTTATTTAATAAACTAACTAAATAAATTAAATACCTTTAATATCTAAATAATTATAAATATTAAAGAAAAATATTCCAATTGGTCAAAAATTATTTTTCATAATTTAAAAAAAAATTTAAAACCATTTTTGGTAATTTTTAGAATTTATTTCTATTTTTTAAATAATTTTCGGAAATTCAGAAAATAATTTAATTAAAACCGTCGCTATAGGCCTTTAGCGACACAAAGCGTCGCTGTAGGTGTTCTTGAGCTCAAGAACACTGACAGCCGGCAGCTTTAAGGGTCTACTTTGACCGGCTTTAATTCTCTGTTCGAGTCGTTTCTGGGCCATATAAAACTTATAATTTGAAGTCGAGATGTAATACTACATTCATCAATCACTAAAGTGATCATAACACTTCTTAACAAGGAGATCTGATCCTCTAAATGTATTGACAACGCGTTCCTGGAATTTCTGGGCTGTAAACAGTGGCGAGTTGCCACTTTCAAGCTCACTTTAAGCTATGTTCGGATCTTAGTTTAAGTCGTTTGATGACTCAAAGTTATAGTACTAGTGTCAAGGACCAACTCCACACCAACAAATCGATCCAACAACAAACAGATCATAACTTATCATGCGGTCAAGGTATGTCAGAAAATTCGCTCAAGAACATTTCTGGAATTTCCAGAAATGCTAATATGGTCGTTTGGCCTACTTTGACTGCCTCCTACATTCGATCTATTGATCAAATATATGACATAAAGCCATTATTCTACGGTCACGATACCAGACTACATATTCATGATAACAACAATAACAAAATGTACAAAACGAGACAGATCAAGTAATTTGAAAACGTTGTCAGACACAGATTCTCACTTTCTGGGTTACCCAGAAAGTCACTCAGTCAATCCCGGTCAACGGGTTTTGACCGTTAATATCTTCCGATCCAGACATCATTTAGCAGTAATACCAACTACAGATTAAAGACCTCCTACCAGGCTACCAATATCAAGTTTAAAACAACAAAAACAACAAACGAGCAAAGATCTGTAGCTCCTGACATTACTTGTCCGAGTACAGAAACTGCTCAAGAATAGTTTTCAAAAAACGTAATTTTTACTCATTTTAATGTTATGGATCCGTGATATAACATCATAGATCATCATAAAATATCTTCTAACACTTATATAAACAAATAAACACGAAAATTTCTCAAGCAACAAAGATCAAAAAAATAAAATAGGGTTATACCTTTTAGCTTTGAATCTTGATCTAATCCTCCCAATATGTTTATGATTGATCTAAGGCTGGTAATATGACTGATTCTACTAAGCAAATTCGGAGGTCCTAGAGAGAGAGGGGGTTGGTGAGAGCAAATGTGTAAAGTAACTAAATTATGAGCATTTCTCTCTCCAAACTAATATATATATCTTGATGCATTGTATAAACTGATCTTGCTATCAAATAGGGGCTGGTTGCTGCTGATTTAAGTCACATAGGTCAATTTAGTTGGTGACCAACTAAAGTTATTGTCCAATTTTGCAAGCAATCTTATAAAAATCCCATAAAGGGTATTAAAGTCATTTCCACTTTCTTTTAGATTTTGAACTTGATGAAACCCTTAGGGTTTAGGGTTTAGACAATCTAGGGTTTAGGTTTTGTACCCCTTTAGGTCTAAAAATTCTAATTCCCATAATTTGCAAATTTAGGGTTTAATTAGAAAAATAAATTTTTCTAAAATACAATTAGGGTTTTTCAAATAGAATTCTAACTTACAAAAATATAATTAGTGATTTCTAATCATATTTATGTTTAATAAATACTTTAGGCATGCTAATAAAAATTAGGGTTACCTAATTAGGGTTTAGAAAATCCCAGATTTTAAATTAGGGTTTTCCGACGTACAATTAGGGTTTTAATTGTACAATTTATTTTCTAAATTTGAGATTAGGGTTTTAAATCCCTTATTAAGGTTTAATAATATTAAACCTTATCCGATCAATTATTGATCAACATTTCTAAATTGTACAAACACATAATCAACAATACAATTATTTTAATTGTATTTTCTATCGAATCCCTATCCGAAAATTAGGGTTAGGGTTTCTAAAGTTGTTAAGCACAACTCTACTCTATTTTCTCAGTCAGAACACATATTGACTGATTCTCGAGACTTGTCTCACTAATTCTCATTACAATATTAACAGTCAATGTCAATATTAAATAATAAAAAAATTTATTCGTAAAATTTTAATTATTCGAAATCTCGGGTTATCACAGATCCAGTCCATAAAATGGCTCAATCTTGTGATTTTAGCTAGTAAACTTCCATATCTTCAACTTTGCACTTTAAAGTTTCTTCAGATTCAAAACACACGAATTTGTATGAACTTTTCAAAGTTAAAAATCGTAACGGTTTTGATTTTCTGGGCAGATTGTTTTCCCTTCGTACCATCCTTACTAAAATAGATACTGCAAGAAATATACAAGGAGTTTTCATGTGATTCTACTTTCAGAATATAGCTTACTTCCATAGCTTTGAGTTGATATAAGGCTCACTTTTTAACTCATTATACCCAAAGATGTATGAATTTCACAAGATCTGTCCACAATTACTCAAAACCTACAAATTTTGTTCTTCAAATTTTCTTTCCATTTCATTTTCTTTCTTTAATCCTCTTGTTTGATTCTTGATAATCCAAGATTAAACCAATACAAACAAGATTAAGCATGATCTACTACCCTAGAACATAAATCTACCCAAAAAAACTTACAAATTAAAAAAGGGTTTAGAAGTTACCTTCTTCTAGTTTTTTTTTCTTCTTCTAGCTCCTCTCAATTCCTCTATTTCTCTCAATTTCTCTATTTCTCTCTTCTACCAAGACTCTTGCTCTAAAAAACTCTAAGATTTCTTCTTGTGTAACTCCTCATTTGGGTAATAGTTATGTTAATAATTAATATAATAGTAACCCCCACTAATAACATAAGGCTTATGTTACAAAACTCTTACATGCATGACCAATATCACATTAAGCTATCTTAGTAGCATAACTTCACTTTTTCATCAATAGTTAAGCAACACAATGGTTAGGCTATTCATTATATACTATTATTACTTTACTATGACATATAACATATTTCTAATGTCACACTTAAATAATTTAAAGTTATTTTATTAGTAAAATCAATTAAACTTCAATAATAAAATGCACATCAATTATAAAATTATCTATCAAATTATAACGCTTAATTAAATAAAGCCATAACAACCAACATCAAATATTTATTATTCAATAAATAAATCAACTAAAATATTTATCTAACTCACATAAATATTTTAATTAATTATAAAAATCACATTCGTTATATTTTTCCCTCCTTATTAGGATTCCATCCTCGGAATCACCGAAATCTCCCTTACCTAGTTTTCATCTCGTCTCTTTTAGAAGTCTATTGTAGAACAACTTCAACGCATTACCTTAACATAGGTTCTATATTTTATGTTCCTCTCAACAATTCTTGAAAGTTTTTATTTCATAACATTTACTTAGGCTTAACTATATTCAAAGTATTATACATTCTTTAACCCATCCATTATCTTTTATTCAACTTATAAACACGCGGAATATCACATTCACCTCTTCTTCTAAGAATTTCGTCCTCGAAATTTTATTTATTAATCTTCGTTAATTTGATTTATCAAAATAGATTTTACGTTACTCTTCAATTATTCATTGAGTTCTATGACAAAAATCCCTCCTCTAAGGATCTTCCCATCATCACCATAATCTTCACATCTCATTCTTCGAAGAACTTCATATTCTCTCTAGATAATTCATCTCTTTCTTTATTTAGTTTGTTTACGGATTTATTATAGTTTTCTCAATTCTCCCATCATCACATGTCATATTCTCTAACTTTTCTTTTCTAAGGAATACTCTCCTTTTCACTTTCATCTTCCAGAATAACAAGAATCTTCCACAATTGTTCAATAATTGGGAAGTAGTATGAATAACTCAGGAATTTAAAATATTTCAAATCATGTTGAGGGGTCATAAGACCTTGAACTCTTCTCTAGGTTTAATAGTGCATCACCACTGTAAACCATCTTTAACAGAATGTTTAGCAATCACACAGACTGAAAACACTCTCTGCAAGTACTCTAGGTGATCAGCATATCGTACCCCTACGTCGTGCACACCGTATTACATCTTAACATCATAACGACTATATGCGTTACTTTTGGAACCATTGTCTCCGATAACATGTACCCTTTTTATAGGGTTGTTCACCTTAGCTTCTTAACACATGAATTCGCACCAACAAAATTTGGTTTGGCATAGTTTGACAAAGAACGCTTGAATTTCATGAACATCTTTCAATATTCGTCTAGCTGAATCAAGTAGCATAGACTTCTAGAAATAACTCGGACATCAATCAATCAATATATATATATATATATCCATATTATTTTAAACCAACTCAATTAGTATACATTTCTTAATTTAAAGAAAACCAAATAAAAACCTTTTATGACGTAATGATATCATACCATCTCAATAGTACGTTGAGGATTCCGTTATTTTGTGATTTCATCATACTACATCATACCATAGTGGGCTGACGATCCAATGATCACATCCAACACCAGGTTCAATTGCATTGATGACTCCATCATTTATTATTTCTACACCATATTAAATGGTGTACACGATTATACAAAATACATTTTGATTTTTTTAAATCATTTTTGTCTAGCCGAAACAATTAGCATAGACATACGAATAAAGATATTGTTTTTAAAACTCATTGGTTCCATCATTTGATCCAATGTTTTTTAATAAAATAGAAGTGTAAACATCAGCACGAAGTCAATAAATTTTGAAAAAACTAGCATAGCTAGAAGATTTAGAATATTTAGTTTTTCCTCCATTATCTTAAATTCTTACTCCATTACTTCGTTACTTAATCATTCTACTATTTTTTAGTGCCATCAATGCTCACCATACCAAAAATTCTTAGTTCTTACCATAGAAGTTTTCTATACACAGTATAGTTCATCAAACTTACCACACTTTGGAAGTTCAGGAACTTGCCACAATAATATGAGTTTAAGAACTTATCCTAGTCAGACCATAGACGTCCATTCGTTGAGGAGTTCAAAACATACCATATGATTATGAGCCATGAACTTACCATATGCATTAGTTTTAAGAACCGTACCTAATCTTAATATCATCTAACCTGATCTTAAAAGCCTCTAACAATCAAATATACACATGAAAAAAGAATCACATGTCCACCACATATACATTGATAGCGCGACACCGACATTCCAATGATTATCAATATGATAAACCAAGTACATGCACAAAATCTCTGCCTATACAAAGGTTTGTACAACTTAGTCACCATATGAGTCCTCAATTGAAATCCCACCTAACATTACCTTACTCTTAACTTATTTTTCACTTGCCCTTAACTTGCTCAATACGAATTCCTCGTATCACATTATCTATAACTTCTCATGAGTTTATCTCGTACTATATCATAGTACATTATCTTCATAGCATCAAGCTATAATTATTCAAACATTATAGACCATTTTTCTTTTATAACTTAAATAGATCACGTTGTGATCTTATTCTATAATCATCTCCCTTAAAATTCTTTTCTTAACTCATGATTGTTTTGTTTTACGATCCTCTTTCTTTCCCTTTTCATCATTTATGATTTCATTTATGCTTTTAATCTTACAGACTTTGTCTATTCACCATTATTCATTATCTTGACTATTAGAGTTAGGTAACTCCCAATTCTTATCTTTATATCTCTTCAAGATTCTTCTTTGAATTTTTTTGTTTATATTATAATTCTTCCTTTAAGAATTTCTAACTTCAGTTACATTGCTCAACATTTCATTCAAGTTCCACATTTTCATCATACGTATCCATTTTTTATACTTGGTACACATCGAGTCTCTAATAGTTTCAATATGGTACGCTGAGTGGTTTCCCACAAATAACCAACAAACTAGGTTTCGAGTTGCTAGTTCGTATATACCTCAACTCTATAAAGGAATCGTTTAGCCCAGATACCATACATCAACTATTAAAGAGTATGATTGTACCATACTTAAATATAACCTTTTATTCTCAACTTCTTTATCATTCTTTTCTTATAGACATTGTCTATTTATTATCACCTTACATCCTTATTATTGGAGTTGGGTAACCCCACATTCATATTCCTTATAACTCTACGAGATTCTTCTTTGAATCCTCTCACGCATGTTTTAAACCCTTCTTTAAAAATTTCTTAAATTACTTCTTATTATTCAAACTCTATCTGAGCTTATTCTTTATCATTTTCACATCTCTTCTCTAATGTTATAGCCTAATGTACTCTTACCAAAGGTTTCTAACCTATCAGCTTTGATACCAACCGTAACGACCCCAAAATTCATACAATTCAACTATCGACTTCGGCCATTAATAATACATTTAACCTCTAATTTTACATCATTAAACGATAATATAACTATTTAAATTTGCGAAATAATTAAAATTTTCTGTTACAAACTATTCTCGTTCCCAAAATATTCAACCTTTACATCTAAATATCTCAGAATCATTTTAATACTACAAGAGTTTACATCGCAAAATGATATTATAATACAACATTAATACATTTACCGAAACATTAGACATGGTTTACAAGAATACCAACTTGGATAGGATATTAAATCTTCATGTATCACTTTTGATCCATATCAATCAAGTAGCACATATCGTTATCTTCAATTCTTGAATCTGCAAAAATGGTTATTTGCAAGAATGAGCTCGACAGCTCAGCAAAATCTAACAGTATTCATGCATCACGTAGCACATAATAACATGCTCAACATATAAGAATAATCATAAAACAAACATAGCATACATGTTGTAGGTCACATAACAACTATAAAGATTGAGTTCCTTACTCAATCAACATTCGTATGTAAGACCCCAACTTTTATGAATAAAGAATAATTTTTTTCGAATTATATTTTTGAATATTATGATATTAATTTGATATAATGTTATAGTTGTGGGTAATATTTATAAATTTTGCAAAGTACGCAAGTTGTTATATAATATTCGATTGGTCGGGGAATATTCGTTTTAACAGGGAATATTCGTACAACGGCACAATCATTGGTGGACCCCACAACAGAATTATTGTCGGATTGAGAAAATGACAAAAATACTTTATGAAAATAACGGCGGAGGTGTTACCGTTAAAACTGTTGAACTACCCGGTAGTAAAAGTACAGTAATATGCGTAGTTGCACAATAGCACACGGTATTGATTATTGATGCTTACGTGAGAAGTCACTCAGTTATACTCAATTATTGCTACAGTAATTGCTGCATCATATTTCTCATATTATTGATTCAATTATTGTTACAGTATCATTTGCATTATATGATATATTATTAAATCAATAATTGAGACGACAAAGTTATTCATATTATTATTTGCAATATTGACAATGTCTAGAAGTTCTGTCATGGAGAGGTTTGGTCACCTAATTGTGCACCAATAAAGAGAAATCCTTATCGGAAAGCCCCCTCTTTCCTGAGAACGACCTGGTTGTTAAATATTATGAATTATAATATTAATGATGAATAAGTTCGTGTTGGTTAAAGATAAATTTTATAGTTCCATTGTGTTGGACTTATTTGTGTTAGTATAATTGATGTCTGGAGGATATATTATTCAATTGGGTATTCGGGACACTTTTCGTGTCGGAATACTATTCACGAGTTACTATTCACGAGTTACTATTCATGAGTTATTATTCACGAGTTACTATTCATGAGTTACTATTCACGAGTTACTATTCACCTGGTTACTATTCACTCTAGTATTGTGCATTCGGGTATTTGGGTACAATATTATTCTATGAGGAGATGTGCTAATTTTTCAGACCGTTGGTTGAAGATATAATAGTAAGTCAATATGGACCGCTGGTGGAGTTATAATAGTAAATCAATATGGATCGCTAGGTTAAAGTTTTAATAGTAAATCAGTATGGACCGTTGTTTTAAGTTTTAATAGTAAAACAATATGGACCGTCCGTTTAATAGTAAATCAATCTGGACCGTTCATGAATTAGTTACTATTCATTCCATTTTCCTATAAATAGAAGCTCATTCCTTTATTATTTCTTACGAATTCACTGAAACTCTAGAGAGAGAATTATAAGAGAACCTATAGAAAAGTATTCTGCTACTTCCCTACTCTTATATTCAGTTTCTTTTACGGTAAGGGATGTTATTTGTTGTATTCATGAAGAGAACTTCTGTTATTTCATTATTTATTATTCTGTTGGAATAATCTGTATACGCGGACAACCCTATATATGGTGACATTCTTCTAATATTTCGTTCTTCATTATTCTGTCAGAATATCCTGTCTGTGCGTTTACACCGGCCTTGGTTCCATTATTTATTATTCTGTCGGAATATCCTGTCTGTGCGTTTACGCCGGACCTGGTTCCATCCATTATTATTTTATTAGAATAACCTGTCTGTGCGGTCTATCACATGCATGGTGATTTCTTTTGTTATTCCATTCTTTATTATACTCATTAGGTTAAAACTTTGACTTCTATACCCATGAAATTAGTGGAATATCTTTTATATTTACGTTTCATCTAGTATCTTTTCATGGAAATATTCTTCTAAGCATTCTTGAATTTTACTCTACAAAGCAGTATCATGTTGACAATTTAAACATTATCAGTTCTTGGATAAATTAATTCTTGAACTTGTTTTATTGAATTCTTATATCATTGTCATCATCCTCATGTTTATATTATGTTGAAAGTCATCTGTGGCTTGTAGTGCATAGATGGACTTGGTATGATTATGACCAGGGATTATTAGGTATAATCATAACCGTAATGTTACAAATGATGTGGAAAAAGTCCTCATTGGCCCGTAGTACATTGATGGACAGTTTTTGGTATGATTATGGCTATGGATTCTATTTGGCCGTAGTGCAAAGATGAATTGTTTTATGGCATGATCAGGACCGTTGATGAAAACATGATTATCTTAAGCCGTAGTGGATGGATAATTTGTGGTCGTGATACTAAAGAATATCTTTGGTCGTAGTGCAGGGGTGATTCGATGGTGTGGATTATTTATTAAGCTGAGTCCCAGCGATAAAAGTGATGAAAAACCTTTTAAATCATAGAAGATAGTAGATTTCATTCTCTACTTGATTCTTTTAATGGATTGCTTGTTCCGCTGCAGTTAAACTTGATATTTATTATATTTTATCAGTTTAACATTGTTGAAGGCTAACGATAAATTATTCTGCATTATCTTAGTCATAATATTTCTTACTGAGCTAGTTGAGCTCACCCTTTCTTTTACTGTTCTCTTCAGGAAATGAGAACGTAGCTGGGACTAGTCGGGGAACAGAGTGATGGTCCTAGATGGTGCATTAGTAGTCCTCACTATTCTGTGAAATAGTGTGATAATAATTATAATGAGGACTCCTTTTGAGTTTGTATAATCTCTAGTAGACAATATTTGTATTCAAACTCACAGTTTATGTTTTGTCGTATTGTACACAACAGTTGTATTTGAATTCTGTACCATGTATTTGGCGACTCAAGATGGGTGATGTATACCTAATTTTGGGGGCGTCACAGTTGGTATCAAAGCTTAGGGATATGATCCCTGGCTAAGATGTGAGAATAGAACTAAGAGGGGAGAGATGGGGAATTCCTTCGCTAGTATGACCTACCTAAGTTTTTTCTGTGGTATTTAATTGGCCGGTCAGAATAAAGGGATAATATGTTACATGTTAATTAAACTTTTGTTTTGTGGCAGTATCTGAAAATGACATCTGAGAATGTTGAGAATAGCAATGGAGCACATGCAACCGTTGATTCACCACATATCAATAATCAGGATAATGTGCATCAGGAAGCCGACAATCCTCATGCAAACAACAACACTGACCAAATGATGAATGATGGAATGTTAAGAGGCTTTATGCAATTCATGCAACATCAGGCGAGAGCGGCTCCTGTCCAAAATTTAGGTGGAAACACTGGAAACTCTCAGACGGTCACCGCTAAACAGTTCAAGAAGCTGGGACCACCGAAGTTTATTAGAGAGCTAAAACCACTTAAGGCGGAAGCATGGATAAAGAAGATCACCAAGATATTTGATGTCTTGGGATGCTCTGAGGAGCAAAAGGTTTCCTTTGCCGCCTTTATGTTGCGAAGAGAGGCAGATTACTGGTGGGAATCGGTAAAGCGTACTTAACCTGCCGCACTGAAGATGTCTTGGGAAAAGTTCCAAGAACTATTCAACGACAAGTACTTTCCCGAAAGTATTCGCCATATAAAAGAGCTAGAATTCATCAAGTTGGAGAAAAATAATATGACCGTGTCGCAGTATGAGGCTAAATTTGCAGAGTTGTCCCGGTTTGAATTCCATTTGGTGGATAATGAGGAGCGAATGACACGAATGTTTTTGCGAGGTTTGAAACCTGAGATACGTCAACATCTTATTTCTCATAAACTGTGTTTGTATTCAGATGTTGTAAATAGGGCTCAGTTAGTGGAGCGTGATAACGAGTCAACGCAACCAAAGGAGAGCAGTCATCGAAACTGTGACAACAAGCGTGGAAGGAATCAACAGGCCAGAAATGGTAACCATTTTAGTGCTAATCAGGGCCAAAACAATAAGAATGGGCATTTTAAGAAGAGGAGATTCAATAATGATGGAAGGACATCATCACCAACACCCGTTGTTAAGGAAGGAGAACGACCACCTATCATATGCTTCAAATACGGAGGGGAGGGACACATCAGTCCAAACTGCGCGATGCCGTCCAAAGCATGTTATAATTGTGGAAGAGAAGGTCACTTAGCCCAATTTTGTCGATCACCAAAGATAAGTTTAGCTAGGATGGAGGTACCAAAGGCCGTCCTAAAAAAGTCAAAGCAGGTAGTGCAAGGGAGAGCGTTTGTTGTGACCTCCCAGAAAGCAAGGAACCCAAATGAGGCCATCACGGGTAAGCTTATCATAAAGTCTAACAAAGTCTATACTTTATTTAATACCGGTTCTACCCATTCTTTTATTTCTCCTACTTGCGCTCAACGATTAAATTTGACTCCGGAGAAATTAGACTTTGACTTATCTGTGGAAACTCTGTTGGGAGAAACCTTCATTACATCCACTGTTTTTAAGTCTTGTTTGGTTCAAATCGGTAACCGCACATTACCTGTCGATCTTATTTCTTTAAAAATACTTGTGTTTGACGTAATTCTAGGGTTTGATTGGTTAAATACTCATCATGCAAAAATTGATTATTTTCGTAAGGTTGTTAGTTTTCATATTCCTAATCAACCTATTATGCGAATTCAAGCGACCATACCATTAAAATCAATCACGGTCATTTCAAGCCATAAAGATATTCGTTTATTGAAAAACGGATGCCAAGCTTTCTTAGCTCATGTCACAGATTTAAACAAAAATACGTCAGTTTTGAACGATATTTCTATTGTTAATAAATTTCAAGACGTATTCCCTGAAGAACTTCCTGGCCTACCCCCAGAGCGTGAAATTGAATTTTGTATCGACCTTGAACCTGGTACAAAACCTATTTCCAAAGCCCCATATCAAATGGCTCCTATTGAACTTCAGGAGTTAAAGACCTAATTGCAGGAATTATTAGACATTGGTTTCATTCATCCTAGTACGTCTCCTTGGGGTGCTCCTGTTCTATTCATGAAGAAGAAAGATGGGAGTATGCGACTTTTTATTAATTATAGAGAGTTGAATCATGCCACCATCAAAAATAGGTACCAATTACCACGTATTGATGACCTGTTTGACCAGTTGCAAGGAGCCAAATTCTTTTTAAAGATTGATCTTCGTTTCGGATATCACCAATTGAAGATTAGAGCCGATGACATTCCAAAGACAGCTTTCAGAACTCGGTACAGGCATTATGAATTCCTAGTCATGTCCTTTGGATTGACTAATGCTCTCGCTGCCTTCATGGATATGATGAACTGAGTATTCAAGGAATATTTGGATCACTTTATGGTCGTCTTTATTGATGACATCCTTATTTATTCCAAAAGTCATGAAGATCATGAGCAACACTTGAGGCTGACACTCCAAAAGCTTCGTGAATACAAGCATTATGTCAAGTTGAAGAAATATGAGTTCTGGCTTGAGGAAGTAGTATTCCTTGGGCACGTAGTATCAAGTCATGTAATATTTGTTGACTCGGCAAAGATTAAAGTAATTCAAAGCTGGGAGCAACCTAAATCAGTGACTGAAGTACGTAACTTTCTCGGTTTAACTAGTTATTATCGGAGATTCGTGGAAGGATTTTCTCGAATCGCTACTCCATTAACTCAGCTGACTCAAAAAGATACAAAGTTCGGTTGGAGCGAAGAATGTGAGAAGAGTTTTCAAGAACTCAAGAGGAGACTCATTTCAGCACCTGTTCTGACAATACCATCTGGCTCGGAGGGATTTTTCATCTACAGTGATGCTTCGGGCAAAGGGTTGGGATGTGTTCTCATGCAACATGGGAAAGTCATAGCCTATGCCTCAAGACAACTCAAAGAATATGAGAGGAATTATCCTACTCATGATCTATAGTTAGCAGCTGTTGTCTTCGCACTTAAAATTTGGAGGCATTACTTTTATGGGGAGAAAGTGGAGATCTTTACAGATAATAAAAGCCTCAAATATTTCTTCACTCAAAAGGAACTCAACATGCGACAACAACGTTAGCTTGAACTGTTGAAAGATTATGATTATACCATTCAATACCATCCTGGAAAAGCGAACGTGGTAGCTGACGCATTGAGTAGAAGATCATATGCAAGTACGAGTGCGATATTGTCAACTCAAAGGCCCATTTTGTGTGACTTGTAAAGGATGGAGATAGAGTTAAAAACTCCAGGGACCCATGTGATGATGGCAAATATACGAGTAAAATCGACTTTAATTGATAAATTTAAAGCTGCTCAAGCTACAGACCCGGAGCTGATGTGTATGAGGAAGAAAGCTCAAGAAGGTGCTATGCCAGAAGCATGAATCGATGAAGAAGGAATACTTCGAGTCAACTCCAGACTTTGTGTTCCTAACGACCTTGATTTAAAGTATAAAATCATGATGGAGACACACAACACACCATTTGCAATCCATCCCGGGAGTACTAAAATGTATCATGATCTTCGACATACATTTTGGTGGAGCAATATGAAGAGAGAGATAGCGGAGTTTATCTCAAGGTGTTTAACTTGTCAACGAGTCAAGGCGGAGCATCAAGTACCAAAATGTCCATTGCAACCACTTGAAATTCCAGAATAGAAGTGGGAGCACATTACCATGGATTTCGTTACCGGTCTTCCTAAGGTTTCTCAAGGCATAGATGTGATTTGGGTCATTATTGATAGATTGACCAAGTCTGCTCATTTCTTACCGATACGAGAAACTTATACACTTGAACGTCTTGCTCGTATGTATATAAACGAGATTGTAAGACTTCATGGTATGCCGATATCCATAGTTTTTGATCGAGACCCAAGATTCACTTCATGATTTTGGGTTAGTTTGAAAAAAGCTATTGGCAAAGACTTACGATTTAGCTCGGCATATCATCCTCAGACGGACGGACAGTTGGAGAGGACTATTCAAACTCTTGAAGATCTATTAAGACTCTGTGTCCTTGACTTCAAGGGAAGTTGGGACAAGTTCTTACCATTGGTGGAGTTTTCCTACAACAACAGTTATCAAACAAGTATTGGCATGGCTCCATTTGAGGCGTTGTATTGAAGAAAGTATCGTTCTCCAGTATGCTGGGATGAGGTGGGTGAAACAACGTTGTTGGGACCGGAGTTGGTACGTATGACTACAAAAAATATTCAAACGATCCGACAACGTATAAAAACTTCACAAGATCGACAAAAGAGTTATGCTGATCTTCATCGAAAGGATGTAGAATTCGATATTGGAGATCATGTGTTGTTACGTGTGGCTCCATGGAAAGGAGTTACGAGATTTAGAAAGAGAGAAAAGCTCAATCCTTGGTTCATTGGCCCATTTTTAATTCTTGAGCGAGTTGGAATTGTGGCCTATAGACTCTCCTTACCGCCAAGTATGTCTCGTATTCATAATGTTTTTCACATATCTATGTTACGTAAATATGTAAAAGACCCAAACCACATTATTGAGTTAGAACTAGACGAGATAGATGAAGATTTAACGTATGAAGAGTTACCTGTTAAAATCTTGGATAAGAAGGATCATGTTCTATGCTCCAAGGTTATACCTCAAGTCAAAGTTTTGTGGAGAAACCATGATGTGGAGGAAATGACTTGGGAGTTAGAATCTCAGATGAAGTCATGGTATCCTCATCTCTTCGACATACCAGGTATGTACCCTAATTTCGAGGATGAAATTTCATTAGAAGGGGAGGTTGTAAGACCCCAACTTTTATGAATAAAGAATATTTTTTTTCGAATTATATTTTTAAATATTATGTTATTAATTTGATATAATGTTATAGTTGTGGGTAATATTTATAAATTTTACAAAGTACGCAAGTTGTTATATAATATTCGATTGGTCAGGGAATATTCGTTTTAACAGGGATTTTCGTACAACGGCACAATCATTGGTGGACCCCACAACAGAATTATTGTCAGATTGAGAAAATGACAAAAATACTTTATAAAAATAACGGCGGAGGTGTTACCGTTAAAAGTGTTAAACTACCCGGTAGTAAAAGTACAGTAATACGTGTAGTTGCACAATAGCACACGGTATTGATTATTGATGCTTACGTGAGAAGTCACTCAGTTATACTCAATTATTACTACAGTAATTGTTGTATCATATTTCTCATATTATTGATTCAATTATTATTACAGTATCATCTGCATTATATGATATATTATTAAATCAATAATTGAGACGGCAAAGTTATTCATATTATTATTTGCAATATTAATAATGTCTAGAAGTTCTGCCAAGGAGAGGTTTGGTCACCTAATTCCGCGCCAATAAGGAGAAATCCTTATCGGAAAGCCCCCTCTTTCCTGGGAACGACCTGGTTGTTAAATATTGTGAATTATAATATTAATGATGAATAAGTTCGTGTTAATTAATGATAAATTTTATAGTTCCATTGCGTTGGACTTATTTGTCTTAGTATAATTGATGTCTGGAGGATATATTATTCAATTGGGTATTCGGGACACTTTTCGTGTCGGAGTACTATTCACGAGTTACAATTAACTCTAGTATTGTGCATTCGGGTATTTGGGTACAATATTATTGCATGAGGAGATGTGTTAATTTTTTAGACCGTTGGTTAGAGATATAATAGTAAGTCAATATGGACCGCTGGTGGAGTTATAATAGTAAATCAATATGGATCGCTAGTTTAAAGTTTTAATAGTAAATCAGTATGGACCGTTGTTTTAAGTTTTAATAGTAAACAAATATGGACTGTCCGTTTAATAGTAAATCAATCTGGATCATTCATGAATTAGTTACTATTCATTCCATTTTCCTATAAATAGAAGCTCATTCCTTCATTATTTCTTACGAATTCACTGAAACTCTAAAGAGAGAATTATAAAAGAACCTATAGAAAAGTATTCTGCTACGGTAAGGGATGTTATTTGTTGTACTCATGAAGAGAACTTCTATTATGTCATAATTTATTATTCTGTTGGAATAACCTGTATACGCGGGCTACCCTATACATGGTGACATTCTTCTAATATTCCATTCTTTATTATTCTGTCGGAATATCATGTCTGTGCGTTTACACCGGACCTGGTTCCATCCATTATTATTCTGTTGGAATAACCTGTCTGTGCGGTCTATCGCATGCATGGTGATTTCTTTTGTTATTCCATTCTTAATTATACTCAGTAGGTTAAAACTTTGACTTCTATAACCATGAAATTAGTGGAATATCTTTGATATTCGTGTTTCATCCAGTATCTTTTCATAAAAATATTCTTCTGAGCATTCTTGAAATTTACTCTACACAGCAGTATCATGTTGACAATTTGAACGTTATCTGTTCCTAGATAAATTAATTCTTGAACTTGTTTTATTGAATTCTTATATCATTGTCATCATCCTCATATTTATACTATGTTGAAAGTCATCTGTGGCCTGTAGTGCATAGATGGACTTGGTATGATTATGACCAGGGATTATTCGGTATAATCATAACCGTAATGTTATAAACGATGTGGAAAAAGTCTTCATTGGCCCGTAGTACATTGATGGACAGTTTTTGGTATGATTATGACTATGGATTCTCTTTGGCCGTAGTGCAAAGATGAATTTTTTTATGGCATGATCAGGACCGTTGATGAAAATATGATTATCTTAAGCCGTAGTGCATGGATAATTCATGGTCGTGATACTAAAGAATATCCTTGGCCGTAGTGCAGGGGTGATTCGATGGTGTGGATTATTTATTAAGCTGAGTTCCAGCGATAAAAGTGATGAAAAACCTTTTAAATCATAGAAGATAGTAGATTTCATTCTCTACTTGATTCTTTTAATGGATTGCTTATTCCTCTGCAGTTAAACTTGATATTTATTATATTTTATCAGTTTAACATTGTTGAAGGCTAACGATAAATTATTCTGCATTATCTTAGTCATAATATTTCTTACTGGGCTAGTTGAGCTCACCCTTTCTTTTACTGTTCTCTTCAGAAAATGAGAACTTAGCTGGGACTAGTCGAGGAACAGAGTGATGGTCCTAGATGGTGCATTAGTAGTCCTCACTATTCTATGAAATAGTGTGATAATAATTGTAATGAGGACTCCTTTTGAGTTTGTATAATCTCTAGTAGACAATATTTATATTTAAACTCACAATTTATGTTTTGTCGTATTGTACACAACAGTTGTATTTGAATTCTGTACCATGTATCTGGTGACTCAAGATGGGTTTTGTATAACTAATTTTGGGGACGTCACACATAGCTCAATCATCATTGTCATAGATTGACTTTCACATTTCATACTTTTGACATATATAATACATCATACAATAAAATTTTAAAGCAGTTCTTCATCAAGTTCAAATAGCGAAAAGGAACTAAAAGACTTGCCTTTACCGGCGTTTTACCAACATGGTAATACTTTGCATCCTTGCACAACCTACACTGTATATGAGATTGATAATAAACAAAATCAATACTCGATCTCATGGTCAAATATATTCTAAGACCTTACTTTATCTTATTATCCTTTATAATGTCTTTATAGACATCTAACTGTGTTTTATATACAACTCGGTTTAATTTTCATTTTCATCACCACACATGCTAGACTATCGCACTTGTAGTTTAATGTGTGTATATAACACCATTTTATTATACCACTTTGGTTTCAAAAATGCATATTCAACACATTGTTTACATGTTTAATTTTCTTTCAAAAATCAAAAATGGCCCTTTTCGATTTCTTTCCATTATTATTCTTATATTATCATATTTTCATACTCAAATGCACATAACATATAATATTAGTTATTAGTTAGACACTTTGTATACCAAAGTTTAGAAACACTATTATTCTAAGGCATTTTATCGAGCACGTTATGTGTATACATTAACTTATCTCAACTCTTGATCTTAAATGGTTAATTATGTATAGAATGTGATAACACAAATCTATACTCATTACATATGTCAAAACATATTGTTAATCATCAAAATATACCATCACCCAAAATCTTAATTCAAACAGAATTATAAAACTCATCTTCATAATTTCTTTAACAAAACGTTGTTTTCGTTTTTAACGTAACTCCTTCGTTACATTTTCGTTTTTGTTCCTTCTTATATAGAATTAACCTTTACTCAGTGTACTACAACCTCATATATGCCTTAAAGTCAGACCGTTGTCCATCTAAAACAGATTCTGCAATTCATCAAGTACTCTATAAAATATCATTTTCTGGACAACCTTACTAAATAATTTATTTCGGACATGATCCGGTCCATAAAATGGCTCCATCTCGTGTGTCTAGCTAGTAAACTTCTATATCTACAACTTTGCAGTTTAAAGTTTCTTCAGATTCAAAACACACGAATTTGTATGAAGTTTTCAAAGTCAAAAACCGTAACGGTTTTCACATTATGGGCAGATTGTTTTCCCTTCGGACCATCCTTACTAAAACAGACACTGCAAGAAATCTACAAGGAGTTTTCATGTGATTCCACTTTCAGAATATATCTTACTTCCATAGCTTCGAGTTGATATAAGGCTAACTTTCTAACTCATTATACCCAAAGAGGTATGAATTTCACAAGATCTGTCCACAATTACTCAAAACCTACGAATTTTGTTCTTCAAATTTTCTTTCCATTTCATTTTCTTTCTTGAATCCTCTTGTTTGATTCTTGATAATCCAAGATTAAACCAATACAAACAAGATTAAGCATGATCTACTACCTTAGAACATAAATCTACCAAAAAAAAATTAAAGATTAAACAAGGGTTTAGAAGTTACCTTCTTCTAGCTTTTTCTTCTTCTTCTAGCTCCTCTCAATTCCTCTATTTCTCTCTATCTCTCTCAATTTCTCTATTTCTCTCTTCCACCAAGACTTTTGCTCTAAAAAACTCTATGATTTCTTCTTGTGTAACTCCTCATTTGGGTAATAGTTATGTTAATAATTAATATAATAGTAACCCCCACTAATAACATAAGGCTTATGTTACAAAAGTCTTACATGCATGACCAATATCACATTAAGCTATCTTAGTAGCATAACCTCACTTTTTCATTATTAGTTAAGCAACACAATGGTTAGGCTATTCATTATATACTATTATTACTTTACTATGACATATAACATATTTCTAATGTCATACTTAAATAATTTAAAGTTATTTTATTAGTAAAATCAATTAAACTTTAATAATAAAATGCACATCAATTATAAAATTATCTATCAAATTATAACGCTTAATTAAATTAAGCCATAACAACAAACATCAAATATTTATTATTCAATAAATAAATCAACTAAAATATTTATCTAACTCAAATAAATATTTTAATTAATTATAAAAATCACATTCGTTACAAGGAAGATGAACAAGATGGGCTATGCTCTACGCACAACCATTAAGAGGTTGATCGATGGGGGTAAATCACTTACCAGCTGAGCAAGGACATACCTGGCATACCATAAGTCAGGATATGGTGGCACACATTACACAAAAGGAGTATCAGAGCGCCGTGGAGCGTGGGATGTTAGATTGAGTCTAGAGGGAAAAGCTCAGTAGTGTTGTAGTTTTATTTATGTGTTGTTAATATGTTGTTGCAATCTTAATCTTTTGTGTAAGATGCGAGATGGTGGTAACCCCAACTTTTGAAAAGTGTTAGAGGGGTAGTAAGCTAGTGTCGTCCCCGTCTTTTATGATATTAGGGGATATGTGTTATCATTTATAGCAGTATGCTAGAAAAGAACATGCATTGTAAATATGTTATAAACTTTAAATTCTTTTCATTTGAGAAATGTCTAAATATGATAGTTAGATAATAAAATGGAAAATTTTGTGATACAGAAAATGCCACCCAGACGTAGAATAACTGTCCCAGAAGAGTCAGTTAATGATGAGAGAGGACCAGTAGATCCGATACATCGATTGATAGGTTTATGGGAGAAGCTCTGAGGGGAAGAAACAGACCCGTACCACCCATTCCCCAAGATATCCCAGTAACAACCTTCAAAGATTTTAAGAGTGTAGGACCCCCAGAGTTCACGGGAACTACTGACCCGATAGTTGCACAAATCTGGATCAAGGAGATCGAGATGGCCTTCACTATAGCTCGCGTGGGTGAAGACCAAAAGACAGTATTTTCCACATACATGACGAGGGGCGAAGCGAACTATTGGTGGGAAACTAATCAGCAGAGAGCGAGGGAAGGAACGATAACATGGGAGAGGTTTACAACGCTATTTTTCGAGAACTATTTCCTGAAGAGTATGAAGAGTAAGATGGAAGTAAAGTTCCTAGAGTTAAAACAAGGTGATATAACGGTGCCGCAATACGCAGCGCAATTTAATAAACTAGCGCGATTTGCGGAGCACCTGTGACGAACGAGATTTTGTAAATTAATTATAATATTTATTGAATTAAATAAATATTTTTCGATGATTTAATTATTGGATTAAATAATTACTTGATGCAATTGTGGTAGATTAATTTAATTATATGTGTTACATTTATTAAATTAATGTAGAGAATAATTATTATTCAAATATGTAATTATGTGAGCTTATTGAATTAAATGAATATTTAATTAAGCATGATGTTATTTAATTAATTTAATTATTAATTAGAAAGTTAATAATTTGACATTATTTATTAATGAGAAAATTATTTATGTGACTATGTGAATTTATGAGAAATTATTATATTTTATTTAAAATAAATTAAATAAGATATTGATTTATTTTATAAAAGAGTGTGACATTTATTAAACTATATGATAAAGCTTTATTAAATTAAATGGTTTTTAAATCTATTTTGCTAGCCAAACAAGGCCCTATGGGGAGTTGGAGCAGTTACCCATTATTGGGTTAACTGACCACTCAGTGCGTCAGTTCTCCTATTATTATATTATACGTCATTTATTTTCTTTCATTAATTGCTTAAGTCTAGAATACATATCAGAGAGAGATACAAAGTGAGAGTTTAGAATTCAGAGTTATTTTAGAGGATTGTGAGAGTCATCTGAGAAGGAATTCAACTTCTTTTAATTCTACGTTTGGGTAATCCCTTTAACCCAATTCTTTTCTACGTCACTAATGTTATAAAATATGGCTCTCCAATTTCTGTAAAATTCTCTGTGGTTGGAAAGTATATTGACTATGTATTATACACGCGATTTCATGTCATAGTAACATGCTTTATATATATATATATATATATATATATATATATATATATATATATATATATATATATTGCATGATTCCATATCATGAGTTTCGTAATATAATGACTTGCTATTTCAAAAAAATTTACAGAGTTTGGGTTTTGGCCATATGGCCTTATACGTAGTATTTCATGTGTTGATCATATATTATCCCTAAATTTTACACTCGTATATTATTATACATGTCGATACGAAGAGACCAAAGTTTAAATGAACGGATTCGGTGTTAAAACGAATCCTTAGTGTCAATTTTTATGTTTTATTTTCAAAACTTTCAAGAACATCAAAGTCAGTGAAATTATAGATTTTAATTATGTGATTATGTGTTTTAATGGGTTAAAATCACTTTATATATGTTGGGTAATGATTATGTATAAATCATAGCATGTGGGTATGTTAATTTAGTGAAATTAATGATTATTTAGTGTCATTTTCCATGAACTCTGTGTTCTTCGCGAACTGGGAATCAAAGTCTGGAGTTTCGCGCCGCGGCGCCAACTCCAAAACTGAAGTCCCGCGCCGCAGCGCCAAGTCTCGAGCCGCATCACCACGGCACCGCAACACCAAGTGTTTAGCCGCAGCGCGAAGACCAAGTGTAACAGTGGCGCCGCAGCGCCACTCTCCAGAAAGTTTAAGAATGTAATTTTTAATTAATTAAGTCTAGCAATGCGTTAGTAACTTAATGCAATGAACATGTAAACATGTTAGAAGTATAATGTGATGATAAAATAGATGTTTAACATGCAAATAACATAATTGCATGTGGATTGATTTATGGAATACATAATTAAATTATTATTCATGAAGTGATATTATGTGCCAGTAAATGTGATAATTTGACTAAGTATGGTCATAACCAAAGTTTAGACAAAAGAATAATCGTTGATGATTAGTTAAGTTATAATTAACTGGTATTGTGAATGTGAATGGTATGTAGGATTAAATTCAAAGAACGTGCTTAGTTAAAGTGTAATCTACGCACGAGGCAAGTTTCCTTACCCTACTTGTCATTATTGTTCAAGTTTATTATTTACCTCGAGTAAATTATCAATTCTATTATTCAAGTTTAAATGTTATATTAAAGATTGATTATCTTTTTAAAGCATGATTCAATTATACAATAATTGTTCTATTGTATACTTCTTGAGATTATTATTCAAATTGAATATCATTATTGTTGAAACTTATTAGACTAGCGAACCCTTATTGATTTGACTAGTCCATAGTTGATGAGCGTTCTAAATTTCAAAACCCTTGATAAATTATCCAAACCAAACTTCCTTTGGTGCGGACTCGAATGTCAAACTGAGATGAACAACCCTGCAAAGGGATTTACTTATGTGTTAGCGTTAAGATATTGTGCACAGTATGGTACTAAGGGCTGATCCCCCTAAGTACGAGTAGAAAGGTCCATAGTCTTATGATTGTTAAAGGTTTCAAGTATAACCCTTGATAACCTAGGACATAGTTCAAGGTCTTATGACCCTCAGAATTCTTTTGATTTTTGTTATTCACTCTTGATTCAAAAGTTGAGCTTTTATTCAGATGTCTTTGATTTACTCGCATGTTATTATACTGTTATTTCATTGTTATACTTGTGGGAAATAGTGCTCACACTTGCTTAATAATAACATTGCAGTTAAGAACAAAAGAACCGATGAACTTTCCACTAGTAAAGGCAAAGGAAAAGTTAACAAGTGATGAAGACTTGTTATTTTATTAGATGATGTATTTATATTTAAGACTTGAGTTAATGATATTGTTTAAGACTTATTTGTTTATGATTCCGTACAGATGTTTAAGGTTAGTTTAACCTAGGATTGTATTATTATTATTATTATTATTATTATTATTATTATTATTATTATTATTATTATTCAGATGTTGTAACCCTTAAGGGGAAGATTTTTATTCTATCTATTGCATGGCTTGCATTTATTATAGGTATATAGATATATGATATTTGTACAGTGAAAACCAAATCTCGTGGAATCGAAGTACCCGGATGTCGGGGTGTCACAACACCAAGTTGAGAATGAGGAAAGGAAGGAGAGATGTTTCGAGCAAGGATTGAAGTCGTGGTTGTATAATAAGGTATCAGTCTTCCAGATTGATTCCTTTACGACCTTGTTAGAGAAGGAAATCATTAAGGAAGGTGGCAGTGAGGCCTTAAGTCTATATCATAAAGAGAAGAAGAACAAGAACACTGGTAATGAGCGTCGTGGAGGAAGCAACAGTGGAGGGAGTAATTCTAGGAAGAGGAAATGGGAAAACAACAACAACAACAACAACAACAGAAATAATAACCAAGGTGGAAGTCACCAGGGAAACTTCAAGAAGAGGACCGAAGCTTGCAACAAGTGTGGAAGAAATCATCAGGGGGAGTGCTGGAAGGGAAAGAGCTTGCTATAACTACGACCAAGAGGGGCACATATCACCAAATTGTCCAAAGCCAAAGAAGATCAGAGGATGTTTTGCTTGTGGATCGACAGAGCACCAAATAAAGGATTGCCCGAAGAAAGGAAGCGGTGGAGCTGGCGGAGGCCAGGGAGGAGGAAGCAAGTTAATGATTGGTGGACCTACGCAACCCAATCGATTGTCCAGGACACAATGGCTACGAAGGATGTGGTGTCAGGTATAATCCCAATCAATAATATAAATGTTTATGTATTATTTGATTCGGGTGCCACCTATTCTTTTGTATCTGAAGAATTTGCTAGTAAATTTAGTATACCCTGAGAACGTTTAGAAGATTCCTTGAACGTAGAAGTTACGAATAAGGAAATAATCCTTGTAGAATACGTGTATCGAAATTATCGCGCAAACATTAGAGAACATGAACTGTGCGTAGACTTGATGCCTAATAAACTGGGAGAATTTGACGTAATACTGGTAATGGATTGGTTATATAACCATGCGGCAATAATTAACTGTCAGAACAAGTGTGTAAACCTTCAGACTCCGAGTAAGTCTAAGGTAGTGTTTCATGGTAGCTCATCACTTAAGCAATCGTGTTGCGTTACAATGATGCAGGCCAAGAAATTGTTAAGGAAAGGATGTGTAGGTTATTTAGCTTACATTATAGATACTCGAAAAAGGGGAGTAGAAATTAAAGATATACCCGTAGTGGATGAATTTCATGATGTGTTTCCGGACGATCTACCTGGACTTCCGCCAGACAGAGAAATCGAATTCGTAAATCTATTATGTTGTATTAAGACTATTTTCAGACTATGTTTAAGCTTAAGTAGGGTTATGTAATAAGTCTTTATTCGATAATATTATGTAATCTATTAAGCACTGTAGGTTGCGAGACTTGGGGGAATAATTATAATAAATCACTGTATATTATTCTAAATTAGATCTTTCGTTGTGAATGTGTGATTTTAGTTATTATGATAATACTTTGAGCACGTGATGAACCGAATTCGAGTGACCAAGTGGCGGTCAAAATTTGGGGGCGTCACAGTAACTGGGAAATAGACAACTTTGATGTAATATTTTTAGTTATTTAATATATCAAGTAGTTTAATGAATGGTATCGTGGAGCACCAAGAACGGGTTTCAATTACCCAGATTTAGGAGCGTCACAGGTTGGTATCAAAGATTTAGGTTAGAAACCTTAGGTGGGGGATACCTTAGGCTATAACCTTAGGCTAGATAGAAGCGTTGAAAAACAAATAACTCAAATAGTGTTTAAAGGAGATGAATTAAATAAATTCCTCGTAAAATGAAATAAAAGTAACTTATATGAAACTATTGTTAGCTATGTGTATATCTACATATAATATGTACTAATCAAGATAATTTGGGTATAGATGTCATGCAGAAAAGGATTAGTAGACTCTCATATCGTGAAGAAATAGCAAATCACTCCACCCGAGCCAATATCTAAGCTAATAGTTGAAATAGAGGCTCACATATTGAAAGCAACCCTGATTAGGTGATCATTTTGGAGAATATAGTACCGGAATCAGTAACAGTGGTACTGAAAAATAATGATTCTGTGATTTAGGGAAATAAATAAAGAATTCAAATTTTTTTTAATTATCCTGCATCTTATTAAGTATAACATCGAATATGATGTAAAAACAAGAATGGTTAATGATCAAAGATCGGGAATTGACTTATAATGGTTTTGGGATCGCTTCATAGATCCTGGAAATTGAAAGGAATGAATATATTAATTAGTATCAAAGTTAAGTTGTATTCATTAAATTATGAATGGAAGTTGTTAATAGTTAGACGAAGATAGTATCGTGACACACCAGGTCTGAGGTAACGGATACCCGGATTTGGGGGCGTTACAGGTTGGTATCAAAGTAGTAGGTTATAAACCCTAGGTAAGAGTACCTTAGGCTATATCCTTAGAGAGAGAAAGTAAAGAAGATAAATGATAAACTCAGATAGAGTTTAAGTGATAAGAAATAAAACTTATAAAGAAGAGATTAAAATATATATGAATAGGTTCAAAGAAGAATCTTGAAGTATCTAGAAGATGAGGAGCAGGACTCACCTGACTCCAGTAATAAAGATGAAAAATGTTATTAAATAGACGATGTATATAAGATGAATATGTTAAAATTAATGGGAATAAACTCAAATAGAGTTTAGTTGATGAATTCAAAAAATTCATGTGAAACAAGTTAAGATAATATGATAGGTTCAAAGAAGAACTTGAAGAGCCAGCGAATCAAGGAACACCAGAGGTCAATAATAAAAATACTGTGATTAAAAGAAAGGAAAGAAGGTCATAAAATATTAAAATGATCAAAAATAGGAAGAACTATAAGGTAAAACGATGGTAGAATAGGATCACCATGTGATCAGATTGAGCTATGAATGGATAGATCGTCTTTAATGACTGAAAGATTATATCTTGATGCTATAAAGAGAAGGTACTATGAAATAGTATGAGATAAACTCATAAGGAGTTGTAAATGATGATATACAAAAAAATTCGTATCGAGTAAAGAGAAAGTTAATAGTGAGATAGAGTTAAGTGGGATTTCAATTGAGAACACATGTGAGGTCTGTGTTGTACAAACTTTTGTATGGGCAGAGGCTTTGTGCTCACGCTCGGTTCCTCATAGTGATAATCATTGGAATGTTTGTGTTGCGCTATCGATATGCTTATGGTGAGAGGGTGATTCTTTTCTCATATCACATTTGATAGTTAGAGACTATTAAGATTAAGATTAGGCGCGAGTTCTTAAAACTAATACTTATGGTACATTTTATTGACTTCGTGTTGATGGTTGCACTTCTGTTTTCTTGGAAAACATTGGATCATATGATTGAACCAATGTGTTTTAAAAATAATATCGTTATTCATATGTCTATGCTACTTATTTTCGCTAAGACAAAAATGATTTGAAAATTTTCAAAATAGTATTTTTGGACCATGTACATAATTTAATATGGTGTAGAAAATTATAAACGATGGAGTCATCAATGCAATCAAATCTAGTGTTGGATGTAATCGAAAGATTGTCAGCCCATTATGGTATGATGTAATATGACAAAGTCATAAAATGACAGAATGCTCAACGTACTACTAATCTGGTACGGTATCATGACGTCATAAAAGAATTTTTGGTTTTCTTTTAAAATTTTGAAGAAGGTCAATTAAGTTGAATAAATTATTTTGATTGATGTTCGAGTTATTGAAAGTCTAAGCTATTTGATTCGACTAAACGGTTGTCGAAAAATATTTATGAAATTCAAGTATTCTTGAGTATTTATTCCAAACCAGATTACTCTAGTGCGGATTCAGATGTTAAAAGGCTGAAGTGAACAACCTTATAAAGGGGACATGTTTTCAGAGACAATGGTTCCGAGTGTGACACATATAGTCGTTACGGTGTGCTACGTTTGTACACAATGTAGTGGTACAATAGGTTGATCACCTAAAGTACAAAAGGGTTTATAGTGTGAAGGATTTTGTTGAAGCACTAGTAAACCTAGAGAAGAGTTCATGGTCTTGTGACCCCTTAACATAATTTGGAATCTAAGTTATTCATACTAATTCCCAAATATTGAATGATTGTGGAAGATTCTTATTCTTTTGAAAGGAAAATGTGGTAAGGAGGATGTTCCTTAAAAAGAAGAAAGTGGTAGAACGCGACATGTAGTAATGAATGAATTGAGCAAGCTATAAATTTTTTTTAAGAAAGGAATAAAGTTCTGAAAGAGAAAAGATGAAGTTATTTAACAGAATAGGTAATCTTCATAATAGGACCGAGCAGAGAGGTTTTGGTGATTCCGAGGATGGAATCCTTATAAGATGGAGATGATGTGATAACCTGAATGTTCAACACTATTAAAATAAGAATTTAATAAATAAGATTCTTATTATAGGATGTGTCGGAATTGAATAAGAATATATATAGGTGTTATATATTTTGAATGTTGTGTAATTAGTGGAAATAAACCCACAAATGAGATTTTATAGTTGGTTAAACTATTAAGAAAAATAGAGTTTTAAAACTTGACGTTTAATATTTAAATTATTAAAGAAAGTAGAAACTAATATAAGTGTTTTATATAAGAGGATGAAAGGAATATGCTAATTAAAATTTGATATTTTAAATATATTACATAGTATTGTAATATATAAAAGGGTTAATATTTGAAAGATAAGTGATTAATATAAGAAGAGAACCAATATAATTATAAATAGATATTGGTTAGAGATTTATGCATTAAGTTAATATTTAAGTTATGTCTAACTAAAAATGTGTTGGGGCAATTTATGGAAGAAAAGGAATTGAAGAATTATAGTATAATAATTGGTATTGAACATACTAATTATTTTGAGGAAAATGATTGTGACGCCCCCAAATTCAGACCACTCACACAACGAAAATAACATAATAGATTACATTTATTTAATATAACCATTAACGTCCCAAGGTTTTGTAACCCCTACTACATCAATACAACTTAATTTAAACATAGATTATTACATCATAGTAACTAAGTCTTATACAACATAATAATAGTAAATTCCTAACACTAGGAAATCAAGCTATTTTGAAGCTTTCTCTTTACCCTTGTCATTGCCCGAGGATTCACCACGTTCTGTCTTAACTGAAAGTTTTAAGGAAAACAAGGATGAGAAATAATTTGCCCAACAAGTAATATCGCAATAAGGGTGATCATTTATAGAGTTCAAATCTCAAGGGTATGACAGTGAATAATAGTTCAGGAATTATCAACAATTCTCAATAAGGGTTGCTATGGACTGAAAGACTTCAATAAGATTCAATACTTAATCATTTCAAGATTTCAAATAATGAATACTGAGCAGTCACTAAGGACTATGAACTTCTACTTGAATTAACAGTATCATACTAAAAATCTAACAAAAATAAGTACAACAGGTTATTAGCCAAAAGTACCCTACGTTATGTATAACATTTAATCATACTCATGTGCGCACGTCGGTCTCCTGACAATTATATAGTTTCCCCTTCAAGGAGGGTTGTTCATCTCAGTCAATTATAAGAGTCCGCACCAATTCGATTGTTTTGGATAGCTTTCAAATTCACGATTTAGGTCTAGCCAAATCAAATTACATAGACCTCGTTCCTTCAAAGTATATACAAACAATTATAAGTTCAACATCCGAAATCAAAGTTCAAAAAATGTAAACAACTTTATCTCTAAGCTACAAGGCATTAGGTCATAAGACATTCATCATACTTTCAATAGTTTACTTGTACGACCAATAATAACACAAGCTTGAATAATTCTCCTTAAAGAATAGGGTTAGGAACTTGCATCAAAGCGATAAGGTTTAGATACTTGCACAATATTCAAAGTTGTGTAAATTAGAAACTTGCGTAATCATAGATTCCTTGTAGAAAGTAAATGCATAGGGTTGGATACTTGTGACGCCCCCAAATTCAGGTGTCTTCCAACTCGACAGATGGTGCTACACGTTGCTACAGTTCACACATACATTCAATTGAAATGCCTCAAAAGAATGAAAATGTCTTCTACATGTTCCAAAATAATATTCCCATTCCCAGGTTCTTAATAACCATTACATAGATTCTTTGTCATAATATCAAATAATAACATTCATCCTATACTATTACAAAGGCATCCTATTGGTTTGCCTTGGCCTTCCCTTTATCTTTAACAGATCCTTCTGTCCGTTCGGTCTTAGCTGCATTCATATGGTTCAAGCAAAGGGAGCATAACTAGCTCATCAAGTATGACAATTTCATTTAAACAACATGCTTGAATCATATAAATTGTTTATCTTTAATAGCTGAATCAATAGTTATGAAGTATTATTGATAATTTAAAATAGCACTTCTCTTTTCTCTAAAACATTTCACAACGAACAACATTCATTAAACTTCAATATTGGTCCAAGACCTTGAGCATTTCATTCTTTCTTTGAAAAGGACAACCCGACACCAAGTCCATAAGTCCGGCATAACTTACGAGCACGTCTAGGTGAGAAACCTATAGTACTCTATGTTGTACAACACTACTTTTTTTAAACATATATATGTTTAAGGTTTGGCAACCTCAGGTGCTTATCGTTTGACGATAAAACATTTGTTTATGCATACTTAGTCTTTCTTTGAAATCAATACCAACACAGTTTGGCAAAAGATAGCAACTTTGACAATGGTTTGATAGATTAACTGGAAATCCACAAAACACCTTAAGTCTAGCCGAAGGATTTGGCTTCGACTTTATTATACATCTAGTCATGCGTAAGGTACATGAATTACAAAGCTTGTCCAAATGAAAATAGATAAGGGTTAGAACATTTGCCTTTAGCGTCTTCTATCATTAATATAATTTCTCTTTGTGTCTTTAAGGATTCTACAATACATGATCACATAACATACCACATTAGGTCGTATATAATCAAGTAAGGTCATTATTATATCTTACCCTTCTTCTCAATCTAATCATGCTTTAGATTTTTTAGCATTGGTTAAAGTTAATCGTATTACATTGTATTTATATTTATGTAATCATTTGTCAACATTTAGTTGAGTTCTAATTATACTTAAGGATGTCATTTCAAGTTTAATTCATGATATACTTTACTTCTCTTGCTTTACATGCTTTACTAAACTACTCTGCCTTTTCTCTAGTGCTGGCGCTGCGGCACCAACTTCATACATTTAACTCCCGTTACGGTGCGGGTTTCTAATACCATTGCCTCTGACTCGGCGCTGCGGCGCGAGACCATTCAATAACTGTCGTGTTGCGGTGCCACTCTTCAGTGGGTAATGGTCAATCTCGGCGCTGCGGCGCCAAAGTAATACATAGTGGCCATGCTGTGGCGCCACTGGTCAGTAGCTGAAGGTCGAGTCTGGCGCTGCAGCGCCAAGGACAGTGCCTTGGGTAGCGCTGCGGCGCAGGCCCTAAGCCTTAGACAGTTTACAATTTTAATTTCTCTTTGTGAATTTCTCGGCTCCATAACTTATTCATTATAAGTCCGAATTGGCTCGTTCAAAAGCCATTAGCTCACAAATCACATGCTCTATGATTTCATTTGAAAACATTTCATTTTTGAATCTTTTAACTCAGAATTCACCGATTAGTTCATTATTACGAAAACGTCCGTGAACGTTCAAAGTTCGTTTCTTTGTTATAAGTCAGAATTTGGTCATTTTCGAGTCTGCCACTCAAAAATGCCATTTGAGACTAATCTCCATTGAAAACTAATGTTTTCGAGGTAAATGCTAACTTTTGACTTCCATTCCAAGAATTTCACGATTTCGACGATTATCGTCTAATCTCGTAAATTTCGTCATAACTTCGTTACTTGAGATTTTTATACCATTCAAAATGGATTCATTGTGGCACCCCCAAATCCGGTTATCTTCCAACCCGACATATGGTGCTGCACGGTGCTATATTTCACACATACATTCAATTGAAAAGTCTCAAAAGAACGAATATATCTTATATATATTCCAAAATAATATTCCATTCACAGGTTCTTTATAACCAATACATAAGTTCTTTGTCATAATATCAAATATTAACATCATTCACCTATACTATTACATAGGTAATCTACAGGTTCGCCTTAGCCTTCCCTTTATCTTAGCCGGATCCTTCGGTCCGTTCGGTCCTAACTGCATTTATATGGTTCAAGCAAGAGTGAGCATAACTAGCTCAACAAGTATGACCATTCCAATAAATAACATGTTTGAAACATAAGAATCATATATCTTCAATAACTGAACAATAGTTACAAAGTACTATCGATAATTCAAAATAGCACTTATTTTCCTTCAAAACGTTTCACAATGAATATCATTCATTAAACATATAACTCGGTCTAAGACCTTGAGCATTTCATACTTTCTTTGAAAAGGACAACCCGACACCAAGTCCGTAAGTCCGGCATATCTTACGAGCACATCTAGGTGATCAGCCTATAGTACTCTATGTTGATCAACACTATATTCTTTAAACATATGTACGTTTAAGTTTTGGAAACCTCACGTGCCTGTCGTTTGACGACAAAACATTTTATCATACTCAGTCTTCATTTGAAAACCACACCAACATAGTTTTGTAAAACATTGACAATACGTCAATAGATTATAAGAAATCCAAAACATCTAAAGTCTAGCCGAAAGAATTGGCTTTGACTTCATCATATAACAATTCATGCATAAGAGACATGAATCACAAAGCTTATCCAGATTGAACATAGATAATGGTTAGAACACTTGCCTTCAGCGTCTGCTACTGTTATTATACTTTTCCTTTATGTCTTTAGAGTCTCTACAATCTATGATCTCATAACGTAACACATTAGGTCATAAATAAACATAAATTGTTCCTAATGAATCTTACCCTTCTTCTGTGACGCCCCCAAATTTAAGTGCTTGAAACCCGAATTCAGTGCTTCACGATACCATTTCTTTGAGCGGAATAGTAATAATAATGTCATAATTATCAAACTTAATTTACAAATTAGAGTTGTCTAAATCCCAGGTACGTGACCTTTAACACATTTCATTACATGCTAGATAATAAATATCATCATCTTATTTAAGTCTAGCTATTACATAAGATAAGACAAACTTATACTGTCAGCTTTCCCTTCCCTTTGTTCTTGGCAGAGCCTTCAGGTAGATCATACTTAACTGAAAATATTTAAATTAAGCAAGAATGGGCATTTGGGTGCCCAGCAAGTAATAGCAAACAATATACATTAGCTGAAAGGATTAAATATTTTCTTTGAATGACACTTCTACAACAAAACAATAGTTATGAAGTAAACTAAAGCAACACTAAACAACATCACAATTCTATTTCAAATTTTAAAACTACGTACTGACTATAAATGGAGAGTAGTCGACAGACTATGAACTTTGTTTTCAATTTTATAAAAGGTTTAATAGAACTTCATCTGTAAACCATCATAACTTACAGGCACGTGGGTGATCAACCTATTATACCCAGTATTGATCAATACTACATACTAGATCGATATTCTCGTTCATCTTATCCGCCTTAGGTGCACAAAGTTTTCCCATGTTCGGGATGTTCATACTTAGTCGGGAATCCAAACCAAAACAATTCGGTTGGATATCAATAAGGTTCTATCATGTTCAATAATATTTTTAAATTTGTGTCTAGCCGAGTTAAATAGCTTAGACGACTTTTAATTAAGGTATACATACTGAAAATCAATAAATATGTATCAACATGTACAATAATTATCCAAGTGAGGACACTTGTATAACCATGAACATATTATCTATATCTACGTCTTACCGTAATAATGTACTGATAAACAATGAACAAATAAAGTTTGAGAATTTGCACAATATAAATGGTAGATCAGATACTTGCACAATATAATTTGAGTATGGTTAGGAAACTTGCACAATAAAAGTATAGTTCAAGGAACTTGCTTAATATAAATTTAAGTGAGTTTAGGGAACTTGCATGAATACTATGATTAATAACAATAAAGTTTAAAAACCCGTATAACCGGAATATAATTCAATAATTTACTTACACAGGTTTATTGCATAAATAGATATAAAGAGTAAAGATACTTGCATTCAAGAGATAAACTTACGATATTCGTTGAATAAAGTAAAGCAAGAGTTAGGATACTTGCACAATGTAAAGGATAGTTCAGATACTTGCCTTAAGCGTAGTTTACCAAAATATCGCTTATCAATACTCTTTCGAATCCTAACATAATATTATTCGCGTATAGGATATTCATTAGTTACACATACTCATACATGATATATTAGTGTAAATGCATACATAAACGTCTAATTTAGTTGTATACTCCTTATATATACCTTATACTTATATTACCACATTAGTTTATAAGACACTACAAAGTTAACAATACAATTTCATAATTAATGTATTAAACATTCAATTCAATCATTTAGCATGCTTCTTAACATATTAGTTTTGCACTAGTCATATTATACATATTAGAGTAATAATACAAGCATGCAATCACCTTCAAACCATTTACAGAAAATTGTTCTTACTGCAGACTGGCGCGACCGCGCTTAGTTTGTACTAAGGAGTGGCGCGGCCACGCTTCTCCTGGTGCAAACCAAGATATGGTTGCTTCTGCAGAAGGTCAGTGTACACACGACTTGCACATAAATGAATAATCATGCAAGACACATATGTCAGTGTGTGAATAACTAAGTTTGATCCTACATTCTATCTTTAACATATGTCATTATCCATTCTCATTAAATCAAGACTTTAAGTGTTCAATTCATAATTTTCTTACATTTTATCGTTACACATATGCTATATGATCCATAGGTTTCAACTACGTATGCTTGCACTAGATTAGTCATTTATTTCAAGTTGTGACGTTCTACTTCATTCATGCTTGTTCTAAACCACATTTAACTAGTTTTATTATGCATAATACTCGCTAGGCATTCATATTAATCACATTTACATGCATGACACACCTAATCGTGATGTCTCATATACACAAGTTAAACCACATAAGCATGCTCACAAATCATAACTCAAATGTACAAAGTTCATCAAGTTTTTATTTGAAACTTTAAGTCTCCCTTAGTAAAACTAACTTAAGCATGCAAGATAAGTCCACATTGTCTACATCATGCTTTCATACTCATTTATGCACATACTCAAGTTATTTACATAATCTAGAAAGATCAAAATTTGAAAATATAATGCTCATCATACTTTATTTTGCAAAACTTCAAGTTTTCCTTTAGAAACTCCCTTTAAAATCAAGCTAGTAAAACTTATTATACACGAAGCAAACTTATGTCTTATGTTAGACTTGTTTACGTATACGTCTAGGTTATCTACATATGTTCACAAGATCATAAAGTATATTATTCCATGTTCAAAATGTCTAGTTTTTCCAAATCCTTATAGTTCGTTGAATACGCACACCCAACCAAGATATCAAGTCTTACTATTTATTAAGCAACATTATTTTACATGTTAAGGTCATCTATAGGCATATTCCAACCTTCCTAACATGATTAACATAACACTAAACCACTACAACAGTATCTGAGAAAGTCACCCCGCTCGGACGCGCGGTATTAAGCAAAAATAAATGGCTTTATTTTAGCAGAGCCTTAATATATGCATAGCCCATTCTAGAACTAGACCAACTGCAGTACTTCAAAGCATACATACCAACTCAGACAACACAATGACATTCTAATTCACTTTGATTGACAGAGAATTTCAAGAAATTTCAAAAATTTGACAAAACCCAATTCAAAAACATAAGTTAGGATTTATACCTCTTTGAAGCTTAGTTTGCTTAATTACTTCCTTCTGAGATTCTTAGACTCCTCCTTGAGTAACAGACACTCATTCTAAACTTATCAGACAAATTTTTAAGCAACCAAAAACTGAAAATGGAGCATATATTTATAGAAGGAACTTGGACTAGATATTGGCATTACACAATCTTGGAGTCCATGTTGTAATGGAAGGAAACAAAGGTTATTAAGGAGTTGATCATCCACTCCTTACTAGCTATTTCCTAGCAAATGATCACCTATGATTCAGCAACTTGATCAACTAAGGCATGGTTTGGTTCTTGTAATTCCCATAATATAATATTAATGTACAATTGTTACCATATTAGGAAATTAGGGGTCATTTATATACTCACATCATATAATCCATGTACCTTAAATACATGCATTAAAACCACGCAGTCAGGTATTCCTATCCGGGTAGTTCCATAATTATCTCTACTACTCACATAACTATATTATAACCTTATTTAATATTAATATTTATTTAAATATTTAATCTCCTTCCCAATTTCTAGAATACACAAATATTCAATTATTGCACACTTGAACATAATAGTCAAAGTAATCTTATTATATTAATAACTTGCTTATTTGTTTTATGTCAACTAGATAAATTATTTATTGATTAATTAACAATAGTATTAATTAATACATTCCTCATTGATTAACATAATTATTAATCTCCATAACAATTAATAGAAATTAATCGTTCACTTAATAATTTCTAATAATCATATCATACAATAATCATCTTTTCATGGGAATAATTGTAACAATCCAAAAATTTAAATTATAATTTTAAATATTTATTGAATTATATAAACATTTAATGGATGTGTTTATTGTTGAATAAATATTTGTTTAATTTTATTTGATTTGATTTGATGGATTATTTATTTGGTAAATAAATAATTTATGAGTTAAGGAAATTAATTATTATGAGATAGTATTCTAATTTAATTTAATAATTCAGTTAGAGAGTTTATAATGATTAAATGATTTATTCAATAAATTGTTATTAGAATTAATTAAATTAAGTATGAAAACTGAATTAAATAAAGTGTTACCATAAATTATATTATAAAGGAGATATTAAAATAAATTAATGGAGTTTAATTTAGTTTTACCAAACAAGGCTTAAAGATATTAAGTCTTTTATTTTTAAAGAGTTTTGCCAAACGGAGCCTTATGGCTTTTGGATTTTTAAAATTTGAATTATTAAAATCAATTAAATAAATAAAATATAAATAATAATATATTTGGTAACTGATAGTTTAATAGGGTCATTAGTATATGGCAGTTTCGTACGTTTGGGTTTTAGACGTTTGAAAAGTGCGTTGGTTTTATTTTATGTTACGTACATTGTATTTGGCTTAAGCCTAAGAAAGAAAACAGAAGTTGTCAGAAAAGGTTTTTAGAGAAAAGAAAAGAATTTTGAAAGAGTTTGAGAGAGCAAGAGAGAGAATCAAGAATGAGTTCCTGAGTTTGCAAACAATTATCTATGGTGTTTAGCAATGATTGTCTGAGCAAATTGAAGGTATGTTACATAAATTTAATATTATATATATATATATATGTATGAGTTTTACGGCATAAAATTTCTATGTTCTGTGAATGCTATTTTTTCAAATTATGCTATACAACTGAAGTATAATGATTGTATGTGGTTGTAATTGTTATAACTAGCATATATATATATATATATATATATATATATATATATATATATGTGTGTGTGTGTGTGTGTGTGTGTGTGTGTGTGTGTGTGTGTGTGTGTGTGTGTGTGTGTGTGATTGTATGCTAAATTACGTATGCAAGAAAGGAATTGGTTTTTATAGTGAATATATTTATGAACATGGTTTGAATATAGGTATGAATATAATATATGATTGTATGCTAATGGTAAAATTGAATTGTGAATATGTTAATTAAGTAAGAAATAAAGACAACTTAGTTCAAAGGAATCAAATTGGTTTATAATTGTGCCGTGTTTATTGTGTCGTGTTCACTGTGTCAAGGAATATCGACAATGGAGTTTAGATTTAAAGACATTGCTTTCACGGATTTAAGTTTTCTAAAATGGTTGTTTAATTATTTTAAATTGGTATATGTATGCGGGGTAATGTTTGTGTAATTTACATGAATTATACATGTAATTTAGTTGCTAGAAACAGTTAAATAGGCAGAAATTTGATTAATTATGTTCTTCGTGCTCGGTTCTATAAGTTTCGGCGCCTCAGCGCCAAAATCAGAGCCGCATCCCAGCACCTTGCGCCGCAGCACCGAAGTCAGCGCAACAACGCCAACTTCACGCCACAGCGCCAATGTCTAGCGTATGCAGCGCGAGAACCGCACTGCCCATAGTGCAAACTGTGGCACCGCTGCGCCACTTAGCAGAATGTCCATAAATGACTTTTTTTTTGCACAAAAGTCTGTAATTGTGGATGTAATGCAATATGATAATTGTTAAAAATATAATTTTTTTTTATTATGGTATTATAGTGCTAAGAATGAGCATATTATTCGAGGGAAGAATCTGGGTTCCAGCTGTACTAGAGATTAAAGACGAAATCTTGACCGAAGCTCATAACTCAAGATACTCGATTCATCCGGGAAGTACGAAGATTTATCAAGATTTACGACGTCATTTTTGGTGGCCAAACATGAAAAGAGATGTCGCATAATGTGTCGCGAAATTCTTGACATGTCAAAGAGTCAAGGCCGAGCATCAAAGACAAAACGGATTACTTCAACTATTAGAAATACTAAAATGGAAGTGGGAACACATCATAATGGATTTTGTGGTGGGTCTTCCAACTACTCAGAGAGGATACGATGCGATTTGGGTGATAGTGAACAGACTGACAAAATTAGCACACTTTTTTCCAATAAAAATTAGGTTCAATCTTGATCAGTTGGCAAGGTTGTATGTTAAAGAGATCATTTCGCGACATGGAGTGCCAGTGTCAATTGTATCAGAAAGAAATCCTCGATTCACATCAAAATTTTGGAAGAGACTACAAAAATGCATGGGAACACAGTTGCAAATGAGTACGACATACCATTCACAAACAGATGGCCAAAGCAAACGAACAATCCAGACATTAGAATATATACTAAGAGCATGCATCATGGACTTCAAAAGAAGCTGGGAAGAAAATTTACTGTTGGTGGAATTCGCCTACAACAACAGTTACCACGCGAGCATCGGCATGCCGCCTTACGAAGCATTATACAGCAGAAAATGCAGAACTCCACTGTACTGGGATGAAGTCGGTGAACGCCAACTGTTAGGACCAGAACTGGTACAACAAATTGCTTAGGTTGTCAAACTCATCAGAATAAGATTGGTAGCTTCTCAAGACAGACAGAAGAAGTATGCTGATCAACACAGACAAGATCGTGCATTCAACGTAGGAAATTATGTATTCCTAAAAGTTTCTTCTTGGAAGGGGAAAATTAGTTTCGGTAAAAAGGGAAAGCTAAGCCTAAGGTTTATTGGACCCTTCGAAGTGCTGCGAAGAGTAGGTGAGGTGGCTTATGAGGTAGCTCTACCTCCAGAGTTGGAAAACATTCACAATGTTTTTCACGTTTCGGTGTTACTACCGTATAAACTCGATTACAAGCACGTGATCGAGTACGAACCGTTATAATTCGATAAAGACTTGTCATGTAAGACCCCAACTTTTTAATGAATAAAATCAAATTTTCTTTATTTATTATTGTGAATAATAAGGTATTAATTTGATATAATACTTTGGTTATGGGTGAAATGTGAAAATTTTCAAAATAAGCAAGTGGTTGTATAATATTCATTGTTGTCGGGGAATATTCGTTTGGTCATGGAATATTCTTCCTGTGGGGGATATTCATATGACGTCGTAGCTATTTATGGGCCCCATAACGGATAACTGTCGGACGAAGAAAACGACAAAATTGAATAACGGTGTAGTTGTTACCGTTAACACTGTTGGAATACCCGGTGGTTAAAATACAGTAATACGCGTTGTTGCACAGTAACACACGGTATTGCACAGTATTGTTGAATTATTGATCCTTATGTAAGAATGCACTACTCAATAATTGTCACAGTAGTTACTGTTCAATATTTTATTTTATTGATTCAATAATTGCTATGTTGATATTTATATTATAGTTGTTTCAATAATTGTCACTGCACATCATCTCCATTATCAGATCGATAATTCATATTATTTGGAATAATATTATTAGATAGCATTATTGGCAATGTCTAGAAAGTTCTGTCAATGAGAGGTTTGGTCACCTTATTGCGCGCCAGTAAGGAGAAATCCTTATCGGAAAACCCCCTCTTTCCTGGGAACTGTCTGGTTGTCATTATTGTGATTCTGTAATATTATTTGTGAATAATTAATTATTGATTTATATGATAAGGAAATATTTTTTTTATGTGGATATAAATGATGGATTTATTTATGTGGTTATAAATGAAGGAATTAATGTTGAGGTATTTTATCAGTATTTTGTCGGATTGGAGGTATTAAAAATCAAACCAGTGGTTTTTGAGATATATTGCAGGAGTTATAACTTTTAATCCGACCGTTGGATCGTTGTGATTTTTGGATATGTTATACATATATAATTTGAGTATATGTCCACAAATTTTGAACCGTTAAAAAAGAAACGTATGATTTGTTATGAATTTTAAGAGATGACTGATTCAGAAATTAGGTTATAAATGATTTTGGTGAAAAATTCTAGAATTAGTGGGCCCTACTTTTGGTTGGTGAAAATGTGCTGAGATTTTTATTCAAATGTGGTGGGTGGGAATAGTAGCAGGTAAAACCATCAGGTTGCAGGTTAAGTCTCCTTCGACGTGCTAACATTTTCTTATAAATAGAGGGCTAAGTTAGAATTGAAAATCACACCAGAAATAAATTTTCTCTCTTTCTCTCTCTAGATTATTGAGTGTATTTTGTGAGTATTTAGATACTTTGTGAGTTTCTATTCATCAGTGCAAGTTTCCTTCAGCCTTATACCGATATTCTGATAAGAAGTACTGATATTTTGAGGTAAGGGGTGTTATATTCTTCTTAAAATGATATTTTCTTCAATATCATTATACCGAAATGTTGGTATGAACTTTTTATCAAATTTGGAACTTTTTGTGTCGGGGTTACTATTCACGTATATGGTACTATTCACGTATATGGCACTATTCATGAATACGACACTATTCACCGAAAAATGAATTTTTTTTCTTTTTGTCCAAGTTGTCTAATATGGTTACTATCTTTGATTTTATCCATGTTTTGATCATTATTTTTGAATTCTGCTTCCAAATTGATTATTTCAGAATATTATTGAACTTGGATAAACTGTAATACGAGTCTATAATATTTGTTATTTTGTCTCACTAGATTCGTTTTCTTTAAAATATTTTTCATCATCCTCAGTCCTAAATGATGATATTACTGAATATCTTTGGCCTGTAGTGTAAAGATGAATAATTAACTGATGAATATCTTTGGTCCGTAGTGAAAAGATGAGCAGGTGTTGAGATGAACATGACCAACTGGTGATACAAATGAATATATTTGGCCTGTAGTGCAAAGATGAATATTTGATTCAAGATGTATATTGATTGATATTACAGGGATAAAATATTGATGATGGACTTTTAAATCTTAGAAGATAGTAGATTTCTTTTTCTACTTGACTCTTCCAATGGATTGCTGTTCCGCTGCAGTTGTTGATCTAAAACTTGTTGTCTATTATATTTTATCAGATTTTTCCCTGTTGAAGACTAACGATAATTTTTTGTATATTATCTTAGTCATAATATTCTTTACTGGGCTAGTTGAGCTCAACCTTTTTCTTTTTATTCCATTTTTCTTAGGAGATGAGAACATAGCAGGAACTAGTCAGGGTACAGAGTGATGGTTCTAAAAAGATATTTTAGCAGTCCTCACTATTTCTGTAAAATAGTGTTTGAATAATTGTAATGAGGACTCCTTTTGAGTTTGTATACTCTCTAGTATACAATATTTATATTCAAACTTACAGTATAGGCGTTGTCGTATTCTGCACGACAATAATATTACTGAAGTTATATTTGTTTTTGTACCATGTATTTGACGACTCAGAATGGGTGATGTATACCTATTTTAGGGGCGTCACAGTTGGTATCAAAGCTTACGTATATGATCCCTGGCTGAGATGTGAGACAAGAACTAGGAGGGGAGAGACAGGGAATTCCTTCGCTAGTATGACCTACCTAAGTTTATTTGGTATTTAATTGGTCGGTCAGAATATAGGGATAATATGTTGCATGACAATTAAACCTTGTTTTATGGCTGTATTTAAGAATGGAAGCTGAGAATGTTAATAATGGAGTGAATCAGACCGTGGAGACACCTTTGATCACCACCCAGGGGAACGTGCAACAGGAAGGCAATATTCCTCCTGTAAACAACGATACCGAACAAATGATGAATGATGGGATGTTTAGAAGCTTTTTGCAGTTTATGAAAACCCAGACGAGGGAGACTCGTGAACAAAATACGGGTGGAAATGCTAGCAATGCGTGGCTTGTTATAGCCAAGCAGTTCAAAGAGTTGGGACCACCAGAATTTCAGGGAAAGCCGAATCTGATCAAGGCAGAAACGTGGGTCAAGCAAATTACCAAGATATTCGATGTCTTGGGATGCACAGAGGAACATAAGGTTCTATTCGCCACATTTATGTTCTGCGGTGAGGCAGACTACTGGTGGGAGTCTGTGAAGCGTACCCAGCCAGCCGCACTCAGTATGTCTTGGGAAACGTTTCAGAAACTATTCAATGACAAGTACTTTCCTGAAAGTATTCATCATATGAAGGAGGTGGAGTTTATCAGACTGGAACAAAATAACATGACGGTGTCCCAGTACGAGGCGAAGTTTGCAGAGTTATCCAGGTTTGCACCTCATTTGGTCGAAAATTAGGAACGAATGACGAGGATGTTTCTGAGAGGTCTAAAGCCCGAGATTCGACAATATCTTATATCTCATAAATTTGTTTTATATTCAGATGTTGTAAATAGGGCTCAATTATTAGAACATGATAATGAGTATGTTCAACCGAGGGAACACAACCAGGGTCATACCGGTGGCAGCGGTCATCGGAGCAATGACAACCAGAGGGAAGGAAAGCATTCAGACAAAAGCGGTAACCACTTTGGTGGTAATCGTGGCCGTGATAATAGAAGGATCGAGTCGGGAGGAGATTTCAAAAGGTGAAGGTACAACAATGATAGCGTGAAGACGTCAGCACCAACATCAACTGTTTCAAGGGGAGAAGAACGAGCACCGATCGTTTGTTACAAATGCGGGAAAGAGGGACACATCATCCCAAACTGCCCACAACAATCCAAGGTGTGTTATAACTGTGGAAAAGAAGGTCATATAGCTAGAGATTGTCTAGTCGCAAAACCAAGTTCGACGGGGATGGTGACTCCAAAGGCTGTCCCAGACAAGTTAAAGTCGGTGGTTCTTGGAAGGGCGTTTGTCGTAACTGCACAAAATGCGAGGAACTCAAATGAGGTGATCACGGGAGTTAAAGTTTCAAGTACAGGAGTTGTTGGACATCGGTTTTATTTGTCCTAGTACATCTCCTTGGGGTGCTCCTGTGTTATTCGTAGAGAAGAAAGATGGGAGTATGCGACTTTGTATCAACTACCGAGAATTGAATCATGTCACTATCAAGAATATGTATCCGCTACCTCGCATTGATTACCTGTTTGACCAGTTGCAAGGAGCACAATTCTTTTCAAAGATCGATCTTCGTTCTGGATATCATCTGCTGAAGATTAGAACTGAGGATATTCCAAAGAGTGCCTTCAGAACTCAGTACGGGCATTACGAATTCTTAGTCATGTCTTTTGGATTGACTAATGCTCCTGCTGCTTTCATGGATATGATGAACCGTATATTCAAGGAATATTTGGATTAGTTCGTTGTTGTCTTTATTGATGACATCCTCATTTATTCCAAAAGCCGTGAAGATCATGAGCGCCATTTGAAGTTGGTACTACAAAGGCTTCGCGATAACAAGCTATATGCCAAGCTGAAGAAATGCGAGTTCTGGCTTGAGGAAGTAGCATTTCTTAGGCATGTGGTATCAAAACATGGAGTATCTGTCGACCTGGCGAAGATTGAAGCCATAAAAAGTTGGGAGCAACCAAAGTCGGTGACCGAAGTACGTAGCTTTCCGGGTTTAGCTGGTTACTATCGGAGATTCGTGGAAGGATTTTCTCGAATCGCTACTCCGTTAACTCAGCTGACTCGTAAAGATATAAAATTTGGTTGGAGCGAGGATTGTGAGAAAAGTTTTGAAGAACTCAAGATGAGACTCATTTCGGCACCTGTTTTGACAATACCATCTGGTTCGGATGGATTTGTTATCTACAGCGATACTTCAGGCAAAGGGTTATGATGTGTTCTCATGCAACATGGGAAAGTCATAGCCTATGCCTCACGACAACTCAAAGAATATGAGAGGAATTATCCTACTCACGATTTGGATTTGGCAGCAGTCATTTTTGCGTTGAAGATATGGAGACACTACCTGTATGGGGAGAAAGTGGAGATCTATATAGATCATAAAAGCCTCAAATATTTCTTCACCCAAAATGAAATCAACATGCGGCAATGACGTTGGCTCGAGCTGCTGAAAGATTACGATCATACCATCCAATATCATCCTTGAAAAGCGAACGTAGTAGCTGACGCATTGAGTAAAAGATCATATGCGGGTACGAGTGCAATGTTGTTAACACAAAAGTCCATTTTGTATGACTTCCAAAGGATGGAGATAGAGATGAAGGGTCCAAGTAACCACGCGATGATATCAAACATACGAGTAAAACCAACTTTAATCGATAAAGTTAAAACTGTTCAAGCTACGGACATGGAGCTGATGCGTATGAAGAAGAAAGTGCAAGAAGGTGTTATTCCAGAAGCAATAATCGATGAAGAAGGAATGCTTCGAGTCAACTCTAGACTTTGTGTTCCTAACGATTCTGACTTGAAACATAGAATCATGATGGAAGCACACAACACACTGTTTGCAATCCATCCTGGGAGTACCAAAATGTATCATGATCTTCGACATACATTTTGGTGGAGCAATATGAAAAGAGAGATCGCAGAGTTTATCTCGAGGTGTTTAACTTATCAACGTGTAAAGGCGGAGCATCAAATGCCAAAGGGTCCATTACAACGACTTGAGATTCTGAAATGGAAGTGGGAACACATTACTATGGATTTCGTTATGGGTCTTCCAAAGGTTTCTCAAGGCATAGATGCGATTTGGGTTATTGTTGATAGATTAACTAAGTCTGCTCATTTCTTGCCTATACGGGAGACTTATTCCCTTGAACGTCTTGCTAGTATGTATGTGAATGAGATTGTGAGATTGCATGGCATGCCAGTATCCATAGTTTCGGATCGTTACCCAAGATTCACTTCACGATTTTGGGTTAGCTTGCAGAAAGCTATGGGCACGGATTTACGATTCAGTTCGGCATACCATCCTCAAACGGACTAATAATCAGAGAGGACTATTCAAACTCTTGAAGATCTATTAAGACTCTATGTCCTAGATCTCAAAGGGAGTTGAGATAAGTACCTACCATTGGTGGAATTCTCCTACAACAACAGTTATCAAGCGAGTATAAGTGTGGCTCCATTCGAGGTGTTGTATGGAAGAAAATGTCATTCTCCAGTATGCTGGGACGAGGTAGGTGAAGCAACATTGTTGGGACCAGAGTTGGTACGCATGACTACAGAGAAGATCCAAACGATTCGACAACGTATATAAACGACACAGGATCGACAAAAGAGTTATGCGGATCTTCATTAGAAGGACATGGAATTTAATATCGGGGATCATGTATTGTTACGTGTTGCACTTTGGAAGGGAGTTACAAGATTTGGGAAGAGAGGAAAGCTCAATCCAAGATTTGTTGGTCCATTTGAGATTCTTGACCGAATAGGAAATGTGGCCTATAGACTCGCATTACCTCCAAGTATGTCTCGTGTTCATAATATTTTTCACATATCTATGCTTCCTAAATATGTTAAAGACCTGAACCACATTCTTGAGTTAGAACTAGATGAGATAGCTAAAGATTTAACATACGAGGAGGTACCTGTTAAAATCTTGGATAGGAATGAGCATGTCCTACGCACGAATGTTATACCACAAGTTAAGGTTTTGTGGAGAAACCATGCTATTGAAGAGATGACCTGGGAGTTGGAATCAGAAATAAAAGTGAGGTATCCTCACCTTTTCGAAACACCAGGTATGTACGTCAATTTCGAGGACGAAATTTCATAAGGAGGGGAGGTTGTAAGACCCCAACTTTTTAATGAATAAAATCAAATTTCTTTTATTTATTATTGTGAATAATAAGGTATTAATTTGATATAATACTTTGGTTATGGGTGAAATATGCAAATTTTCAAAATAAGCAAGTGGTTATATAATATTCATTGTTACCGGGGAATATTCGTTTGGTCGTGGAATATTCTTTCTGTCGGGGAATATTCGTATAACGGCGTAACAAATTATGGGCCCCATAACGGATAACTGTCGGATGAAAAAAAACTACAAAATTGAATAACGACGTAGTTGTTACCGTTAACACTGTTGGAATACCCGATGGTTAAAATAAAGTAATACGCGTTGTTGCATAGTAGCACACGGTATTGCACAGTATTGTTGAATTATTGATCTTTACGTAAGAATGCACTACTCAATAATTGTCACAGTAGTTACTGTTCAATATTTTATTTTATTGATTCAATAATTGCTATATTGATATTTATATTATTGTTGTTTCAATAATTGTCACTGTACATCATCTCCATTATCAGATCGATAATTCATATTATTTGGAATAATATTATTAGATAGCATTATTAGAAATGTCTAGAAAGTTCTGTCAATGAGAGGTTTGGTCACCTAATTACTCGCCAGTAAGGAGAAATCCTTATCGGAAAGCCCCCTCTTTCCTGGGAATTGCCTAGTTGTCATTATTGTGATTCTGTAATATTATTTGTGAATAATTAATTATTGATATATATGATAAGGAAATATTTATTTTACGTGGATATAAATGATGGATTTATTTATGTGGTTATAAATGAAGGAATTAATGTTGAGGTGTTTTATCAGTATTTTGTCGGATTGGAGGTATTAAAAATCAAACCAGTGGTTTTTGAGATATATTGCAGGAGTTATAATTTTTAATCCGACCGTTGGATCGTTGTGATTTTTGGATATGTTATATATATATATAAGTTGAGTATATGTCCACAAATTTTCAACCGTTAAAAATGAACGTATGATTTGTTATGAATTTTAAGAGGTGACTGATTCGAAAATTAGGTTATAAATAATTTTGGTGGAAAATTCTAGAATTGGTGGGTCCCAATTTTGGTTGGTGAAAATATGCTGAGATTTTTATTCAAATGTGATGGGTGGGAATAGTAGCAAGTAAAGCCATCAGGTTGTTGGTTAAGTCTCCTTCGGCGTGCTAACATTTTCCTATAAATAGAGGGCTAAGTTAGAATTGAAAATCACACCAGAAACAAGTTTTCTCTCTTTCTCTCTCTAGATTATTGAGTGTATTTTGTGAGTATTTAGATACTTTGTGAGTTTCTATTCATCAGTGCAAGTTTCCTTCAGCCATATACCGATATTCCGATCAGAAGTACTGATATTTTGAGGTAAGGGGTGTTATATTCTTCTTAAAATGATATTTTCTTCAATATCATTATACCGAAATGTTTGTATGAACTTTTTATCAAATTTGGAACTCTTTGTGTCTGGGTTACTATTCACGTATACGATACTATTCACGTATACGACACTATTCACGAATACGACACTATTCACCGAAAAATAAAATTTTTTTCTTTTTGTCCAAGTTGTCTATTATGGTTATTATTGTAAGACCCCAAATTATTAATAAATAAAATTTAGTTTCCTCTATTTATCATTTTGAAATAGTAAGGGTTGATTTGATTAATGTGGCTAGTTATGGGTAAAATGAGCAAATATTTTAAATAAGCAGGTGGTTATAAAATATTCATTATTGTCGGGGAATATTCGTTTGGTCGTGGAATATTCTTGTTGTCGGGGAATATTCGTACGACGGCGCAGTCTTTTATGGGCCCTATAACGAAAAGCGATTGGATGAAGAAAACGACAAGTATAAGTTATTTATAAATAACGGCGTAGTTGTTACCGTTAACACTGTTGGAATACCCGGTGGTCAAAACACAGTAATACGCGTTGTTGCACAGTAGCACACGGTATTGCACCAATTATTGATTCTTACGTAAGAAGGCACTACTCAATAATTGTTACAGTAGTTACTGTTCAGTATTTTATTTTATTGATTCAATACTTGCTGCGTTGATATTTTATATTACTGTTGTTTCAATAATTGTCACTACATAGTATTTTCTATTATCGAAGTAATAATTCATATTATCCGAATAATATTATTAGAAAATATTATTGGCAATGTCTATAAAGTTGTGTCTAAGGAGAGATTTGGTCACCTAATTGCGCGCTAGTAAGGAGAAATTCTTATTGGAAAGCTCATTCTTTCCTGGGAACGGCATGGTTGCCAATACTGTGATTCTGTAATATTATTTGTGAATAATTAATTATTGATTTATATGATGAAAAAAATATTCATTTTATGTGGATATAGATGGAGAATATTTTTATAGTGACAATTGCTGAAAATCAATATTTTATCTTTTCTGATAAAATAATATTTTATTATATTATTATAATATAATAATGATGATATTTTTACAATGAATGTGTGATATATGAGTATATGAGGAGGAAGAGTATTTTTGTTGTAAAAGTTGTTTAAAAATGTTAAACATGTCTGTGGGCCCATTTCTTGACTGAAATTTGATTATAACCTGTAAAATCGCCCGTTTATAGATTTCGGTCAATTTCTGTTTGGAATTTAGAAAAACTTTCTTCTGCAAAGTTGTAGAGAATTAAATTTCTTATAAAAATTAGCGAGATTCAAATTTTCTGATAAAAGGGCTATTTATTATGAATTATTGAAGTTCCGAAATTCCTGAATACTTGATTTTTGGAAATTTTAATTATTTTATTTAAGAAAAACATTTTTGTTGTTTTGGAACATGTGTAGCTGATGTTTTTGCCAAAGAAGTGGGCGTAGGATGTTTAAGAAAAATATATTAATATTATATTAAATTTTTTGCTTTGGTGTTCTAAGTAATTTCTTATAAATAGGGTGCTTAGGTTAGAATTGAAAAACACACCAGAAACTACAGATTTCTCTCTCTTTCTCTCTCTATAATATCGAGCGTATTTTGTGAGTATTTTAGTACTTTGAGTATTGTTATATGGTGCAAGTTCTTTCAGCACTATATCCAGTCAGAAGTACTATCCTTTTGAGGTAAGGGATGTTATTTTATTCGAAAATGATATTATTTATTCAATATCATTATGCCAAAATATTGGTGGAAACTTTTTATCAAATTTGGAAATTTTTTATGTCGGGGTTACTATTCACGAGTTACTATTCATGAGTTACTATTCACGAAGCATAATGATCTTTATTGTGAAATTTCTATCTTTTAGTGTCGGAGTTACTATTCACGTATACAACACTATTCACAAATGCGGCTTTATTTATCGAAAAATGAATTTTTTTTCTTTTTGTCCAAAATATCTATTCTGGATACTAGCTTTGATTGTATCCATGTTTGGATCATTCTTGAATTTTACTCCAGTATGATTATTTATGAGGTATTTTTGGACATGGAATAGCTGAAATACGAATCCTTAATATTTATTCTTTTGTTTCACTGGATTCGTTTTCTTTAAAATATTTTTCATCATCCTCAGTCCTAAATGATGATATAACTGAATATCTTTGGCCCGTAGTGCAAAGATGAATGATTTTATGATGAATATCTTTGGCCTGTAGTTCTAGAAGTTATTTTAGTAGTCCTCACCATTTTTGTAAAATAATGTATCAATAATTGAAATGAGGACTTATTTGAGTGTGGATATTGTCTAGATGATAATATTTGTATTTAAACTCACAGTTTTTATGTTGTATTAATAAAGTTGTAGTTGTTTCTGTACCATGTATTTGACGACTCAGAATGGGTGTTGTATACATGTTTTGGGGGTGTCACAACTATCTTTGATTGTATCCATGTTTTGATCATTATTTTTGAATTCTGTTTCAAAATTGGTTATTTCGGAATATTATTGAACTTGGATAAACTGTAATACGAATCTATAATATTTGTTATTTTGTCTCACTGGATTCGTTTTCTTTAAAATATTTTTCATCATCCTCAGTCCTAAATGATGATATTACTGAATATCTTTGGCCTGTAGTGCAAAGATGAATGATTAAATGATGAATATATTTGGCACGTAGTGCAAAGATGAACAGGTGTTGAGATGAACATGACCAACTGGTGATACAAATGAATATCTTTGGCCTGTAGTGCAAAGAGGAATATTTAATTCAATATGTATATTGATTGATGTTACAGGGATAAAATATTGATGATAGACTTTTAAATCTTAGAAGATAGTAGAATTCTTTCTCTACTTGACTCTTCTAATGGATTGCTGTTCCGCTGCAGTTGTTGATCTAAAACTTGTTGTCTATTATATTTTATCAGATTTTTCTCTGTTGAAGACTAACGATAATTTGTTGTATATTATCTTAGTCATAATATTCTTTGCTGGGCTCGTGAGTGCCCTAAGAAGAAGGTTGGAGAGGCAACATGAAACAAGGGGGGTAGCAGTGGAGGTACATGGGCCATTGCTGGACCAACGACATCAAACAAAACCACAACCAGAACCTTCAACATGACTGTGCAAGATGCTATGCAATCAAAGGATGTTGTGTCAGGTATTATCCCAATCAATGATATTGATGCTTATGTATTATTTGATTCGTGTGCTATTTGCTCGTTTATATCTGATGAATTTGCTAAGAGGTTATGATCGCCTAGTGAAGAATCGAATTTTCCTTTAAACATAGAAATTGCGAATAAGGAAGTAATTCCTTTTAGGTTCGTATACAAGAGCTGTGGAGTGAATATTAAGGGGAATATTATGATGATAGTTTTAATTTCAATTAGACTTGGAGAGTTTGATGTTATTTTGGGAATGGATTGGTTGTTCAATTATGGAGCAATAATTGATTGCCAAAAGAAATGTGTAAATCTTATGACTCCGTCAAAGGTAGTTTTCTATGGTAGCAAATCGCCTAGACAAATGAGATGTCTGACGATTATGTAGGCCAAGAAGTTGTTGAGTCAAGGCTATGTGGGTTATTTAGCTTATATAGTCGATACTCAGAAGAAGGGTGTGAAACTGGAAGAGATACCAGTGGTTTGGAATTCATAGATGTGTTTCTGGAGGATTTGCCATGACTTCTGCCTGACAGAGAGATTGAGTTCGTGATAGACTTAGCACCAGGAACGACACCGATATTGAAGGCCCCGTACAGAATGGCTCCGGTAGAGATGAAGGAACTGATGGTATAACTGCGGAAGCTGTTAGACAAGAAGTATATTTAACCAAGCATATAACCGTGGGGAGCACCAATGTTATCCGTGAAGAAGAAGGATGGGTCAATGCGTCTTTGCATTAATTATAGGGAGTTAAACAAAGTCATTATTAAGAATAAATATCTGTTGCCAAGAATAGATGACTTGTTTAATCAATTGAAGGGTGCTAGATACTTCTCGAAAATAGATTTGATAAGTGGGTATCACCAATTGAAGGTAAGGAAGGAGGATATACCTCAAACGGCATTCAGAACTCGGTATGGACATTACGAGTTCCTAGTGATGTCTTTTGGTTTTACCAATGCCCCTGTTGCATTCATGGATTTGATGAACAATGTGTTTAAACCATTTTTAGACAAGTTTGTGGTGGTATTTATTGACGACATTCTGGTGTATTCCAAAACTCAAGAAGAACACGTGGAACATTTACGTTTGACATTGGAGACACTAAGAAAGGAAAAGTTGTATGCAAAATTCTCTAAGTGTGAATTTTGGCTAGATCGTGTACAATTTCTTGGGCATGTGATTGACAAAGATGGGATTTCGGTGGATCCATCAAAAGTTGAAGTTGTAATCAATTGGGAACAACCAAGAACACCTTTAGAGGTGAGGAGTTTCTTAGGACTGACAGGTTATTATAGATGATTTATCCAAGATTTTTCCAAGATTACTACTCCGTTAACAAATTTGACAAGAAAAACTGTAAAATTTGTTTGGACGGAGAAGTGTGAATAAAGTTTTCAAGATTTGAAGAAACAATTAAGTGTGGCACCTGTGTTGTCGTTGCCAGATAGTACAGGAAACTTTGTGGTGTATAGTGATGCCTCGCATAAAGGATTAGGATGTGTCCTTATGCAGAACGACAAAGTTATTGCATATGCATCAAGGCATCTGAAGGACTATGAGAAGGGATATCCGACTCATGATTTAGAGTTGGCTGCAGTAGTATTTGCTCTGAAGATATGGCGACACTATCTCTATGGAGAGAAATGTGAGATCTACATGGATCATAAGAGTCTGAAGTATATTTTCACTCAGAAGGACCTGAACATGTTTTAAAGAAGATGGATGGAATTGATAAAAGATTACGATTATGAGATCTTTTATCATCCAGGTAAAGCAAATGTGGTCGCAGATGCTTTAAGCATGAAAGGTCGGGAAACGTTGATGTTGATAACCACTCAGGGGGAACTTATTTCTGCAATGACAAAGCTAGAGTTGGAAATAAAATTTCCAAAAGAATCGGATGAATGACTATTTCAGATAGAAGCTAGTCCAACTTTGGTAGACAAATTTAAGAATGCTCAACTACAAGATGTAGAATATGGAAAGATCAAAGAAAAAGTTGTTGAGGATAGTGATGCAAAATACAAGATCGATACTGAAGGGTTACTGAGATTCGAGGGAAGAATCTGGGTTCCAGCTGTACCAGAGATTAAAGACGAAATCTTGACTGAAGCTCATAACTCAAGATACTCGATTCATCCGGGAAGTACAAAGATTTATCAAGATTTACGACATCATTTTTGGTGGCCAAACATGAAAAGAGATGTCACAGAATGTGTCGCAAAATAATTGACATGTGGAAGAGTCAAGGTCGAGCATCAAAGACCAAACGGATTACTTCAACCGTTAGAAATACCAGAATGGAAGTGGGAACACATCACAATGGATTTTGTGGTGGGTCTTCCAACTACTCAGAAAGGATACGATGCGATTTGGGTGATAGTGGACAGACTGACAAAATCAACACACTTTTTTCCAATAAAAATTAGGTTCAATCTTGATTAGTTGGCAAGGTTGTACGTTAAAGAGATCATTTCGCGATATGAAGTGCCAGTGTCAATTATATCAGATAGAGATTCGCGATTCACATCAAACTTCTGGAAGAGACTACAAAAATGAATGGGAACACAGTTGCAAATGAGTATGACATACCATTCACAAACAGATGGCCAAAGCGAACAAACAATCCAGACATTAGAAGATATATTGAGAGCATGCATCATGGACTTCAAAAGAAGCTGGGAAGAACATTTACCGTTGGTGGAATTCGCCTACAAAAATAGTTACCAGCGAGCATCTGCATGCTGCCTTACGAAGCATTAAACGACATAAAGTGCAGAACTCCATTGTGCTGGGATGAAGTCGGTGAACGCCAACTGTTAGGACCAGAACTGGTACAACAAATTGCTAAGGTTATCAAACTCATCAAAATAAGATTGGTAGCATCTCAAGACAGACAGAAGAATTATTCTGATCAATACAGACAAGATCGTGCATTCGACGTAAGAAATTATGTATTCCTAAAAGTTTCTCCTTGGAAGGGGAAAATTCATTTCGGGAAAAAGGGAAAACTAAGCTCGAGGTTTATTGGACCCTTCGTAGTGCTGCGAAGAATAGACGAGGTGGCTTATGAGGTAGCTCTACCTCCAGAGTTGGAAAACGTTCACAATGTTTTTCACGTTTCGGTGTTACGACTGTATAAACTCGATTACAAGCACGTGATCGAGTACGAACCATTATAGTTCGATAAAGACTTGTCCTATGAAGAGATTCCTATCCAGATAGTTGACAGGAAAGAACATGTGCTCAAGAATAAAGTAATACCTTCTGTGAAGGTGATATGGAGGAACCATAATTCTGGAGAAGCTATGTGGAAACTCGAAGATAAAATGATGAAAGATTACTCTGAGTTATTTGTTTGAAGTGTGTCTACGATTCTGGGGATAGAATCTTTGTAAGTAGGGAAGAATGTGACGAATGATTTGTTTGAATTGTGATTCTGGGGACAGAATCCTTGCAAGGAGGGAAGGATGTAACAATCCAGAAGTATGTCTACGATTCTGGGGACAGAATCTTTGTAAGTAGGAAAGAATGTGACGAATGATTTGTTTGAATTATGATTCTGGGGACAGAATCCTTGCAAGGAGGGAAGGATGTAACAATCCAGAATTTTAAATTATAATTTTAAATATTTATTGAATTATATAAATATTTAATGGATGTGTTTATTGTTGAATAAATATTTGTTTAATTTGATTTGATTTGTTTGATGGATTATTTATTTGGTAAATAAATAATTTATGAGTTAAGGAAATTAATTTTTATGAGATAGTATTCTAATTTATTTTAATAATTAAGTTAGAAAGTTTATAATGATTAAATGACTTATTCAATAAATTGTTGTTAGAATTAATTAAATTAAGTATGAAAACTTAATTAAATAAAGTGTGACCATAAACTATATTATAAAGGAGTTATTAAAATAAATTAAAGGAGTTTAATTTAGTTTTACTAAACAAGGCTTAAAGACATTATATCTTTTATTTTTAAAGAGTTTGCCAAACGGAGCCTTATAACTTTTGGATTTTTAAATTTTAAATTATTAAAATCAATTAAATAAATAAAATATAAATAATAATATATTTGGGAACTGATAGTTTAATAGGGTCATAGTATATGGCAGTTTCGTACGTTTGGGTTTTAAACGTTTGAAAAGTGTGTTGGTTTTATTTTATGTTACGTACATTGTATTTGAATTAAGCCTAAGAATGAAAATAGAACTTGTCAGAAAATGTTTTCAGAGAAAAGAATAGAATTTTGAGAGAGCCTGAGAGGGAATCAAGAGAGAGTTCCTGAGTTTGGAAACAATTATCTATGGTGTTTAGCAAGGATTATCTGAGAAAATTGAATGTATGTTACATAAGTTTAATATTATATAGATATATATATATATATATATATATGAGTTTTACGATATAAAATTTCTATGTTCTGTGAATGCTATTTTTTCGAATTAATGCTATACAACTGAATTATTGTGATTGTATGTGGTTGTAATTGTTATAACTAGCATATATATATATATATATATATATATATATATATATATATATATATATATATATATATATATATATAAGTGTGTGTGTGTGTGTGTGTGATTGTATGCTAAATTACATATGCAAGAAAGGAATTGGTTTTTATAGTGAATATATGTATGAACATGGTTTGAATATAGGTATGAATATAATATATGATTGTATGCTAATGGTAAAATTGAACTGTGATTATGTTAATTAAGTAAGAAAGAAAGACAACTTAGTTCAAAGGAATCAAATTGGTTTATAATTGTACCGTGTTTACTGTGTCGTGTTCACTGTGTCAAGGAATATCAACAATGGAGTTTTGATTTTAAAACATTGCTTTCACGGATTTAAGTTTTCCAAAATGGTTATTTAATTATTTTAAATTGGTATATGTATGCGGGGTAATGTTTGTGTAATTTACATGAATTATACGTGTTAATTTAGTTGCTAGAAACTGTTAAATAGGTAAACTTTTGATTAATTCTGTTCTTCGTGCTTGGTTTTGTAAGTTTCGGCGCCTCAGCGCCAAAATCAGAGCCGCATCCCAGCACCTTGCGCCGCATCGCCGAAGTCAGCGCCACAACGCCAACTTCGCGCCGCAGCGCCAATGTCTAGCGTAGGTAGCACGCTCCAGCGCCAGAACCGCGCCGCAGCGCTACCCACAGTGCAAACTGTGGCGCCACGGCGCAACTTAGAAGAATGTCCAGAAATGACTTTTGTTTTGCACAAAAGTCTGTAATTGTGGATGTAATGCAATATGATAACTGTTAAAAATATAATTTTTTTTTATTATTGTATTATAGTGCTAAGAATGAGCATATTATTAAAACATAACGAGTGTTATGATTATTTTATTCGTATAATTTGATTTTGTGATCAAGAATCAAACCATACATGAAGTAGATACTTATAAAGTATTTGTAATGACTAATTGTATCTTAATGATATGTGATTATGATATTGTGAATCAAACTATTATGGTTTAACCTTCACGCAAGGCAAGTTTTCTAATTCCACACTTTCGTTGACTTAGTTCTATTATTACATTGTGCAAGTTTACTAACCCTAAACCTTTATTGTGCAAGTTTTCTAATTCTACACTTTTATTGAGTTAGTTCTGTCATTACCTTGTGCAAGTTTATTCTTACGTTGAGCAAGTTTATTACTCTACCTTGATTATTATTGAGCAAGTTTATTGTTCTAGTTCGATTACAATTATGCAAGTTTCTTAACTTCTTTCAATTCGTGTATTGAACGCAAGTATCTTATCCTTAACATGTTATTTAGCATGCAAATTTCTAAATTCTAATGGACTAGGGTTGAACAAGTTTTATTGTTCAATTACTATTTATTATGCATGCACCATACTAAATTTTAAATAAGATTTCTAATCTTAGCTTAATATTGTTCAAGCAAGGTATGTTATATTATTCAATACTTATGGTATTAGATTATTCCTAAAGCATGACCTTAATTTATAATGTCAATTCAGTTATGATTATTCCATAGCATAACGTTATTAACTTTTTATTCAACCAATCCTTGGTTGATGACCGTTGAATTCCAAATTACCTTGAAACGTATCCAAACCAAACTTACTTTGTTGCAGACTTGTATCCTAAATACTGAGATGAACAACCCTATTATTAAGGGATAATTTACGCTTAGCGTTGAAATGTTTGTGCACAATACATTGTACGAAGGGTTGACCCCCCTAAGTACGAGGAGTTCTTATAGTCTTATGACTGTTAAAGTTTAAGTTGAAAGATTACTTATAACTATGGACATAGTTCATGGTCTTATGACCCTCAGATGAATGAACTCAGAATTTTGATTATCATTGATAGAACCTATTGTTAAGTTCAATTGAGCCTATTAATTGGCAATTGTTGTAAATATTTTATTCATTATTATTTCAAGTGAGCTTTGTTTGCTCACTCTTGCTTATATAACTATTACATCTAAAGTAGAGAAGGTCGACGTACCTAGCACCTGTAAATGGAAATGAAAGATGAACAAGTATTGAAGACTTGTAATCATGTTGACATTTTGTTATCAGACTTTATTTTTAATGATTGTAATAAAGATTTTTAATTTTCAGCATTTGAATGATTGTATTTAAATGTTAGAGAACCTGGGAGATTTTTATTAATGTAATCCTTTAATGGGAATGTTTATTATTCACTTTTATTATGATTGGGTAGTTAGATATGAATGTTTTTATTAAGTGAACATCAAATCTTGAGAGAATGAAGTACCTGGATTTGGGGGTGTCACAAGTTGATATCAAAGCTTTAGGTTATGAATCTTAGGTTGGGGGAAAAGCCTTAGGAAGTAATCTTTGAAAAGATAGTGGTGATAAAATGTTATCGAGTTTTAAGGAAGAAGTAATAAAACACTATGTGCTTATGTAATTACAACTTATGTACTCGTGAGTGTCGAGTAGTAATGATTAGTAATTCAAACTTAAAATTTTGTTGTCAGGATGACTAATATCGGAGAATCTAGTCAGGCTAGGGAGGAGGGACCTCATATGCCTAGAGAGGAGGAGTCTCTTGAAATTCAGGTGGTTTGGGAACAACTACTTCCACGAGAGTCAGCCCCGTTGGTCATAGTGGTTGAAGATGAGGATGATGATATAGAAATGGATGAGGAGGATCCCGTTGAGCTGCCACAGTCGAACGAGGATGAGGAAGACGAGGAGGAAGAGATTCCACTAGCCTTGATTGCCACTCGTATGTATGATGAAGTCTACGACCGCAATGTGGAACTTCAGGATACCGTCGAGGAGTTGGAAGAGATAGTAGCTGAACAACATATTTTGATGGCACAGAAGGACGATGAGATCTAGGATCGAGATGAATGTCTTACTAATATTGAAGAGAAGCTGGTCCACACAGAATGAGAGAATGAACAACTGATCGAAGAGATCGCAGAACTGAAGAACAAGCTGTAGGAAGAATCTACTAAGAGGGCAAGAGCCGAAGATGCGTACGAGGAACTGTGAGGGCCCCGAATTCGGGTCCCGAATCACCGCGGATTTGGTTCAATCATTCTATAACTATTACTATTTACGGAAGTTATAAACATAAGTTGTTTATACAATAAATTTTCACAATATTCCCCAAGGTCGAGTAACCTTCACTTAATACACAATTCATAACTTATTTGACTTACAAAACATTAAGATACAATACTGTTACAAATCTACTGCACACGTATACTAAAGCTGGAACTGTCTTTGACCTTTCCTTGTATCCGATGTATTTGTCTTAATCTGCAAAGTTTATCATGATATAGCAAGGGTGAGCATGAAGGTTGCCCAGTAAGTTTAAATTCAATAATTTAATGATATATCATGATTGAAAGAATCTGAATAATAAGCTGGCTATAATTCAACAATATAGTTGTGAATTAACACGAATAAACTTTTGACTGAACAAGTATTAAACATGAACAAATATCTGGACCGAATGGTAATGAAGGTGATCAGCCTTTTATACCTGACTTATACATGTAATATGTACAGAGTACAATTCTACAATTATAATTAGCAATGATTAACCATAAGCATATCTGAATGAAACAACTCTAAGTAGAGTTAAGTAAAACTTGCCTGAATCGTTGATTACTGCTATACAATTAATAAGCTTTGTCTGAACCTAATATATAAATAATATCGATCTATAAGTTAGAATAATATCATCACAATATTTAAAATAACCTAAACACATTATCACATAATCCTATCAGTGTATAACACACATAAGACTTAAACTCAAGTCAAACTTTTACAGTCTGAGTCGACTTCGACACAATTCTGACATCCTGACGGTCTAGTCAGATAAAATTTCGAGTTTAAGTTCAATTAAACTCTGTATAAATACTTAACCATTATCTAATATAATTTATTAACAGTCAAAATATTTTTCATATGCTCGTAATAATTTTTAAATAATTATTACTATTTATTGTAATTTTTCAATCATTAAAATTTTATTTATATAAATTAAATACCATTTATAACTTAAATAATTATCCGATAATCGCTTTTAATATTAAAACATTAACATTTTCATGACAAAATATCAAAAGTTATATTTTATAACTTCAAATATTTTTATAACACTTAAATAATTTTTATATGATTTTTAAATCATTAATTCTATTTTTCCATAATTTATTTAATATATTTATTAAATAAATTAACTATCATTAATATTGATTAATTAATGAAATTCATCACAAAATATTAAAAGTCATTAAAAATAACCTAAAATATTTTCTACCATAATATAATTTTTCATGTATTAAAATCATTTTTAAATAATTTCTTTAATATTATTGTTAAATAAATTAAATACCATTTATATTCCAAAAATATTAAATATTTATGAAATATACTCACATTAATTAAAAACTAATTTTCAGACTTTAAAAATTATTTTTAGGAATTTATTTTGTATTTTTAATAATTAAAAACCATTTATTTCAATTTATTAATTAAAATAATTAATTTTCAGAATTTAATAATTAATAAATGGCCCTATAGCGATAGAACCATCGCTATAGGTGTTCTTGGTGTTCTTAAGCAAGAACCCAGAACTTCAAGTCAGTTAACTGGGTGCTAAGTTTGACCAATGATAGATCTTTGGTCTTAATGATTCTGGGCCATCTAAAACAGTACTCTTGTAGTAGAAATGTAACACTACAATAATAAACCATCATCTTGGTCATAACACGACATATCATGAAGATCTGGACAATTAAAATCGTTGTCAGATGTCACCTGGGTTTTCCAGAAACCCAGGCAATTCGAGTGGCTATATTGTAGCTCGATTATGTAAGTGTTCTGATCATTAGTTTGTTGATTTCTTGGTTCATAGGTCTAGTACATATGTCAAGGAAAAACTAAATAACTTTATCTCAGTCCAACAACATCACATGTGCCAGAGTTATCTCGGTTCAAGAATGTCAGAAGGTGTGTTCATCCGTTTCTGGGTTTTTCCCATAAACGTGATCTGTGCTCAACTAACCTACTTTGACCACGTGCTACAATCGATCTATAGATTGTTTAAGAGTTCTTAAAGCATGGGTCTACAGTCCATATTACCAGCTACAATCTGAATACAACATATCATCAAAAGACTAACAAGACTGACACATCAAAGCGAATGAAAAACTTTCCAGACACTGATTACACTTTCTGGGTTGCCCAAATTTATACTCGGTCGTGGTCAGTCAACCGACTTTAACAGATTATAACTTCAGATCTAGACATTCAACGACTGTAATACCACATCTAGATCAAAAACAACATGACAGAGTATAGATTAAAGCTTTAAAACAACAAAAATCATCAACGAACAAGAATATGTGGCTCCTGACATTAGCTTGTCAGACCACAAAATCTGTTCTTGGACAGTTTTGGAAAATCATCATTTTAAAGCATTTTGATGCTATGGATCTATGATGGATAATCATAGATAATCTTAAAACATCTTCTAGTACTGATGTAAACACATAAACACAAACATGAATTTAGCATACAATATCAAATGGTGAGTTTAGGGTTATACCTCCTCTTGAATATGATTTAATCTAGGCTCTACCACACTGATTTGGATGTGTTTGAAAGATATCTAACACTACTAGAAAATCGACCTATAGCTACGGTCGCCGACCGTCGCTGTAGAAGCCGTCGCTAAAACCTATAGCGACGGTCTTTTGACCTATAGCTACGGTCGTCGACCGTCGCTATAGGTCATGCCAAAATCGTGTTTAGATGTCTATAGCGACGCTCAGCGACCGTCGCTATAGCCTTTTTATATTTAAAAAATTAATTAATAATGCAAATTTATTCAACAAACACAAATACAATATAAAATAAAATATAAAAAATATTATATACATCATTTAAAATCATTCGCATTACAACATTACAATTAATACAAAAGATATCTATTACATTAATTATACCCTCTCTAACTCGGTTTTGTGCCTTTCCAATTGGTCCTGTAATTCCTTCATCCATCCTTGGATCAGTCTTTCCTGCTTATTGATAAGTTCAGTCCTCAACTGCATAACCTAAAGTAACTGCATTCTTGAAGCTACAATATAATTTTGAATTAATAATTTGAACAACAAGAACAGCTAATTGAATGATTGGTAATTTAAAATTTGGAATACTAGCTGCTTACATAATGCGTTGGGGGTTCAAAGGATGGAATATGTGTGAAAATCAGCAGTTGGGTCAAACCACAAGTAGAATTATTGCTCTCTGTCACCCTTGCCTTGGCTGAAGACATTAGTGTGCAGAATGTAAGGATCACCGCTCAAATTTCCCAAGAATTCAAAATCTATCTCATCGTGGGTTGATCCTTGCGAGGACAACTGCAAATTAAGCACACAACATGCATGATTTAATTAATCATTAGACAAAATGAATTAAGATCTTGTAGGAATAATTATATGTTTCGAGTATACGTACATTTGATGCATTATTTCACAAATGATGATCAACAAGAACAACGTATGAACATACATGCTATGAATTAATAATTTTGAAGTTTTAAATTTTGGGTTTCAGTTGGGTATGGTTTAAATAGCAGTTAGCAGTGGATGCCAGAATCACATGTTAATGGTTGACGAAAAAGAAGAGAATAGTCTTGGATTGTGGAGTCTGATCCCCACAAAAGTTCTAATACAGTCAAAATAAGTGTATCGTAAAATCTTCTTTTAATTCATAATCCTACAGGACTCAATTTCTAATTGAATTATAGGTTTTGAGTGGACAAGAGGATTCCAGGAAAATAAACCACTTTGAGTGCTGCTTTGATTTCAGCATTTTTATTGATATAGAAAAAGAAAATAATATCCTGAGGAAAGAAACTCACATACACAAAAAGCATGAGCATGCTAATAAAAATAAAAGCCTTTAGGAAAAATGAAAGAAATAGGATTTCTTTTTTGCCTGATAGAATCTGATACTTCTGACAGCTTCATTTAGAAGATAATAGATAAAAGAAAAAAGAAAAAGGGAAGATAATGAGAGAAAGAAAGAGTAACATGTGAACAAAGGATCAAACCACCCTCAAACCTAATCAATCCAAATGAAAAAGTATTTGATTCGATGGATTAATAAAAGCATTATGTGCGAATATGTATAAAACATTTTTAGACCTTTTCACTTGTGCCATAATAACATGACCCAACCATATAAGTTCCAAATCCTTCCAGCAACATTTAACAGCTTTCTAAATTATTTCCTTACTGTTCTAGTGTTTCTATGTCCCCAAAAAATTCCAGTTTCTGGCTTTAAAAAAGAACAGCTTTTTAAATTTTTTTTTAGAGGGTGCCAATCAAGAGAAAGAAGAATAGACATTAAAAAAAGAAAAGCAGAGAATAGAATATGAATTCTTTTTCCAAAATCGATGAATCCGAGGAAAAAAGCTAAAAGCAGGAAAAGGGAGAAAGTGACAGATAAAATAAATAGCCACAACAACACCCATCAATTTTCCTCAATAAAAACATAAAATTTCATTAAAAATTTTTAAAAAAGTTTCAAACTTTAGCACTAAATTCAGCAGTACTCGAGCGATAACTGAACTAATCCCAGTTCAGCTATTTCATAAAATTTCAGACAAGCAAGTAATCACATTTCATTGAGAATAATATGTTTCAAATGTTCTCGATTAACCTTGACATGATTTCTAGAATCGCTTGTACAATTTCAGCTACAGTATTGAAGTAATAATCATCAATGTTAAAAGAAAATGTGATGCATTTAAGAAGTGATATATGATACCAACCATTTAGAGCCTTAATACCAATTACCAGAAGAGAGGTAAATTTGAGCAGCTTCAGCCCACCTACCACACGATACAGAGGTGTACTAATTTAAGTGAGATGCATAAATAGGAAATATATTGCAACCACTCATTAATGCTTTCCAACTAGTACATACCATCAAAATACACCATCAAAATACAGACCAAAATTTATATGTAAGTTAGCATTGAATCAATAAACTGACATGTGCTCACCAATCTACACCATCAAAATACAGACCAAAATTTATATTGCAACGAAACGTAAAATCATACACTGTATTTTGAAGCATTACCTCTACTAAGTAGTAAATCAAATCAGTCGACAACTAGAAATATTAAGCATACATATTATCTTAAATTCTCACCAAATTTATCCAAGGTATCTTATGTTACATTTCATGTTTGAAAATCAAAATGAAATTACAAACTATAACTCTAGAAAATCCACAAATATCATTTCAGATTTTATTAATTATCAAATTTAGAAGCATACCGTAAACACCTGGCGTCTACCCCAAGCCAGCGCGTCAGACGCCACCCGATCTGAAACCCTAGCCACGAACTAACCGTAGACCGACTCCTCACTTGAGCCACAGAGCTGAATTATCAGATCAATCACATGTTTTGAGATGGGCTCGTCGTCAAAAGACGACAAGGTGACGAAGAGAGGAGAGATGAGGAAATGAGGGTGGAAAGTGAGGAGGGAGTGAAGGAATTGGGGCTGAGAAAACGCCTGAGAGAGTTAAGAGAGAGAAAGGGTGAAGATATGATTTGGGGGAAATTAAGTGGGAGGGTTTTATGTTAAAAAATCTATATACCGACGGTTCCGTGCTGACCGTCGCTATAGATACCCTATAGCGACGGTTCCGTGCCGACCGTCGCTATAGCTCGTCGTTATATGTCAAATTTCTAGTAGTGTAAGGATTGAAACACTAATGAAATTCGGAGGTTAGGAGAGAGAGAGAGTTGTTGAGAGCTTAGATGCAAAATAAGCAAAAATGCTAGACTTTCCCTCTCTTTAATATCTTATAAGTAGATACAATGTACATGGCTGCTGATTTTTGACAGATTTGCTGGAGTTTATGAGTCACCAAGTTAAAATAAGTTGGTCAACAACTCCACATTTGATAAGATTTACAAGCAATCTACTAAATAATGCAAAAAGGGCACATAGGTCATTTGGCATTTAATTTTAATGGCATTTTTGTCAATTGCCCTAACCCTTAGGGTTTAGGGTTTGAACCCTTAGGTTTTAAAAATAAATTCTAGAATTTTTAATTTAGGTTTTCAAAATCGAAAATTAATATTTGTAAATTATAATTAGAATTTTCTAATTATATTAAAATTTCTTAATCATAATTTAAATCTTGCTAATTAGGATTAATATTTTCTAATTAAAATTGCAAATTTAGCAATTAGGGTTAAAATTGTACATTATGGTTTATAACCCATGAATTAGGGTTTTAAATAGAAAAATAATTTTTCTAAATTAGAAATTAGGTTTCTTAATTAGATTAGGGTTTTCTAATTACTTATAACTTGAAAATTAGGATTAATATTTCCTAATTAACATTAAAACTATTTAATTAACAATTAGGTTTTTCCTAATTATAAATTAGGGTTTCTAATTGTTGCCTCTTTTTTACAACTAACAAAAGAGCTCTAACTCATGCAAGCATACATGCGTCAATAAGTAATACAGAGCCAGTAAAGTATCGATCCCAAAGAGAAAGTTGTTTAACTTAAACTATTATTCATTAATTAAATCACTATATTTATATGCTCACACTATTGATTAAACTTGGTTTGTTCCTGAATTACAAATAACAACTAAAACAATAATAACGATAGAATAAATGATATTGGAACTAATGGGATTCTAACTTCATTTAATACTTCATTCAATCGCCACTATCATGCATGACTTGCTCACATATCACAGGAAAGTAGCCAAGAGCACTAAAAGAGTATTAGCCATTTTTCAATGCACTAAGACCTACTTACACAACATCCACAGATGATAGAATCTATGTAATCATCAATACAACCAACATCACTATATGTCTATGTAAAATTGCAATTATATTGATTTTAAGTTCAAGCCCTTATTCTAATTTATACGGTGAAACAGTATATGTCTATCTGGTTCACGAAATACATAAACCATATAACACAACCCTATATACGTATACTATTATGATTACATTCCATATTTGTGTGTTCGTTGTCAATTCCATACAAATACTAAAACAAATGGTGATCAAGCATTCATACATGCAAAACAATCATGATAGACATCCTATATGATATGTAAAGCAATCCAGCATTTAAACATGTAATCAAACTACATATTAAAATTCGTTAGAATCCCATAATGGAGTTTAGTTCATGACTGAACCAAAAGCCATTATGGGATCAAATCTAAACATGATCAATAAACGACAATTGAAAGATGAAAGATGAAACTATCAAACCCAATTGCATAATACGAATCAAAATTCAAATCCTCATATGATTCTAGCAAAAACTAATAATAATAATCCCACTCTGGTCGAAAATCCCAAGAAGGAATAGAAAGATAGATTTGTAGCCTCCTTCTACGTTGGACTTTTTCCCAGAGAGTAAAACCCTAATTACCAAGTAAAGATACGTGAAAAACTAATAAAATGTCAAATGATAACCCTGATACCAGTCAGGAATCGTTTTAAATCAATTACAACCTTTAAAATTTGGAAATAAAATAAAACAAGTCAGCAGCTTCAGGCCTCGCGCGCGGCCGCGTGCTCTTCCAGCGTGATATTCTCGCGGCCGCTAGACTTGCAGTAGGTTCGTATGTTTGGCCATTCTCATGCGCGAGCGCGTGCTTACAAGCTATCTTTGCCGTGCGGCCGCGCGGCTTGCAGTTTCTGTCTTCTGATTCTGCTCCTTAGCTTGGCTCTGCAATGTTGCTGCTGCTACTGACATGTCCTATGTATATCCATGCTTGTCCATCTATGCTCCACTCAATCCCATGCACATCCTATCATTTGCCTCGCCTTACGCTTTCATTAGCCTCGTGCCCGATATCACCACCAAATTAGGCCAATTCCTGCACTTATTCACCAAAAGAAGTTTTAAGTATGCGAAATGCAATTTAACATAAAATGCAGCTAAAACAGACTAAAATGTACTCGAGATGGGCATAGTTCACGTGAATTAGTACTCCATAAGTAGGTGTAAATCCTACTTATCAAATACCCCCAAACTTGAACCATTGCTTTCCCTCAAGCAATGCATACTAATGGACAATAAAAATGCAACTATATTATTATGCAACTAATTCTCACATTGTCCCAACCATCATAAAAATTCAGTCTAATTTACCTCAGCGAATTTTTTCTAGATTCGAGAATACAGATTCAAACCAAACTCCAGGCATAATGTCATATACTCATATAATTCAAAAATGCTATATAGATGTTGTGTGTGTGTTGTGTTCGCCCAATACTTGATTTCGGTGTAAAGTGCTCATGTTATATTGCTCAAACCAGAAAAATTATAGCTTAAATCAAGACTTATGTATATTTATGCGACTCGGACTATTTCAACATCTTAAAATAAACTAAGGTTCAACAATGGGCTTAACTGCTTTATTCTACTCACCAGGGTGAATTTCTCACTTTCTCGTGGTGTTTATTGCTATTTTTCTTTTCTTTCTTTTTCTTCATGATTGTGCAATGTCTTGCTCAATTAGGCACACTGCTACCCCTTAGAGAGCTTTCGACCAACGACTCCCAGACCATGAAAGACCTTAGGGCGCTAGGTATAGAGAAATTCCCCTCGGGCGTACTTACTCAAGTAGCTAGGGCCCCGAAATATGACTAGCCATGTTATTTCTATTTTTCTTTCTTTTTTTTATACACAGATACCCATGTTTTGCCAAAGTTTAAAAATCAATGTTTTATACAGTCCAAAAAGTCACTTTTCACATATTTCTCTTTTTAAGACTACGTTTTTCTATCGTGCAAGGCACACTGTACTTCTTATACCTACAAGTGCTTGTGAACACATTTGTGCAAACCGAAAGCATTTAAACATCATTATGAATTTCATTGTATAAAAAGTTACATCTCAGCTCATGTTATCCAAAATATTCAGAAATCATTTAAAAAACTTCACTCTCATCATTGGCTAGAATTTTTTTCTAAACAGTAAGAACTGTGAAGTATGCAATTATAACATGCAACTATATGCTAAAATGTAATCTAAACATGTACGTAATCTAAACATGCACATAAAAATTAAACTAATCATGCAAAACTATATGAATCATGCAAAACTATATGCAAAACTAAAAATACTGACTACTACCCAATACCCCCAAACTTAAAGTATTCAATGTCCCAATTGAATGAAGGTAAAGGGTACGAAAACTCCAATAATTATCGGTGGTGCCACCCTCCTCGGATGGTGAGTCTGGTGGAGGATATGGTGCTGCGGTTCCAAACTGAGGCCATTCTTGTGTTGTTCCTTGTTACGCAAACGCTTCGGATAAATCCCTTGTGATTCCCATTGCAAATGTGCCCAAATTGTCATACATGGCATCGACCTTGCGCTCCAACCTTCAGAGCTGGTGATCGCCATTGGTGGCACGTGCATGCGTAGACGGACCCACTTCGTCTGATTACGGGGGTTGTTGTGGTGGCTCTGGAAAAATAGGCTAAAGGATGAATCCTAGTCCGCGTGGGTGCGGTACACCCCCTGTCTACTCCTTGAAATTTGTAATAGCAGCATGAGTGATTGCATGGTGTGAGTACTGCAGTGGCTCATTATGCCATTGGACTCCTTGTTGAGTACATAGCATGGCTACCACCGATGCATGCAAAATAGTCCCATTTCTATTCCCACGCATATAACTTAGCATGTTTCTGTGGATAAAAAGGCTGATATCAATATTTCTATCACATCGCTGGACAAAATTGTACGCATCCTTGAAAATTGTCGGCCAGTAGAATCCCACTTGTAGTATTCTCGCTACTGGTCTTTCACCACCATAGTGTCCACCATACACAATAGAGTGACAATCCTGCAGAATCCCTTCGGTCTTCCTATATGGAACACACCTTCGTATAACTTGATCAGAGCATCGTTTGAACAAATACGGTTCATCCCATATGTACCATTTGACATCATGCATAAATTTCTTCTTTTGATAGCCCACCAAATTGGAAGGTAGCATTTTACTTACCAAATATTTTGCATAATCTGCAAACCATGGCACTTCCCCTTTCACCACAAACAACTGTTCATCTGGAAAAGATTCATTAATTAACACATTATCATTTGTTTCCCTTTCCGGATTCTCAAGTTAAGATAAGTGGTCCGCCACTTGGTTTTCAGTGCCCTTCCTGTCCTTGATTTCCAAATCAAATTCCTGCAGTAGTAAAATCCATCTGATCAACCAAGGCTTTGCATCCTTTTTTGCCACTAAATGTTGAATAACAGCGTGATCCGTATACACTATCACCTTTATGCCGATCAAAAAAGCTCAAAATTTATCAAAGGCGTACACTACTACTAATAATTCTTTCTCCGTGGCGGTGTAGTTCAACTGTGCGTCTGTAAGGGTCTTGCTGGCATAGTAAATCACATAAAACATCTTCTCTTTCCTTTGTCCCAAAGCAGCTCCTACGGCATAATCGTTTGCGTCACACATCAGCTCAAATGGCAATTCCCAATCTGGAGCAATAATAATTGGTGCTGATGTTAATTTCCCTTTCGGATGCTCAAATGCCGACATGCAAGCCTCGTCGAAGATAAAAATGCGTATCCTTCTCCAATAAACTGCATAATGGTTTAGTTATCTTGGAAAAGTCTTTGATAAATCTGCGGTAGAAACTTGCATGGCCCAAAAAGCTGCGAACACCTTTTAACGAAGTAGGCGGTGTCAATTTCTCTATAGTTTCCAACTTTTCTCTATCTACCTCGAGTCCCTTCTTCGATACTTTATGTCCAAGTATGATTCCTTCATGTACCATAAAATGTCATTTTTCCTAGTTTAATACCAGATTTGTTTCAACACATCGCTTCAACACCATCACCAAATTCTTGAGGCATAGATCAAACGAGTCTCCAAAAACTGAGAAGTCATCCATAAATACTTCCACATTCTACTCTACCATATCTGAAAATATAGCCATCATGCATCTCTGAAAAGTGGCTGGAGCGTTGCACAACCCAAAAGACATCCTTCTAAAGGCGAATGTGCCGCATGGACATGTAAAATTTGTCTTTTCTTGGTCTTCTGGAGCTATCATTATTTGATTATATCCTGAATATCCATCCAGTAGGCAATAGTACTCATGACCTACTAATCTGTCCAACATCTGATCAATGAATGGTAGTGGAAAATGATCTTTCATTGTAGCTTTATTAAGCCTGCGGTAGTCCATGCAAACTCTCCACCCTGCCACTGTTCGTGTTGGGATCAACTCGTTGTTCTCATTAGTCACTACTGTCATGCCACCCTTTTTTGGTACACATTACACTGGACTCACCCATGAGCTAACTGAGATAGGATAAATTATTTCTGCATCCAACCATTTTAGCACCTCTTTCTTAACCACTTCTTTCATTATCGGATTAAGTCTCCTTTGTTGCTCAACCGATGGTTTACTTTCATCTTCCATCAGGATTTTATGCATACAAAATGAAGGGCTGATCCCTTTGATATCTATTATGGTCCATCCAATCGCTTATTTGAACTCTCAAAGCACTTGTAGCAGTTTTTCTTCCTGACATGATGTTAATGCAGAAGAAATAATCACAGGTAGCTTAGAAACTGTATTTAAAAATGTGTACCTGAGATGATCTGGAAGTGGTTTCAATTCAAGTTCTAGAGGTGTCTCCAAAGATGGTTTTAATTTTACGGAGGTTTCTCCTGCTTTTGTCAATGGCTCAATAGCTATCCTGAATTTCCTGACTTGTGGAGTGGTATCCAGATATTTCACAAGTTCATCAAGTTCCTCGTCCTCCAAATCTGAATTTTCAACAATTACACTCCTCAACGGTTTAGCAGCCACCCGACTTTGTTCTTCATCATTTATGACCTGTTCCACCAACTCAACCAAGAAACATTCCTCTTCATCTGCTGGAAACTTCATAGCTTTGAAAACATTAAAGGTGACCTCTTGATCATGAACACGCATAGTGAGTTCCCCGTTCTACACATCTATCTGAATTTTTCTTGTGGCTAAGAATGGTCTTCCCAATATGATTGGTATATTTTTGTCTTCCTCATAGTCTAGGATAATGAAGTCAGCTGGGAAAATAAACTTGTCCAACTTAACCAAGACATCTTCAGCAATTCCTCGTGGATACGTGATCGATATATCAGCTAGCTATAATGATATGTTTGTTGGTTTTGGATCCAACAATCCCTACTGGTTAAATACTGACAAGGGTATCAAATTTATGTTTGCCTCAAGATCGCATAAACACTTGCTGAAGTTCATCTTTCCAATTATGCATGGAATTATGAAACTGCCTGGATCTTTCGGCTTTGGAGGTAGTTTCTGCTGAAGCACTGCACTGCATTCCTCTGTCAAGGCTACTGTCTCAAACTCATCTAATCTCCTTTTCCTTGATAATATACCCTTCATAAATTTTGCGTAGCTTGGCATTTGTTCCAATGCCTCGGTGAATGATATGTTGATCTGCAGCTTTTTGAACACCTCCAAGAATTTACTGAACTGTTTATCTTCCCTTTCGTTATTTAATCTCTGCGGATACGAAACTTGAATGTGCATTGGTGGTACTGGACTCTTAATTGTCTCCTCTGAACCTTCTTTGCCTTTCTCTTCTTGTTGATCCTCCGATTTCTCTAAATTTTCCTACTTATTGGCTGGCTCCTCTACCTTGCACGGCTGTGCGCCCTCCTCAGTGCATTCTCGCGCGGGCGCGCGACTTACAGTAACTGACAAATCTTTCCCAGATCTCAATGTGATCGCTTGACACTGTTCCTTCCCTTCTCTCCTTGGATTTATCTCCGTATTACTTGGCAATGAAACCTAGGGCCTGTTAGTAAGCATGTTTGCCATCTGCCCCATTTGAGTTTCCAGATTCTTTATAGCCACTACTTGGCTCTTGATCATAACTTCTGTGTTTGCCATGTATTTCATCATCATCTCCTCCACTTCTGATTTCTTTTCTTGCTGAGGTGCAGCTGGAGTGTGATGTTGTTGTCGATGTTGAGAAAATCCTGGTGGAAAGGGTGGTCTAGGATTAAACTGCGGCTGCGCTGGCTGCGCCTGAAATTGATTATTTGATTGAAACTAAGTCTGCTGATTCCCTTGATTATTCGACCAACTAAAATTTGGATGATTTCTGTTATTGGGGTGGTATGTGTTCTGAAATTAACCTTGGTCTTTTCTATAGTTGCTCACATATTGTACTGATTCTAAGCTGATAGCACATTAATCCATCGAGTGTGACCCCACACAAATCTCACATACGAAGGCAACCGTCTTTACTATTCCTTCTGCCAAAATATCTATCTTCTTTGCCATGGATGCCATCTGTGCTGACAACTGAGTAATAGCATCAACTTCCAATACACCTGCAACTTTGGTTTGTGGCATTCAGGATGTAGGATTCTGAAAATCATTCGATGCCATTGTCTCGATAAGATCATAGGCTTCCTCATAGTTCTTTGCCCATAATGCCCCTCCTGCAGCTGCATCTACAATCGGTTTCGACTGCCATCCCAATCCATTATAAAACGTGTTGATTACCATCCAATCTGACATACCGTGATGTGGGCACTTTCTCAGCATTTCTTTTATCTCTCCCATGCTTCATATAACGACTTGCCCTGTTGTTGCTCAAACTGAGAGATAGCTGTCCTCATCTTGGTAGTCTTAGCCATTGGGAAGAACTTAGCTAAGAATTTTTGTGCTAAATCCTCCCATGTAGTTATAGATCCTGCTGGCAGAGAATGAAGCCAACTTTTCGCTTTATCTCTCAATGAAAATGGGAACAACCTAAGTCTAATAGCATCATCCGTCACACCGTTTTATCTGAATATATCACAAATTTCGATGAAACTCAACAAATGTTCATTCGGATCATCTGTAGCAGCATCCCCAAACTGAACTGTATTCTGCACCATTTGAATAGTGCCAGTTTTTATCTCGAATGTGTTTTCTGCTATTGCTGGTCTGACTATGCTAGATTGTAGTCCATTAATATTGGGCATTGAATACTCCTTCAGAGCCCTATGCTCATCTCTTTGCTCTTCTCCTTGTGCCTCGGCTGCCATGTTAGTTGTCGTGTTTTCCAACTGCTCTTGTAAATTTCTACGAATACCCGCTTTCCAACCTCTCCCATTTATATTATCCTGAAAAGGTGTTAACTCGGGGTTGGTTGACTGTGTGCGCATAAAAATTAATCCAACTTCCTGAAACAAAAACAAAAATATAAATGAGATAAAACTAGAATTGTCTAAGTCATACAATATAGCTTAAAACTAATGATAATAATACTAAATTAAACGCCTTTCCTCGGCAACGGCGCCAAAAACTTGTTGCCTCTTTTTTACAACTAAAAAAAGAGCTATAACTCATTCAAGCATACATGCGTCAACAAGTAATACCTAGCAAGTAAAGTATCGATCCCACAAAGAAAGTTGTTTAACTTAAACTATTATTCATTAATTAAATCACTATATTTATATGCTTACACTATTGATTAAACTTGGTTTTTTCTTGAATTACAAATAACAACTAAAACAATAATAATGATAGAATAAATGATATTGGAACTAATGGGATTCTAACTTCATTTAATACTTCATTCAATCGCCACTATCATGCATGACTTGCTCATATATCACAGGAAAGTAGCCAAGAGCACTAAAAGAGTATTAGCCATTTGTCAATGCACTAAGACCTACTTACACAACATCCACAGATGATAGACTCTATGTAATCATCAATACAACTAACATCACTATATGTCTATGTGAAATTGTAATTATATTGATTTTAAGTTCAAGCCCTTATTCTAACTTATAGGGTGAAACAATATATGTCTATCTGGTTCACGAAATACATAATCCATATAACACAGCCCTATATACGTATACTATCATGATTACATTCCATATTTGCGTGTTCGTTGTCAATTCCATACAAATACTGAAACGAATGGTGATCAAGCATTCATACATGCAAAATAATCATGATAGACATCCCATGTGATATGCAAAGCAATCCAGCATTTAAACATGCAATCAAACTACATATTAAAATCCGTTAGAATCCCATAATGGAGTTTAGTTCATGACTGAACCAAAAGCCATTATGGGATCAAATCTAAACATGATCAATAAACGATAATTGAAAGATGAAACTATCAAACCCAATTGTTGAATACGAATCAAAATTCAAATCCTCATACGATTCCAGCAAAAACTAATAATAATAATCCTACTCTGGTAGAAAATCCCAAGAAGGAATAGAAAGATAGATTTATAGCCTCCTTCTACGTTGGACTTTCTCCTAGAGAGTAAAACCTTAATTACCAAGTAAAGATACGTGAAAAATTAATAAAATGTCAAGTGATACCCCTGACACCAGTCAGGAATCGTTTTAAATCAATTACAACCTTTTAAATTTGGAAATAAAATAAAACAAGTCAGCAACTTCAGGCCTCGCGCGCGGCCGGGCGCTCCTCTAGCGTGATATTTTCGCAGCCGCGAGACTTGCAGTAGGTTCGTATATTTGTCCATTCTCGCGCATGGGCGCGCGCTTCCAAGCTATCTTTGCAGCGCGGCCGCGCGGCTTGCAATTTCTATCTTCTTATTCTGCTCCTTAGCTTGGCTCGGCAATGTTCCTGCTGCTACTGACATGTCCTATATATATCCATGCTTGTCCATCCATGCTCCACTCAATCCCATGCATATCCTATCTTTTGCCTCGCCTTACGCTTTCATTAGCCTCGTGCCCGATATCACCACCAAATTAGGCCAATTCATGCACTTATTCACCAAAAGGAGTTTTAAGTATGCGAAATACAATTTAACATAAAATACAGCTAAAACAGACTAAAATGTACTTGAGATGGGCATAGTTCGCGTGAATTGGTACTCCATAAGTAGGTGTAAATCCTACTTATCACTAATCCAGAAATTAGGGTTTTCTAAATCAATTAGTGTTATCCCTAATTAGGTTATTATTAATAACGTTTAAACCTTATACTATCATTTATATTCCTAAATTAGGGTTTTCTAATTTCGAATTAGGGTTTTAGATTCCCTGAACTAAAATTAGGGTTTCTAGAATCAGTTTTAGGGTTTCTTGTTAATCGCTAGGGTTTTCTAACCGAACGTTGACGTTCTTAATATAAACATAGGGTTTGTCACATATATCGTTTATCTGGTCAACCCCTGACCCTTAACCACATATTGTAAACATATAAAACCATATACACAAAACATATACTCTTATACCCTTAATCTTCAATAATTCACCAAAATCCTTCACAGAATTTTGAAATCCTCAAAATTCCTTCTCAAAAATATCAAACACATACACTTATTTTCTGTCTAGGTTCTAATATTGAACCTTAAATCAATTAATTAAAATTTTAAAAGTTTTCTAAATTCTCGGGTTTTCACATTGACCCCTTCTTCTAAAAATTTCGTCCCCAAAATTTACCTTACACCTTACATCATACACCGTTCATTCTCATCATCACATGCTACCCAATACACCTCTCACAAGAGTAAAAATTTTGAAATTGTGCTGAGGGGTTATATAGACTATTGTCTATCATTTTAACAAAGGTTATATCGAAATTCATCCGCTAACTGTCATAACTTACAGTCATAGTGGGTAATTAGCCTGGTATGCCCTGTACTTATTAAGTACTGGTGGTCGAATCTAGTTCTCGTCTCTGCCATAGGCATGAAAAATTTACCTCAGTCTTGATGGATTCCGCACCAAAACAATTTGATTCGGGTAAATTTCTTTCAATGAACACGTTTTCATAACATTAGTCTAGCTGAATCGAATAGCGTAGACTCATATCAATAATTCAATTCAATTGAATTATTTAAGTGTAGCCAAACCCCTTTGGCAAATTAATTTTTTTTTTTAAAAATATTTTTTTAAAATGATGTCATGATGTCTTACTGTATTAACAGTCCGTTTGAGGATGCCGTCATTGCATGACTTTGTCATAACACATCATACAATAGTGGAACAATGTTTTTTAGATCGAATTCACACTAAGTATTCCTGCATTTATAACTTTGTCAACTTTTATCATCTCTGCACCAGGTTACATGGTACATGAGTGATAAATAAAAATATATTTTGATATTTCAAATCATTTGCGTCTAGCCGAAATAAGTAGCATAGACTATACTTTAAACCATTCTAAAAATGATTACGAGTCTATATATATATATATATATATATATATATATATATAAAAGCACATAGTGTGTATTTAGCTTGATGTCAAAATTTTGAAGTCTAGCATAGCTAGGAGTTTTAGAAAACTTATGTCTCCACTAATAATCATTTGCTTAAATAATCTATCTATTCCTATTATCTTTAATACTCCATTTACACACAACTATACCCAATTCGTCAAACCACACTTATGAGTTCATGAACTTGCCACAATCATATGAGTTTAAGAACATGTCCTAGTCAGACCTTTGGCGTCCATTCGCTGAGGGGTTCATAAACATTTCATATAACTATGAATCAAGAATGTCACATAAGTATGAGTTTTAAGAACTCGTACTTAACCTTATATTCTCTACCTATAACATATCTATCTGTTATACACATGAGAAAGGAATCACCCTCTTAACATGCATATAGCAAATAGCGCAACACAAACATTTGAATGATTATCATTGCCAGAAACTAAGTGGTTTTTACACAAAATATAATTCCCCGCCCATACAAGGAATCATACAACTCAGCTGCTGACATGAGTCCTCAATTGAAATCCCCACTTAATTCCAACTCCCTTCTCAATACGAATTTCATTCAACTTGTATTTAAAATTCTTTCCTGAATCTGTACCAATTCATAGTACAACTGACACTCATCAATCTTTCTATAAACTGTTCAATCATTCGCTTGATCTTTCTCCATACTATAACCTTATCCGATCATGGGGTGATCTCATTGTATATATTACAATTCATTTCTATACTATGATCGTTTTTTTTTATGATCTTCTATCTCTGTACTTTTAGTCTTTTAGACTCTATCTATTCACCACTATTGTTCAACTTTATTATCAGAGTTAGGGAACTCTGTATCTTATAACTCGTCGAGATTCGTCTTTGAATCTTACCGACCAACTAACTCTATGTGAGTGAGTACTTATCCTAATCACTGCGGTTATTAGTCTCAGGTATTTCTACCTAAGGTTCATAACCTACAACTTTGATACCAACTGTGAGGGCACCGAATCCGGGTCCCGAATCATCGCGGATTATGTTCAATCATTCTATAATTATTACTATTTGTGGAAGATATAAACATACATTGTTTATACAATAAAATTTTCACAATATTCCCCAAGGTTGAGTAACCTTCACTTAATACACAATTCATAACTTATTTGACTTACAATAACATTAAGATACAACACTATTACAAATCTACTGCATACGTATACTAAAGCTGGAACTGTTTTTGACCTTTCCTTGTATCCAACGTATTTATCTTAATCTACAATGTTTATCATGATATAGCAAGGGTGAGCATGAAGGTTGCCCAACAAGTTTAAATTCAATAATTTAACGATATATCATGATTGATAGAATCTGAATAATAAGCTAGCTATAATTCAACAATATAGTTGTGAATTAACACGAACAAACTTTTGACTGAACAAGTATTAAACATGAACAAATATAGCTGGACCGAATGGTAATGAAAGTGATCAACCTTTTATACCTGACTTATACATGCAATATGTACATAGTACAATTCTATAATGGCAATCAGCAATGATTATCCATAAGCATATCTGAATGAAACAACTCTAAGTAGAGTTAACTAAAACTTGCCTGAACTGTTGATTACCACTATGCAATTAATAAGCTTTGTCTGAACCTAATATATAAATAATATCGATCTATAAGTTAGAATAATATCATCACAATATTTAAAATAACCTAAACGCATTATCACATAATCCTATCAGTATATAACACACATAAGACTTAAACTCAAGACAAACTATTACAGTCTGAGTCGAGTTCGACAAAATTCTAAAATCCCGACGGTTTAGTCGGATAAAATTTCGAGTTTAAGTTCAATTAAACTCTGTGTAAATACTTAACCATTATCTAAGAAAATTTATTAACAGTCAAAATATTTTTCATAAGTTCGTAATAATTTTTTAAATAATTATTACTATTTATTATAATTTTTCAATCATTAAAATTGTATTTATATAAATTAAATACCACATAATCCTTTATCATTAATATTTATTTAATACTAAATATTAATAAAAATCATAATATAATATTATAATATATTTATAATATATCAAAGTATTTTTAATACCTTAAATATGATTTTTAAACAGTTAAATTCATTATCCGATAATCGTTTTTAATATAAAAATATTAACATTTTCATTATAAAATATCAAAAGTTATATTTTATAACTTCAAATAAGTTTATAACACTTAAATTATTTTTATATGATTTTTAAATCATTAATTCTATTTTCCACAATTTATTTAATAAATTAACTGTCATTAATATTTATTAATTAATGAAATTCATCACAAAATATTAAAGTCATTAAAAATAACCTAAAATATTTTCTTATACCATAATATAATTTTCATGATTTTTTATGTATTAAAATCATTTTTAAATAATTTATTTAATACTATAATTAAATAAGTTAATACCATTTATATTCCAAAAATATTAAATATTTATGAAATATACTCAAAATAATTAAAAACAAATTTTAGACTTTAAAATAATTTTTAGGAATTTATTTTGTATTTTTAATAATTAAAAACCATTTATTTCAATTTTTTAATTAAAATAATTAATTTTCAAAATTTAATAATTAATAAATGGCCCTATAGTGACAGAACCGTCGCTATAGGTGTTCTTGGTGTTCTTGAGCAAGAACCCAGAACTTTAAGTCAGTTAACTGTGTGCTAAGTTTGACCAAGGATAAATATTTGGTCTTAATAATCCTGGGCCATCTAAGACAGTACTCTTGTAGTAGAAATGTAACACTACAATAAGAAACCATCATCTTGGTGTAGACACTCGAAATTTTCTGTACTACTGTCACTTACATTGCAGAAGTATAGATTCGTCTTTTAAGAGGGAACCCTGAAAGACAATCCATATCCATACCGGATACTACCGAAAGTTCAGCATCAACCCCGGAATACACACTGGGAGTAACAATTCCAACCTCGGATATAACCCCAAGGCGTTCAGATCCATTACCGGAACACACACCGGAGAAGACCGATTAATCTCGGAGATAACCCCGAGGTATCCAGTCTCAGTCCCAACTACTGGGAATAGCCACCAACCTTGGTGATAACCCCGGAAATGCTTATTTCAAATGCGACCAGCTTCAATCTCGGCACTCACAACAAGATACTTCATACCAACCTGGAGATAACACCAGGAGGACATACACACCTCAAAGATGACATTGAGGACCTTCAACAATTGCAGCAGTCCAATCTCAGCGAAGCCTTGTGCAACGTCTGCTTTATCAACCTAATCCAGCGATAACACCGGTGAGGGGCAACATCATCATCTCGCCAACGCGATGCCACGCCACGTCGTCTCAATATTTCATACACATCTCTACACATCGATGTCCCACAAGAATCAAGGATAACCAATCCCGAGTGACTATAGTGCGGGGTAACAGATAGAATTTGAAGCTTGAAGACCGGAGGGCATCGTCCCATCTTCAATGACTTCGTACAAACTCTATGTGACGCCCCCAAAATAGGTATACATCATCCATTCTGAGTTGTCAATACATGGTACAGAAACAACTACAACTTTATTATTACAACAGTAAAACTGTGAGTTTGAATACAAATATTATCTTCTAGACAATATCTATACTCAAATAAATCCTCATCACATTTATTGATACATTAATTTACAAAAATGGTGAGGACTACTAAATAATTCTCTCTAGAACCTTCATTCCATACCCCGACTCGTACTCGCTATATTCTCGCCTCCTGAGAAGAAAAATGGAACAAAAAGGAAAAGGGTGAGCTCAACTAGCTCAGTAAAGAATATTATGACTAAGATAATATACAACAAATTATCGTTAGTCTTCAACAGGGAAAAATCTAATAGAATACAATAGACAACAAGTTTTAAATCAATATTCGCAGCGGAAATAATAATTCATTAGAAGAGTTAAGTAAAGAATGCAAACTACTATCTTCTATGTATGAATTTAAAAGTTCATCGTCTATCTTTTATCCCTGTAACATCAATCAATATATATCTGGAATCAATATTCATCTTTGCACTACAGGCCAAAGATATTCATCAGTTGGTCATGTTCATCTAAACACATGTTCATCTTTGCAGTACGGGCCAAAGATATTCATCAGAAATCATTCATCTTTGCACTACAGGCCAAAATATTTTTAAAGAACCGAATCCAGTGAAACAAAATGACAAGGATTAAGGATTCGTACTTTGTTTTATCCATGTCCAAAAATACCTCAAAAATAATCATAGTGGTTTAAAATTCAAGAATGATCAAAACATGGATTCAATCAAAGCTAGTATCCATAATAGATATTTTAGACGAAAAGGGAAAATTTTTATTTTTCGATGAATAGTGTCGTATTCGTGAATAGTGTCGTATAAGTGAATAGTGTCGTATACGTGAATAGTAACTCTGACACCAAAAGTTCCAAATTTGATAAAAACTTCAGATCAATATTTCAGCATAATGATATTGAAGAAATAATATCATCACGAAAAAAAATAATATCCCTTACCTCGAAAGACAGTACTTCTAGTTGAAACACCGGATATAAGCTATGACTTGAACTTGCACTGTATAGCAACAGTACTCAAAGTATACTCAAAATACTCACAAGAATACGCTCGATAATATAGAGAGGGAAAACTTCAGTTTCTGGTGTGATTTTCAATTCTAACCTAAGCACCCTATTTATAGGAAAATGCTTAGAACACCAAAGCAGAAAATTTAATAAAATATAAATATATTTATCAAAATTTGTCTACGCACCTAGAACCATATGAATTCAGCAACTTGCATGTGTTTAATGAGACTAACCAAACACAATAAACGTTTTTGTTATTTAAATTATTTTAAACTTACAAAAATCAATTATTTCGGAGCTTCAGAACATCAATAATTCATAATAAATAGCCCTTTTATCAGAAAATTTGAATCTCGCGTGTTTATATAGGAAATTCAATTCTCTACAACTTTGCAGAAGAAAGTTTTTCCAAATTCCAAATAAAAATTGACCGAAATCCACAAACGGTCGATTTTACAAGCTATAATCAAATTTCAGTCAAGAAATGGGGTCCACCGACACATAAAACATGCTTTAAATATTTTTGGTAACAAAAATACTCCTCCACATATACTCATATATCCCACATTTATCGTAAAAATATCATCATTATTATATTATTAAAATATAACAATATATTTAAATGAATTATTTTATCAGAAAAAGATAAAATTTCAATTTTTAACAATTGTCACATTAAAAAATTTCTCCATCTATATCCACATAAAATCAATATTTTCCTCATCATATGAATCAATAATTAATTATTCATAAATAATATTACAGAATCACAATATTGACAACCAGGCAGTTCCCAAGAAAGAGGGGGCTTTCCAATAAGAATTTCTCCTTACTGGCGCGCAATTAGGTGACAAAACCTCTCCTTAGACAGAACTTTTTAGACATTGCCAATAATTTTATCTAATAATATTATTCAGATAATATGAATTATTGCTTCGATAATGAAAAATACTGTGTAATGACAATTATTGAAGCAACAGAAATATAAAATATCAACGCAGCAATTATTAAATCAATAAAATACTGAAAAGTAATTACTGTAACCATTATTGAGTAGTGTCTTCTTACGTAAGAATCAATAATTGCTGCAATACCGTGTGCTACTGTGTTTTAACCACCGAGTATTTTAACCGTATTAACGGTAACAACTACGCCATTATTTTTAAACAACTTATATTTGTCGTTTTTGTCATCCAATCGCTTTCCGTTATGGGGCCCACACATGGCTGCGCCGTCGTACGAATATTCCCCAACAGTACGAATATTCCATGACCAAACGAATATTCCCTGACAACAACGAATATTTTATAACCACTTGCTTATTTTGAAATATTTGCGTATTTTATCCATAACTATCCACATTAATCAAATCAACCCTTACTATTTCAAAATAATAAATAGAGAAAATTAAATTTCATTAATAATAAGTTGGGGTCTTACAACCTCCCCTCCTTATGAAATTTCATCTTCGAAATTGACGTACGTACATGGTGTTTCGAAAAGGTGAGGATACCTCACTTTCATTTTCGTTTCCAATTCCCAGGTCATTTCCTCTATAGCATGGTTCCTCCACAAAACTTTAACTTGTGGTATGATCTTCGTGCGTAGGACATACTCCTTCCTATCCAAGATCTTAACAGGTACCTCCTCATACGTTAAGTCTTCGGCTATCTCGTCCGGTTCTAACTCAATAACGTGGTTCGGGTCTTTCACATATTTACGAAGTACAGATATGTGAAACACATTATGAACACGAGACATACTCGGAGGTAACGCGAGTCTATAGGCTACATTTCCTACTCGGTCAAGAATTTGAAATGGACTAATAAATCGTGGATTGAGCTTTCCTCTCTTCCCAAATCATGTAACTCCCTTCCATGGAGCAACTCCCAACAATACATGATCCCCTATACTAAATTCCACGTCCTTTTGATGAAGATCTGCATAACTCTTTTGTCGATCTTGTGCCGTTTGTATACGTTATCGAATCATTTGGATCTTTTCGGTAGTCTTACGTACTAACTCGGGTCCCAACAATGTTGCTTCACCCACCTCATCCCAACATATTGGAGAGTGACACTTTCGTCCATATAATGCTTCAAATGGAGCCACACATGTACTTGCCTGATAACTGTTGTTGTAGGAGAATTCCACCAATGGTAAATACTTATCCCAACTGCCCTTGAAGTCTAGGACACAGAGTCTTAATAAATCTTCAATAGTTTGAATAGTCCTCTCTGATTGTCCGTCCGTTTGAGGATGGTATGCCGAACTGAATCGTAAATCCGTGCCCATAGATTTTTGCAAGCTAACCCAAAATCTTGAAGTGAATCTTGGGTCACGATCTGAAACTATGGATACTGGCATGCCATGTAACCTCACAATCTCATTTACATATATACTAGCAAGACGTTCAAGAGAATAAGTCTCCCGTATCCGTAAGAAATGAGCAGACTTGGTTAATCTATCAACAATAACCCAAATAGCATTTATGCCTTGAGAAACCGTAGGAAGACCCGTAACGAAATCAATGGTAATGTGTTCCCACTTCCATTTTGGAATCTCAAGTGGTTGCAACGGACCCTTAGGTACTAGATGCTTCGCCTTTACACGTTGACAAGTTAAACACATCGAGATAAACTTTGTAATCTCTCTCTTCATATTGTTCCACAAAAATGTATGTCGAAGATCACGATACATTTTAGTACTTCCAGGATGGATTGCAAATGGTGTATTGTGTGCCTCCATCATAATCTTATACTTCAAATTAGAGTCGTTAGGAACACAAAGTCTAGAGTGGACTCGAAGTATTCTTTCTTCATCTATTCTTGCTTACGGAATAGCTCCTTCTTGTACTTTCTTCTTCATACGCATCAGTTCTTGATCGGTGGCTTGAGCAACCTTAACTTTTTCTATTAAAGTTAGCTCTATGTGTATACTTGACATCATCGCACTCGTTCCTGCATATGATCTTCTACTCAACGCGTCAGCTACCACGTTCGCTTTTCCAGGATGGTATTGAATAGTGTGGTCGTAATCTTTCAATAGCTCGAGCCAGCGTCGCTACCGCATATTGAGTTTTTTTTTAGTGAAGAAATATTTGAGGCTTTTATGGTTTGAATATATCTCCACTTTCTCCCCGTATAGATAGTGCATCCAGATCTTTAACGCAAAAACGACTGCTGCCAACTCTAGATCATGAGTAGGATAATTCCTCTCATACTCTTTAAGTTGTCGCGAGGCATAGGCTATGACTTTCCCACGTTGCATAAGAACACATCCTAACCCTTTGCCTGAAGCATCGTTGTAGATAACAAATCCATCCCTACCAGATGGTATTGTTAGAACAGGTGCTAAAATGAGTCTCCTCTTGAGCTCTTGGAAACTCTTCTCGCATTCATCGCTCCAAACGAATTTTGTATCGTTCTGAGTTAGCTGGGTTAATGGAGTAGCGATTCGAGAAAACCCTTCCACAAATCTCTAATAATAACCAGCTAGGCCCAAAAAGCTACGTACTTCAGTCACCGACTTCGGTTGCTCCCAACTTTGTATTGCTTCAATCTTCGCCGGATCAACAGATACTCCATGTTTCGACACCACGTGCCCAAGGAATGCTACTTCCTTAAGCTAGAACTCGCATTTCTTCAATTTAGCATATAGTTTGTTTTCACGAAGCCTTTGGAGTACCAGCTTCAAATGGTGCTCATGATCTTCACGACTTTTGGAATATATGAGGATGTCATCAATAAAAACAACAACGAACTGATCCAAATATTCCTTGAATACTCGGTTCATCATATCCATGAAAGCCGCAGGAGCATTAGTCAATCCGAAAGACATGACTAAGGATTCATAATGCTCGTACCTAGTTCTGAAGGCAGTCTTTGGAATATCCTCAGTTCTAATCTTCAGCTGATGATATCCAGAACGAAGATCGATCTTTGAAAAGAATTGTGCTTCTTGCAACAGGTAAAATAGGTCATCAATATGAGGTAGAGGATACCTATTCTTGATGGTGACATGGTTCAATTCCCGATAGTCAATACAAAGTCGCATACTCTCGTCTTTCATTTTTACGAATAAAACAGGAGCACCCCAAGGAGATGTACTAGGACAAATGAAACCGATGTCCAACAATTCCTGTAGTTGGACCTTTAACTCCTGAAGTTCAATAGGAGCCGTTTGATATGGGGTTTTAGAAATGGGCTTTGTACCAGGTTCAAGATCAATAATGAATTCAACTTCACATTCTGGGGGTAGACTGGGAAGTTCTTCAGGAAATACGTCAGGAAAGTCAATAACAACAGGAATATTATTCAAATTTGACGTGTCTTTATTCAAATCCATAACATGGGCTAAGAAAGCTTGACATCCGTTTTTCAATAAATGAATAGCTTTATGATTAGATATGACAGTGATTGATTTTAATGGTTTAATTACTTGAATTCGTACAACAGGTTGGTTAGGAATATAAAAATTAACAACCTTACGAAAACAATCAATTTTGGCATGATGAGTAGTTAACTAATCAATCCCTAAAATCACATCAAAAGCAAGTATCTTTAAAGAGATAAGGTCAATAGGTAAGGTGATGGTGCCAACTTGAATCAAACAAGATTTATAAACAGTGGATGTGATGAAAGTTTCTCCTAATGGAGTTTCCACAGATAGGTCAAAGTCTAATTTCTCCGGAGTCAAGTTTAAACGTTGAGCACAAGTAGGAGAGATAAATGAATGGGTAGCACCGGTATCAAGTAATGTATAAACTTCGCAAGAATTTATAAATAGCTTACCCGTGATCACCTCATTTGGGTTCCTCGCCTTTTGACCTGTCACAACAAACGTTCTTCCAGGAACCGTTGACTTTGACTTTTCTGGGACAGTCTTTTGAGTCACCGTCCCCGCTAAACTAGGTTTCACTACCGTACAATCTCGAGCGATATGTCCTTCCTTTCCACAATTATAGCATACCTTAAACTGTTGTGGGAAGTTTGGACTGACATATCCCTCTTTCCCACATTTATAGCATATGACCGGTGGTCGTTCTCCTCCCTTAGAACCAGTTGCTGTCATCACTGTCGTCTTCATATGGTCGTTGTTAAATCTCCTCTTTTTAAAATCTCCTCCTGACTCGTTTCTTCTATTTTCATGGCCATGATTACCACCAGAGTGGTTACCATTTTTCCCGTCTTTTTCTTTCTCCGCTGGTTATCATTGTTTTGTTGACTGCTATCTCCGGTATGATCCTGATTGTGATCCCTCAGTTGACCATACTCGTTATCTCGCTCTAATAATTGAGCCCTGTTTACAACATCTGAATAGAGAGAAAATTTATGAGAAATGAGATATTGTCGTATGCCGGGTTTCAAACCTCTCAAAAATATTCGCGTCATACGTTCCTCATTCTCCACCAAATAAGGTGCAAACCTGGATAACTCTGCAAACTTTGCCTCGTACTGAGACACCGTCATGTTATTTTTTTTCTAATCTGATGAACTCCACTTCCTTCATATGACGAACACTTTCAGGAAAGTATTTGTCATTAAATAGTTTCTGAAACGTCTCCCAAGACATACTGAGTGCGGCTGGATGGGTACGCTTCACAGACTCCCATCAGTAGTATGCCTCGCCACGGAACATAAAGGTGGCAAAGGGAACCTTCTGTTCCTCTGTGCATCCCAAGACATCGAATATCTTGGTAATTTGCTTGACCCATGTTTCCGCCATGATCGGATATGGCTTTCCCTTAAATTCTGGTGGTCTCAACTCTTTGAACTGCTTGGCTGTGACAACCCGTGAATTGCTATCCTTTCCTCCTGTATTTTGAACACGAGTCTCCCTCGTCTAATTTTGCATGAACTTTAAAATTCTTCTAAACATCCCCTTGTTCATCATCTGCTAAGTGGTGTTTTTCACAGGAGGAACATTGCCAGCCTGTTGCACGTTCTCCTCGTTGGTGAGTACAGGTGTCTCCACGATCTCATTTACTCCACTGTTAATATTCTCAGTCGACATTCTCAAATACTGTCATAAAACAAGGGTTAATTAAGGAAATCAATATATCACATAATATCCCTATATACTAACCAACTAACAAATAAGCTTAGGTAAGACACACTAGCGAAGGATTTACTCGTCTCTCCCCTCCTAGTTCTATTCCCCGGTCTCCGCCAGAGATCATATCCCTAAGCTCTGATACCAACTGTGACGCCCCCAAAATAGGTATACATCACCCATTCTGAGTTGTCAATACATGGTACAGAAACAACTACAACTTTATTATTACAACAGTAAAACTGTGAGTTTGAATACAAATATTATCTTCTAGACAATATCTATACTCAAATAAATCCTCATCACATTTATTGATACATTAATTTAAAAACAATGGTGAGGACTACTAAATAATTCTCTCTAGAACCTTCATTCCATACCCCGACTCGTACTCGCTATATTCTCGCCTCCTGAGAAGAAAAATGGAACAAAAAGGAAAAGGGTGAGCTCAACTAGCTCAGTAAAGAATATTATGACTAAGATAATATACAACAAATTATCGTTAGTCTTCAACAGGGAAAAATCTAATAGAATACAATAGACAACAAGTTTTAAATCAATATTCGCAGTGAAAATAATAATTCATTAGAAGAGTTAAGTAGAGAACGCAAACTACTATCTTCTATGTATGAATTTAAAAGTTCATCGCCTATCTTTTATCCCTGTAACATCAATCAATATATATCTAGAATCAATATTCATCTTTGCACTACAGGCCAAAGATATTCATCAGTTGGTCATGTTCATCTAAACACCTATTCATCTTTGCACTACGGGCCAAAGATATTCATCAGAAATCATTCATATTTGCACTACAGGCCAAAGATGTTCAATAATATCATCATTTAAGACTGAGGATGATGAAAAATATTTTTAAAGAAACGAATCCAGTGAAACAAAATGACAAGGATTAAGGATTAAGGATTCGTACTTTGTTTTATCCATGTCCAAAAATACAACAAAAATAATCATAGTGGTGTAAAATTCAAGAATGATCAAAACATGGATACAATCAAAGTTAGTATCCACAATAGATATTTTAGACGAAAAGGGAAAATTTTTATTTTTCGATGAATAGTGCCGTATTCGTGAATAGTGTCGTATACGTGAATAGTGCCGTATACGTGAATAGTAACTTCGACACCAAAAGTTCCAAATTTGATAAAAACTTCAGATCAATATTTCAGCATAATGATATTGAAGAAATAATATCATCACGAAAAAAAAAATATCCCGTACCTCGAAAGACAGTACTTCTAGTTGAAACACCGGATATAAGCTATAACTTGAACTTGCACTGTTTAGCAACAGTACTCAAAGTATACTCAAAATACTCACAAGAATACGCTCGATAATATAGAGAGAGAAAACTTCAGTTTCTGGTGTGATTTTCAATTCTAACCTAAGCACCCTATTTATAGAAAAATGCTTAGAACACCAAAGCAGAAAATTTAATAAAATATAAATATATTTATCAAAATTTGTCTACGCACCTAGAACCATATGAATTCAGCAACTTGCATGTGTTTAATGAGGCTAACCAAACACAATAAACGCTTTTGTTATTTAAATTATTTTAAACTTCCAAAAATCAATTATTTCGAAGCTTCAGAACATCAATAATTCATAATAAATAGCCCTTTATCAGAAAATTCGAATCTCGCGTGTTTATATAGGATATTCAATTCTCTACAACTTTGCAGAAGAAAGTTTTTCCAAATTCCAAATAAAAATTGACCGAAATCCACAAACGGGCGATTTTACAAGCTATGATCAAATTTCAGTCAAGAAATGGGGTCCACCGACACATAAAACATGATTTAAATATTTTTGGTAACAAAAATACTCCTCCACATATACTCATATATCCCACATTTATCGTAAAAATATCATCATTATTATATTATTAAAATATAACAATATATTTAAACGAATTATTTTATCAAAAAAAGATAAAATTTCAATTTTTAACAATTGTCACATTAAAAAATTTCTCCATCTATATCCACATAAAATCACTATTTTCCTCATCATATGAATCAATAATTAATTATTCATAAATAATATTACAGAATCACAATATTGACAACCAGGCAGTTCCCAGGAAAGAGGGGGCTTTCCAATAAGAATTTCTCCTTACTGGCGCGCAATTAGGTGACAAAACCTCTCCTTAGACAGAACTTTTTGGACATTGCCAATAATTTTATCTAATAATATTATTCAGATAATATGAATTATTGCTTCGATAATGAAAAATACTGTGTAATGACAATTATTGAAGTAACAGAAATATAAAATATCAACGTAGCAATTATTAAATTAATAAAATACTGAACAGTAATTACTGTACCATTATTGAGTAGTGTCTTCTTACGTAAGAATCAATAATTGGTGCAATACCGTGTGCTACTGTGTTTTAACCACCGAATATTTTAACAGTATTAACGGTAACAACTACGCCATTATTTTTAAACAACTTATATTTGTCGTTTTTGTCATCCAATCGCTTTCCGTTATAGGGCACACACATGGCTGCGCCGTCTTAAGAATATTCCCCGACAGTACGAATATTCCACGACCAAACGAATATTCCCCGACAACAACGAATATTTTATAACCACTTGCTTATTTTGAAATATTTGCTTATTTTACCCATAACTATCCACATTAATCAAATCACCCCTTACTATTTCAAAAATAATAAATAGAGAAAATTAAATTTCATTAATAATAAGTTGGGGTCTTACAACCTCCCCTCCTTATGAAATTTCGTCTTTGAAATTGACGTACGTACCTTGTGTTTCGAAAAGGTGAGCATACCTCGCTTTTATTTTCGTTTCCAATTCCCAGTTCATTTCCTCTATAGCATGGTTCCTCCACAAAACTTTAACTTGTGGTATGACCTTCGTGCGTAGGACATGCTCCTTCCTATCCAAGATCTTAACAGGTACCTCCTCATACGTTAAGTCTTCAGCTATCTCGTCCGGTTCTAACTCAATAACGTGGTTCGGTTCTTTCACATATTTACGAAGTACAGATATGTGAAACACATTATGAACACGAGACATACTCGGAGGTAACGCGAGTCTATAGGCTACATTTCCTACTCGGTCAAGAATTTGAAATGGACCAATAAATCGTGGATTGAGCTTTCCTCTCTTCCCAAATCTTGTAACTCCCTTCCATGGAGCAACTCGCAACAATACATTATCCCCTATACTAAATTCCACGTCCTTTCGATGAAGATCCGCATAACTCTTTTGTCAATCTTGTGCCGTTTGTATACGTTGTCGAATCATTTGGATCTTTTCGGTAGTCTTACGTACTAACTCGAGTCCCAACAATGTTGCTTCGCCCACCTCATCCCAACATATTGGAGAGCGACACTTTCGTCCATATAATGCTTCAAATGGAGCCACACCTGTACTTTCCTGATAAATGTTGTTGTAGGAGAATTCCACCAATGGTAAATACTTATCCCAACTGCCCTTGAAGTCTAAGACACAGAGTCTTAATAAATCTTCAAGAGTTTGAATAGTCCTCTCTGATTGTCTATCCGTTTGAGGATGGTATGCCGAACTGAATCGTAAATCCATGCCCATAGCTTTTTGCAAGCTAACCCAAAATCTTGAAGTGAATCTTGGGTCACGATCCGAAACTATGGATACTGGCATGCCATGCAACCACACAATCTCATTTATATATATACTAGCAAGACGTTCAAGGGAATAAGTCTCCCGTATCGGCAAGAAATGAGCAGACTTGGTTAATCTATCAACAATAACCCAAATAGCATTGATGCCTTGAGAAACCGTAGGAAGACCCATAACAAAATCCATGGTAATGTGTTCCCACTTCCATTTCGGAATCTCAAGTGGTTGCAACGGACCCTTAGGTACTAGATGCTCCGCCTTTACACGTTGACAAGTTAAACACATCGAGATAAACTTTGCAATTTCTCTCTTCATATTGTTCCACCAAAATGTTTGTCGAAGATCACGACACATTTTAGTACTTCCAGGATGGATTGCAAATGGTGTATTGTGTACCTCCATCATAATCTTATACTTCAAATCAGAGTCGTTAGGAACACAAAGTCTAGAGTGGACTCGAAGTATTCCTTCTTCATCAATTCTCGCTTCCGAAATAGCTCCTTCTTATACTTTCTTCTTCATACGCATCAGCTCTGGGTCGATGGCTTGGGCAACCTTAACTTTTTCTATTAAAGTTGGCTCTATGCGTATACTTGACATCATCGCACTCGTTCCTGCATATGATCTTCTACTCAACGCGTCAGCTACCACGTTCGCTTTTCCAGGATGGTATTGAATAGTGTGGTCATAATCTTTCAATAGCTCGAGCCAACGTCGCTGCCGCATATTGAGTTCTTTTTGAGTGAAGAAATATTTGAGGCTTTTATGGTCTGAATATATCTCCACTTTCTCCCCGTATAGATAGTGCCTCCAGATCTTTAGCGCAAAAATGACTGCTGCCAACTCTAGATCATGAGTAGGATAATTCCTCTCGTACTCTTTAAGTTGTCGCGAGGCATAGGCTATGACTTTCCGACGTTGAATGAGAACACAACCTAACCCTTTGCCTGAAGCATCGCTGTAGATAACAAATCCATCCGTACCAGATGGTATTGTTAGAACAGGTGCTGAAATGAGTCTCCTCTTGAGCTCTTGGAAACTCTTCTCGTATTCTTCGTTCCAAACGAATTTTGTATCCTTCCGAGTTAGCTGGGTTAATGGAGTAGCGATTCGAGAAAACCCTTCCACGAATCTCCGATAATAACCAGCTAAGCCCAAAAAGCTACGTACTTCAGTCACCGACTTCGGTTGCTCCCAACTTTGTATTGCTTCAATCTTCGCCGGGTCAACAGATACTCCAGGTTTCGACACTACGTGCCCAAGGAATGCTACATCCTCAAACCAGAACTCGCATTTCTTTAATTTGGCATATAGTTTGTTTTCACGAAGCCTTTGGAGTACTAGCTTCAAATGATGCTCATGATCTTCATGACTTTTGGAATATATGAGGATGTAATCAATAAAAACAACAACGAACTTATCCAAATATTCCTTGAATACTCGGTTCATCATATCCATGAAAGACGCAGGAGCATTAGTCAATCCGAAAGACATGACTAAGAATTCATAATGCCCGTACCGAATTCTGAAGGCAGTCTTTGGAATATCCTCAGTTCTAATCTTCAGCTTATGATATCCAGAACGAATATCGATCTTTGAAAAGAAATATGCTCCTTGCAACTGGTCAAACAGGTCATCAATACGAGGTAGAGGATACCTATTCTTGATGGTGACATGGTTCAATTCCCGATAGTCAATACAAAGTCGCATACTCCCGTCTTTCTTCTTTACGAATAAAACAGGAGCACCCCAAGGAGATGTACTAGGATGAATGAAACTGATGTCCAATAATTCCTATAGTTAGACCTTTAACTCCTGAAGTTCAATAGGAGCCGTTTGATATGGGGTTTTAGAAATGGGCTTTGTACCAGGTTCAAGATCAATAAAGAATTCAACTACACATTCTGGGGGTAGACCGGGAAGTTCTTCAGGAAATACGTCAGGAAAGTCAATAACAACAAGAATATTATTCAATTTTGACGTGTCTTTATTCAAATCCATAACATGGGCTAAGAAAGCTTGACATCCGTTTTTCAATAAACGAATAGCTTTATGATTAGATATGACAGTGATTGAGTTTAATGGTTTAGTTGCTTGAATTCGTACAACAAGTTGGTTAGGAATATGAAAACTAACAACCTTACGAAAACAATCAATTTTGGCATGATGAGTAGTTAACCAATCAATCCCTAAAATCACATCAAAAGCAAGTATCTTTAAAGAGATAAGGTCAACAGGTAAGGTGATGGTGCCTACTTGAATCAAACAAGATTTATAAACAGTGGATGTGATGAAAGTTTCTCCTAACGGAGTTTTCACAGATAGGTCAAAGTCTAATTTCTCCAGAGTCAAGTTTAAACGTTGAGCACAAGCAGGAGAGTTAAATGAATGGGTAGCACCGGTATCAAATAAGGTATAAACTTCGCAAGAATTTATAAATAGCTTACCCATGATCACCTCGTTTGGGTTCCTCGCCTTTTGACCTGTCACAACAAACGCTCTTCCAGGAACCGTTGACTTTGACTTTTCTGGGACAGTCTTTTGAGTCACCGTCCCCGCTGAACTAGGTTTCACTACCGTACAATCTCGAGCGATATGTCCTTCCTTTCCACAATTATAGCATACCTTGAACTGTTGTGGGAAGTTTGGACTGACATGTCCCTCTTTCCCGCATTTATAGCATATGACCGGTGCTCGTTCTCCTCCCTTAGAATCAGTTGTTGTCGGCACTGTCGTCTTCAAATGGTCATTGTTAAATCTCCTCTTTTTAAAATCTCCTCCTGGCTCGTTTCTTCTATTTTCATGGCCATGATTACCACCAGAGTGGTTACCATTTTTGTCTGTCTTTTTCTTTCTCCGCTGGTTATCGTTGTTTTGTTGACTGCTATCTCCGATATGATCCTGATTGTGATCCCTCGGTTGACCGTACTCGTTATCTCGCTCTAATAATTGAGCCCTGTTTACAACATCTAAATAGAGAGAAAATTTATGAGAAATGAGATATTGTCGTATTCCGGGTTTCAAACCTCTCAAAAACATCCGCGTCATATGTTCCTCATTCTCCACCAAATAAGGTGCAAACCTGGATAACTCTGCAAATTTTGCCTCGTACTAAGACGCCGTCATGTTGTTTTTTTCTAATCTGATGAACTCCACTTCCTTCATATGACGAACACTTTTAGGAAAGTATTTGTCATTAAATAGTTTCTGAAACGTCTCCCAAGACATGCTGAGTGTGGCTGGATGGGTACGCTTCACAGACTCCCACCAGTAGTCTGCCTCGCCACGGAACATAAAGGTGGCGAATGGAACCTTCTGTTCCTCCGTGCATCCCAAGACATCGAATATCTTGGTAATTTGCTTGACCCATGTTTCCGCCATTATCGGATCTGGCTTTCCCTTAAATTCTGGTGGCTCTTTGAACTGCTTGGCTGTGACAACCCGTGAATTGTTATCATTTCCTCCTGTATTTTAAACACGAGTCTCCCTCGCCTGATTTTGAATGAACTGTAAAAAGCTTCTAAACATCCCCTCGTTCATCATCTGCTCAGTGGGGTTGTTCACAGGAGGAACATTGCCAGCCTGTTGCACGTTCTCCTCGTTGGTGAGTACAGGCGTCTCCACGGTCTCATTTACTCCACTGTTAATATTCTCAGTCGGCATTCTTAAATACTGTCATAAAACAAGGGTTAATTAAGGAAATCAATATATCACATAATATCCCTATATACTGACCAACTAACAAATAAGCTTAGGTAAGACACACTAGCGAAGGATTTACTCATCTCTCCCCTTCTAGTTCTATTCCCCGGTCTCCGCCAGAGATCATATCCCTAAGCTCTGATACCAACTGTGACGCCCCCAAAATAGGTATACATCACCCATTCTGAGTTTTCAATACATGGTACAGAAACAACTACAACTTTATTATTACAACAGTAAAACTGTGAGTTTGAATACAAATATTATCTTCTAGACAATATCTATACTCAAATAAATCCTCATCACATTTATTGATACATTAATTTACAAAAATGGTGAGGACTACTAAACAATTCTCTCTAGAACCTTCATTCCATACCCCGACTCGTACTCGCTATATTCTCACCTCCTAAGAAGAAAAATGGAACAAAAAGAAAAAGGGTGAGCTCAACTAGCTCAGTAAAGAATATTATGACTAAGATAATATACAACAAATTATCGTTAGTCTTCAACAGGGAAAAATCTAATAGAATACATTAGACAACAAGTTTTAAATCAATATTCGCAGCGAAAATAATAATTCATTAGAAGAGTTAAGTAGAGAATGCAAACTACTATCTTCTATGTATGAATTTAAAAGTTCATCGTCTATCTTTTATCCCTGTAACATCAATCAATATATATCTAGAATCAATATTCATCTTTGCACTACAGGACAAAGATATTCATCAGTTGGTCATGTTCATCTAAACACTTGTTCATCTTTGCACTACGGGCCAAAGATATTCATCAGAAATCATTCATCTTTGCACTACAGGCCAAAGATGTTCAATAATATCATCATTTAAGACTGAGGATGATAAAAAATATTTTTAAAGAAACGAATCCAGTGAAACAAAATGACAAGGATTAAGGATTAAGGATTCGTACTTTGTTTTATCCATGTCCAAAAATAACTCAAAAATAATCATAGTGGTGTAAAATTCAAGAATGATCAAAATATGGATACAATCAAAGCTAGTATCCACAATAGATATTTTAGACGAAAAAGGAAATTTTTTATTTTTCGATGAGTAGTGCCGTATTCGTGAATAGTGTCGTATACGTGAATAGTGTCGTATACGTGAATAGTAACTCCGACACCAAAAGTTCCAAATTTGATAAAAACTTCAGATCAATGTTTCAGCATAATGATATTGAAGAAATAATAGCATTACAAAAAAAATTATATCCCTTACCTCGAAATACAGTACTTCTAGTTGAAACACCGGATATAAGCTATGACTTGAACTTGCACCGTATAGCAACAGTACTCAAAGTATACTCAAAATACTAACAAGAATACGCTCGATAATATAGAGAGAAAAAAAAAACTTCAGTTTCTGGTGTGATTTTTAATTTTAACCTAAGCACCCTATTTATAGGAAAATGCTTAGAACACCAAAGCAGAAAATTTAATAAAATATAAATATATTTATCAAAATTTGTCTACGCACCTAGAACCATCTGAATTCAGCAACTTGCAAGTGTTTAATGAGGCTAACCAAACACAAAAAAACGTTTTTGTTATTTAAATTATTTTAAACTTCCAAAAATTAATTATTTCGGAGCTTCAGAACTTCAATAATTCATAATAAATAGCCCTTTTATCAGAAAATATGAATCTCGCTAGTTTTTATAGGAAATTCAATTCTCTACAACTTTGCAGAAGAAAGTTTTTCCAAATTCTAAACAAAAATTGACCGAAATCCACAAACGGACGATTTTACAAGCTATAATCAAATTTCAGTCAAGAAATGGGGTCCACCGACACATAAAACATGCTTTAAATATTTTTGGTAACAAAAATACTCCTCCTCTACATATACTCATATATCCCACATTTATCGTAAAAATATTATTATTATTATATTATTAAAATATAATAATATATTTAAATGAATTATTTTATCAGAAAAAGATAAAATTTCAATTTTCAACAATTGTCACATTGGCTTAACTCATTATACACAAAGAGTTATGGATTTTATAAAATCAAGTAATAAATTAATTTTTTCTGAAAATCTCCATATTTTGTTCTTCTTTTGATTTCTAGATTTCTCTAATTTGATTCATGCGCCGTGAATTTAGTGTGAAAATATCACCATTATTATATTATTATATTATCACACTATACATTTATAATGTAATATAATAATATATTTGAATGAATTATTTTATCAAAAAAGATAATATCAATTTTCAACAATTGTCACTTTTCTAAGAATTTCTCTGTTCCGACAAAATATTGGTAAAATACCTCAGCATTAATTCCTTCATTTATATCCATACAAAATAAATATTTCCCTATCCATCATTTATATCTGCATAAAATAAATATTTCCTTATCATATAAATTAATAATTAATTATTCACAAATAATATTACAGAATCACAATAATATCAATCAAGTTGTTCCCAAGAAAGAGAGGGCTTTTCAATAAGGATTTCTCCTTACTGGCGCGCAATTAGATGACCTAACCTCTTTTCTCGACAGAACTTTCTAAACATCGCCAATAATGTTATCTATTAATATTATTCAAATAATATGAATTATTGATCTGATAATGGAAAATACTGTGCAGTGCCAATAATTGAAATAACAATAATACAATATATCAACGTAGCAATTATTGAATCAATAAAATAAAATATTGAATAGTGATTACTGTAACAATTATTGAGTAGTGCCTTTTTACGTAAGAATCAATAATCCAAAAATATTGTGCAATACCGTGTGTTACTGTGCAACAACGTGTATTAATTTACTTTACCCACCGAGTATTCCAACAGTTTTAACTGTAACAACTACGCCGTTATTTATAAAAAAAATTCATACTTGTCATTTTCTTCATCCGGCAGTTATTCTGTTATGGGGCCCACAAATGGCTGCGCCGTCGTACGAATATTCTCTAACAGTAAAAATATTCCACGACCAAACGAATATTCTCCGACAACAATGAGTATTTTATAATCACTTGTTTATTTTGAAAAAAAAAATTCATACATCACCCTTAACTTTAACTTTCTATCAATTTAACCATTTACTGAATAGTAATTATAATAAAATTTGAATACTTTTATTTCATAAAATTCGGGGTCTTACAATCTCCCCTCCTTATGAAATTTCGTCCACGAAATTTACGTACCTGGTATTTCGAAGAGTTGAGAATACATTGCTTTTATTTTAGATTCTATCTCCTCGGTCATCGTGATTTCTCCATTGCTCGTCTCCTGTATTTCAGATATCATTCTAGAATACAGCTTCAAAACAAAGGTTAATTGACATATCACAATTTGTCAACTTAAGTAAGAAAATTTAGCTTAGGTAGGACACACACTAGCGAAGTATATTACTCGTCTCTCCCCTCCTAGTTCTATTCCTTGATCTCCGCCAAAGACCATATCCCTAAGCTCTGATACCAACGGTGACTCAAGTCCCAACCATGGACAGCACCTCATAATGATACCTATCAGTTTGCCACCGCAAAATGGCATCCCCTATGGAGACTCTGGCTTCGGTGCAACCCCCATCAACGGGAAGTCACCAAATAGAGGCTCGGGGATCTTTACTTATGGCTTTGATACCAACTGTGACGCCCCCAAAATAGGTCCAATCCACCCAACCCATTCTGAGTCTCCAAATACATGGTACAGAAAATAACTACAACTTTATTATTACAATTGTCGTGCAAAATACAACAACACATATGTTGTGAGTTTTGATTCAAATATATACCAACTATGACTCTCATCCCAACATTGGATAGCACGTCACAATAGCACCTTACATAAAGGTACAGTCAATAACTTTTTTAGAAATTAAAATCTTCAGAAAATGCTCAAGGAAACCTTCGTACATGGGAGGCCATGCATTTAAGTTATAATAGATATCATAAGACTGGAGAATTATCCTTGGTTGACCCAATAGACCCCAAAGAAAAATGAGAAGATTACTATCATATTCTTTCCAATGGTGAGTCTTCTCTTGACATATAATTATCTTCACTGTCTCTAATTGAGAATTATATTTCATCCAAACTCTAAGATTATATAGGTAGTGCTCGTAGATATACTCAGCAAGTGGATGTACACAACGCTGTCTTATGATAACACGAAGTCGCATGTCATTAGACATCTTGTAAGATAGTGGCAAACCACCCTTCCAACGTTGGGTTCGCCTCACCTTATTTGATTCACAAAATATAACTACTAAATGATGTATAAAATACAACACATTATTCTAAAATTCTCAATAAAAATATTTTTATACTGTTTAGGGAGAACCTCAACAGCTAGAGACCACCGTTCTATTCCCCTTTTACCCCCACTCGACCCAGCTACACACTTATTACCATAGTTGCAACGGAACGAGTGTGACAACCCGGAAATCCGGATTGTCCAGAAATTAAGATTTAAAGAATTAGTTATTAATAAAATGAATTTTTATTAATACTATTCTGTGCTATGTGTTTATTAATCGTTCTATAACCTAGAATGATTATTAATCGGGAGGATTCTGGCTACGAGCTAGACTGAACGAGTAGAAATTTTCAAGACGAAAATAAAATTTTTCCGGAGACAAAATATTTTCGGGGAAAAAGACGAAATAGGCACTATTCATCCGTTTCTGCTCGGAGATTTATTTTGAAATTCCGAGAAGTTATAGATTACGTAAAATGTTGAGACGTGATGGAATATTTAATAATATTTCAGTTATGGCCAAAGACAAAATATCCAAAAATATTTGGATTCCGAGAATCGCAGTTTTTAAAACTATCGGACGAAAACCGTAAGACTGAACTACGAAACTTAAGGGCTAAGCAAACTTGAGGGCTAAGTTAACTTAGTCCTTAAGTAATGAATAGTAAGGAGGTGTGAATAGTGATTTTAGGGGCGAAATGACTATTTTGCCCCTAACCTTGAAAATCTATAAATAGGAAGCTTAATTTCATTTGTTTGGATTATTGAAAATCCCACACTTTGAGAGAGAGAGAGAGATTTCGGATGGGAGGAAGAAGGAAAAAGAAAGCGGAAAAACTTGCTCGTGAGCACGCTTTGTCCGACGGAATGAAATTAAAGAAGAAAGGTAATCCGAAAACCTAACTTCTAGATAATTTTTCTTTAAGTTTTTATGTTCAAAAACATGACTTAATGGGAATAAGAAGTAAAGATGTTAAGAATTATTTCATATGGTTGAAATTGTAAGAAAAAGAAGAAATAAGAAATAAGAAATTTAGTTTATAAATTTCTTAAGGAAGTATAAAATTCGTAAGGATTTTGAGCGATCCGAATGAATCTTATGAATGAGTAGGTTAAATAAGTAAGGAATGGTGTTCTATAACATCAAATTCCAAGAAAAAGTAAAATCGCAATCCAAAATATCGATTAAAAATGAAGAACGAATGAAGAACACGAAGAACACGCGAAGAACGCGAAGAACGTTGTTGATGGACAAATTTAAAACCATCGTAGTATAATTGTTGTTGATGGACAAGTTTAAAACCATCGCATATAAGTTAGATGCTTATTGCTTGGTTAGGATCGGTAGAAACGTTCATGAAGAACGGATTAAAATGGAGCTATAACGAAGTTATGGCGAAAATTTCGTAAAAGAAGTTCGAGAATTTGAAAGTTAGTAAATGAACCCGAACGTGTAGGGTTTCATAAGAATATAAGAAAATGTTGAAAACGTGAGTCGTGGACTCAAGAACGAACGAGTTCCGAGTTCGGATGATCGAATTACGGACGAACGAACGAAGAACGTTAAAAACGTTAAAATGAACGAAGGGTGAAGATTAAGCCAATTTAATGGCAGGTTAATGGATTTAGAACAAAGTTCTATCTATAAGTAATCAAAGTACGTAAGATAAGTAAGAAAATGGCTTTGGAATGACTCCATTCCGAGTTATAACGAAGAAGTTATGAGATTTCGAAGTACACATCTCAGAACGACCAAAGACTTAGAAAAAAATTTTCGGGAAGAAGGTCTTGGCGCCGCGGCGCCAGGCATGCCTAGAATGGTGGCGCGGCAGCGCCAGGCCGGAGAGCCAGACACTGCTAACTCGCGCCGCAGCGCGAGTCTTAGTGTAAAGAGTGGCGCCGCAGCGCCAGCCTCGGCAGTTTGACACTGTAGAGTGGCGCCGCAGCGTGAGAGTTGTAAAGGGGATCGGCGCCGCAGCGCCGGTACAAGGGAAAAGCCAGTAATGAGATTTTAAATGCTCAATTACTGCGGATGTGCAAGAAGGAGATACGAACATGTAGTCTTACTAATGTAACACTTAAGTGAGTGTTGTACACCTTTGATGAAGGTCGAATGAAAAGGTTGAACGAGATTAAAAGAATGTAATTACGGGTTACGGGACCGATAGCCTAGGACCGTAGTCGCAATGAATCGAACGTGAGGGATTGCTATGATGGTGATTCCTTAGACGTTGATGGACGATAATAATGTATAACATTTCGATGTTATGACATGGTAATGAGATATGAATGTAAAGCGTATAGACGCTGTGAATGCAACGTTGTTGCAATGAACGATCGGTCTTAGCATACAACAATCAGTATGGCTTCGACATTAAGAAAGAATAATGAACATGGGGTTCATGGGATGGATAACGATCGAAAGTGATTAAAACCTTGAGTAAAGGTTGAATGAGAGATTAAGAGACGAGCAACGTGAACGTTGAATACGTAAACGATCCTCGTGAATCGTATTCGCGTTTGACGAACGTGCTAAGTATACCCTAGTTGTATGACTTAGACGTTGATGAATGTAGTAAGTAAGATACGAATGGTATCAAGAAAGCCGTAGCAAACGGTAAAAAGATTAATGAAAGCTGATTGTGAGTAGGATGAGAATGTTAGAATGAAATGTAAGCGTTGAACACTTTAATCGACGTGAAGGTTGAGTGTACGCAAATATTACACGGGTAGAACCTACACCCTTTGTATGGTTTGACCGTAAGATAGCTAAGACTATTGATTAAACCTATGATCGGTGAAGAAACTGAATTGAAGACAATAACGTATAACGTTAAGAAGCCGAGTTAATAAGTATAACTTGGACAACGCTCCGAGTTGAAGAAACCGGACGTTGTAAAAAAAATGAATAGGTTCATATGAAATGTTTAACGCTATGGTCTCATAGTATTAACATTAAATGATCATTCCGAGTATACAAAAGATTGTATGACGTAGACGATGATGAATTAATCCTGAGGTATGGCATTTAGTTGCCAGAATGCCATAAGGAATAAGAAATTAACTTAACGAACATTATAATTTAATAATTTGTATAAGTTAAAAGAAAGTTAGGTTGTGGTACAATTGTAACCTTTGATGGTTGACATATGGGAGCTGGGCTAAACAATTCCTTCAGAGAGCGAAGGTATATACGAAACTGGCAACCGATCTAACTCACTGTGATGGCAGTGTAGATGAGACGGGAACTTGTTTGTTGGTTGTTTGTGGGAAACCACTCAGAGTACCATATGGACTACCAGCAGAGAAGCGATGTGTGCTGAGTCCTAGAGAAGTTATAAGAAGAAGATAAGAATGTTAATCATCAAAGATGATGAACGTTTTGAGTAAGACATCTCCGTATGTCATGAAGCTGTAGAATGGTAATGAAAGTTGGTCGCGTAAACTTAGATTGCAAGAACGCGAACCTTAAGAAGTAAATTTAAGTAAACCAATGCGTAAGTCAAGTATATGACTAATTGGTGTACGTGTTATTTCCTTATGTGTTATAGGGAAAGGAATGAGCAGTTCAGCGAAAGCTGTAGCTGTGCGTAAGGCAAGTTTCCTAACTTCATTCATATTTTTAAATGAATGCTAGTTTCTTAAACTTCTCAGATGTTGAACTTGAGAAGTTCTGTCTATGTGCGAATGTGTGATATTTGTACAAGGTGATAGAACGTATGAGGCCTTGTGCCACAATGTGAACACTTTGGTGTTTCTATGATATGAACTGTTCCGTGATTGAACTGTTCAATAAAAGAATGTTCTGTTTATACATGAAGCGTTATTGTTAAGTCTGTGCTATTGATTCTAGCCAGACAGAATGTGTATGAAAGAGAGTAAAGAATGAAAGTATTTCAAAGAGGATATAACTGATGTTTTAAAATGATAGGAATCGAGATTATTCCTATTGTTCAAGCTGCTTCATAACCTTTGTTCGGTTATCGAAGTTCCAAAGGAATGTTAAACTCTTGAAGTTGTTTATTCAACTGCTAAGACTTGCTGAGCAATTGAATGCTCACACTTGCTTTAAATGAAAAACATTTTCAGCGAACGATGTTAGAAGAACATAAGGATCCCGTATAGATCAAGTTGTCGGTATCCAGATCAAGTGCCATTCAAAATGTGAATGAGCGAGAAGATCAAGTGAAGACATGTAATGTAGAAAGATGAGAATTAAACTATAGAATAGTTTAATGAACGATTATGTATCCTTGGTGGCGGATAAAAGTCACTCGTGCAAGATGTAAAGAATAATGTAATTATCATTATTTGTAATGAGAAAAGCTATAAGGTTATTAGAACCTGGGGTTTTGAGAGTGTATGTTGTTATATTTCAGTATATAATGATGTATGTTGGATGAATGATGTACTAGTGATGCACGGAATTCGGGTGTGAAGATAGACCGGATTTCGGGGCGTTACAAGTTGGTATCAGAGCTGATAGGTTATAAATCTTAGGTATGAGTACCTAAGACTATAATCGTAAAGAGAAGGATAAGAAGATCACTACGTGATCATAGTAAATCGTAGTAACAGATGATCTGTTAAACGATGGATGATTTATAGCTAATGCTATGAATGATTGGTACTACGAAGTAGTACGGGAAGAAGAACTCAAATTGAGTGGTAAAGGATAGTATACAAGTTAAAGAAAATTTGTATTAAGTAAAGAGAAAGTTAGAAGTTTTAAGATTTCAATTGAGGACTCATGTGACGGCTGAGTTGTATGAATCTTTGTATGGACAGAGGTTTGTGCTTGGTGTAACAACTACTCAGTTTCTTATAGTGATAATCATTGAAATTGGTCGCGCTATCAAGATGTATGTGACGAGAAGGTGAATCTTTTCTTATGTATACTTGATAGGTAGAGAATGATAAGATAGGTGCGGGTTCTTGAAACTCATACTTATGAAAAGTTTGTGACTCATAGTTATATGCTATGTTTCTGAGCCCTAAGCATATGGATAGTCCTTGATTTGTTCTTGGATTACATATTGCGAAGATAAGTTCTTAAACACATATGGTTGTGGAAAGTTCCTAAACACATAAAGTGTGGTAAGTGGATGAACTATACTAAGGTATAGGAATGTGTAGACTGAAAACGAGTTATTTTCAGTAGACTTAGCATTGAAGGTGCTAGAGAAGATTATGTATTGTCGCAAGTAAGACAATGAAGGAATACGGAGAATAGGATATTCCAAGTCATCTAGCTATGCTAGATTTCGAAGTTTCTTGAAATCGTGCTGATGTGCGCATTTTAAAAATGAATGAATTGGTTCAATTTTTTTTTTTTTTTTTTTTGAAACCAATGGATTTTAAAAGAACTATTCTTGATATGTCTATGCTAGTTGATTCGGCTAGACAGAAATTGAGTTGAAATATCAAAATGAATTTTATATCATCAGTGCATTTGATGCAAGGATGGTAAAAGGATGGAGTTATTAATGTAATTAAACCTGGTGTGGAATTTGATCAGAGGATCAACAACCTGCTATGGTATGATGCATAATGATGAAGTCATAAACTGACGAAGTCCTCAACGTACTATGAAGAGTGCGGTATCATGACGTCATGAAACGTTTTGATGTATTATAAAAGAATTTAAAGAAGTAGTCGATGTCAATTTAGTTGACGAGACGAATGTTTCAAGTTGATGTCCAATTTATTGGTATGGTCTAAGCTACTTGATTTGGCTAAGACGAATGGTATGTTATGATTAAAAGAAAATCGAGCTTTCTTTGAAAAGTTATGCCAAACCAAATTGTTTTGGTGTGGAATCTGATGAGTAAGTCTGAGGTGAACATACCCTGAAATGGGGTTATACGATAGGTTGATCACCTACGTATGAAAGAGGTAGTTTACCTTCTTTGTGATTGTAAACTTACCATGTAAGAAAGGTTTACGGCGAAAGGCTGTTTAACCTAGTAAGAGTTCATGGTCAATTTGACCCCTCAGCAAAAGAATGAAATGTTTTAAAGGAATCTTTATATTCCTCATTATTCCTTTCACTTCATGATTCTTGATAAGTTATGAAGGGTAGGGAATGAAAGAAAGATAAGAACTTCTTTGAAGAGAAGTTGAAAAGAAGAGTAAGTTAAAATTTCGAGGACGAAATTCTATGAAGAAGGGGTGAATGTGATGACCCGGGTATGGGTATGGTTTAAAGAAATTCCGAGGACGGAATTTTTATAAGGGGGAAAGAATGTGACAACCCGGAAATCCGGATTGTCCAGAAATTAAGATTTAAAGAATTAGTTATTAATAAAATGAATTTTTATTAATACTATTCTGTGCTATGTGTTTATTAATCGTTCTATAACCTAGAATGATTATTAATCGGGAGGATTCTGGCTACGAGCTAGACTGAACGAGTAGAAATTTTCAAGATGAAAATAAAATTTTTCCGGAGACAAAATATTTTCGGGGAAAAAGACGAAATAGGCACTATTCATCCGTTTCTGCTCGGAGATTTATTTTGAAATTCCGAGAAGTTATAGATTACGTAAAATGTTGAGACGTGATGGAATATTTAATAATATTTCATTTATGGCCAAAGACAAAATATCCAAAAATATTTGGATTCCGAGAATCGCAGTTTTTAAAACTATCGGACGAAAACCGTAAGACTGAACTACGAAACTTAAGGGCTAAGCAAACTTGAGGGCTAAGTTAACTTAGTCCTTAAGTAATGAATAGTAAGGAGGTGTGAATAGTGATTTTAGGGGCGAAATGACTATTTTGCCCCTAACCTTGAAAATCTATAAATAGGAAGCTTAATTTCATTTGTTTGGATTATTGAAAATCCCACACTTTGAGAGAGAGAGAGAGATTTCGGATGGGAGGAAGAAGGAAAAAGAAAGCGGAAAAACTTGCTCGTGAGCACGCTTTGTCCGACGGAATGAAATTAAAGAAGAAAGGTAATCCGAAAACCTAACTTCTAGATAATTTTTCTTTAAGTTTTTATGTTCAAAAACATGACTTAATGGGAATAAGAAGTAAAGATGTTAAGAATTATTTCATATGGTTGAAATTGTAAGAAAAAGAAGAAATAAGAAATAAGAAATTTAGTTTATAAATTTCTTAAGGAAGTATAAAATTCGTAAGGATTTTGAGCGATCCGAATGAATCTTATGAATGAGTAGGTTAAATAAGTAAGGAATGGTGTTCTATAACATCAAATTCCAAGAAAAAGTAAAATCGCAATCCAAAATATCGATTAAAAATGAAGAACGAATGAAGAACACGAAGAACACGCGAAGAACGCGAAGAACGTTGTTGATGGACAAATTTAAAACCATCGTAGTATAATTGTTGTTGATGGACAAGTTTAAAACCATCGCATATAAGTTAGATGCTTATTGCTTGGTTAGGATCGGTAGAAACGTTCATGAAGAACGGATTAAAATGGAGCTATAACGAAGTTATGGCGAAAATTTCGTAAAAGAAGTTCGAGAATTTGAAAGTTAGTAAATGAACCCGAACGTGTAGGGTTTCATAAGAATATAAGAAAATGTTGAAAACGTGAGTCGTGGACTCAAGAACGAACGAGTTCCGAGTTCGGATGATCGAATTACGGACGAACGAACGAAGAACGTTAAAAACGTTAAAATGAACGAAGGGTGAAGATTAAGCCAATTTAATGGCAGGTTAATGGATTTAGAACAAAGTTCTATCTATAAGTAATCAAAGTACGTAAGATAAGTAAGAAAATGGCTTTGGAATGACTCCATTCCGAGTTATAACGAAGAAGTTATGAGATTTCGAAGTACACATCTCAGAACGACCAAAGACTTAGAAAAAAATTTTCGGGAAGAAGGTCTTGGCGCCGCGGCGCCAGGCATGCCTAGAATGGTGGCGCGGAAGCGCCAGGCCGGAGAGCCAGACACTGCTAACTCGCGCCGCAGCGCGAGTCTTAGTGTAAAGAGTGGCGCCGCAGCGCCAGCCTCGGCAGTTTGACACTGTAGAGTGGCGCCGCAGCGTGAGAGTTGTAAAGGGGATCGGCGCCGCAGCGCCGGTACAAGGGAAAAGCCAGTAATGAGATTTTAAATGCTCAATTACTGCAGATGTGCAAGAAGGAGATACGAACATGTAGTCTTACTAATGTAACACTTAAGTGAGTGTTGTACACCTTTGATGAAGGTCGAATGAAAAGGTTGAACGAGATTAAAAGAATGTAATTACGGGTTACGGGACCGATAGCCTAGGACCGTAGTCGCAATGAATCGAACGTGAGGGATTGCTATGATGGTGATTCCTTAGACGTTGATGGACGATAATAATGTATAACATTTCGATGTTATGACATGGTAATGAGATATGAATGTAAAGCGTATAGACGCTGTGAATGCAACGTTGTTGCAATGAACGATCGGTCTTAGCATACAACAATCAGTATGGCTTCGACATTAAGAAAGAATAATGAACATGGGGTTCATGGGATGGATAACGATCGAAAGTGATTAAAACCTTGAGTAAAGGTTGAATGAGAGATTAAGAGACGAGCAACGTGAACGTTGAATACGTAAACGATCCTCGTGAATCGTATTCGCGTTTGACGAACGTGCTAAGTATACCCTAGTTGTATGACTTAGACGTTGATGAATGTAGTAAGTAAGATACGAATGGTATCAAGAAAGCCGTAGCAAACGGTAAAAAGATTAATGAAAGCTGATTGTGAGTAGGATGAGAATGTTAGAATGAAATGTAAGCGTTGAACACTTTAATCGACGTGAAGGTTGAGTGTACGCAAATATTACACGGGTAGAACCTACACCCTTTGTATGGTTTGACCGTAAGATAGCTAAGACTATTGATTAAACCTATGATCGGTGAAGAAACTGAATTGAAGACAATAACGTATAACGTTAAGAAGCCGAGTTAATAAGTATAACTTGGACAACGCTCCGAGTTGAAGAAACCGGACGTTGTAAAAAAAAATGAATAGGTTCATATGAAATGTTTAACGCTATGGTCTCATAGTATTAACATTAAATGATCATTCCGAGTATACAAAAGATTGTATGACGTAGACGATGATGAATTAATCCTGAGGTATGGCATTTAGTTGCCAGAATGCCATAAGGAATAAGAAATTAACTTAACGAACATTATAATTTAATAATTTGTATAAGTTAAAAGAAAGTTAGGTTGTGGTACAATTGTAACCTTTGATGGTTGACATATGGGAGCTGGGCTAAACAATTCCTTCAGAGAGCGAAGGTATATACGAAACTGGCAACCGATCTAACTCACTGTGATGGCAGTGTAGATGAGACGGGAACTTGTTTGTTGGTTGTTTGTGGGAAACCACTCAGAGTACCATATGGACTACCAGCAGAGAAGCGATGTGTGCTGAGTCCTAGAGAAGTTATAAGAAGAAGATAAGAATGTTAATCATCAAAGATGATGAACGTTTTGAGTAAGACATCTCCGTATGTCATGAAGCTGTAGAATGGTAATGAAAGTTGGTCGCGTAAACTTAGATTGCAAGAACGCGAACCTTAAGAAGTAAATTTAAGTAAACCAATGCGTAAGTCAAGTATATGACTAATTGGTGTACGTGTTATTTCCTTATGTGTTATAGGGAAAGGAATGAGCAGTTCAGCGAAAGCTGTAGCTGTGCGTAAGGCAAGTTTCCTAACTTCATTCATATTTTTAAATGAATGCTAGTTTCTTAAACTTCTCAGATGTTGAACTTGAGAAGTTCTGTCTATGTGCGAATGTGTGATATTTGTACAAGGTGATAGAACGTATGAGGCCTTGTGCCACAATGTGAACACTTTGGTGTTTCTATGATATGAACTGTTCCGTGATTGAACTGTTCAATAAAAGAATGTTCTGTTTATACATGAAGCGTTATTGTTAAGTCTGTGCTATTGATTCTAGCCAGACAGAATGTGTATGAAAGAGAGTAAAGAATGAAAGTATTTCAAAGAGGATATAACTGATGTTTTAAAATGATAGGAATCGAGATTATTCCTATTGTTCAAGCTGCTTCATAACCTTTGTTCGGTTATCGAAGTTCCAAAGGAATGTTAAACTCTTGAAGTTGTTTATTCAACTGCTAAGACTTGCTGAGCAATTGAATGCTCACACTTGCTTTAAATGAAAAACATTTTCAGCGAACGATGTTAGAAGAACATAAGGATCCCGTATAGATCAAGTTGTCGGTATCCAGATCAAGTGCCATTCAGAATGTGAATGAGCGAGAAGATCAAGTGAAGACATGTAATGTAGAAAGATGAGAATTAAACTATAGAATAGTTTAATGAACGATTATGTATCCTTGGTGGCGGATAAAAGTCACTCGTGCAAGATGTAAAGAATAATGTAATTATCATTATTTGTAATGAGAAAAGCTATAAGGTTATTAGAACCTGGGGTTTTGAGAGTGTATGTTGTTATATTTCAGTATATAATGATGTATGTTGGATGAATGATGTACTAGTGATGCACGGAATTCGGGTGTGAAGATAGACCGGATTTCGGGGCGTTACAACGAGCAATCCATTAGAAGAGTCAAATAGGCCATAAAGTCTATTATCTTCTCCATGTTAAAAGTCCACCAACAATATTTTATCTCTGTAACATCAATCAACAGTTCTGGTCCATAATCATATGAATAACTCATAATCGTAATTGTGGTTCTAAATTCCTCTTCTCATCCAGGACGAAGATAATTTTTATCACCTGTCTTTTCCTCAAAAGAATAGTACTTCTGGCTGAAATTTCGGATGTAATGCCGAAAGAAACTTCCACTGAATAGCAACTCTCAAAGTATCTAAATACTCACAAAATATGCTCGATAATATATCGAGAGAGAAAACTTGTTTCTGGTGTAATTTTCAATTCTAACTAAGCACCCTATTTATAGGAAAATGCTAGAACGTCATTGTAGACTAAAATTTAATAAATTAATATTTTATTACAAAAATTCTACGCCCACCATCTTTGCCCAAATAATCAGCCACTACAAGTGGGGCCCACCAATTCAGCACTTTTCCAAAAAATACAAAAGTGGGGCCCACCCATGTTTTTAATAAAAATATTTATTTCCGCAACTTCAATAATTCATAATAAATAGCCTTTTTATCAGAAAAATACGAATTTTATGTCAATTCCATAGGAAAATAAATTCTCTGTAACTTTGTAAGTTTACGTTTTTCCAAATTCTAAACGAAAAATGACCAAAATACACATACGGATGATTTTCAACACCTCTTAAAATTCATAACAAATCATACGTTAATTTTTAACGGTTCAAAATTTGTGGACATATACTCAACTTATATATGTATAACATATCCAAATATCACAACGATCCAACGGTCGGATTAAAATTATAACTCATGCAATAGAGTTTTAAGAACACTTTTTTGATTTTCGAACTATAAGTCCCTCGTACCAGTTTCACTCAAACAGCCACCACGAAAAATTTACAAAGAATATTTGGGTGATTCAAATTTCTACAGTTAGCTTACTTACAGGGCTTTCTTTTGATATATGGCTTAACTCATTATACACAAAGAGTTATGGATTTTTCAAAATCAAATAATAAATTAATTTTTTTGAAAATCTCCATATTTTGTTCTTCTTTTGATTTCTAGATTTCTCTAATTTGATTCATGCACTGTGAATTTAGTGTGAAAATATCACAATTATTATATTATTATATTATCACACTATACATTTATAATGTAATATAATAATATATTTGAATAAATTATTTTATTAAAAAAGATAAAATATCAATTTTCAATAATTGTCACTTTTCTAAGAATTTCTCAATTTTGACAAAATAGTGATAAAACACCTCAGCATTAATTACTCCATTTATATCCACACAAAATAAATATTTCTCTATCCATCATTTATATCCACATAAAATAAATATTTCTTTATCATATAAATCAATAATTAATTATTCACAAATAATATAACAGAATCACAATAATAACAATCAGGTTGTTCTCAATAAAGAGGGGGCTTTCCGATAAGGATTTTTCCTTACTGGCGCGCAATTAGATGACCTAACCTCTTTCCTCAATAGAACTTTCTAGACATCTCCAATAATGCTATCTAATAATATTATTCAAATAATATGAATTATTGATCTGATAAAGGGAAATACTGTGCAGTGCCAATTATTGAAACAACAATAATATAAAATATCAACGTAGCAATTATTGAATCAATAAAATAAAATATTGAACAGTAATTACTGTAACAATTATTGAGTAGTGCCTTCTTACGTAAGAATTAATAATCCAAAAATATTGTGCAATACTGTGTGCTACTGTGCAACAACGTGTAATAATTTACTTTACCTACCGGGTATTCCAACAGTTTTAACAGTAACAATTATGTCGTTATTTATAAAAAAAAACTCTTATTTGTCATTTTCTTCATTTAACAGTTATTTTGTTATGAGGCCCACAAATGGTTGCACCGTCGTACGAATATTCTCTAACAGTAAGAATATTCCACGATCAAACGAATATTCCCCGACAACAATGAGTATTTTATAGTCACTTGCTTATTTTGAAAAAAAAAATCATATATCACCCTTAACTTTAACTTTTTATCAATTTAACCATTTGCTGAATAGTAATTATAAAAAAAATTGAATACTTTTATTTCATAAAATTCGGGGTCTTACATCTCTGGTATTTGGTATCGCTTTCTAATGATACGAAGATCTTTCTCAAACAATGATGATGGAGTATTGGCGTGAGGAAATTGTTCTTCACTTTTGAAGAACTCAAAGGGGTTAGGAAGGGATTTTGGTGTTGGATTCTTGCTCGGGGTAGCAGTTGAGTTGTGGTTTGACCCCGAAGCCGCTTTAGTAGGGCTTGGAGAAGGAGAAACGGTGGAGAGGGGAAGTGCAGATATGGGGATTGCGTTATCAGAACTTTGGGAAGCCATTGATAACGATTTTCCGAGAGAAATTGGGAGGAAGAAGGAAGACAATGCTCTGAGATTCAAATTTTAGGACAGCGAAACCGTCAAAAGTGGGAAAAACTAGTTTTTATAGTGACTGTCTTTTCAGTTTTTTGCGAAGCTCGAGGGCGGCTCAATTAATGCCAACAATTATGACGAATTTGAAGAGGTATTAACCGGAGTGGGCTTCCAGATTGGACTTCCGGGTTTGGGTTATCTTGTTATTTGAATTCTTTACCAGATGGGCCTCGATTGATTTTAATATTTGGGCCATGTATACTCTTTTATTAAACATTCTATTTAATGAAAGATTGGGGGGAAATGTTGGGCCATAATACTTTAGACATGTTGGGTCGTGGTCTTGAAAGTATTGGGCTGGTTCATTGGGCCGACCCATTGGGTGAATAATATTTTTATTTGGGCTTTGATCGGTAATCATTACATGGATGAACTTTGACTGTTATCCCTGCAATGCATTAATGAGGATTGGACAGAGTTGGCCGACGATGGAAAAAGGTGATGGGAAGAGCAGGTGAACTGCCGGCATTGGGATGGGGTCGAGGGAGGTCGGTTGCATACAGGACAAACGTGAGAGTATATGAGGAAAAACATAACATAAACGAGGTAATTGATATTTCTCTTATCAAAACACTAGACTTTATCACCTCCATTGTTATCCTTGTATCTACATGTACTGACTCTCACGCCGGAGCTATCCCCCGACGGTTCAAGTCATCAAGCTTCTGGTATTGACCTGTTTACTGTGCAGAATAGGATGCACTTTTAAGTCATTGAGACACGTGGAAAGATCTTGGCGTTAACATCAAGCAATTAAGGAGAGGGAGGCTTCAGTTATGGGGAAGGAATGGGGAAGACTTTTTTATCAACTTTGTCAACCAAATTCTTGGTGCCCAAGCTTAGATATGGAGTAGTTCTTACACTTCCTCTCCTCGTCTCATACACGGCTAAAAAGGAAATCAATTGTCTTGCAAATTAAGCTTGTAATAGTAGATAGGATAATTAAAGGTTTAATCTAATTTGCCAAATTAAATATTCACCCAATTATTTTTTTAATGTTTTTATTGAAAAATTAATTATCCAATAGTTAGTAACTAGGTTTTAACCTCCCTAATTGCTAATTTACCACATTAAATATTTTACTCATTAGGAATCATATTATTATATTTCCATCTTGATATATCAATCACATATTCCCAAAATAAAACATAACATATCATATTCTTATTACATATTTATTTTATAAATAAATATGCAACAAATAACAACCCATGCAAATTCAATTATTTGCTCACTTAAAATATTATAAGAAAATATAATATCCTTCCCTCATTCACATAAATTCAATTAAGAATTTATTTTCTTCCTTAAGATATTATAATAAATATAATATCCTTTCTTTATTAAAATAATTCATAAAAGAAATTATTCTAATACATTTGGATAAAGTATATATATACTAGCTGGGTCCCGTGCCTCCGGCACTGTATGGGCAGAACGGCCCAGATGATTTATTAAGTGAGCGGAAAATTCAAAATCATTATTAGATAGATAAATGTATTTTATTAGATAGATGTATGGACGGTGGGATTTATCTCAAACTTTGGACGGTCCAGATGATTTATTGAGTGAGCGAAAAATTCAAAATCATTTGTATTTTATTAGATAGATATATATATATATACACACACACAGACACACACACACAGCGAATCAGGTCCGGACTCCCGGACCTGATCAGAAACGGACCCCAAATTTTATTTTATTTTTACTTTCTTTTTAAAACAACTAAAAAAAATATTTAATATTTTATGGCATTGAAATTTTTCCATAATACAATATTTTTGGGGTGATTTGGATACCTATACCAAAAAATGGTGGTACAGTCTGCACAGATTGTACATACATATTTTGTTATACGTACCCAAATCACGCCCAAAACACAGTATTATGAAAAAAATTCAATTCCATAAAATATTAATTATTTTTTTTTGTTGTTTTAAAAAAAAAAGTCCGGACGGGACTAAAATCTAGGAGTCCGGACTGGAACCGGACTCTATATATATACTTAAACCACCTCCTTTAATTCATTAACCAAATTGTTCAGATCAATTTTTATTTCATTGCGTAATAAATACATATGCATAATATATTTTTATTAAATTCCAATTACATGTTACACCAAACATGCACATATCACATATAGTAAATAAAAAAAATTCACTATTTTCGTACTTTATTATTATGAGAAAATTTCAGGTCGTTTATTCCCCAAGAGTTCATTACAGTGACTTAGGTGATTGGTCATGTTGTTAAGCGAAAGTGTCTGCATTGCTTGCAAAGATTGTTTGCAACCAGACATCCGAAGAAAAGGAGAGAAATAATCTCCAAATCTGAAGAAAACTTTTTGGAGTTTAGATTTTTTAATTAGAGAGAAAGTAGAGGGATCACAAGAAAACTTGTTTTATATAAATAGATTTTACTTTCCTTAATTCCAACATGAGGGAATTCAAGAACTAAATTGTATAGTTTTATGAAGGTCGTGAATGCATTGTGACATTTGAAGAACTACACTAAAGAGTTTTATCAGGACATGAATGAATTGTGATGGTTCGAATCACTAAGACTATGTTTGTTTATCGGGATTATAAAATAATTTATGGAATTATAATCCCAAGATTATTAATATTAAGATTATAATCCCGAGATTATAATTATAATCTCAAGATTATAATTATAATCTAAAAATTATCAAGTTATTTTATAATCCCTAGACTAATAGTCACAAGTCTAAATTTAAAAATAAACAAGACACTTGAGATTAATAATCATATCCCAAGTATAATCTTTGCAAACAAACGTAACCTAATAGCATAGGTTCAATACATAACGATGGTTGTTTTGTCCGAAAATTTATTACTTACCAGATTATAATAATAACAAAGATTATGTAGGAAGTAAGACTTTTCAAAGTAACATTTTTAAATTTAAAATTAATGCGATTCATTTATATTTTATAAATAATAATCTGATAACTAATAATATTTTTTACATAATTTACAATGTTCATAATCATAGTGTAAAATTTAATAAATGCATACCAACTTTGAATTTGAAACATACCTCAAAGGGAATTGATATTTCAAATAAATGTGATAATTTCATAATTTCCCTCTAATATAAATTGTAAATAATCCCACAATTAGGTAAGAGAAATTTTATAAAAATATCAAATTTTATTTTAGGAAATACCAATTCTTTGTCTCAGATATTCTAAAATATCAATAGTGATTATATATTTTGAAACAAGTGTATTTAACTTGCTTTCCGAACAATAATTCTTTTGCTAAAAATTCCCATCATCTAAGAGGCCTAGATAATGCCACAATGGGATAAAAAAACTGCAAATGTATTTCTTGCTTTCCATTCAAGAGGCTTTCCGTTTCTACTTGCTGTTTCCTACCCAAAATATATATCTTGCCTTCCTATTCTCCAGAGCCGGCGCAAGGGCCAAAAGGCAACCGCTCTGGGCCCATAGTCAAAAAAAATTTATAAGGCTTATGTATTTATGTGTATAAAAAAATAAAAAAATAAAAAAATAAAAAGATTAACGATATTATGCATTAAAAATGATATATTAGAAAATATTAAATATGATAGTATAATTGATGATTTTGCATCTAAAAGTGCAACAAGAAAACATTTTAAATGATATTTTGTGGTTTAGATTTCATTGGGCAAAACTAAATAAATATCCACTGTAGTTGATAGATTTTACCAATGTTCTAAAAGGCACTAGGCGAGAGGCGGCTGGCTGAGGGGGGCCTAGGCGGGATTTTTTATTTTAAAGTAATTTTAATATTTTATCTTACATTTATCTAAATAAAATAATAATATAAAACAAAACAATCTATAATAAAGATAATAAAGGCATTTTCTTAAAGTTCAAACACATATCCATATTGCTAATGTCAAAGTTCAAACACAAACATGCAATTGTTCAAAGTTTAGACATATTTTTAACGTATTAGTTTTATTTATAAATAAGATTGCTATTAAATAATAAATTTTAAAATTTCAAGAATTTAATTCAATATTAAAACTTAAGAAACTAAACATAAATTTAAGAATTATAAAATTGAATTAAACTAAATAGTACAAATGTATCCTCATTTATATAATTTGAAGTTTGTACAAGTTTAAAAAATTACAACTATAATAAAAGTATCAATTTTGACTTGATATTGTTCACTTCTTGTTGTGATTTGATATGCTACAACCTCCATTATGAATATGGTAATCATTAGAAAAATAAATATATCAAAATTTGATTTGGGTAGTTATTAAAATAAAAAAACTCTCTTCGCCTAGAACTCGCATAATTTTCTAGAGGAATTTTTTTGTCGCATTGGGCCTAGGTGAGGCGCCTGGGGCCTTAGAGGCGCCTGGGGGCTTAGAGGCGCCAAGGGGGGCCTAGGTCCTAGGCGGGCCGCCAAGGGGGCCTAGCACCTACGCGGGGCCTAGACGAACCTAGGCCGGGATTTTTAGAACAGAGAATTTTACTGATTACACCATTGAACTTTTAATTTTTTAAATTGCACCACTAAACTAATTATTATTTTAAAATTGGGTCATTCAGTTAAAAAAAATAAACAGACGTTAATTTTTTATCTACAAAACTAATGAATTACCCACTGTAGTTGGCACATTTTACTGATTACACCATTGAACTTTTAATTTTTTAAATTACCCCATCAAACTAATTAAAAATATTTATTTTTAATATTTTTAAAAATTATTATTATTATTAGAAACTTACTTTTCATAAAATGAGTAGAGTTTCAGAAAATATAAATTCAAAAAAAATTAAAGTGCTTTTAAATTAAATTAATGTCTACTTAATTTTTTAACAGAATGACCCATTCTTAATATTAGAATTTTTTTAAAAAAACTAAAAATAGAAATTGAAATTGAAAAAATAGTAAAAGATAAATAAAAAAACTAATTCAATTTTTTCAAAAAAGAAATTAATACTTTTTATAAATAAATATTATTTTCAAGAAAAAACTAAAAAATTCTTCATATTTAAAAAAAATGAGTAAAATTTTATAAAATATAGATTCAAAAAAAACTTTATTTTCAAAAAGGAAAAAAAATATTTTTTTTAAAAATGAGTAAGGTTTCATAAAACTTTACTTTTTTTTAAAATCTATATTTTATGAAACTTTACTCATTTTATGGGAAAAAAAATAAAATTTCTAATAATATTTACTGAAAATATTAATTATTTTTAAAAATATTTAAAATAATCATTTTTTAATTAGTTTAATTGGGTAATCTAAAAAATTAAAAATTCAATGTTGTAATCAGTAAAACGTGTCAACTACAGTGCGTAATTCATTAGTTTTGTAGATAAAAAATTAACGTCCATTTATTTTTTTAACGAAATAACTCAATTTCAAAATAATAATTAGTTTAGTGAGGTAATTTAAAAAATTAAAAGTTTAATTGTGCAATCAATAAAACTTGCCAACTACATTGGGTATTTCATTAGTTTTACCGATTTCATATTTTTATTTTGTAGGTACATGTGATGACTCTTTGCTTCGATGACATTTTAAAGTGTTCTTCCTTGTCTTTTGTACATTCTTATAATTTTAATAAAATAATTAGTTGATAATTTATTTATTTTTTTATTTAAAAAAAATGTGCCTGGGACTTAGAAACTCCATGACCGACTTTGCTATTCTCCTCACTATTTCCCACTAAACTCAACCCATAAAAAATAAACTTTCTTGAATTCATGGCAAAGAAATAATGCGAGAAATAATTTTAATCCGGTGCATAGCTTGAGTTCATGTCAAGCTTCTTAAGTATCAATGTGCATATAAATTATGGGATAAATCAACTTTTGGTACCTGTACTGGGACACGAATTACAATTTAGTACTCGAAATGAAAAAAGTTACAAACTGGTGATTGTACTCGAAAAATATTACACTCCGTTAAATATTAGAGACACGACTTACAATTTGGTACCCAAAATGAAAAAAGTTACAAACTGGTGATTGTACTCAAAAATATTATACTCCGTTAAACATTATGGTTTCATCTTTATTCTAATTTAAAAATTAAGGTTCTCTTCTTCTGTCCTTCTTCTTCTCTCATTCTTCTTGTCTCGATTCTCCATTGATTACTGGTTCCCATATATTTATTAAAGGGTTTTCAGTGTTTAATTGAAAGGATGAACTCATCTTGGAGTTGAATCGTAAATGAAATCGGGGAAGAAGATTGTAGTTCATGCAACATAAGTAAATTGATTACGCCAGAGTTCCCAAGTCGGCGCCATTGTGGAGCAATGATGCGAATGTGGGAGACAAGAAAAAATGGAACAAAACTTTGAGGATCTTTTTCGCGTCGACTTCGCTTCTCTCTGTATGTTTGTCTCTCCCGTTGAATCAATTTTAACGATTATTTAAAATTTGAAAAGTACAAGCACCAGATGACAAAATTTTTTTGAGTACAATCACCAGTTTGTAACTTTTTTCACTTCGGATACCAAATTGTAAGTCATGTCCCTAATGTTTAACGGAGTGTAACATTTTTCAAGTACAATCACCAGTTTGTAATTTTTTTTCACTTCGGGTACCAAATTGTAAGTCGTGTCCCAATACAGATAACAAAAGTAGATTTATCCCTATAAATTATCATACAAAAACCTGAAAAAACTGCCTTACATGTCAAAGAAACATATATGATTATTTCATTTGGGTTCCCAAGTAGAACCCCAGTTACAACAAATCCATTCAGTAGCTTCAAGCCAACTACATATCTATAAATATTTAAATACCCTTTATCTGACTAGACAAAATACAGAAAATACATATTGTGTGCCTGAATTCTTGATACTATGGGTCACAAGGCTATATAAGACATACAACAAGTGCTTATGTACAAATATCAAATGAATACAGTACAAGGAGGCTTACAATTTGAGTGCTCTCCTTTTTCATTTAGATTTCCTTTCCTAGAACCTCCATACGTAAAATCACGACTAAAATACAGTTAGCACCCCAAAATTTGTTGGGTTGTTAAGGTTTGCACCCTAATGTCTAAAACGTATTCAAGTGCACCCTATAGTTCTTTTCAAGGTTTTAACGGGTCAAAAGTGAGCGCATTTTGTTTAACAGAAAATAACTCTGGTTTGCATTTTGACCAGTTTAAATCTCGCCCAACCCAAGCCGAGGTGAAGCAACTCTTTTGTATTACCCTTGGGAACGAGAAGATTCAAAGGAGGGTGCATTTTGCTTAGCAGAAAAGAACCTTGGGATGCACTTAGATACCTTTTTAACATTGGGGATGCAATCTCAATAACCCTATAAACTTTGGGCCACAAACATTATTTTTGTCATAAAATCACTAATAAAACTTCAGACCCTGCAACGGCCAAGGAGATTACGCCATTTAAATAACCAGTGTGGGAAAAGCAAGATGGATAGATTATCCATGTGTATTCATATAGGAAATGGGGTTCATCGGCGTTGCTGGCACATTTGGCAAACTGTGGCAGATTTGACGTTGGCAAATGTGCAATACTCGCAAGACCAGTGTCCCGAGTCATCTATGTTTCTAGAACTGCTTGATTTAGACGCAGTTCCCTTGCCTCTGGTGCTTCTACCTTTACTGCACCCTCCCAAACTTTTCGAACTAGTAGTCCTGCTGCACGCAGCATGGGAGTTCACATCTGACAGACCATTTTCTAAAGCTCGGACCAGGTTCTCAAAGTAATTACGGGTGACACTGAAATAGTTGGATTTCACCAAAAATCATGTGAGATAAAGACTTTTATAGTCAAAGGCAGCAATAATACAGGATGAAGAAAAAGGAACCAAATCACATAAAATACCATTAGTTTGTTAACATTAATTCTTGACATCCCATTCAATAATTAAGGGAGTAAATAGTAATGGCTGAAATAGAATGTTATATTAATTATGAAAGTACTAGGATGTGTACTGAAGCTTGAAGAGCACAGACAGCCCATATGTAATGCAATGTGTATGGAATTTGAATAACTACATTTTTCTGTCCCCCATTGAGTGTGGTACATAGACAGCATTATTCAGAGCAATCCTCAAGACTGGTATCATTGTGATATTAGCCAAGGTAAAGGCAATGCTACAAATGTTAATATTTTGTTAGTAATCATCTGTCATTCACTATTATGGTAGCGTTGAAAATTACCCAAGAGAGCCCCCGTGTGTGAGCTGGTTTTTTTTTGGGGGTGGGGGAGAGGAAGAATTAGAATAAGAAGACAGAAGGAACAATATGCCAATGCTCCCCCAGCACCCTTTTTTTTACCCTGGAATGAAAGAGTAATTGCAAATACAAAATAGTAAGATTGTTGATCATAATCAACTAACAAAAATTCACCACAGGTAGAAAATACACTGCCAAATTAATTTTGATTGGCAATCACCTGGTCAATCCAGCTAGCTTTGTGCGGAACTCATTGAAGTCCTTTGATGGACCCTCCACATTGAGGTACCCCTGTAGCTCTTTCTCTGCACATTGATGAAGTCGCTCCAAGCCAGATTCAGCCTCACCTGGAAGATTACAGAATTAAGTATAAAAATGAATTATTAAAATAATAAGTATTATTTTTGGCATAGTGAAAAGGCATACCTTGCAAGTATTCAAAGAACTGCCTCTTGGCATGCTCCTGCTCCGCTAAGTAATACCCATAGGCATATGTCCATTTTAGCACCCGTCTACATTCAACTATCTGCAATCACAGCAAATGCAATAGCAAGAGAAATATTTAAAGAGAAGAACACTTATTTCCAGTCATAAAATGCAGAAATATTACAGTACCTGTAGCCAGGCCTCTATTATGAACTTAAGCTGTGATTCAGGTTGGCATTGTTTGTCACTCAACTTCTCAAGCTGCATATGTACATACTTGGTCATCAATGATTTCTTGAACATATGAAATTTATATACGTTTATATAATGGAAGAAGAGGGGGAAAAGGAGGGGGGGGAGGATTTTTTTTTGTTTGGCACTTTTAAGTTGTATTAGAATTTACATTATAGCCAACCCTCCCCCCGGCGCAGGGAGCGGGGACCTGGATATACCAACTATGCCGAAGCTTGTTGGTAGAGAGAAATTAGTTGATATATTCTTTCACAATTTCTTTTCCTGAAAGCAGAAAAGTAGTCTATCCTCATTTTTTTGGTGGTTGCATACAAGCCCAACTAACCGCTCCCCCCCCCCCCCCCAACACAAAAAAAAGGAAATGGAGAAAAAAAAGACCGACAAAATGAAAAAGAAAAATGCTTCCACAGAGCAACAGAATCCCTTTTTACGACTGATGCTTATGATCTTAAACATCTGAGACTGATCCTCTTTTCGAGTGAAGCTTTTTGATGTGTGAAATCCTCATTATTTTTGGAGTTTAATTATTAGAATATTTTATGAGAAGTCCTGTTGGCTAGGATGGCAGCTAGTATGAGAGGGTCTAAGGGAGAGGGATGGGGAAAGAGAGAGAGTGACAGAGAGGAGACCATTTCACATGAAAAGAAACTTGTCTTACATGCACAGTTTGCATTTGCTGTAGATCTGCAAGTGCTTTCTGCCTAGACTGCAGAGAGGAAAGAAAGAATTCAGGATGCCTACAATTTAAACTAATTTGTGAAATGTCGAAGGCAAAAGTAAAAATTTTCATGCAGAATCCCAAATTGTGTAAATAAATTGCTGCTTATGAACTGTCAGTGGTTCAAGTTGCAAGTAAGAATATGATAAGATAACATAAGGCAAAAAAGATGCAGCAAGCAATGACTGGTAGCCTGCTATAGATTTTTCCAGGAGGCGGTATAACTAAATGAACCAAACAAAATAAATATGACACTTGCATATTTTTATATAGGTAACCTTATTAACGAATTTCGGCAAGAATATAAACATGTGAGGAGAAACTACCAGGAGAGAAACTTGTATGAAGTATGAACATTGATTTATAGATTCTATCTATCAATGTGAGTGGAAACAAATTTCCAGTACGGGAACGTGTACCAAGAGCATAAGATTATGCCGCCTGCTACATCTCAAAACATGTTTTGCTATGTTCTAATTTAAGTATGTAACGCAACATAGAGCAAATTCTGTTGTGAATTATATTCTCACAAGAGTTGATGCAGCCTTAAATTATGATTTTTCTTTACTTTACCCCTTTTACTCAACTAAAATTTTGAAATTCATTCGAACTCGAGCTTCAAATGAAAACATATAACTTAAGCCATTGTTAGCTAGATCTATCCATACAAACCAACTGGGATTCATCTAACTCCATTAAAAAATGGAAAAGAAAGTAAGCGTCTGCTAACAGCCAAGCCATCATTACTCAGAGAAAAAAAACAAGGCAATCCATTAAGGGTCACAGATAATGAGCCCTCTTATCTTTTCTCACCATCATGGCCCATGCATTAGACTTGAACATCTCTCTTTCATGAATACCTTTATACAAACTTTCTCATCCTTGACCCAACAGATTTGATGCAAACCTTACTAGGCTCAAGGAAGAAGAACATTTGAAGGAGAAACTTGAATACGTGGTTAAGTTTTAAAGAAAAAGCAGAAAAAAAAAATTAGGCGGTTAAGTTTCTCAGTTCTAGTTTTTCCAATACTATTACAATGTGCTTTACAAATTAAAATGTTGAAAATTTTAACATGAACCAATCAAGAAAAACTAGAGCGAATAACCAACCAGAGAACACGTGGGGTGGGTTGGGCTAGCATGAGCTGGTTTGGAACCGATTCCAGAAAAACAAAATTGATCTCCTTCAATTATGGTTATGGGTTACCTGTTGACCAAAAACCAAGCCCTACCATCCAGTATCAAGCACTTATTGGTCTACAAAAATTGGTTCCACAAATAAGTACTGTTACCATGATTTAATATTTCAACATGTTTGTACCAAAACTTTTCCTTTAGTAAGTTTAAAGAAAAAAGGATGTAATAGTTTCTATATTACAATGTTTCCCATGAAAAGAATTGTGTTTCATAGATTTTGCTCGAAAACATTATCTATCTAAATTTTTTGACATTCATTATCAAACAAAACCCAATTATTTAGTCTCTAGTAACTCTCAAGCTTCAAAATCTCTTCAAGAAGTTCACCAACAAGAATCAGAATTAACACCCATCACCGTATATATTGAGGATCTCATCAAGTTCTTTGCAAATCATATTTTAATAATTATGATATTAGTTTTCATGTATCTAAATTTATTGGTCAAACAGTTGCACTGCTATGTGCATGTTATCATCATATATCTCATTTATTATGGAACAAGCTGTGCAGATGTTTGAATGTTTCACAATAAATTTAAACAATTATATACGAGTGTTTGTGTGCATAAAACTTATGTGATCAGTGATTTGATGAATTTCCAAAATATACAAAGTTCAAATGGCATTTAAAAACGTCTTCAAAATGTTTCTTATATTTGATAGTCCTAATACCCTGGAAATGAAACTTTGAACCATGACTGATGCATTTCCTTTTTCTGAAAGATTAATGTGTGATACATCTTACTGTGAGGGATAAGAACCTAGTCATCATGCCTACGCTTTTGCTACCCTCTTGGGTGTAAGGCCTAAATAATAAACAGGTGCCACTCCTAGATTTCTTCGTTCTTTCTCCTTTGTCCTTGAAATCTTCATCGCATTCTCATTTACCAGTGATTGTAATAGTTCAACATGTGGTTCACAACATCTACGTTCTTTTCCTTTTCCCTTAAAATCTTCGTCTCATTCTTATTTACCTGAGATTATCAACATGTGGTTCACAATATCCACGCCAGCTATGAGTTTCCCACTTTTTAATGCCTAATGCAATATACATCTGCTGCATTTTATCCTGTGTCAACTTCCACAGTATCTCACAAAAAATGCTACTTAGAACTTAAAAAAGCTAGTTTAGACTTTAGACTAAATATTTCAGATCAATAAGCTCTTCATGCCCGTCTGTAAACTTAGCCTCACCATAAATTCAATTTACACAGAAAGAATTGATGATTCATACAACCTTCCTTATTCGATGAAAGATTTAAAGACAATAGTATTTAATCATGTAGTGTTGACAGAATCTAGCGTTAATAGAATAGTTACTAGGACTACCTCAGTTACCTAAACTCATTCATACAGTTGGGATTTCTGTTGCCAATTAACCAAAGCAGGGCAAAAAATTTCAGAACTAAAACATGATCTTCACGTGAGTTAATCAGGAAAGCTGGAACTATGCATTGAGTAGTCTAATATCAAATGATAGAATAACATGATGTTCTATTGTCAGTCAGATTCCTCAAAAGATATGTACTACAGATAGTTCCAAAAAATAATGCCACTGATACAAAGTTATTTTAAAAACTGCACCTACCGATTGGTTGGTAGCCCATCTCTCGTAATAATGAGTATATCTTTCCAAGGAATTTTTTGCCATCTCTCTTCGTTTCTCAGTATCATCGTACTGTAAGAGCATAACATATTAGATGCATACAATGTGCTGATCACATAACAACCATGACTTTAAGTTAGTTGTAGTTGAAAGAAAACCCAGTGGATTAAGAATTAAATTAACAAACTAAATTATCTTACCACACCCTCTTGCTTTGCTGCCTCATAACGGTTGCATGCATAGAAACCACCTGTTCTCTCACCATGATCTGACCAAGCACCAAGGCAAAGCCTGCAAGCATAATTTACAGAACATCATTAAATTCGGGGACCAGTGTAAAAGCTCGCAACTTCTCTCTCAATCCTAAAAGACTGATAAAAAAGGCATAAAATGTGTTAGGATAAGAATTGCGGTTCAAAGGGTTCATTAAAAAGACAAACTTCTATAATGAGTGATATATGCTGATACCTCATATATTTATATTTTCTATTACTTGTAAAAAGTAGCAACAGTAAACAACTTACCAGCAAAACTCAAATTTACAAGGTGGTGTGCACGTGATATGCATACAACCTTGGTTCTTCTCAATTGGGCGTTTGCACTTTGGACAAGGCTTGGAATTAGCTAATATCCTGAAAAGTCATGGATACGTATTAGACAAAGCATTTACCAAAAAATTACGTGACTTGGCTCGAAAACACAAAGAAAAACTTGATACCTAGTTTATAGAACTAAACCTAGAAGATAAATACCTATACTTCTGCCCAACAAAAAAAAATAAGATAAAACCTACACATCTGCAATTAAATCAGGACAAAATATGTATAAGACTGTAAGCAATAAAATACCACTTACCTGGATCAAGTTTTATACACAATAGAGGTTGTAGTGTGCAATAACATCACCAAGCAATCAACTTTATAAATGTTGTATACAACTCCAGACAAGGTGCACATGAATTAACATAATGAAAATGAGGATGCAAGTCCGTATGTCTTAAGCTGAAACAGTGTTCCCACAAAGTTGTCATCTAAACTATATATCCCCGAAAATTTAGTAGAGCTATAATAGATACAAAACTAAGTGCATGAGCACAGTTCTGTGTATGTCATTTTCTTCCAACTTTCACAATCCTAGACCTGAGATCCCTGGAGGGTGTTCTCCTCTACATTCTTTTATGCATTTGGTTCACTCACAGCCTCTTCGTCTCTACCCCTTGACTAATTTCGTAGAGGAAAAAGGTACCCTTCAGTAAAGATTTTTTAATTGCCTTTTAACTCAAATTGGCTTCATAATTGTGATTTTGTAATAGGCTAGCAGGCCAAACAAGAGTTTCTCTCATATACATGTGTCCTATGCATTTCTACCTCTGAGCTAACTCTCACTTAATTTGCAATTCTCTTATCGCATGGCGACATAGGAGGACTTTGTTTGAATGTTTTTCACATTTGGGCTTGCCCTTCTATTGCAGCTCCATGATTGTTTCAACGTGTGCAATGTCTACTACCATCTATAGCAATTCTGTCACCTCTGCCCATTAAATTAGCGAAACTGAACACGTAAGAAACATGTGACCCAAACAAAAGGGTATTTTGGCCCAAACAATAGAGCCTTCATCTTTCCACCAAACTGAAGGGAATAATATTCATCTAAAACTAATTTATGGGTAAAGGTGACAGAGTTGTAAAATCTTGATAAATGATGAAGGATTGTGGAAATCAGAACATCATGGAGCACTTTGAAAAAGCTGGTAAACATAAGGGACAATTTGCATATTACTCGTAAAAAAAATTTTAAAAAATAAATAATAAAAATAAACTTTATCGAAAGAAGAAAACTGGTACAAGAAGATGGGAGAAGTCTGTGATAAAGAGAAGAAGTGGAAAGGGAAAAGTAGGGGAGAAACACAACACTTCCAAAACTTTAATCCCTATATTTATCTCAAACTGAGATACCCAAAAATACTTTAATAGCTGAGAGCTCAAACCAAGACCAAAAATGTTACTCGATCCCTCAGCAAATACAAAGACAACTGTTTCATGTATAAGATTCCACTTGTTCCAAGTAATTTACTACACGACAAAGATGGAGTACTACAAGATAAAGTTGCCCAGTGAACAGGGTGGGGGAGAAAATGTTGTGCTGCTAAAGGAATAAACCAAGTCTTCACAGGTTGGTTATAGTGTTCTAAAAATCCCCGCCTAGGTTCTAGACCCCCTTGGCGCCTCGCCTAGGCGTTAGGCCCCCTCTTGGTGCCTCGTCTAGGCGCTAGGCCTCCCTGGCGCCTCACCTAGGCCCAAGGCGGCAAAAAAATCTTTCCAGAAAATTAGGCGAGAGTCTAAGCGGAGAGGTTTTTTTTATTTTAATAACTACCAAACCCGATCTTGATATATTTATTTTTCTAATACTTTCATATTCATAAAACAGGTTGTAACATATCAAATTACAACAAGTGAACAATATCAAGTCAAAATGGATAATTTTATTATAGTTGTAATTTTTTGAACTTGTACCAACTTCAAATTATATAAATGATGATACATTTGTAATATTTAGTTTAATTCAATATAATTCTTTAATTTAAATTTTATGTTTAGTTTCTTAAGTTTAATATTGAATTAAATTCTTGAAATTTTAAATTTTATTATTTAATAGCAATCTTGTTTATGAATAAAACTAATACGTTAAAAATATGTTTGAACTTTGAACAATTGTATGTTTGTGTTTGAACTTTGACATTAGCAATATGGATGTGTTTGAACTTTAAGCAAATGTCTTTATTATCTTTATTATAGATTGTTTTGCTTTATATTATTGTTTTGTTTGAATAAATATTTAATAAAATATTAAAATTGGCTTTAAAAAATCCCGCTTAGGCTCTGCCCAGACCCCTAGGCGCTAGACCCCCCTGGTCGCCCGCCTAGCGCCTTTTAGAACATTAAAATTGGCTTAATATTGTGCTGCTAAAGGAATAAATCAAGTCTTCACAGGTTGGTTATAGTGTTCTAAAAATCCCCTGTTCTAAAAATCTCCGCCTAGGTCCGCCTAGGCTCTAGACACCCTTGGCGCCTCGCCTAGGCGTTAGGCCCCCCTTGGTGTCTCGCCTAGGCGCTAGGCCTCCTTGGCACCTCACCTAGGCCTAAGGCGGCAAAAAAATCTTTCCAGGAAATTAGGCGGGAGTCTAAGCGGAGAGGCTTTTTTTATTTTAATAACTACCAAACTCGATCTTGATATATTTATTTTTCTAATGATTCCATATTCATAATACAGATTGTAGCATATCAAATTACAACAAGTGAACAATATCAAGTCAAAATGGATAATTTTATTATAGTTGTAATTTTTTTAACTTGTACCAACTTCAAATTATATAAATGATGATACATTTGTAATATTTAGTTTAATTTAATATAATTCTTTAATTTAAAATTTATGTTTAGTTTCTTAAGTTTAATACTGAATTAAATTCTTGAAATTTTAAATTTTATTATTTAATAGCAATCTTGTTTATGAATAAAACTAATACGTTAAAAATATGTTTGAACTTTGAACAATTGCATGTTTGTGTTTGAACTTTGACATTAGCAATATGGATGTGTTTGAACTTTAAGCAAAGGTCTTTATTATCTTTATTATAGATTGTTTTGCTTTATATTATTGTTTTGTTTAAATAATATTTAATAAAATATTAAAATTGGCTTTAAAAATCCCGCTTAGGCCCCGCCCAGGCCCCCTAGGAGCAAGACCCCCCCTGGTCGCCCCCTAGCGTCTTTTAAAACATTGGTTGGTTACTTATATATATATTTATATATATAGGGATAAATCAACTTTTGGTACATGTACTGGGACACGACTTACAATTTAGTACCCGAAGTGAAAAAAGTTACAAACTAGTGATTGTATTCGAAAAATGTTGCATTCCGTTAAACATTAGGGACACGACTTACAATTTGGTACCCGAAGTGAAAAAAGTTACAAACTGGTGATAGTACTCGAAAAATGTTAGACTCCGTTAAACAGTAGGGTTTCATCTTTATTCTGTTTGAAAATTAGGGTTCTCTTCTTCTGTCCTCTCATTTTTCTTGTCTCGATTCTCCATTGATTACTGGTTCCCATATATTTATTAAAGGGTTTTTAGTGTTTAATTGAAAGGATAAGCTCGTCTTGGAGTGGAATAGTAAATGAAATCGGGAAAGAAGATTGTACTTCATGTAACAAAAATGAATGGATTACACCAAAGTTCCCAAGTCGGTGCCACTGTGGAGCAATGATGCGAATGTGGGAGGTAAGAAAAGAAGGAACAAAACATCGAGGATCTTCTTCGCGTCGACTTCACTTCTCTCTCTATATGTTTGTCTCTCCCGTTGGATCAATTTAAACGATTATTTAAAAATTGGAAAGTACAAGCACCAAATTACAAAATTTTTTGAGTACAATCATCAGTTTGTAACTTTTATCACTTCGGGTACCAAATTATAAGTCGTGTCCCTAATGTTTAACGGAGTGCAACATTTTTCGAGTACAATCACCAGTTTATAACTTTTTTCACTTAGGATACCAAATTGTAAGTCGTATCCCAGTACAGATACCAAAGGTTGATATATATATATATATATATATATATATATATATATATATATGTATATATATATATATAGCCTGGCTCTCTCCAGCGAACTGGAGGGAGCGAACTAAAAGCGAACCGGCTTTAACGACAGTTTTTTCCGTCGCTATAGCCGGTTCGCTCCTTTCAGTTCGCTGGAGAAGCGAACTGTATATATATATAGGGTCCGGATCCAATCAGAGATCCAGGAGACTTTACCAAAATACGGAACTTTTTTTTACTTTTTTTTTTAAAACTAGAAAAAAAAAATTATGGAACTGGAATTTTTACATAATACAGTGTTTTGAGTGTGATTTGGATACATATAACAAAACATGTCTGTACAGGTTTTTTAGTTGTTTTAAAAAAAAAGCAAAAAAATTAAATTAAATTAATGTTCCGCATTTTAAGCCTGTCCGGGAGTCCGGACAGGGTTTTATAAAAGAAATCTTTAATTATAAATTTAAATATATATTTATATTTATATTTATATTTATATATAAGTATGCATATATATATATATATACAGTCCGCTTCTTCAGCGAACTGGAGGGATCGAACTAAGAATGAACCGACTATAGCGACGGGTTTTTTCGTCGCTATAGCTTAAAAAGTTATAGCTTAAAAACCGTCCCTATAACCGGTTCGCTCTTAGTTCGCTCCCTCCAATTCGCTGGAGAGAGTCGGGCTATATATATATATATATATAGGGAGTGATCCATAATAGTGTTAGATGGGAGCACAATTTCATCTAATGAATCTCCCACCGTTCAAGGCTAGATCTAACAACTCTAAATTAATTAAAAAAATTACCTTAATGGTGTCTAAGTCCTGGAAGAGAGTTTTAATTTTGAAATATAGTAGACTACTAAAGTACATAATTGTCCATAAAAAGTGAGAGATTTTAAAATACTTTCAGCCCACGAAGGCCCGGGCCTTTTTGGCCCGGCCCGTTTGGGCTAAGCCCAAAAAGTAGGCATAAAACGACTTTGGCCCGGGCCGTTTTGGCCTGGCCTGGCCCGGCCCGTTTGCCAGGTCTTGTTGGACGGTTGAAGATGCACTAGTTCAATGTATCTGTCTAACATTTGCCATGATCACTCCTTCATATATGTACATAGATAATACATACATACATATATATACACGCATGCATATACATATAACAACACTATAGTGAAACCAAGCTGCTTACAATCATGAGCAGATAAATAAGGTTGTCCTAGACCAGAGTCGGTCTGAACCCTTAAATAAATTAGACAAATAAATATACAAAGACTAAAATAGCACCAAAATCCATTTTCTTTTCCCAAAATAGGTTTTACATATTTAAATACAATCAACAATCACTCAAATTTCAAAATATAATAAAATAATCATGTTTCAAGGGATTTGATGTTTGCCAGATAGAGCTTGAGCACAAATATAATCTTGTTTTGCACCAGCAATATCTGATCAACGCATTCTTCGTTATTTTATTTCATTTAGGATTTATGTTCGGTTTCCTTCAATATTATCAAAGTGCCCAAAAGGAGGGTGGGTGAATCACTTGTTACACATTCAATTATCAATTGATTCATCAAAACTACTAGTAAGCTTCAGAATATCGATGTATTTTCAACAAACTACACTTCTTTTCGTCCAATATCTCACTTTCACTGAGGCCGCCCTTTAAATACATTCAGAAGACGACATTTGCCATTTCAGCAACTTTTTCCTATCCAAAAATTAAATAGTAAAATAAAACAGTGACTAGCAAGACAATAACTAGTACCCAGTGACATACCAATTCATGTTTTCGGATTCAGCACTGTTCTTCAAAACCCACTTGGCGACGGTGCTGCAATCAACTGGTCGATGAGCTTCCTCTGTACACTGCAAGGACAAAATTACATCACCAGCCATAACAAGAATCTAAATGAAAATACTAACCACAGGCAGAGCAGTGAAAAAATAAAATAACTTACAAAAATTGGAAAGAGAAAAAAATGAAACTCACATTCCAGCAAAAGCTATATGAGCAGCGGCAAGTAACATCATAGCTTTCACAACCAACAATGAAGTCCACTGCATAATCACATCCAGGAGCTGGACACCATTTTGTCTATAGAATTGCAAACGAATGACTGAATTACCATTTTTGCATAAATTTAAGAAGAAGAAAAAATTACGACGACATTGACAATGGCAATAGTAACAAATCTATGAAGCTAGGAAACAAGTCCAAGCATTCGGTTTTTCAAGGATTCTGGTTAGCCATATGAGGATTCTATTGTTCAGCAAATCTTTAAAATGAGGATTAGAGTTTGGCAGGACTTCGGCACATATATAAATAGTAAATAAATTTATTTATTTATACGCACATAAATACATTAGAATTTCATTACCAAAAAATAATAATTTATGATAAAAAAAGTAAAATATTCAAGAAAACAATTATTTTTCTTAAAACTAGGATGGTAAAGTAACAAAAAATGCAAATTTGAAGATCATAAATGGGTTGCGGGTTCAATTCTTATCAATTTACCAAAATAATTTGAAGATCATAAATGGGGTAGAGGGTTTAATTCTTATCAATATACCAAAATAATTTCAGCTTCTCCACGAGTTGACTAGAATCGGACATTCTTTTTTCTTTTTTTGGAAAAATTAAAAAAAAATCCACTCACGAATCTCAAAAAAATACCACCGCGAATCCCTTAATGAATCTAAACTGAGTTAATTTTTTGGCCAAAATTCACTGATTCGACATCGACCAAATCCCCTCCCAAATCCCACTGAATCCGAATTCTCCGGTTCACCACCAACCACCTTACAAGAAAATTCTTGCTTCCTAGTAACTAATAGTCCAAAGAAGAAAACTGATTTACTATAAACCAAGATATACAAGAGATGTTAAGAATAATCTAAAGAAGACAACAAACCATACGAGTAAAAAAATAAATAAATAAACTTAGATATTACAGCATAACAGTGTAAACCATTCACAGCCAAAAATAAAATACAAACAAAAAAAAAAGAAAAAAAGTTTAATGTACAAGTTTTGTTTTGTATATACATTATAAGAATTAAAATTAAAGTAATCACTGCACGAAATTTAATTAACAAACAATGTAATCCAGGGACAATTTAAAACTTTTCTCGTTCAACAAAACGACAGAGGGAGAGAGAAAAAGAGATTAACCAATCATAAGTGCAGTGTTTCTATGAATAAAATATTCCACAGTTTTCTTAAACAATCTGTGTCCTAGTAACAAGTTAAGATGCTTAAACAAAGCAAGTGGGCTGTTTGGTAACTTATATTAATATCCAATTTGACTCTTACCTAGAGCACAACTCATTCCAAACAGACACAATTGACAAAGGAAGTCAATATAGCATATCCCAGGGACAAATTGACCAAACACTTGGTTTTGACTAAAAGGTTTTCTCTTGATTAGTTCAAAAAACTTATAAGAAGTAATTAACATGACATTTATTATGGTGGAAATTGGTTGTCTGGCTCAAAAGTTTTAGCATTGAAATACCTTCCTATTGTCCTCGATGAATGATCTAAGAAAGTAACGGTTATACTTCTCCTTATCATCAGCAGAAGCCAATTCATTTATCATGTCTTGACCAACAGCAGCACCACAAGATGGATCAGGACATCGCAACATCAAACATCCAGGACCATCATTGATGGCTGAACTTGTATATCCTGCAAACAACAGAAGAAAATTAGGGACCAGAGACAAATCCTAAACTGAGAGACAGTCTATTCAAGCAATAGATTCATTACCACTACAGATGAATATTTATAAACAAGCAGAATTCTTCTGATCAGTTTTTGAGTACTAAAAAGGATTAAATACTTTATTGCAAGGAATAGTCCAAATGAAATACAGTGCATTAAGGATCAGCTTGGCAGGTTATCTGAAAGGTGAACCAAAAGCGAGAGAATAGAGAGACAGAGAGATCCATGCACTAAAGTATAAAATATATATACAAACAAACACGTCATACACTTGCATGTATTTGATATACTTTGGGATCTTACAGATGTATGTTGGTGTGAGATAGCTTTATAATATCAGTGGTCCAACCAGTGATTGGAAGTCGATAATGTGTAGTTGATAGAAAGTAATTGAAGGGTGACCGGCACCAGCCCTGGGACGCGACTTGATTTTGGATGGTGGATTTTGTACTCTTTCTGTTACAATATTTCTCCCTATTAATCCGTGTAGAAAGTACATTAGCTACTACCGTTGGCCCAATTATTCTTCCCCCTCTCAATCAATTATAGCCACCACCATGTCCACCAAAACTGCCCACTCTAGTTGGCTATTCAGAAGACGAGATGATCTGCTTACTGATGGAGGAGCAAGCAATGGATACATGTGTGCAAATATGTACAAATCTGTAGGTATATGAGTACCAATATGAAGATAAACAACGTTTATGGAAGAAAAAAAATCCCAGCTTAGATTGCATCATGCTTTAGGTAGAAGATCCTTGAATCAATAATGATTTCTATATGTCATTAGATTTGCAATTTGTTTATCCATGATTCTGCTTGATTATGGAGACAAGATGAATAATGTGATTGAGCTGGGTTGTAAATAGTGAATGCGGAGATGATAGCAGGTGCAAGTCTTTTTGGAAGGAATCAAATATAAAAATAAAAGATAAAATTGGAAGAGTAATAAAAGAAAAAAAATGATATGGAGTTCCGGCAATGAGATGTCTAGGATTCAACGAAGGACCGAGAGGTAACTTAGCTATGAAGAGCAGCTGGTGGAAAAGAGGTTGGTGGTGACCAAATGAAGGATTGAAAATATAAAAGATATTTGGCAAAACTAAGGTTTACACTATCATAGTTGGCACACTTTGTGCAATAACCCACTGTACTTTTAAAAATTTAATTATGCAATCAAACTAATTAAAAATATGAAATTAAGACATTCTGTCAAATAAATTGGATGTCCGTCTATTTATTACCTACATGGCATTTTAGAAAAAAAATTAAAATTCATTAAATTATGAAGTGGCCAAAAAATAATAAAAAAGAGTGACATGGTTTTAAAATGATTATATTTTTATCTTTTTGTTCTTTCCTTCTCTTTATATACATACCAAAAACTGTGTTCGCCTCCTTCCAACATCAGTCTGTCACCGGAAAAGAACAGCAAACCAATTGAGCAGGTGGCTTATCCTCCAAAACCTAATTTTATGAAAATTTTCAATTTCTGCAGTATTTGGGTTTTATTACATTTCTAGGTATTGAATAAATTTCTCAATGGCTGCATGGTGTAGAGAATTCTATGAAACAAAAAGCAAGCATAGAAAACTCCATGGATGTACTCAACATAAACTTATAAATCAATGGATCTGCTATCAATTCCTTCCATAGTCTTTTTCCTCGTCTCTCTGTCTATACATACATACATGTATGTCCTTTGTCCAACTTCTAATTCGTCATTATCCTTTCTATTACTTCTCTTTCTCTATCTGAAAGACATGGGTAGTGTAACACCCCAGTCCCACATCGAAAGATAGGGGAAAAATTTGTCTGCATATAAGGAATTAAAGTAACTACCAATAGTACCTTCAAGTCATGACCTTTTGGGAGCCTGTGGTGGGCTAGATGACCCAAGAAGATACTATTGGGCCAGTGGTTTGAGGCCTTATTTGGATGGATTTGATTCGATTCGGACTTGGGATTTGACCCAAGATTTATTCCGGACTCGGGATTTGACCCGGGTTGTTTCATATGGTATCAGAGCCGACTCTCGAAAGCTCGGGTCGGGTCATCCGATCGAGTTGCCGGAGGTGGGGACACGAAGGCTGGTGGTATTATCCCACAATGGAGAGATGAAGGTCCGGAGGTGGGGACACGAAGCCAGCCGGTATTATCCCACAATGACTAGAGAGGCAAAGATCTTTGGGCCGTGTGTGTGATCGGTTCTGACGGGGACGTCAGAAATTTAAGTGGGGGAGTTTGTAACACCCCAGTCCCACATCGAAAGATAGGGGAAAAATTTGTCTGCATATAAGGAATTAAAGTAACTACCAATAGTACCTTCAAGTCATGACCTTTTGGGAGCCTGTGGTGGGCTAGATGACCCAAGAAGATACTATTGGGCCAGTGGTTTGAGGCCTTATTTGGATGGATTTGATTCGATTCGAACTTGGGATTTGACCCAAGATTTATTCCGGACTCGGGATTTGACCCGGGTTGTTTCAGGTAGCTTGAAAATTGAGACAATAACGACAAGAAGGGGCAGAAAGAGACACATTTGGGATTCTCTCACACTTTTCGGTTCACACTCTCAAGTCTCATTACCCATAATATTTTTAAAATAAAATTCCTCTCTTCAGGTTCCTTCATATATAGACATATATCAACAGAGAACGAGGCTAAGAATTCATAATATGATGAAACCAGAAAAGCCCCATATTTTCTTGCAAATTCATCATTGAATTCAAGCAGAAATATGAATCCTAGACGGCAAATAGAATCTCAGATTTTACTTTTCTTGGTTGCCAACTATTTTTTCCTTTTACTCCGTCTTAGGTGTCTCTTCTTATTTGTCCAAGTCATATCTTTTGATTTCTTTTCTTTTTCAAACTGCCACGTAGATAAATAATTAACAGACATTCAATTGATTTAACAGAATGTCCTAATTTCATATGTTTAATTAGTTCAGTTAGGTAATTAAATTTTTTTAAAGTACAATGTGCTATTGCACAAAGTGTGCCAACTACAATGATGTAAACCTTTTGGCATACCAAGATATTTTTAGAAATATAAAAATGTCGGAACGAAATTTAAATAAACACCAGATATTTACAAATTGTTTTGGTCTATGTAGTGGCAGAAAACGTACTCAGCAAATCATGGAAACCTCCAAGGAATATTTCTATTTCATTTTCTCATTTATCGATAAAAGAACTTCCATCGGAAAGAAGCGAGAATACAAGATTAAGGAGAATGAGACATGATCAATAAGAAAGATAGAAATAAACAAAGATACAAAGGCCTGATGAACCGACCCTCCAATCCCTATACGAATCAATAAAGAAAACCACCAAAAAACACCAATCGGAAAGCGCACATAGAACCAAGAGATGACAGCCTATCCCAAAACTGACAAAACAAAATCAAATGCTAAAGAAAAGACAGAGATCCGCAACTATAAATGTGAGCATTCCAAGGAAGAATTAAATGACAACAAGTAATGATAAAAGTGCTTCTATCTAAAAACTCCATAGGAAATGGAAATATGTTTTGCTACTTTTGCCCCTTTCTTTTCAGCATATGATATATTAGTGAGCAAATTTCCGCAAACAAGGCGACATATATATATAAATCAAAAGTTATTAAAAACAAACCTTGCCAGCATGTGACACAAAAAGGATGACCACAGGCAGCAGCACTCATTCCATCACAAGGATAAATTTCAAAGCAAATCCCACAAGTCAGCTGCAAAATTGGGTGCAGGATTTAAGAGAAAAAAGATGGCATAGATGGCAATTTTTGTTATTTCCATGAGCAACTACAATTAAGTGTTAATTATTCTGAAATTTTAAATCACCAACCTCTTTTACATTGGGAAATGGGATAGGTTCCTCTAGCAACCCAACCACCCTACGAACCTTTTCCTCATCGGCAAACCATTCATCATTCACTTTACTGACACTCCTGTGAGTCCGAACAATGCAAAGATTATTCAAAACATTACCAAAGCAAACTTCATTTTTTTGATAAAAGAATAAATTTTATTAATAACAAAAAAATGATACAATAAACGGTGAAACAAGAAGTCCACGCTCAACGGACTAAAGGAAAAAAAACACCTAAAAAAGTGCAACCCTCCTTTCTTTACACAAGTCAATCACATACTTATAGCAGAACCACAAAGAGATGAAAGAAAGTAATCCCATCACTCAACAAATTAAAAGATAAGCAACTTCCTCTAAACAGTCTAACGCTCATTCCAAATTTCCTATAAATAAAAAAGAAGGCACACTTCCATAAAATTTTGGCAACCCTCTTAATTCCAAATTCTTGAACACGAATTAGTAACTTATCATCCACCGAAGCAGGATACACCCACTCCTCTGCTAACAGTTCAAAGAGAGCTCCACAAGCCCAAAAAAACAAGACAATACACAAATAAATAAGCACGAGTCTCATTACTTTGTGTGCACATAAAACAAATGTCACTTTGTAAGTCATGGGCCCCATAGCAGAAACACAAAGAGATGCAAAAAAAAATACCCTATCACTCAACAGCTTAAAAGGTAAGCAACTTCCTTTAAACAATCTAAATAGAACTTTGTAAGGCATGCGATTTTGATAGAGACCATTAGTATTCATTATTCAATCGTTGTAAAACCAAAGACCTCACAAAAGGGAATAGAGTTTGGAAGGAAATCTCCAAAATCATTTACCAACTAGAGCAACATTCTTACAGATCAAATTATCAAGCCCCAAACCTCCCTACTTAGATAGACACCAATTTTTACCCAACCAAATGATCCTTCCTCTCATCACAAACTCCCAACCTAAGAAAGTCACTCATTAACTTCTCTATGGTGTCAACTACACTAATTGAGATCCTAAGATAATATAAAGGTATGCTAAACAAACAAGCATGAACCAAAGTAATCCTAGCCCCTAAAGAAAAGTACACACCTATCCACCTATCTAAACGTGTACTCCTCAACTACTGATCCTAAAACGAGATGATTTCCATTTCCCACCCAAGGTAAACCCAAGATAAGTAAGCGAAAATCTCTCAATTCTACATTCAGCAACAAACGAGTAGGCTATAAGCTCCCCCATAGTCATATAAATCCCTGCTAAATTGCACTTGGACAAATAAATCCTCATACCAAAAATAGTCTCAAAACTTAAAGCATTGTTAAAACATTTTTAAAGCCTTGTAGCCCCTCTAAAAGAAAGAGAATAGTATCATCAGCAAATTGAATAGGACAGGAGACAAAGGATCAACCTGCCTCAAACCTCACTTTGGGCTCCCATTCCTAATCAAAGAAAAATGAAAAATAAAGGGGGGAAAAATCATCCAAGAACTCCACCTAACTCCAAACCCTATCCACTCCAATACCTTATCAACAAAAACCCAACTAACCATATCATAAGTTTTTTCAAAATCTAGCTTAAACACAAGACCTTTGACGCAGCGGGATATGTGGTTAGTTGAACCTACTAACATGACGATAGATAAATTCTTGCGCACAAGGAAGATAAAGAATATCATCATAAAAGGGAGCGCGCATAAAATCTTTACTTGGTTTCCTTGTACCCATGAGAATATAATTCAAAAATCAACCAAATAAAATATTTCTAGTATGTACAAGGCTTTGAGGTATGGTATGCAAGTATTTAAAACTTGAGGGTTCAAGAAATAACCTAAGAGAAACTACAAGGTACCAAATTGTACTTTGCAAAAATTAAATCAAAACCCACCACGTTACCTTGATTGTTTGATGCAAGTTCCGCTTCAAATTGTTTGAAGCAAATTCCGTAAAAGAAAACAAGAAGGATGTCGCAACAGCTTTAATTGCTTCAAACTGGAGGGTTTTTTTTATAAGCAAAAATTACACTCGGCCTCAGTCTAGGTAAACACCATCATGTTACGCAATTTTTTTGCCTCTAGAATTTTGTTTTCACCAAAAAACTAGAAACTCTCAATTGTTCTTTTAACCATGACCAATGGATACAGTTATTCAGACTCTTATGCCAATTGACGCAGGGGAATACGTGGTTAGTTTAATCTACTAACAGAAGGTAGATAAATTTTTGCGCACAAGGAAGATAAAGAATTCTCTTAAGAGAAAACACAATAGAATTGATAATAATTGTCAGAAATCGTATCTCATAAAACCCTAAGGTAACATATTTATGATACTAAACTACTATCCTAAAACTATTTGGAAAAGAAAAATAATTAAATCCTAAACTAACTAAAATTAGAAAAGCTAAAGCCCAAAACATAAACAAGCTAAAAATAAATTAAACTACTGAATTTTCCTGAATACTAAATAAAAATACATCAATTAAAATAAAAGTCCATAAATAACAAAATATATGGAAATCCTAATTTTCATTGTTATTTTCATCTGCATCACTCTCTCCCTTTCCTATGTATATCCTCCACAACTACATTAGGTACTAATGTTGCATCAGTAATTTCCCTGCCACTAACAAAGGCACTATGGTCTATGGGAATCCAATATTTTATCCCCAACATTACCTAATCTCTTAGAAAGAAATTTAGTAAGAATTTTATACACACAAGTCCGAAGGTTCCGTCACCTTAACAGATCGATCCTTGTGGATTAGGGTAACAAAAGAAGAATTAATGTTTTCCCAATAACACTAGTTGCAAAGAAATTCTCTTCAAAAACTACAATGAGGTCATCTTTCACCATATCCCAATTTGTCTAATTGTAAACCTATCATCACAAGGAGTCTTCTCTATCCATCTCAAAAACAGCCCTCTTAACTTCCTTGTTTGTAAATAACGTTTCCAACCAAAAACTCCTCTCTTTCAACATGACACCAATATATACCCTCTACCAAAGGCCTCTCTTTAACCTCCTCGAAGAGTTCACTATAAAAATTAGTAATTCCATCAGCAATCAAATTAAAATTCCTCACTATATAACCTGACTCAAGGTTAATCTCCCTAATAAAGTTCCTGCAATTTCTACCACTACCAATCTTGTGAAACAATCTGAAATTATAATCTCCATCCTTCATCCAGGTAATCCTAGCTTTTTGCCTCCAACTAGTTTCCTCACGCAAAATCACCTCTTGAAACTCATTATGCAATTGAGCTCACCAATCAAATCCTCACACTTCTCTATTCGATCCAATAAATTTCCTCATAAATCTCACATCGCCAAGCATCTCTATATTCCAGTCTTTTAACTTACATTTAACATACCCCAACTTTTCATAAAAAGAAAACCTCACCAACGGACCAACTCACAAGCACTCTCACTCCACCACTTCATAATCAACTTGCAAAATTAAGGTGAAAAAGCCACATTCTCAAAATGGAAAGGCGAGGAGCACCCCTCCACACACCCCCCACCCAAAAAAAAAATTTAGGGGACCCAATTCTAAGAAAACTGGAAATGATCATAAACTACTCGCAAAAGAACCTCTTGCCTCAACTCAGGAAAAACATCCTCCCAATCATTACTATACAAAAATCGATAAATACGACTAGCCTTTGTACGCTCACTAAAAGCCAACCAAGTGAATAGAGCATTAAAAAGAGCAATCTCTCTCAAATCCCACTTTTTGATAAATTTATCAAACCCTCTCATACTCGAAGTAATTCTAAACCCACCAAATTTTTCAAAAGAACACCTAATAACATTAAAATCCCCACCAATACAGTATCGAGGAGTACAAAGACAATAAAGATCATAAAGCGCCTCAAAAGCTCGTCTATCCCTAGGTTAATTAGGCCCATAGACAAAAGAAAATTGTCAAGGCCCATGTCCTTTAATCTTTAAATGAACAAACACCAAATACGTACCGAGAACAAACTCATAACAAGTCGCACATTAAGTATCCCAAATGATGATAAATACCTTCAAATGCTCCACAAAACAGAAGAAAGACCCAATCTTTAGACCTCGAATCCTAAATATTCTTAATCATTATTCCGATAACTATCTCCAAGTTAGACTCTTGAAGAAATATTACATCCAAGGAAGCCTTAAAAATCAGCTCCCTAATAAAACTTCGCTTACCCCTACTCCCTAGACAACTCATGTTCCAACTTATGAAGAGGAATATCTTGTAAGATACTCTCTCTATCCCGAAATTTCCCAATAATTCACCGACGAAAGAAGTTGTCGCAACTCTTTACTCCACCTTTTTTCCTTAGTGCCACCCTCAGGAGACTTAGACTTGACCTATACCCTTACATTATTCCCCGTTGGATTAACCAACCTAATCTCCATCCTATCCAACACCCCTCGAGGGACTTTATCATCATCCATTTCCCCTCCTCGAGGATCTCTATCATCATCCATCTCTCCTTTAAGAATTAATGATCAAGATTTCTCCCTTAACCCCTTCCCCTTCCCTTCCCTTCCCTTCCCTTTGGCAATTCGGTATCGAGGAGAAAAGCTTAGCATCCAAAGGAATTGGCAAAAAAAATCCATCCAAAGGAATTGGCAAAAAAAATCCCTTCCCTGAACTTTTGCTCCCCAAAGAAAAAATGAAACTAAACATTGCATCAGTTACTAGACTACAGTTGTAACCAGACTAATTTACTTCATAAATCCACAAAGTATAAGCAAACTCCAGTAATTCAATTGTCTAAAATGCATTAATGCTTACTCATAAAGAAACATGTTTATTTTGTACCTCAAAGCACATAAATACAGGTCACCAACAACATTACATTACCAATTATAATGCCGGAGTAGGATGCCAGCAGCAACCCTTGAGATTGAAAGCACATTAGATATCTTCGTGATATTATCCTCTTGATGTTGCTTAATATCAGCTTCATTCAAAATGGTATAGTTTGGCTGAGATGAGAAACTAGAGATATTTAGTATCAGCACATAAAGAGAAATTGAATATATATAGTAATTAATAAGTTCATGAAGGGGGGTACATGCAGGTAGTGGAGATGTTGCTAGAACAAATCCAGCGACAAGGAATACGAACAGCTATTGAGAAAATTAAGCAAGAAAGAGAACCATGAACCTATCACAGAAAGTAACCAAGGAACAGCATATAGAAGTAGAACACATTTAAGCATAACACCAAGAATATTTATTAAAAGCCTAAGCCATAATGGCCCAAAATCTCCTAGACCCTAGGCGCAAGTCAAGGCACAAGCTATGGTGAAGTAAGGAGCATATGCCATAAATACCGACAAAAAAAATCACAACTCTACATATTTGTAATAACGGAGTAATATTATCACCTAAGGCGCTAGGCACCCCCTCCACTACCTAGGTCCGCCTAACGATTTTTAGAACACTGTAATCTCCGCATAGTAATTCAACCTCCAAGGTCCAAAAGAAAATAACTTGGGTTAATTTGCTAACAGTAAAAATATAAAATCATAGTTTCAGAATTAACTGACAGAAAACATCAAAGTAATCAAAACAGAAACCAAAAGAAATAAAACTCTAAACCCCAACTAATACAAGAAACTCAATTGAAAAATAATGATATATCCAATACAAGCCAAATTTTCAGGCAGAATATCACTCAAAATCCAATCCTCACATGCTTAAAAAGTAACTACTTGCAATTTAGTTCAACCAAACTAACCCATAAAGTGCTCAAAACAAATAACAAAATACACAGCATAATATTAAATACAAATATGAGGGGGGGAAACTCTGCTCATTTCCCCATTAATTTCTGTCAAATGCATCTGCAAAATTAGACGATGAGCCCAATACAAACTAAAACAAAACAAAACAGCATTTAAAATTAATAACTAAGCTATTTATCATTTAAAATCCAATTAAAGTCAATTTACCTAAGAATTAACTCTCAATCAACTTAAAGAGTACGAAATCTCAATTAAAAATGAAAAAGACGTAAGAAAAATACGATAACAGAGCTGGTTAATCATTTACGAATCCTGATTAACAGTGTAATTCTCCACCAAATTGACAATCAAACAGCTGAAAACCAACCAAAATTAACCTCCAAAATCATTCCTTTACCCCAAAAACTCAATCTAGGATCCAATAATTGCGAGCATAAATATAAGAAATACCTGGCTGCGATGAGAAACGAGGTCATCGGAATCATCAGAGTCATTATCGATGAATTCGTAAGCATCATCCGCATCATCGGAGTCCATGGCGGTCTCACCACTGTAGAAGTCATCGTCAAGGGAAACAGCGTCGTTGGCATCGTGCATATCGTCCTCTGAATCCATTTCGATGCCCTAGAAATAAATTCAGTGATTACTTTTATAAATTGAATATAGAAATATGTATATATCCACCGATTTTGAACAGAAATTTGGAGAAATGGAGGTTACAATATAGAGAAAAATGACTTTCCGCTTTTTGGTGGTGGGCAGAAAGAATTAAACAAATGAAGAGAAAAATATGTTTACTCAAGCGAGAAAAACGAGAGAAATGAAGTTGGAGAATATACGGTGGTGTTAGTTTTGTTGCGTTTGTGTTGAAAAAAATATGTTTGGCCAGTTTGTAAATTTTAAATATATCAAAAATAGTGTGATGAATTTTGGGTTTAAGAGTTATACTTGTAAATTAAAAAAAGTTGCGTTTAAAACAAATTTGGCAAAACTAATAAAATATTCAAAGTAGTTGGAAGTTTTACTAATTACACTATTAAACTTTTAATTTTTCAAATTAGCCACTAAACTAATTATTATTTTGAAATTGGATCATTCTTTTAAAAAAAATAAACTGATGTTAATTTTTTATTAACAAAACTAATGAATTACCCACTATAATTGGTATATTTTAATGATTACACCATTAAATTTTTAATTTTTTAAATTATCCCATTAAACTAATTAATATTTTGAAATTGGGTTATTCTATTAAAAAAAATTAAGCAGACATTAATTTTTTATCTATGTGGGATGTGGCTTCGGAAAAAAATTCAAAAATAAAAAATATTACTTATGTGGCAAAAAATAATTAAAAACTTGAAAGTTAAAGCAAAAAAATTAAAATATTTTGAATACTCTAATCTCAAATGTTTATCAATAGAAAAAGATTCCTTGTGAATGAAAAGCAATGCATCGGCTGTAAAAATGAAAACGTGTTAATTGCCAACAACAACATTTTGCATCTGCCTCTAAATTATCTTTGTATCCATCCGTAAAAACTTAGACTCCTATCAAATCATAAATGCAATCCCAACAAAAATAATTTAACCAAATATTACTACATATATATATATATACACACACACTAGCAACAGTCTCGTGCCTCCGGCACTATGGACGGTGGGATTTATCCCAAACTTTGGACTGTCCAGATGATTTATTAGGATGAGCGGAAAATTCAAAATCATTTGTATTTTGTTATATATATATATACTAGGGTAAACCCGTGCCTCCGGCACTACTAATACTCGTATAATAAAAAATGTGAGTTACAATGTTTAAAGAGTATATATTTAATTTAGATTTGTTGTAAATAAAAAAATTTCTAATCAAGATAGACATCTCACCCCAAAAAATAAAGAGGTCAAGAATTTATCACAAATTGTATCGACATACTCATTATTTACAAATCGAGACTGGCAATAATAAATGAATTTGTTAAGGAAACAGCTAAAGCCAACATCCACATTCACTCAACAATAAATTTGACCTAGGCCAGTTAACTACATTTATTAAATTCGAAACAATCTCAATGTCAATGACCTTCATATTTTCTTAAAGCACATTTAAAACAACTTCTCTTCACCTATATGTTATTGATTCCCTTCATTTAATTTGCAATTTTAAATGGAACACGAATTAATTAGTAAAACTATTTTAAGCACAATACATCATACAAATATGTCCATGGAATACCAGTCGCTGATACATTAATAAGAAAAAGCATTGTTGCTATGAAATACCATAATGATACCCACTTGCTTAAAAGGTTCATGTGAACCAAATTGGATTGGAGGTCTTTTGCCTGATTAAATAAAATAAGAACTTCAAAAATAATTGACCCAACCGCAAAAAAGAAGAAGGTAAATTTGGTCAAACATATGGCCAAAAAAATCATCTGGGTCATCGCAAAGTTGGGCAAGCTAGTCACTACTGATTTTAAAAAAAAATTGCAGAATTTCGTTTAAAAATAGATATTTAGACAAATCTAAACCTGTCTATAAAACTATATCTACTAATTTCAAGAAATTTCGGCAGAGTTTCCTTTAAAAATAGATATCTAAAAATCTAAACCTGTTTAAAAAAAAGCTTACAATCATCCATACATATCCAAACCACCAAAAAAACCATCATTTAATACCCAAAACCATCATATCATGCAGAAATTAATACATATTCAATAATCAACGCATCCAACCACCAAAATATCAAGCTAGTAGCTACTAATTTCAAGAAATTTCGGCAGAGTTTCATTTAAAAATAGATATCCAGAAATCTAAACCTGTTTAACAAAAACTTACAATCATCCATACATGGTCTAAAATATCAAGCTAGTAGCTACTAATTTCAAGAAATTTCGGCAGAGTTTCCTTTAAATAGATATCCAGAAATCTAAACCTGTTTAAAAAAAGCTTACAATCATCCATACATGGTCCAAAATAGCAAGCTAGTAGCTACTAATTTCAAGAAATTTCGGCAGAGTTTCCTTTAAAAATAGATATCCAGAAATCTAAACCTGTTTAAAAAAAGCTTACAATCATCCATACATATCCAAACCACCAAAAAAAACATCATTTCAATCTTAAAATCATTATAACAATGTATAATTACCCAACTTTACAAAAGACGGGGAACAAAAATACATATATGCAGATAATAGAGAAACAACATGTTGAGCACCACCCTTTACTTTACATCTTACACCAAATATATTTTTTATAACTTACACCAAGTATACTTCAATATATACCCGAAAATACATATAATAACATTTACCTTGTAGATTTGTCAAGCTTTACCATGCCTTCGGTACATAAACCTTTGAAAAGAAAGGTTATCCATCTCTAACGTCCACGGCCAACAAATATTGTTTGTAACAAAAATCTGTTATTTATAAGAGAAAGCAAAATGTTAGTAGTATCGTAAGAACGAAACAATTGACACGTGATTACTTGAATACAATTTAAGAATTATAAAATACACATAACCCTGTTAGCTTTTCTCCACCCTCGACTTGTTGTTGAATGAACATGTTTCCATTCAATAACAATATCATCCCAAGACTGCAAAAATTGAAATGAATCGCTTAGTTATATCAACAAATTAAATAATCTACTTGGAAATTGATAACAAAATATAATGAGAAGGATATATGTACAAATTGATCGAATCAGGTGCAAGTAAAAGTAAAACATAAGTTATATATAATAAGCATATTATAGCTCAGCCAACATAGACAAACTTATTATGTTAACTGCGATGATCAAGCTTCTCAAATTTGTTCTTCACACACACACACACACATATATATACTCGTATGTTATCTGAATGGTTTCCTGTAAGATATGTTATCTGATGTTCATACATTACTAAATCATGTATTCAGTTGGCCAAAGCAGGAATTGTTATTCAGTGGAGGCATCATACTCTCGAAGTATTATCAGATTTGCTTACAAAGAAAAGAGCAAGGAAATGTAAACCAAATTTATGCAAATTAGAAAATGAGTAACTTTTACGAAGGCATCATCTGTAAAATAAGTTGACAAATGTATCACGTGGATAAGAAAACATGAGGTTGTATGTGTAATAGTCGTAATTTGACAAATGTATCATTGTAATTTGAGTACCTGTACTTAATGTTTTTTAAGACTCGGCTTGATCAACTAAAAATATTGTATTACACCTTACAATAATTTATGGGGCTTGCTATTTATATAGGGAAAATTGTTAGTCCTAGAAAGTTCAATTTCACATAACTGTAGGACTCACGTATACCGATTAGGAGTCTTGCTAGCATATGTCATAACTACAATGATGCCACAACTTATTCAATCATGTATCTCATTTATAACAATTAACAAATATTTGTTTTGGACTTGTAAGTTAATTTAAAACTTTTATCAGTCAATTCAAAACATATCAAGACTTTTATCGTAAGAAGACCAATAATACACGAAGATAAGAAATGATACCTCGAACATATAAAATTATAACAAAACTTCAGGATAGACGATATTTGTTGTGGACTTGTCAGTTAATTCACGAAGAAGTATGCATAAGAGGGAAGAACTTGTGCATCTTGACAGAGCTACATATAGTTGACCGTGACTAAAGACTGGCGTACGTAAATCTACCCCAACAAATTTGACAGACTGGCCCTGTGATTTATTCATTGTCATTGCATACGCTAACCTCACTGGGAATTGTCTTCTCGTCATTTTAATACTTAACTTAGACGAAGAAGGAGTCAAAGAAATTCTTGGAATGAATACCAAGTCGCCATGCTTATCACCAGTTAAAATCTGTGCTTCAAGTACTAAAGCACCACACTTGACTATGATAAGTCTAGTACCATTACAAAGGCCATCTTTCGGTGCAATGTTCCTTAGAAGCATTACTGGACAACCCTTTTTTAAATCTAATTTGAACGGTGGTAGTCCAGGGGGATTGAGTGTGTTCAAATATTCATTGGGGTACCGATGCATAATAGTCCGATCCACATCATCATCTTCAACCATTTTGTCAGCAGCATAGTATGTATGTACTTCTCCCGGAAAAACTGCCAACGCAGCTAGGTTGATATCATTGACATCATCATTTCTAGCAGATAGAATTGTGCGCTCTTTTAAGTATTCGGGAGTGACCTTACTTGGCACTTCTAGCTCTGGGTAGATGATCGAGATAAGATTATCTACACTTTGAGTTATTTTTATTGAACCCGGAAGTTGTATAGATTCTTGAGGGTTAGACCCAATCTACACAATAAGAAGTATTAGTAAATTATCAAATATTCTCAACGATATATAGATGTCAATATGAGTAAAGATATAAATACTCAAACCTTATTAAGAAAAGTCGAGAAATCAAATAATAATGATTGGTCATCGTGCAAGCGCATGTTAACTTGTAATGTCAAGACATGTATATCTTTCCAAAGCAAAGAACGTCGTAGTGATGCTGCCACTATATGCTCACGAAGACCTCTAGGTATAACAAGAAGAATCTGCCTAAAATCTCCCCCAAGAACAACAATAACACCTCCAAATGGTTGGGAGTTATCACGAATGTCTTGTAAGGTTCGATTAACTGCTTCAACACAATGACGATGCTGCATTGGAACCTCATCCCATATAATTAGTCTAGCCTTCCGAAATAATTCCGAGTGTGATGATTGCTTCGTGAATCCACAAACTGAATTTTCTAATACGTTAAGTGGAATGCAGAATGTTGAATGTGCAGTACGTCCCCCATGTGACAACCCAGAAGCAATTCCAGAGGATGTTACTGTAATTACTATATCGCCTAAGGAATGACATTTTTTGGCAACTGTATTGTAGAGAAAAGTCTTTCCAGTTCCTGCACCCCCACTCAGAAAGAATGTTGTTCCTCTATTTTCATAAACAGATGAAATGATTGCATTATAAGCCATACGCTGACCTTCATTCAGTAGATCAATGTTTTGCTGGACATTTATTTGATCAACTTCAAGTTGTAATTGCCTATATTCCCATATAAGTCGATTGCCAACGATAATTCTCCAATTAGCATATGGCAGTGGCATTGGTGGGTAATCTGATAAGCTCTTCCCCGACTCTTGAAGCAAAAGATTAATAAGGTATAAACCATAATCACAAATTTGAGCATTAGTAGGAACATCAATGCCATAACATGTACTTATTTTGTGTGATAAATCATCACAAATATGCATAGAAAATTGGTTCCACAACGCTTCTGGATTTAAAGGAGAGCATTGTGTCAAGATAATAGAAAACAACCTTCTTAATTGAGAGCCTGTTCTCATTATTGATGCTTCTCTAAGACATTGAATCCACTCTTCATCGTCTTCCAAAAGGCCTTTTGCAATACATGCAGCCTTATATGTGGGGTGTACAACATTATCAACTGTTCTTAAACATTGAAAAGATTGAGGTCCCTCTACAACCGTCAATAGAAGACGCAGATAAAACCTTTCACCTTCATTTGGACTGGTAAAATACATTCTTCCAATTGCAAATCCCCTTTGTCTCTCTGTCCAGAGTTGTTCTTTCTTTTGCCAAACGAAATGCTTTGGAAATTGTTGGTATGTGAGAGTTCGAGCTAAATCATTAGTAGAGCAGCATGCAAAAAATCCTGTTAGAGTTGTCTGCTGATCCTGAGCTCTGTTCAATATTGCAGCTATTGGTTCAGAAGGATTATAGCAGACGTGATGTTTTCCCTCTAGGTGAACTACCAGACGTATAACTGGAGGGAACTCTTGATGCATAGGATATCCAAATATACGCCATGCCGCCTCTGTAGGCCCAATGTACCTTGAGTCAATATACTGCTTAATCTCATCTACGGCCCCCAATACCAAAGTTGTGCGATCGTAACCCTTGTAGATGTATTTATTGATATACTTTACGCACCTTACTCCTGCACAAACTTCCACATTGATATGGCAACCAAACAATCTAGAGAGGTGTGGATTATATGGTACAACATCTCTATTATCAACTTCATGTCCAGACCTTAGACAATGTTTTCGACCGTCATTGCGCCTTTGATATATCGGATACCCATCTTCGCCCATTGTAGTTTCTTCTGCCCAATATTTAGGATATCTCTTAGTGCATTTACCATCTTCCATACATGGTGATTTAAGATTTCGAACACCACATGGTCCATGTATCATGCAAGTTTTAACTGTTTCATATAGAAGTGGATCAGAAATTGGATCGGGGAATTCGGCACACACAGCTCAATTTACCTGTTCACGTGTCCGTATTTTATCAGACCCCTGAAGAAATATTAGCAAATGCATGTGCGGCAACCCACGTTTTTGGAATTCAATCGTGAAAACATGTGCCACCTTTGCACCAAATACTTTCTTCTTATCAATTTCCATCATCAAAGCTCGTCGCTTCAATTCAAATACTCGGGCCACCAAGTCTGGGCGGTCAATCGACGTTTGATGTGGTAACAGTGCATTTTTTATCTCGGGCCAATTCGGATTTGCAGTCATAGTTAAGAAAATATCAGGGTGTTGGTTATACCGAGTTATGGCCATAGAATCTTGGAAGACTTCAAACATTTGCCTTGGACTCCCAGAAAAAGAAGAAGGCAAAACTACTCGTTTACCTACTTGATTAGGCTCTAACCCATCAGGAACTACCTCGACCAGATCTTGGTATAGATCAGATCGTAATTTTTGTTGGTTGAGCCTATAATATGTTAATCGATTCTGCTCTGTTGCCGCCCATGCATCTACAATAAACTCTTGAAATAATCTTCCACCCCTCAAGATAGTTGAATACTCAGTAGGTCTTTCAAACAAACGGTACCCATAATATTGCAATTGCGTAAGTCTTTTTGATGAAGCTTTACCTTGATTGACATCCCACTGCTTAAAATCTGGTTCCCATCCAAGCTCACCATACGGAAACAACAATACGTAATGTAGTGGTAAATAAGCTGGATGACATTCATTTATCTGCATCAACTGGTCACTCCCTCTTAACCGTACAATAATATCCCTCATCGCAGAGAACTCAGCACCATCTCCAGGTAATATGACAGCAACCTCATCTGACGTGGGTAAATTATGAGTTCGACGGTCTTTTGCTGCACTATAATGAAGATAGGCTGGGATATCGTGATTGTTCAAATCTTCCCTGCTTAAAATTGCAGCTGCATGTCTAAACTTACCCGCAAATGAGTTGTATCTCAAAAGACTATCCTGGATTGTTCTTAGGACATCCTCTCGCAGATTCGGGTTTCTTCGAGAACGATATTCTAAAGCAATTGCGGCATCGTGAATTTACAACTGTGCATATACTGGATCTTGACCGGCTGGAGGTTGTAGTAACCCTGTCCGATGTCGCAATTCCCCATGGATTGTAAATGCGTTGGGACCCCTACCAGGAACCACTCTATCATCCATATGTACGCCTAAGCTCGTTAAAGCATTAGACGCATTGTACAGTCGGGTATAACATCGAAAGGACTTTGACTGATCATCATTGCCATCATATAATGATTGAATTTCTGGAGGAGGAGTTAATAGTTGTGGAAGTCGAATCTTTCCTTGTAAACAACATGTTCCGAAGAATGGGCGGTCAACGGATGAATTTGATAACTTTTCGGCTGTCCAATGCAATGCTGAGCAGTGAGGACACTGTATATTCATTTTATCAAGGTAGTGTCTTCCTAAAATAGGATGCGGCAGAGGTGCTATATTTGTAGGCAATGCCTCCTCTTGTACGCAAGCTTCATCAATGATTGACTGAATACTTGGTAATAACCTAGAAAATAAATGAACTTGTTTCAAACAGTTCACATATATCGTAACACTCCTTATGGTATATAGTTATAAATAATTTGCATTGAACTAACCCTTCAGTTGGTGATGTAGGCATGGAAGATATAATGTTACGGGAGTCATGTGCATGCTCTATATTATTTGGTGGAAGGAGGATTTCTGCACCCATTGAATTTGAGTTAGTTGAATGTAACCCTTGAGGTGGTAAAATCGGAACTGGAGGAATTCGATTAGAATCCGATGGCCCAGGTTTTAACAACGACGGATCCCCATAAAAATGATTCTTGATCGCGATACAATCTCGTTCATAAGCTGCGCGTTTGGATGGCCTGGGGATCAAACCAGGGAAAAATCTTGGTTGAAATGGATATGGTTGAGATTATATTATTTTTGCTTGCTTCTCCCTTTCACGACGCAAGCGCTGAGCAATATGTATTGGACGCACATCACCATTATCCCTTTCTCGTTTTTTACGTCGAGGAATTGGAGCTTCGTCAAAGATATTTTTATTGGATCCCTACAAATAACAATAGATATCTAAGTGTAAAGAGAAGAGGTTGTAGTGTTTTTTTGAGCAAAAAATAATGTTTTCTATTTATTCGGATTAGGGTGCATATATTCAGTTTGCTTGGTTTTGTATTTCACACGAAAGCGATATGCAATATGTTTATTGCCTTTTCGTAAAGGATATTATTATTGAAATCCTAAAAAGATGTATAATTATAAACATAAGAAGGCATAGTGTCGTTAATAATTTAGGTTCAAATCTTTTGTTTAAATGACTTTGTGTAACAAATATTTATAACTACTAACGTAAATGTTTGGAATATTGCATACTTACCACATGCAAATTGGGAGCTTGATTTTCTTTTTCTTTTCCTTTTTGAAACTCCTTCCCTTTTTTTGTTGCTCGATGTTTTCTTTGATTTTCCTGACAGCGTACAAATATAAGATGATCTGTCTTGGAAAATAAAGTATGAGCTTAAGAAAAGTAAAATTAATCTTATCTTGCCTTACGCATAATCTTCAAGTCAGATTCTTCTCTAATAACAATGCCAATATTCTTTTTTCGATAATTCTCTCTTTATTAAAGAAAGGAAAAAAGAATGTTAAATATATAAAGTATAAAAAAAACTATTAGATTGCACGTTTGCTATAAAAGACGAAAATAATTTTACCGTGCGTTGCAAAATATAATCCTCCTGTCCCAAATTAAAAGACACATTAGAAATTTCAAAAAGGAATATTAATTTTTCAATTTTCATTAAGTCTGAAAAAGGGACTTACATATCCAAAAATGGTATAAGAAGGTGGTCCCATGGGCAGGGAGACCTCATGATTCATATTCGCTATTAAAAAAAATGTATTAGTGTGAAACAAATTAAATTCAGTGATGAAAGAATATTCTTATTACTAATTAAATCTATCACAACTAAAATAATATTTCACATTCAAAATAATAATAATTCACAATATTTAACTACAAATTAATTGTTTTAAAAAGAAGGTTAAATGATTGTTTAAAATAGAATAAATGTGTCATGAAAAGAAGAAGTTAATTTTCAATAAAGGGTAAAATTGTCATTTTAAAGGGAGGTAGTAATAACAACTAATAAGTACGGTTACTTAATATGTAGGAGTATTAGATATTAAACTTATCAAGTACTTATGCAATAGCTCAACTTTAATTTAAAAGGATATTACACACTACAAAATTTGGACCCAATTTTCATACTATCATAATCAAAATAATAATTTGTAACCAAACATTACCATAATCGAGAAACTTACAACTTGAACACAAAACTCAACACAGATTTGATACAGAACAGCTTAAAAACGGGGGGAAAAACTCTAAGAAGGAAAGCATGTACACAATCACAACTGAATAATAACATATGTGTGTGTGTGTATATACACTTCATATACACACGCTTTTTCAAGACCCAAAGAATCCCAAAAAAATTAGATATACCAAACAAAAACACCCATCAGTTGGCAAAAAATAAATAAGAAGTCATTCATGAAATTTCAAGGCAAAACCACCCAATCAAAACCCAAAACATCTTGAATTACTGGTTACATTGAAAAACAGAAATTTCAAACCCCTAATTAGAAAAAGGGGGGAAGGGTTTTAAAGAAATGAACCCTAATCAAACTGCTTATAAGAGACTCATACTACTCCATTTTGATTTCCCATAAATGTTCAAGAAATATACAGCCAGTCAACTAAATTAGAGAAACATATCAAACAGAAAAAGAAATCAAAAAAGGGGGCACAAATAATTGTTGGAGAAACTACCATTTTCATAATTTTAGTTATACAATAAAATTATATACATATACACACACAAACACACATAAATACAGAGAAATGAAAAAAGTCATGAAAACATATAGAGGAAAATAGCCAAGAAGTACAACATTTGAGCTCATGATGCTAAATTATCATTGTATGGTTGATCAATCGAGTTTTTGTTATCTTTGTGTTTGTAGCAATTTTTAAACATTAAAAATTCTTCATATTAAACATTTATGTTATAGCTGTATTAGAAAAATTCTCAGGATGCTTTTCCTGAAAGTGCTTGGTTTAAACTTGGTTTTTAGAATGTCTTGGATACAGCTAGCTTTGAGATACTGTTTACCCAAATAAGAGCTTGTTTCAGTAGACATGCTAACCTTGTTAGCAAATAATTAATAGCATAATAATGAATTACAGAGCTCAAACAACAGTCCAACATTGACACACAAACAATCTAAAGCCAGCCCTTCTATATGGACATGTTTACTGGACCGGAATATTGAATATTTTCAAAAAAAAAATTGGTTGTGACTCAAAAAAAATATACACATCTAAATTTTTTACAAACTATAGTATTTTAGGTATAGTTTAAATAGAAATAGAAAAAGGGAGAAACCAGAGCAGTAAACTAAATCAGTAGCCACATGTCTTTACCCCATATCATGTGTCTTGAGCAAATCAATAGAAGATGCAGTAACTAAGCATCACTATTTGGGCTCATTTTACTTGGTAAAAAGCAATACCTAAATTATGACTTATATATATATATATCATATATATTGGGTTGTTAATGACAATGGAGACAATCAAATATTTAGCTCTAAAACCCGAAGAAAAATAAAAACCATAAATTAATCTAAACCCATCAAAAATTCTCAAACATCAATGCTCAATCAAAAAACAAAAGACTGCAAAATCAAAATACAGATGGAAAGATTGGGAACACTATATGAGTGATAATTGGAACCACAAAATATATTGCAAGAAACATATCTTAAAAAACAAAACCAACAAAAAACAACTTAGGAATGCATAAAACATAAAAATATCCTTAGCTTGAATTTTTTTTTACTAAATATAACTTAACATCAATAAAAGAATAGACAAAATAAGTAATAAATTTCATTTGAAAGATGTTTATCTATTCATTAAAAAATATTAAAAACTTTCACAAAAGAGGACTGGTAATTTTCTGAAGACCAAAATTTCGACAATCCATTATATGCCCTGGTATGCTAGAGCTAAGCAATTCTCCCAAACATTGTAGCATGCGCATTCACTAAATTTTTGTAGTATTTGTTATAACAATTTTTTGCAAGTAAACAAATCCAAAGACCCATTATGTATTTCCAATAAGGAGCTTGGCTTCATCTAGAATCACCAAATTATGTTCCTCAGAATGTATCCAATATACAAAATAAAACATACTATAATAAATTAGTTGACATAAATACAGAGAACCCAAATGAATATCCAAGCACCTCTATGTCTACTCTTTAAGTTTACTTCATATCTGGGGTGAAGTCATATTCATTAAGCATATATATTTCTCCAAACAGATTTGGATTCCAATAATTTATATAGCAAGCACATTAATCAATGCTAACTTCTTTCAAATGTACTACAATAAACACTTGTACAAAAGTACTACAATAAACACTTGTACAATTTTTTTTGTATTTTAGCAAGCACATTATGTATCAAGTATTGAAGTAACCAAGTACCAATATATAACGCCAAAAATTTACATAAAACCTAACTGTGTAAAGCACTTGACAACTTAGGAATGCATAAAAATATCCTTAGCTTGAAGATTTTTTTACTTAATATAACTTAACATCAATAAAAGAATAGACAAAATAAGTAATGAATTTCATTTGAAAGATGCTTGAACACATAAAAGTACAATGGCAGTGAAAAATGGATGAAAATAGCATACCTCAAGTACTTGGAGAAAGGAAAAAAAATGCATGTTTAAGACAAAGAATAAAATTTTATACACTTGGACCATTAACACTGCTTATTAACGGCAACACTAATACTCAATGGGGGGAAAACAAATAAACATGATCCTACTATAAATACAAAATGCATATTTCGAGATAAGCAAACATGCTTAGTATTTCGATAAACTTTTGTAGTATTTGTTATAAGCAAATCCAAAGACCCATTATAGAGAGAAGATGACTCAAATCATGTTTGAGACCTTCAATGTGCCGGCCACGTATGTTGCAATCCAGGCTGTGTTGTCTCTTTATGCTAGTGGTCGTACAACAGGTTAGTCTTTTTAATTACAGGGTGTCCGAATTCATGGTTTTTTTAGTAACCATGTTAATATGCTTTTGACTATGTATAAAAAGAAATAAGTGAGATTATGATTTAGTGAACTTTCAGAGAAGATCGATGAAGTCCTTCCTAACTAATCAGTAGCACATGTTGTTTCTTATTTGTTTCAGTTATGTTCATGAAATCAGGAGTCACATTGTTAAGAACTCAAGTTTGATATGATTTTTTAAAATAAGTAAGAACTCAAATATGTTAGAAAAACTCCTCTCTTTCCCCCCCTTTTTCACTGTTACCATTTATTTTGAGTTGAGGGATATTTGTAAGACTGAAGAGGGGGTGGGTGATGACTATAAGCTTTAGAATGGAAGTTTATAAAGGTCTAATAAATGATGATGAACAGTTCTAGAAATATGAAAATGACTAAATTATTGAATTATATGTATGCAATTGCTTTTACTAATGATGTTAATATAATGTGTGAAGAATATCTGAGCTACATATATATTTCTTTATTGTCTCTTCCTCCTATTAACTGGTTATATGGTTTGAAAAGGTATTATTTTGGATTCAGGTGATGGTGTTAGTCACACGATTCCAATTTATGAAGGCTATGCCCTTCCCATGCAATCCTTCGGTTGGACCTTGCTGGCCGTGATCTTACAGATAGCTTGATGAAGATCCTCATTGAGACTAACAATAATGGGTGGGTGGGTGGGTGGAACATGGGACTAACAATAGATGGAGGAAGAAATCTATACAGGTATATAGGGTAGACACAAAAAGAGTATAGCATATCAAAAAAGGGAATAATATCCCCATTCTAGGCAAGCAACAAATAGGGTATAATATCCCCATTCTAGGCAAGTAACAAATAGGGTATAATATCCCCATTCTAGGCAAGCAACATCATTCTAGGCAAGCAACAAATATATAATTTGGCCGTGTAATTATATCCCCATTCTATCCGGCTAGTTTATGATAAATTAGCATGATAAATTAGCAAGATCAAAACTTCACTCAAACAAAATTGATCCGTGAGAACAAAAGGATACAAAAAAAAATCAGAACTTTGAGGTTATTCATTCTTATACAACCAACATTCACACTTGCAAAAGGAATAAACCAAAAATCAAAATATTAAAAAACACACCAAATTTAAGAGTCCAAATCAAAATTAAGCAGTACCCATTTCTCAGTTTTCATGTAAAGAACCAATTTTCAGCTGAAGACATAGATCTAAACGCTACTTATACTGCATATAATCGAGTAAAATCTACCCAAAAGAATAATTTTCACACTTATAATCAAGTTATCCCATTACCATCTTATAATTTCATAAAAAGAAGTAACATTTTTGCTCCATTGTTGCAACCCCATTGAGCAAAACCCCATCTCAAATTTAATTTTAAGACCTGTATCAAAACAAACCAATAATTTAACAGGGGTTTCAGTTTTGTTGGTGTACATTTCACTGTAATCTTCTCATTATATTGAAAAGAAATGGAGGCAAATACTGGTTTGGTGGCTGGATCGCACAATAGGAACCAAGGATTTGATTGAATTGTAAAAATGGCATATACGCTGCTTTTTATTAGGCTGCAATTAAGATCTTTTACTATTATTAAAGCTATTGAAAAAGAGTAGTAATTTATTCAGAAAATCAATTCCTCATGAAAAAAGGGTAGGAATTAAAGCTAAGAATTTGATTAAATTGTAAAAATGGTATCCCGAAGATGAAAATCAAAACCCCTCAAACCAATTGTTCAACTCAATTATGTGTCCAATTACTTCTCAAATCAATTGGAACATTCAACAACAGGGATTATTTTGTCAGGTATCTTCGGTACTTTCCCCTAATTTTACATTCATAAATTATATGTTTCTCTAGCTCGTATTCAGCATCATCCGAGCATAAAATTTGAAAATGTAAGCTTTTGTATTAGGAAATTTAATAATTTTCGAATTATCTCAATAAATTATATGCAATCAAAAGGTTAACCAATCCCTCCACACTAACTAAAACATTAACATGCACCCAGCAATTGAAATTAAAAATCAAGACACGTTCACACAGAATAAGGAATATGAGATAGAGGGGAAAGTTCTCAACCTGAGGTTTTATGGCTTCTTGAACAATCTAAAGTGCAAAATCTTCCAGTGTACCGGGTTTCAATATAGCCTGAACAAATCCTGACAATTGAAAAACAATTTAACCTTATTATGCAATTGTTTATAAACAAATCAAAAGAAGTAATAGTATACAAAATTACACTTCCAAAATGCCCAATTAATCCTTAATCAAATTTAAGGTTTGGAAAGTGAAGCAACCAAACACAGTCATTGAAAAATAAAACAAAAAGAAGCCATAAAACCTAAAGGACCTCATTTATCGTGGTTAAGCAAATAAATTAGCATGATAAATTTAGAACAATTCAATTTCAATCCCAGCTTTAGCATATTATATTCTATAGTAATAATTAGTAAGTTTCAAAATCCAACATAGTAAAAGCAGTACCCATGAGAACAAAAGGATACAAAAAAAAAAGCAGAACTTTGAGGTTATACAACCAACATTCACATTTACAAAAGGAATCAACCAAAAATCAAAATATTAAAAAACACACCAAATTTAAGAGTCCAAATTCATTGAAAAACCTTTGTATGTCTTGGGAAAAGTCTTCGAACTTGAGTTTAGGAGAAAGAAATGAGATGTTTACTACTGTGAATATGCAGTCCTGTGTTGTGGAGGTATATCCAAAAGTCCCTTGACATGAACATTGTTGTTAACTGTTCTTCATGCTTATGATTCCTTGTGAAATTTACAATAATGTTAAATATTCTCCACTATTAAAAGATTGTATTTGATGAAAATGGTTGTTGCGGAACTAAAATATGTAATGATACTTCTTTACCATTTTATTCTTATTCTTGATATTATTATTTATTCTTACATATGAGATAAGCCTCCCTGCCGTGTTCCCATTTCTATAAAATTGAAAGTTACAGAAAAAAGGTATCTACTGCTGTAGGAAAATAAGAAGTAAAAAATATATTGGAGATGGATGCATTATGAAATAAAGATGGCCAATAATGATAAAGGACTGACTGGAAAGGAAGTAACATCACCTATACAAGTATCCTCTAGAAACCAAATGAAGGACCATCCCCAACTTTTAGTTTCAAAAAGAGGCAAAGAAGAAGGGTATATTGGAATATAAGCTTCCAGCTTTTTAATCACCTTATTCCATAATGAATAAGGTTCCAAAAGAAATTGTCAGAACCATTTCACTGGAAGCGAAATGTTCTTAGACACCAACTTACCAAGCCTCAATCCCCCATTAATAATAGGCCTGCAAACCTTCTTCCATGAGATCAAATGACCATTCACCATTCCCTACCTCATTCCCTTACCACAAAATGACACACAAAGTTCTCTAGACAATAAACCACATTGATCGCTAACCTGAAAAAGGACAAATAATAAATTGGGATGCTAGAGAGACAGGCTTACTCAATCTATCCACAATTGGGTCCCAAAAAGATAGATCTAAGAATACCACCTAACAACATCCTAAGATAAAGAATAAGATAAGTTGAAAATCTATCTATACAAAATAAGGTGGCAAAAAGGAGTATTATAGTATGTGTGTGTCTTGTCTTGTTTTCAAAATAAATAATTCCTTTATTTTAGAGAATAATAATCTTAATTGTTTCAATTTCATCTACTTTTCGCTCAAAATTTTAGGGGTTGAGCTACTTCTTCATTATAATACTCCTCCGTTTGTTAATAATATTTTTATAAATCATTCTGTAACCCTACCTTAATACTACTCGTGCTTCTCATCTATTTTTTTTATATACTCCGTCCGTTTTAAAATTAGAGATACAATTTATTTTTGTAGTCAAATGATGATGTATTAAATTTTCAAATTGATGCGAATTTATTTAATTCACTCCTTTTTAGTTACATAATTAAAACGATAACGTTTAAGGATAATTTTATGTTTCGAAGTATTTCCTAATATTTGCTGAGAAGCTAATAGTGATAGTGTGTTGTCTAACTTGATAACATAAAAATAATGACAAATTATAAATTAGGAATAGAAGGGAGATACTGAAAAAATAAGGAAATAAGAACAGAAAAGCTAAGGGAGAATGTGCATTTGCCTACGTTCTAGATAGACGACTTTCATCAACATACTAATAAGAAATCCAGTTCCAGAATTCCTTTGATGGTAACATTCCATTTCTACAACACAATTATTTTGAGCAAAAAAAAAACCCTTCATCCATATCTAATTATCTATAACTACTCGGCTGTACATAGTTGTACCATTTCTCTCTGTTATTAACCAACAACAAAAAAAACATCTTCTTGTCTCTATTCCTTTAATCAGAATATTGCTATGGTGGTACAATATTTTATAAAAAATGACTTACAAAATAATATGGCAAAGTATAATTAGATGTTAGTTGATAATCTACAATACATAGATGTCATCACTAACATATTTTTTATTTTTAAATTTTTATCTACAAAGCATTTGTTGCATATCATAATCACTATATAATTAAAAGTACAAATTTGATTTTAATTCTACTCAAAATCTAGTTATGCACTTTCCTTTAAATCAATTTCTTAATTAAATTGTACGATAATAGTTAAAATTTTAATATACAATGCAACTTAATTATTTATTTTCTCCATAAATTTGGTGATTTTGTGTCTATATATATACTTAATCTGAATTTTAGATATATTACTATTTTGTTATTTTTAATATCAATTTTTATTTACTCTTCTAAATTTTATATTTATTTCACATAATGACATAATTTACCCATATAATACTTGTTCAGCGACCATTAATATAATTAATTATGCACTGTTAAAGAATAGTAAAGTATTAATTTTGTGTTAAACATGATTATATGGCTAAAGAGAACTTATTAAAAAAAAGGCTAAGAGCGTAATTAGAGAAAACTTACGTTTTTAATTTTTTGTAGTGAATTTTAAAATTTTTGTTGATGATTGAATTTGAATATGTAATCTTGCATACTAAAGTAATAGACCTTTTTACCAATCTATATTATATATACTGAGGGTAGGGGTTGGAGAACAGCAAGATAAAAACAAACCATACACTTTTTGCTCTTTTCTCTCCTTTTGAGACTCGAATTGAAGTGTGTTGCTTTCTCTGTTTTTGCTGCATCACAGATTCTCTCCACCCCCTTCCATGTTTTGAGTCAAAGAAAAAAGAAAATGAAAATAATAATAATAATAATTAAAGAAATGGGAATGGGAGAAAAGAAAAGAGAGACACAGCTCATGACATATATTCCCCCCCCCCCAAAACATAACCCTACTTATGTTTGGAGATATGGAGTGAGAACACAGGACATTCCAACAACTCCTGATTATAAAACACAACTCCAGCCGCCACACATTTTAGTCACATACAGACACCCATATTTATGTTACATTCCTCAACCATTCTCATCCAAATAACAGAATGGCTCTACAGAATACACAAAATTAAGATATGAGCTTGGTTTTATCAAGTGGTGCAAAACCCAGGCTTAAATGGACTCCAGAACTTCATCAACAATTCGTCAATGCAGTAGCTCAGCTTGGAGGCACAGATATATACTTATGCACTGTTACCCATATGAGCGGTTTTAATTATATTAATTTTGTGTTAAACATGATGTTTCTGTTAAAGAATAGTCTGCGGCCAAGGGTTTAGTTTTAGTCCACAATTAATTGGGACAAAACGCCATCGGAATCCAATTTGATTCAAACATCATATAATTGATTTTAAACTCCATTTGATTTACCTAACCAACTTGGGTTACATCATAACACATCTATAAATATTACCTAGTTTCTCTCCTCAAATATATGTTGTAGCTCAAGACTTTAGCCTGTGCAGTTGTTGTCATTTCTCTTCTAACATGTATGCCATTTTGATGTCTTTCTTCCCCATCTAGTTTATATATGACGTGATACTCGGTTAAAAACTTATACATCATGCTAGTTTTAGTAATATGTTATTTATTTCTATTTGAAATTGTGCCTGATCACTTTATAAAAAACCTCAAAATTCCACTGAATCTCTGTAATTGTTACATATCCAGGAATTTTTTTAATAGAAACAATGAAAGGAAAATAACACTTGGATATATAGTTATTTACTTATAAAATATAATATTGAATATAGTTGTGATTCTATGTACCTTGTGATTTATTTTTATCATGCTCTGTTAATTCTATGAACTTGATTTCAGGTTTTGAAATATTGAACCTTGTCTCAACTGTCAACCCCTACTTTTAGATCAGTATATTGTTTACTAAATTGCTTTTTGAGTCGTGTTTTATAAATAATAATACCAGTGTATTGTTTGATCATTTGTCCCTTTTTATATGTCTATCAAGAAAGCAAGATTTCATCTTCTTGACACGGAGCCTAATTCAGTTCAAAGAAGAAACGAAAGCTGATGGTTCACTAAAAAATTTACTAATTACTAATTCAGTTCACTAAAAAAATTACTAATTCAGTTCACTAAAAAAATTACTAATTCAGTTCACTAAATTACTAAAACACAACACCCCTGAAGTTGTGATGATCTACAACACATGCCATTGCATTTGTAGGGCCACAAAGTAGGGATGTAAATCAGTTCACTAATTAGTACACACCAAAAAGTTAAGTGGATAAGCAATGGGAGTGCAGTTATCGGAAATAAGTGTAGCAGATAATGACTCACAGAAGTTCCATCGACTACTTTTATAAGAACTACTGTTTATTTTTTATTTAATCAATGTCCAATGAAATTATATAGCATTAAGATCGACTTCCCTGACTAAATGCTTAACAGCTTAACAATTTACAGCCTAATTCAGGGGTGTTGTGTCTCTTCAATGGTCCTCAAGTGTATCGCAGATAGGGTAACTATAATAGAATGTTATAGACTAAGTTGGTAAAGTTAGTGCATTTCTTATTCCATTTCCGTGTTTCCCCCGTTAATCCAAACACTGTTAAAGAGCCATCGGTAACCCCGTTCTCTCTCCAGTCTTCCCCTCCAATTTGCTCTAGACAGGACATTGAATCTCTCTCACAAACCTACCTCTCCATTTCTTGCTGGCACCGGAAGTTTCGCCTAGGTCTCATCGTATTTCGAACTCTGCGTTGGCGCCGGAAGTTTCTGCAATATAACTCCTTACGCTCTAACAAATTAGCCATAAAATTGGATAGATTCAGCTTGTCTAGCGATTCTCTGCATTCCAACCCACCAAAAATACAGTTCGAAAGAGTAATTAAAAGGGAATTTTGTAGATTAATGTCTCAAAAGTGGGTGACAATCTGATTTATTGAGCTGTTGGTTTTGTTATATTTTGTTATTTTGTTATTTTGTTTTTGTGCTATGATATGAAATTTTGAAGTGTAAATATGATTATGTAAATCTTTATATGTTTATGCAGTTTGGAAACCTTTGACCGATTTGACTTGATTGTGAATGTGGCTTGATTTTCGCCAGACTTGAGTTCTAGTCGTGTGTTTTTAGTGGCTGGCTTAGGAGCAATTGCTTATATTTTGAAACTGGTGCGATACCAATGAGAAGCAGAAATTTATAGCAATAAGGAATGTTCATTTTGAAGCTATTTTCCATCTCTTAGCTACCAAATGCTTTGTATAGTAAACTTCAACCTGATTAGTGAATCCTACCATCCGCTACATAATTCTACCATCAACTTGTATGTAGCTTTCTGAAGCTGAGAACTATTTTTGTAATGTCTGCTCTATTGTGAGTATATGTGTATTTGCGTTGAACTTCATACAAAAAATAGTTATGTTAAATTTTTACACATGTTGACCTCTTTGGGACAAACACCCTAAGGGCATAGCCTATAATTTCAGAATTCATAGAAGTTTAGGCATGGTTCTAGCCAAAAAATTTCATAGAAGTCTTTGACAACACATAGTTTCCAAACCAAGCACATCAATTTCAGAGTAACAAACATTATGTAAACTTTCAATTTCTATAAAATTAACCAAATACATGGCTTACCTTACAAAAGTTCAGGCTTCCCACGTTAGCTTGACAACCAGTTTATGGCTTCCCACGTTAGCTTGCAACTTCAATTCTTTAATGCCTTCAAAAATCTAACAAAACCATAACAGCACAAAGGATTTGATGAAGGTTTGGGAGTTGTGGAAGCTTGACAATTAGATCTAACAAAACCCACAATAAGATAGCGAGGTATAACAGACACGGTACCTCAAAAATCTGCTATGTTGCAGATGATTTTTCAAACAATGATGATGCATACTCAATCCAATGCATCCCACTCTAACCCCAAAATATTGAAAACCAAAGAATTAAAAGTAGTAATAAAATCCCTCGCATATACTCTCGTGAAATAAAAATTAAAATTCAACACAGAAATATGAAACTAAAAATAACAATGTATGTCCAGGTAAATGGTGAGCAAGTACACAGAAACAAACTAAAATGAACAATTGTATGTCCACTTTCAAGTTTTATAATTTTTCCTAAATTATGACAATAATTATGTTACATAAGTATTTAACAATCCTTGCTCTTAACATGCACATACAATGGCGTGAGAGATTATTCTGGACTCAAATTTTTTTTTAAGGCCCATCAACAACGTTAGACATTTGAAAATAATTAGTGAAGTTATATTTCTACTTGGTTCTCTTTCGCGAGAAAGAGCCAAATCAAGGGGACTGATTTATGCTCAAAGAAACTTAAATTACTTTAGAAAATCAACTTTTAAAAAATACTACCCAATTTAGTCGGAAAGATTCAAAGAATTAGAATTTGGAGGAAGGAGAAGACGAAATGAGAAGGAGCAGAGGTATAAGGCGGGATTTGAGTAGCGTGTATAGGGGGTTTGATTTGGGCGGTTCTTTTTTGTGTGAAACGAAAGGTCAGCCTTTGGATTAAGTTGGAAAAACTGAGAATCAAAGGTGTTTGCTTCTAAATCTTTTCACAATAAAGCATGGTGGAGACTCAAATCATTTGATTTCAGTCATATAGATACCACTTTAATTTACATGTCCGAAATTTATACAGGATTTAAAACAACAACAAAAATTGAACTGTATATAAGTATAATTGCATATATTCATACATAATGAAGTTGTTCTGCTTTGTTTATGTTCAAGAAATTAATAAATAAATAACAAAACAAAAAACATGAAATCAATACATATATAAGCATTTCTATTTGATTCTACGTATGAGTATTTATTGTTAGTTAATTAATTATTAATTTATTTATTTATTATTCCTTTGACTCTGTTTTTTACCTTTTACTTATTGTGAATGAACACATTCAAATTGCAAGAAGTGTAAAAAAGTATGAAACAACATGAACCTTGTTATCATCTACCCGACCCACTGCTTTCAAAAGGGGAAAAAATTTAAAATTGGACAACCTAAACCTTGTTATCATCTACCCCACTGCCCACTGTATCTCAACTCAAAAGTGAATGGAGTTACCGCGAAGAGGTCATTGCAAGAGCTACAATGCGATAAGAGATTGGAGTTGCCATGAAAACCAAGAGAATATGAGGCAATCTATTGCAAAACCCTAATCAAATTCTACAAAAAATTCTGAGGCAATGAATCATCTTTCTAACACTAAATGGTAAAATATAATAGGCAATGAATCATCTGTCTAACCTGCAACGTGACAACGGCTGGAGCAGCAACTGTGCAGGCAGAGGAGGAAGCGCCGTCGAGGAATGAGAGAAATCCGGATGGGGAAAGAAGCGGGGATGCAACGACGGCGACGGCGATGAAGCGAGAGCTGGCAGTGGTGATGATGAAGCGAGAGCTGGAGTCTCTATTGGAGTGGCCTAGTGAGCTTCTGTCTCAGAAGAGAGAAGCGTGAGAACCAGAGAAGTCTTATCTCCGGAATCGTCGCTGGAATCATCGCTGGAATCGTTGCTGGCTTTGGAGAAGAAGAGCAGTGGTAGTATGTTTTTGTTACCGTCGATCGCCTTTATCCGGTGGCTGGTATTTTCTCTCTGTGGTAGCAGTGGAAGAGCAGTGTTTTGTTCTCTCCGTATTTTCTTTGTATGCTTTAGAGAAGAAGAGTAGTGCTGGAAGGTATATAATCTAAATGAATGGCTAGATTTGTCTCAAACTTTTGAGGGCTGAGATTTTTTTATAAGTAGGCGGGAATTTAGTTTTTTTCAAAATCATTTGTGTTTTGTATATATATATATATATATATATATATATATGTAACAATCCGGAATTTTAAATTGTAATATTAAATATTTATTGAATTATATAAATATTTATTTGATGTGTTTATTGTTGAAATTGATGAAATAAATATTTTATTGATGTGGTAAATATTTATGAATTAAATTTATTAGATAATATTCTATATTATATTAATTTTTAATTTAGAGAGTTGTAATACAACATGAGATGTTATATTGTTGTGTTGAGTTAATAATGTAAATGGTATATTAAATTATTAAATAAAATTATAATTTTGTATTATTTGTTTAAATGGTATATTTAATTAAAATATAGTGTGTAACTAGTTTATTTGATTAATGTTGGATATGGAGAACCAAATAAATAATATGTGATTATAAATTATAAACTAAATTGTTTATTAAAATAAATTAAAGCAGTTTAATTTAGTTTTGCCAAACAAGGCTAAATATATTAAGTCTTTAAATTTTAAAGGGTTTTGTCAAACAAAACCTTATGGCTTTTGAATTTTTAATTTTTAAATTTAAATAATATAAATAAAATAAATTAATTAAGAAATAAAAGGTATTTATAAACTATACGTTTATTTAGTCTGTAACTAATATACTTAATATGTTAGTTATGGTCATATAGGTTTATTTTGTTTTACGCATATTGGGTTATTAGCTTGGTTATTTGCTAAATTGAGAATTTCAGAGAGCGGCTAAGAGAGAATTGAGAGAGATTGAGAGAATTCTTGAGTTTTCCAAAGAAAGTTCAGTGGTGATAACAAAGATTTCAAGCAATTTAAAGGTATTTTTACATAACCTTTGTGTGTGTGTGTGTGTGTATATATATATATATATATATATATATATATATATGAGTTTACGACAAGATTTTTTTATGTTCTGTGAAATCAAATTGTTGAATTGGTGAGATATATAGTTGGTAATTGTGATTATACTTGTTTATGATGCTGGAGGTTATGTTTACATAAGAATTTGTATACGAATTTTAGTTTAAAAAGGAAGAAAAGTATGACAGTGTTTGTATTTTGCATATGGCTTATGAAAGTGCCAATTTTAGTGGTCAATTTGTATGTTAATCTATAAATTGAGTCTTGTTTATGTTAGTCCATTAAGAAACTAAGAAAACGTAGTTTGAACGATGTGATTTGGTGAAAAATTGAAATCATAGTGTTGATTTTTGGGAAGGATGTCAAAATAATTGAGTTTTATATGAAAACATGAAATTTAGGAAATTAAACTAGTATAATTGTTGATAAATTGTTTTATGTTGAGAAAAATGTTAGCAAACTTGTTTGTGATAGTTCTGTACCAATTGTATATGTTAATTTCACTATTTTATGGGTGAAATTCGTGTTTGTTGGGCTAAAATCAGCTATTGGTCACTATTGTCTCTGTTTCTGTCTGCGCACCTGTGGCGACCCCAAATCCAGGTACTAGAAACCCGAACTCGGTTCTCCACGATACCATTTCTTTAAGCTGAATCATACTAAATAATAATACATTCGAACTTAATTTACATACATCAAAGTTTACTTCCCCAAGTACATGACCTTCAAATACATTCCTTACAATACTTGAATAGATATCAATACAACTATAACCATTAACTCATAATACACACTTATTCGATCAGTTTTCCTTTTCCTTTGTTCGTGCCTGAGCCTTCAGGTTGATCGTACGTAACTGAAAACATTTAGTTTAAGCAAGGATGAGCATTTGAGTGCCCAGCAAGTAATAGCAATTATATATATAAGCTGAAAGAATATAAGTATTCTCTTTACATAACACTTCTACAACGAAGCAAAAGTTGTGAAGTAATCTGTACTGATAAAAAATTCACATAACAACTCTCTTTCAAATTCTTGAAATTAGGCTCTACCCATGAATAGGGTTTAAGAAACATACTATGAACATTGTTTTTCATTTTCGAAAAGGTTTAGCAGAAATTCATCCGCAAACCGTTCTAGCTTACGGGTACGGAGGGTGATCAGCCCCGTTGTACCCTGTATTGATCAATACTACATAACTTGAACGAAATTCATCACTCACTCTGTCCGCCTTGGGCGCAAAAATTTTCCCATATAGGGATGTTCATACATGCCTGGTTCCAAACCCGAAGGTTTTTAATCTTGCTCAACAATAATATGTAATTCAACATATATGTATACGGGTAATTGAAAAAGTGTATCAACATGTGAATAAATGACATGATTATCCAAGTGGGGACACTTGTATAACCATTTAGAAATCAATGAACAAAATATATATCTGAGCTAACATGTTGATAATCAAAGCGTACATAATCTGTACAGGAATAGAAAAGAATTCTGAAACTCTCTTACTCATGTCCATTGCATAAAGGAAATGCAAAGGTAAGATACTTGCCTGATTTGCTGATTACAAATCTCAATTTAGATTCTATCTCTTTATCACATCCTATCAATAATCAGATCATTCGTTCGATTAGAACAATATATCATAACACATAGTACTGTCTATTACAGCCAGCACATAGTCTTATCACATTATCACACATCTCTAATAGTCATTACATCATAAACGATCATAAACACATTCAAATATCTAAGTTCGGGTCAATTTCTGACAATTGTCGGTGTACCGACAGCCTTATCGGGTAAATACTGAGTCTAAGACTCTTATTCTGTACTTCAACATCTGTAAATATCAGACATTTTATTTTTAATCATTTTTGGAATTTTCCAAAAATTGAAAATTTTAAAATCATTCAAATCTGTCTCTAAAAGGATCTATAGTGACATAACTGTCATTATGGGTGCTCTTCATCAAATCTTGGACTTCATATCCGGTTCTCAAGTCAGCTAGTTTGACTGGTTATGACTTTCAAACATCGGAATCATAATTAAATGATTTAAACATTAAACAATTCCATTATCATTAATAATTAATTTATATTAAACTATTAATGAAACCATTGCCAAAATATAAAAGTTATTTATAATAACTCAAACTATTTTTAAAACATTTATATTACCCTTAAATGATTTTTAAAATAATTAAAATCATTTTTAAATAATTACTACTATTATTTAAATATTAATGTACTATTTATCCAAATATTAAAAGTCATTAATTATAACTTAAAATATTTTTAAATCCTTAATATCCTCTTTAAATGATTTTTAAATAAATAAAATTATTTTTAAACTATTTATTTAATATAAATATTAAATAAACTTAATATCACAAATCATTAACTAAAAATCATTAATATATAATTATTAATGAAATTATCTTCTAAATATTAAAAGTTATATTTCATAACTCAAAATATCTTTAAATACTTTATTTTCATTTAAAATGATTTTTAAAATATTAAAATCATTTTTAAACTAATTATTTAATATAATCAATAAATAACTTTAATATCATTAATATATAATTAATTAATGAAATTCATCACAAAATATTAAAAGTCATGGAAAATAACTTAAAATATTTTCTTATACCATAATATAATTTTTCATGAATTAAAACTATTTTTAAATAATTTATTTAATATTATAATTAAATAAATAAATACCTTTTATATTCCAAAAATAATAAATATTTTTGAAATATACTCAAAATAGTTAAAAACTATTTTTCATAATTTAAAATAATTTTTCGGAATTTATTTGGTATTTTTAATAATTAAAATCTAATTTTTCTAATTTTTAAATCATTTTCTGGAAAATCAGAAATTAAAATAATTAAAACTGTCGCTAAAGGCCCCTATAGTGACAGGAGCGTCGCTATAGGTGTTCTTGAGTCTGCCCAGATTTCATAAGACAGATTCGAGTGACCTACTTTGACCATGAATAAATCTCTGTTCTTAACGATTTTGGACAATCTATAAATTGGGTCTTGTAGAGAAAATACAAGACTATAATTATCAACAAACATGACCTCTAAACAACATCAGATCTTGGAGAAATCAACCATCAAATTAGCTCTCAAAGCTGTTCTTCACGAAGAACAGTTCGAGGTGCCTACTTTGGACCTCTATAACTTGGTGATCGTGTAACGTTTATGTGATATATCAACTCCAGTGTGTAGAAAACATGTAGTACTATAAATATAACTCTTAACATCATCATAAAAACATTATATCAAACCGGAAATCTCTGGTCAAAGTACAACACGGAACTTGTTCATGAAAAATCTGGTTTCGCTAGTTTGGCAGATTTGGTCAACGGGATTTGACCGCTTATATCTCCCAATATACAACTGATCTAGACTTGTTTATTTTTGCATCTTAAAGATCACATAACAAGATACACAAAACATCTTACAAACAACTAAAACAGTAAACAATCACAAGATATAAGGCTTGACATTTGCCCAAAAATAACAGAATTCGTTTTTTTTTCAAAAGTTGGAAAAACTTCGATTTTGAGCACTTTGATGTTATGGGTCATGAATTTTACAATCTATAACATTAATAGACTCCCTATTACACAACTTTAAACAATCAATTTCACCAATTAACATAGAATCAAAGGATTTCTAGAATTTAGGATTTCCTACCTTTTCAAGCTTGATTTTTGATTTCTGGCTTCTTGATGCTTCTGATTTGTTGTTTATGATGGTTGGGCTTTGATTATGAGGTTATGGGCAAGATAATTTCGGAGGTTTGGTCTAGAGAGAGTGTAGCTAGAGACTTTGGAAAATGTTAGTGTATAATGAGGATTTTCTCCCTCAATCTCTATTTATAGATCATTTCAAATGCATTGGATGCTAAGAAATGGTTGATTGAGTGTGCATAATTGAGTCTTGGATGCTCAATTGGTAGGGTAGAGGTGTTGGCCATGATTTTTGCAAGATTCCACCAACAATGTAGGTAATAATACACTAATAAGCCAAAAGGGCATTTTGGTAATTTTCTATATAATTTCAAGGACATTTTTGTACTTAGCAATTAAATGTAATATTTAATCACTAGATGGTAATTCTTATTATTTACCAATTACTTTCTATCTTTGGTAAATTAAAACACTTGTACATTAACATCGTAATTAAACCCGGTAATTTAAATTAGGGTTTTCTATAGAAAATTTAAGGTTCTATAATTAGGGTTTCTTAACGCCATCAATTAGGGTTTTTAATTGACCATTAGAGTTATCTAATTATCTGTGTATGTTCTAACACAGTCGTTACAGTCTCTATCTTCAACTGGTTAGGGTTATAATAATTAGGGTTTGTCCTAATTATCGACGTACAACAGTAATTAGGGTTTCTTCTAATTATCGACATTCTTATACACAAAAACTTCATATACACAGTAAACTTCATATACACAGTCACTACTCAGTCATATCTCATAACTGAGTTTAATAATTAGGGTTTCACAGCACGGTAATATGCTATGACCTAATTGACCGTCATTACTCAATATTATCTGGCCGCACATACACAGTACATATTTATGGTACTGTAAAATTATTATAACAATAATATAATATTATTATTCTCATCTCTTGATCACAATCCCAATCCAGGGTTTGGATCTCATATCTGACTTATTCTTCGTACACAACATCAATAATCAAGTTAAAATAATTAACTTAAATATTCTGAACAAATCATATAATAAAATATTTATTATATAATTCTAATTATCACTTCATATATTATTTCCAATCATGTTTTCATGAAAAATAATTAATAAAAACATTTCGGCTTACAGAAATTAATTACCATAACAATATAGTTTTGTGGTAATTAATTATTCCAAAATTATTTCTAATTTTTAAGTAATAAATATATTTGTATTTATCGTTCACTTATTCTCATCATTAAATAAAAAAAAATTATACGCAAAATTTCGTATTTATTTTATATAGGAAATCTCGGGTTATTACATTCACCCTCCCTTATAAGGATTCCGTCCCCGGAATCACCGCTTTAAAAACTCATATGTCGAAGGGTACATAACATATAATCATTGTACGTAGACCTCGATCAATACTTGATCGAACTGTTCTTTAATTATTCTTCATAACACTCTGATTAGGCAGAAATTTGATTTCTAAAAGAACTCAAAATAAAATCATCTACTATATATATATGTAGGAAAACATATAAGATATATAAGTGATTCACATAGCACCTGGAGTTCTGTTTCCAGCTGCCACCGTATCCTGGACCGTCATGTTGTAGACCCTCGGAGTTGCTTTCGTTGGGGTACTGGTTGAGTTTGGTCCTGAAATTGCTAACGTCCCGCTGCTTCTCCCTGTGGTTACGTTTCCTGCATCCATTCCCCTCTTTGGACAGTTCCTCACCTGATGCTCAGTCGATCCGCATATGAAGCATCCACTGATCTTCCTTGAGTTGGGGCAGTTGGGAGAGATATGACCCTCTTGCCCACACTTATAGCACACGAACTTACCCTTTAGACACTCGTCAGAGTGATTCTTTCCGCAGTTCTTGCACTGCACTACCTGCTTCTTTGTACCTTCCTGTTTCACTTGAACATTCCCTGAAAAATTCCTTATTCTCTTCTCACCCCGATTCCCACTACTACTTTCTATCTTCGCTGCTCCTCCTGACTTGCTCTTGTTCTTTTTCTCCTTGTTGTAGAGGCTTATGGCCTCACTTCCCTGTTCAACTATGACAGCCTTTTCCATGAGTGCTGTAAAAGTATTTATTTGCAGTACTGCCACCTTATTGTAGAGCCAGGGTTTTAAGCCCAGCTCAAACCTCCTTGCCTTTCTAGCTTCTGTACTCACTTGATGTGGAGCAAACCTAGCCAATTCATTAAATTTCGCGGCATACTCCGCAACAGTCATGTTCTCCTGTTTTAACTCCAGGAATTTTACCTCCATTCTAGACTGCATACTAACAGAGAGATAGTTTTCGAAAAATAAATCCTTAAACCTATTCCAAGTAATTTATTCTTCTCCTGCCCGAGTCTTATTTGCCTCCCACCAAAAGTTAGCTTCCCCTTTCAACATTTAAGTGGCAAAAACGGTTTTTTGCCCTTCATCTACTCTAGCAATTATGAACGCCTTTTCTATTTCGTTCACCCATGTCTGGGCTTCTGTAGGGTCAGCTGATCCTCTGAACTCTGGTGGTCCTACGGCTTTGAAGTCTTTGAATTTCGCCAAGCGATTGTCTGGCTGGTTCCCTGCAGCTGGTATTCCCTGCTGCATAGCCTGAGCCATCATGTTTGCAAAGTTTTGCATCAGTTCTGGCTGTCGTTCTCCAGCATTAGTAGATTCTTCTACCCTTTGGTTTCAAGTTCGACAGATTGGCGGCATTATCTGGTTAAATAAAACCATAAATTATACCCTTACATTTTAAACATTATTGCATAAGAATAATGTATTAAACTCGTTTCATTTCTCAATCTTAGATTCATATTCATTTATTGAATATGTACATAGCACATACTGCTTTAATTAACAGCTATCCCTTTGTGACTACGAAAGTCGTGATTTAAAATCTTGACCAACATAAAAGTTGAAAATAGTTCATTACTTATCACACACATTACATAAACACAACATAACCCATACCACTTATTTACCAAGCCTTTCTTCTCGGACATTCATTCGCTCGATGTCCTTCCATTCCACAATTAAAACATCCACCTTGCTTATAGTTGGGGCAACGAGGAGAGGTATATCCCTCACGGCCGCAAATATAACATATCTTCTTCCCTTTCTTCTTATCAGGTTTTCCTAAGTCAGGATCTTCTACCTTTCTTTTTCCCTTACCTCTCGGAGCTGAACACGATGTGTTGCTTAAGGCTCCTATCTGGTCAATTTGGATTTTGAGCTTATCCTGCTCTTCCATTGTTTCTAGCAATGCTTGACGTAGTTGAATATTAAGCAACGTCTCTATCTCCCACAGCCTTTCCAACGTAGCAACTTTGTTCTCCAGATCCTGCACCTCCGTTGATGTTTGAGCAGCTTCAACTTTAGTGTCTGAATCACTATCTGTCAATTCCACCATTTCTGGGTCTGATGCTACGTTTTCCACGATAGCCACCTCGTCCGATTTGTGTTCCTGGTGAGCTTCTATTTCAGCTATTGGCCTCATATTAGCTCGGGGATATGGATATGATCCTTCTTATTCCACATATCTTTTCCACCAGACATCTACATACATAAGTTACCCTGATTAGCATATAGTATATATACATAGCAATCAAGAGTTCTATATACGTTGTCTCTTATTTTGTTTGACGATAAATTTATTCAATCCATCTCTATAAACACATCAACGCCTATCTTTCTCTGCCGAAAGGCAGCTCCATCCACTCTGCATCGAATCGCATGAAGGCGATGTCTAAAGCCTGCTCCAAGGTATATATCCTGGTATCTTTGGCTTCTATCTCAACTTTCAACTGTCCTATCTATATCTCTCTCTGCTCCAACCTCCCTCGTAACTCTACTAACTCCATCTATGCTTGGTGAGCAGCGTCCTTGTACTGCTGTTTCGAAATCTTGGAGAGTACAATTCTGTGCCTTCGCCTGCTCAGCTCTAACCTTTAAGTCGTCGTTCCTAACTAACAAATCTCTTATCATCTCATTGTCTGTGTACTCCTCGCTAGAGTCCATCGTCTCTTGGGTCAAGGAATTACTACTTTCGTCATCCATCATATGACCACAATGAACGAGACAACATCATTACTGAAATAAAATATATTCATCAATAAAATGAAGTAATATTTTATTTAGTACCACTAAAACTCGATGGATCTCTTCAACTCATCATATCCTATAACTTCTCACCAGAGTACTTCGTCTCTTGGTTCACTAAATATCTATCTTTACTTTCGTTCTCCATTCTACTAAGGTTATAATTCTTCACCAGAGTCCTTCGTCTACTGAATATCTATCTTAACTTTCGTTATCCATTCTACTAAGGTTATAACCTAGGTTTCGCATTCCTAACGTTTATAACCTCAAGCTTTGATACCAACCTGTGGCGACCCCAAATCCAGGTACTTGAAACCCGAACTCGGTTCTCCACGATACAATTTTTTTAAGCTGAATCATACTAAATAATAATACATTCGAACTTAATTTACATACATCAAAGTTTACTTCCCCAGGTACGACACCTTCAAATACATTCCTTACAATACTTGAATAGATATCAATACAACTATAACCATTAACTCATAATACACACTTATTCGATCAGTTTTCCTTTTCCTTTGTTCGTGCCTGAGCCTTCAGGTTGATCGTACGTAACTGAAAACATTTAGTTTAAGCAAGTATGAGCATTTGAGTGCCCAGCAAGTAATAGCAATTATATATATAAGCTGAAAGAATATAAGTATTCTCTTTACATAACACTTCTACAACGAAGCAAAAGTTGTGAAGTAATATGTACTGATAAAAAATTCACATAACAACTCTCTTTCAAATTCTTGAAATTAGGCTCTACCCATGAATAGGGTTTAAGAAACATACTATGAACATTGTTTTTCATTTTCGAAAAGGTTTAGCAAAAATTCATCCACAAACCGTTCTAGCTTACGGGTACGGAGGGTGATCAGCCCCGTTGTACCCTGTATTGATCAATACTACATAACTTGAACAAAATTCATCGCTCACTCTATCCGCCTTGGGCGCAAAAATTTTTCCATATAGGGATGTTCATACATGCCTGGTTCCAAACCCGAAGGTTTTTAATCTTGCTCAACAATAATATGTAATTCAACATATATGTATACGGGTAATTGAAAAAGTGTATCAACATGTGAATAAATGCCATGATTATCCAAGTGGCGACACTTGTATAACCATTTAGAAATCAATGAACAAAATATATATCTGAGCTAACATGTTGATAATCAAAGCGTACATAATCTGTACAGGAATAGAAAAGAATTCTGAAACTCTCTTACTCATGTCCATTGCATAAAGGAAATGCAAAGGTAAGATACTTGTCTGATTTGCTGATTTCAAATTTCAATTTAGATTCTATCTCTTTATCACAACCTATCAATAATCAGATCATTCGTTCGATTAGAACAATATATCATAACACATAGTACTGTCTATTACAGTCAGCACATAGTCTTATCACATTATCACACATCTCTAATAGTCATTACATCATAAACGATCATAAACACATTCAAATATCTAAGTTCGGGTCAATTTCTGACAATTGTCGGTGTACCGACAGCCTTATCGGGTAAATACTGAGTCTAAGACTCTTATTCTGTACTTCAACATCTGTAAATATCAGACATTTTATTTTTAATCATTTTTGGAATTTTCCAGAAATTGAAACATTTAAAATCATTCAAATCTGTCTCTAAAAGGATCTATAGTGACATAACTGTCATTGTGGGTGCTCTTCATCAAATCCTGGACTTCATATCCGGTTCTCAAATCAGCTAGTTTGACTGGCTATGACTTTCAAACATCGGAATCATAATTAAATGATTTAAACATTAAACAATTCCATTATCATTAATAATTAATTTATATTAAACTATTAATGAAACCATTGCCAAAATATAAAAGTTATTTATAATAACTCAAACTATTTTTAAAACAATTATATTACCCTTAAATGATTTTTAAAACAATTAAAATCATTTTTAAATAATTACTACTAATATTTAAATATTAATGTACTATTTATCCAAATATTAAAAGTTATTAATTATAACTTAAAATATTTTTAAATCTTTAATATCCTCTTTAAATGATTTTTAAATAAATAAAATCATTTTTAAACTATTTATTTAATATAAATATTAAATAAACTTAATATCACAAATCATTAACTAAAAATCATTAATATATAATTATTAATGAAATTATCTTCTAAATATTAAAAGTTATATTTCATAACTCAAAATATCTTTAAATACTTTATTTTCATTTAAAATGATTTTTAAAATATTAAAATCATTTTTAAACTAATTATTTAATATAATAAATAAATAACTTTAATATCATTAATATATAATTAATTAATGATATTCATCACAAAATATTAAAAGTCATGGAAAATAACTTAAAATATTTTCTTATACCATAATATAATTTTTCATGAATTAAAACTATTTTTAAATAATTTATTTAATATTATAATTAAATAAATAAATACCTTTTATATTCCAAAAATAATAAATATTTTTGAAATATACTCAAAATAGTTAAAAACTATTTTTCATAATTTAAAATAATTTTTCGGAATTTATTTGGTATTTTTAATAATTAAAATCTAATTTTTCTAATTTTTAAATCATTTTCTGAAAAATCAGAAATTAAAATAATTAAAACTGTCGCTAAAGGCCCCTATAGTGACAGGAGCGTCGCTATAGGTGTTCTTGAGTCTGCCCAGATTTCATAAGACAGATTCGAGTGACCTACTTTGACCATGAATAAATCTCTGTTCTTAACGATTTTGGACAATCTATAAATTGGGTCTTGTAGAGAAAATACAAGACTATAATTATCAACAAACATGACCTCTAAACAACATCAGATCTTGGAGAAATCCACCATCAAATTAGCTCTCAAAGCTGTTCTTCACGAAGAACAGTTCGAGGTGCCTACTTTGGACCTCTATAACTTGGTGATCGTGTAACGTTTATGTGATATATCAACTCCAGTGTGTAGAAAACATGTAGTACTATAAATATAACTCTTAACATCATCATAAAAACATTATATCAAACCGGAATCTCTGGTCAAAGTACAACACGGAACTTGTTCATGAAAAATCTGGTTTTGCTAGTTTGGCAGATTTGGTCAACGGGATTTGACCGCTTATATCTCCCAATATACAACTGATCTAGACTTGATTATTTTTGCATCTTAAAGATCACATAACAAGATACACAAAACATCTTACAAACAACTAAAACAGTAAACAATCACAAGATATAAGGCTTGACATTTGCCCAAAAATAACAGAATTCGTTTTTTTTTCAAAAGTTGGAAAAAATTCGATTTTGAGCACTTTGATGTTATGGGTCATGAATTTTACAATCCATAACATTAATAGACTCCCTATTACACAACTTTAAACAATCAATTTTACCAATTAACATAGAATTAATGGATTTCTAGAATTTAGGATTTCCTACCTTTTCAAGCTTGATTTTTGATTTCTGGCTTCTTGATGCTTCTGATTTGTTGTTTGTGATGGTTGGGCTTTGATTATGAGGTTATGGGAAAGATAATTTCGGAGGTTTGGTCTAGAGAGAGTGTAGCTAGAGACTTTGGAAAATGTTAGTGTATAATGAGGATTTTCTCCCTCAATCTCTATTTATAGATCATTTCAAATGCATTGGATGCTAAGCAATGGTTGATTGAGTGTGCATAATTGAGTCTTGGATGCTCAATTGGTAGGGTAGAGGTGTTGGCCATGATTTTTGCAAGATTCCAACAACAATGTAGGTAATAATACACTAATAAGCCAAAAGGGCATTTTGGTAATTTCCTATATAATTTCAAGGACATTTTTGTACTTAGCAATTAAATGTAATATTTAATCACTAGATGGTAATTCTTATTATTTACCAATTACTTTCTATCTTTCGTAAATTAAAACACTTGTACATTAACATCGTAATTAAACCCGGTAATTTAAATTAGGGTTTTCTATAGAAAATTTAGGGTTCTATAATTAGGGTTTCTTAACGCCATCAATTAGGGTTTTTAATTGACCATTAGGGTTATCTAATTATCCGTGTATGTTCTAACACAGTCGTTACAGTCTCTATCTTCAACTGGTTAGGGTTATAATAATTAGGGTTTGTCCTAATTATCGACGTACAACAGTAATTAGGGTTTCTTCTAATTATCGACATTCTTATACACAGAAACGTCATATACACAGTAAACTTCATATACACAGTCACTACTCAGTCATATCTCATAACTGAGTTTAATAATTAGGGTTTCACAGCACGGTAATATGCTATGACCTAATTGACCGTCATTGCTCAATATTATCTGTCCGCACATACACAGTACATATTTATGGTACTGTAAAATTATTATAACAATAATATAATATTATTATTCTCATCTCTTGATCACAATCCCAATCCAGGGTTTGGATCTCATATCTGACTTATTCTTCGTACACAGCATCAATAATCAAGTTAAAATAACTAACTTAAATATTCTGAACAAATCATATAATAAAATATTTATTATATAATTCTAATTATCACTTCATATATTATTTCCAATCATGTTTTCATGGAAAATAATTAATAAAAACATTTCGGCTTACATAAATTAATTACCATAACAATATAGTTTTGTGGTAATTAATTATTCCAAAATTATTTCTAATTTTCAAGTAATAAATATATTCGTATTTATCGTTCACTTATTCTCATCATTAAATAAAAAAAAAAATTTATACGCAAAATTTCTTATTTATTTTATATAGGAAATCTCGAGTTATTACAGCACCAGCGCAGCTGCGCTGGTGCCAAGGTTAAAAACTGCGCAGCTGCGCTAGTTCCAGGCCTGTGTATGGCGCAGCTGTGCCATACCCTGTCCTGAGATAGTTAGTTCTGCTGCTACTGCAGACTTTGAAATACCACTATAACTTGGTGTAAGGTTATACTAATGTGTCGAGTATGTAGTAGGATGGTTAAAACAGAATCGTGATATGTGGTTAGTAGTTTCAAAGTTTCAAATGATTAGTAATTGATGAACGTGGTATATTAGAACTTAGTGAGCATGATGAATAGTAAACAGGTGTTGTGAATGTTAACACCTGTAAATTCTAATATTTGTATTGTAGCTTAAGACTTTTGCTAAAATAATATCTAACTAGAAATGCGTGTTATGTTGGAACGTGAATGTTAGTATATCTAATAGATGGTGGTTTTAAACTTATGTGTAGGTGAACGTGAGTTTAATATTATAGCTTACGCTCGAGGCAAGTTTCTAAACTTATCTTTTTTACATTAAGCAAGCTCTTTAATTCTACTATTACAATTGAGCAAGTTTTCTAACTCTACACTTTCGTTGAGCTAGTTCATTTATTACATTGTGAAAGTTTATTCTTACGATTGAACAAGTTCTTGTATCTAGGTTGTTTATGATTTCTAAATCTTATTCTGATATTGGACAAGTTATTCTTTTCTTTAACTTGTTAATTAGCATGCAAGTTTATATAATCTGATATACTGATGTTGAATAGTTTTTATTGTTCAAATTGATATTCGTATGCATGCTTAATATTCAATTCTAAATAACATTGGCTTAATATTGTTCAAGCAATATATGTTATAGTTATTCAATATTTATGCTCTTAGATTATTCCTAAAGCATAACTTTAATATACAATGTTAATTCACTTATGATTTGTTCCATAGCATAATGTGATTACCTTTTATTCAACTAATCCTTAGTTGATGTTCGTTAAATTCCAAATTACCTTGAAATGTATCAAAACCAAACTTACTTTGGTGCGAACTTGTAATCTAAATACTGAGATGAACAACCCTATTATTATTAGGGGTTTACGCTTAGCGTTGAAATGTTTGTGCACAATACATTGTACGAAGGGCTGATCCCCCAAAGTACGTGGAGTCCTTATAGTCTTATGATTGTTAAAGTTTAAGTTGAAAGAGTACTTATAACTGTGGACATGGTTCATGGTCATTAGACCCTCAGTTGTATAATTCAGAATGTTAATAGAACATATTGTTCAGTTCTATTGAGCCTATTATTTGGCAGTTAATGTAAAGTTTTATTCAATTTCACTTCAAGTGAGCCTTGTTTGCTCACTCTTGCTTATATAACTATTACATCTAAGGATGAGAAGGTCGATGTACCTAGCACTAGTAAGGGAAAGGGAAAGATGAACAAGTACTGAAGACTTGTAATCATTTTTATATTTTATTGTCAAACTTTAGTTTAAATGATTGTAATGAAGTTTATTTATTTTTCGCATTTGAATGATGGTATTTAAAGGTTAGATAACCTGAGAGATTTTATTAATGTAATCCCTTAAGGGAAGGTTTATTATTCAATTTTTATTATGTTTGGGTAGTTAGATATGAATGTTTTGTAAAGTGAACACCAAATCTTGAGGTAATGAAGTACCGGGATTTGGGGGTGTCACAATATATATATATATATATATATATATATATATATATATATATATATATATATTGGAATGATTCATAGCATCTATATGCTATGGGATAAAAAGTGGCATATAGGCTCTAATCCGTCCGTTTCATTGATGAATGGCTGAGATTTATAATGGGGAATTACCGTCCGCTAGTACTTCTAGCAGACGTAATTATTATAATATCTAGACGTTTATGCCCCTCCAATACACCAAGACAGAGACAATATATTCGCCAAAACATTTACAGTAACTACATCATCCGCTAGTACGTCTAGTGGACGGATTAGAGCAAAATATTTGGGGGAAAATCGACACAGATAAAACAAACAAGAAGCTTGCAATCGTTCTGCTGCGAATTGGGCGAATCCATGGAAGCGTAGAAGTGGTCATATAATAGCGGCTACAATCTCTCATCTGCAAATCGGGTGCAATTTCGCAAGGTTTCAAAACATTACAGTTCGCAAGGCTGCAAATCGGCTGACATTTGTCCCTAGGTCGTGAACAGCTAGAACCCTAGAAGTGGTCATCTGCAAATCGTGGTCAATTTCGCAAAGTGGAACCTTGTTCTTCCAAACAGATTTCGCAGGTAAGTTTATAGTTTAATCTCCAAAATATGAAGGTGATGCCATTCGCAATTAATTAGCTTGAACCCTAGTTTCATCCTGTTTATTTTCCATGCTTTTTCTTAAGTTTTATTTGTTGCAATCTACTTATGCCAGGTACATTTGATTTTAATTTTTTAATTATTATTTTCCTGAAAGTTTCGAAGTTTTGCAATCTACTTATGCCAAATACTACTATTGTTAGCTTCACATAATAGCCTTAAAATTGGATATGAAATAGGAACTGACTGGATATGTTTGTCTTTTGTGAGTATGAAATGAAATTGATAAACCAGACTAAATGGTTAGAAATTAAGCATATTTGGATTGTTTGCACATGTAAAATGGTGAGTTATACTATATACTTATTTTGATCCAAAATGGTTAGAATCTCAAAGATTTGTTCCTTCTCCATTTACCTCTTTATTGGAATTTTTATAAATTGTGTTGTACTTGACATTTGTGTTGAATTTTTTTGTTAGATATGGATATCAATCCAGGACCTTTTGATCCAGATATCTTATGGGACCAAGAAAATCATGTATCTTCTGACTTATGGCAAAATATTGTAAGTTTATTGTCCCATATTAAAATATTTTCTTTAAATCCTTTCATATTTTGACAATTTATGTATCCTCTGTTTAACTTGTAGGATAGGGGTGTGTTAGAAATTTGTCAAATGTCTGCAAAATTGATTGAATGAAACTTGACTAAACAGCAAGAATATCTACTGGAACAGTTAGGTTTCGGTATATTTTGCCATCTAGATGTAGTGTCAAAGATTGATGCATCTCTTGTATCTGCTTTTGTTGAGCGTTGGAGGAGTGAAACAAATACGTTTCATATAAATGTGGAGAGGTCGGAATTACTTTAGAGGATGTGGGATTTATATTCAGGTTGCCCATATTAGGAAAACCTTTGACTTGCGGAGAACTAGAACATCCCAAAAGCTATTTTGTAAGGGTTTTTGGGCAACAAGTAGCTGTAGAGGATTGGGAACAGTGCTATAAAAGGGGGGGCATAAGTTTGCCTTGGTTAAGACATAGATATGAACAAATACCTAAAGATGCTACTTTAGATGATGTAGTAAATCACACTAAGGCATACCTGTTGTATTTTTGTGGCGCTTTTTTGTTTCCTACGAAGAGTAAAAATATTGTGCATCCTAGGTATTTATTGTTATTGGAAAGATTGGAAGACATAATTACATATGCTTGGGGGCAACAGTTTTAGGGCATTTGTATAGGGGTTTGCATGAGCCTACTCGGAAAACATCAAAAAAATTTGCAGGATGTGCAACCTTGCTTATGATGTGGGCTCACGAAAGGTTCAACATTGATCGTCCTACCCCTAGGACTAATTCTCAGAAGTTGATACCTAGGGCATTATCCTGGGCATACTCTTCTTTTGATCCAAATTCCAAACAATATCAGCGCTGCAAAAATCCACATCACCATCTTGTGTTTTACCGAGGAGAGTTTGATCACATGTTGGAAACAGATTGGGTGTGGCGTCCATATCAGATATTTGACACACATTTGGGTTGGGACTTTTTTGAGGCAAGGTTAGGTGGAGCCGCTCGTATATCTTTGATTCATTACGACATTGTTGAGTTTCAAATGCCTGACATATTTATGAGGCAATTTGGATATCTGCAGTCATATCCATCTAATGCTGAAAACATGGTGGAGTTGAGGAAGGAACATAAATTGTTTGAGAAAATAAATTATGAAAACCATAGGGCCAGTTATATTCATTTGTGGGAGGCCTACATGGAGAGTTTAGAAGGGCAAGTGTTGGAGGGTTTGCACCAGATATCTACCGAGGATTATATGACATGGTACAGAGAAATTACTCGGAGACGAATACACCATCCTCAACCCTTTAGGCGTCAAGGGGAAGATTACGAGCCACGGTATACATCGACCAATATGTGGTCGTAAACACTGTAAGTTTTTAAATTTATAATTTTTATACATGTTTCTGTGTTATAATTTGATGTCCTTATTTTACTAATATATTTTTTTTGTTTGTTTTATTTCTAGATTGAGACTGCAAAAGCTATATTTGTAAAGTTTTTGTCAATTGATCTTCAAGCTGAGTTAAGAACTGTGACGCCCCCAAAACAGGTATACAACACCCATTCTGAGTCGTCAAATACATGGTACAGAAATAACTATAACTTTATTAATACAACATAAAAACTGTGAGTTTAAATACAAATATTGTCATCTAGACAATATCCACACTCAAATAAGTCATCATTTCAATTATTGATACATTATTTTACAAAAATGGTGAGGACTACTAAAATAACTTCTATAACCATCATTCCATAACCCGACTAGTACTCGCTACATTCTCGCCTGCTGAGAAGAAAAATGGAACAAAAAGAAAAAGGGTGAGCTCAACTAGCCCAGTAAAGAACATTATGACTAAGATAATACAGAACAAATTATCGTTAGTCTTCAACAGGGAAAAATCTAATAGGATACAATAGACAACAAGTTTTAAATCAATATTCGCAGCGGAAATAATAATTCATTAGAAGAGTTAAGTAGAGAATGAAATCTACTATCTTCTATATATAAATATAAAAGTTCATCGTCTATATTTTATCCCTGTAACATCAATCAATATATATCTGGAATCAAATATTTATCTTTGCACTAAAGGCCAAAGATATTCATCAGTTGGTCATGTACATCTAAACACCTGTTCATCTTTGCACTACAGGCGTAAGATATTCATCATAAAATCATTCATCTTTGCACTACGGGCCAAAGATAATTAGTTATATCATCATTTAGGACAGAGAATGATGAAAAATATTTTAAAGAAAACGAATCCAGTGAAACAAAAGAATAAATATTAAGGATTCGTATTTCAGCTATTCCATGTCCAAAAATACCTCATAAATAATCATAGTGGAGTAAAATTCAAGAATGATCAAAACATGGATACAATCAAAGCTAGTATCTAGAATAGATATTTTGGACAATTTTTTTTTATTTTTCGGTAAATAGTGTCGTATTTGTGAATAGTGCCGTATACGTGAATAATGCCGTATACGTGAATAGTAACTCCGACACTAAAAGATAGAAATTTCACAAAAAAGATCATCATGCTTCGTGAATAGTACTCGTGAATAGTAATTCATGAATAGTAACTCGTGAATAGTAACTTGTAACTCGTGAATAGTAACTCGTGAATAGTAACCCCGACTTGAAAAAGTTCCAAATTTGATAAAAAGTTTCCACCAATATTTTGGCATAATGATATTGAATAAATAATATCATTTTTGAATAAAATAACACCCCTTACCTCAAAAGGATAGTACTTCTGACTGGATATAGTGCATAAAGAACTTGCACCGTATAGAAATACTCAAAGTACTACTAAAACACTCACAAAATACTCTCGATATTATAGAGAGAGAAAGAGAGAGAAATCTGTAGTTTCTGGTGTGTTTTTCAATTCTAACCTAAGCACCCTATTTATAGGAAATTGCTTAGAACACCAAAGCAGACAATTTAATATAATATTAATATAATTTTCTTAAACATCCTAGGCCTCTTCTTTGGAAAAAACATTAGCCACACATGTTTCAAAACAACAAAAACATTTTTCTTAAATAAAATAATTAAAATTTCCAAAAATCAATTATTCAGGAATTTCGGAACTTCAATAATTCATAATAAATAGCCCCTTTATCAGAAAATTCGAATCTCGCGACTTTTTATAGGAAATTTAATTCTCTACAACTTTGCAGAAGAAGTGTTTCCAAATTCCAAACAGAAATTGATCGAAATCCATAAACGGGCGATTTTACAGGCTATAATCAAATTTCAGTCAAGAAATGGGCCCACAGACATGTTTAACATATTTTTAACAACTTTTACAACAAAAATACTCTTCCTCCTCATATACTCATATATCCCACATTTATTGTAAAAATATCATCATTATTATATTATAATAATATAATAAAATATTACTTTATCAGAAAAGATAAAATATCGATTTTCAGCAATTGTCACTATAAAAATTTTCTCCATCTATATCCACATAAAATGAATATTTTCCTCATCATATAAATCAATAATTAATTATTCACAAATAATATTACAGAATCACAGTACTGGCAACCAGACCGTTCTCAGAAAAGATGGGGCTTTCCAATAAGAATTTCTCCTTAATGGCGCGCAATTAGGTGACCAAACCTCTCCTTAGACAGAACTTTCTAGACATTGCCAATAATATTTTCTAATAATTTTATTCAGATAATATGAATTATTGCTTCGATAATGGAAAATACTGTGTAGTGACAATTATTAAAACAACAGTAATATAAAATATCAACGCATCAATTATTGAATCAATAAAATAAAATACCGAATAGTAACAATTATTGAGTAGTGCCTTCTTACGTAAGAATCAATAATTGGTGCAATACCGTGTGCTACTGTGCAACAACGCGTATTACTGTGTTTTAACTACCGGGTATTCCAACATTGTTAACGGTAACAACTACGCCATTATTTATAAACAACTTATACTTGTCGTTTTTTCATCCAATCGCTTTTCGTTATGGGGCCCACAAAAGACTGCGCCGTCGTACGAATATTCCCCGACAGCAAGAATATTCCACGACCAAACGAATATTCCCCGACAACAATGAATATTTTATAACCACATGCTTATTTAAAATATTTGCGCATTTTACCCATAACTAACCACATTAATCAAATCAACCCTTACTATTTCAAAATGATAAATAGAGGAAACTAAATTTCATTTATTAATAATTTGGGGTCTTACAACCTCCCCTCCTTATGAAATTTCGTCATCGAAATTGACGTACGTACCTAGTGTTTCGAAAAGATGAGGATACCTCGCTTTCATTTCCGTTTTCAACTCCCAGGTCATTTCCTCAATAACATGGTTTCTCCACAAAACTTTAACTTGTGGTATGACCTTCGTGCGTAGGACATTCTCTTTCCTATCCAAGATCTTGACAGGTACCTCTTCGTACGTTAAGTCTTCGGCTATTTCGTCCGGTTCTAACTCAATAACGTGGTTTGGGTCTTTCACATATTTACGTAGCACAGATATATGAAAAATATTATGAACACGAGACATACTTGGGGGTAACGCGAGTCTATATGCCACATTTCCTACTCGTTCAAGAATCTGAAATGGACCAATAAATCGTGGATTGAGCTTTCCTTTCTTCCCAAATCTTGTAACTCCCTTCCATGGAGCCACCCGCAACAATACATGATCCCCAATACTAAATTCTACATTCTTTCGATGAAGATCCGCATAACTCTTTTATCGATTCTATGCCGTTTGTATACGTTGTCGAATCGTTTGGATCTTCTCTGTAGTCATTCGTACCAACTCTGGTCCCAGCAACGTTGCTTCTCCCACCTCATCCCAACATATTGGAGAGCAACACTTTCGTCCATACAATGCTTCAAATGGAGCCACACCTATACTTGCCTGATAACTATTGTTGTAGGAGAATTCCACCAATGATAAATACTTATCCCAACTCCCTTTGAAGTCTAGGACACAGAGTCTTAATAGATCTTCAAGAGTTTGAATAGTCCTCTCTGATTGTCCGTCCGTTTGAGGATGGTATGCCAAACTAAATCGTAAATCCGTCCCCATAGCTTTTTGCAAGCTAACCCAAAATCTTGAAGTGAATCTTGGGTCACGATCCGAAACTATGGATACTGGCATGCCATGAAATCTCACAATCTCATCTACGTACATACGAGCAAGACGTTCAAGGAAATAAGTCTCCCGTATCGGCAAGAAATGAGCAGACTTGGTTAATCTATCAACAATAACCCAAATAACATTTATGCCTTGAGAAACCGTGGGAAGACCCGTAACGAAAACACATCGAGATAAACTTTGCAATCTCTTTCTTCATATTGTTCCACCAAAATGTATGTCGAAAATGGTGTATTGTGTGCCTCTATCATGATCTTGTACTTCAAATCAGAATCGTTAGGAACAAAAAGTCTGGAGTGGACTCGAAGTATTACTTCTTCATCGATTCTTGTTTCTGGAATAACACCTTCTTGCACTTTCTTCTTCATACGCATCAGCTCCGGGTCTGTGGCTTGAGCAACTTTAACCTTTTCGATTAAATTCGGTTCTATGCGTATATTTGACATCATCGCACTCGTTCCTGCATATGATCTTCTACTCAACGCGTCAGCTACCACATTTACTTTTCCAGGATGGTATTGAATAGTGTGGTCGTAATCTTTCTACAGCTCGAGCCAACGTCGTTGCCGCATGTTGAGTTCTTTTTGAGTGAAGAAATATTTGAGGCTTTTATGGTCTGAATAATTCACCACTTTCTCCCCATATAGATAGTGCCTCCAGATCTTTATCGCAAAAACGACTGCTGCCAACTCTAGATCATGAGTAGGATAATTTCTCTCATATTCTTTAAGTTGTCGCGAGGCATAGGCTATGACTTTCCCACGTTGCATGAGAACACATCCTAACCCTTTGCCTGAAGCATCGCTGTAGATAACAAATCCATCCGAACCAGATGGTATTGTCAAAACAGGTGCCGAAATGAGTCTCCTCTTGAGATCTTGGAAACTCTTCTCGCATTCCTCGCTCCATATGAATTTTGTATCTTTACGAGTCAGCTGAGTTAACGGAGTAGCGATTCTAGAAAATCCTTCCACAAATCTCTGATAATAACCAACTAAGCCCAAAAAGCTACGTACTTCGGTCACCGTCTTTGGTTGCTCCGAACTTTGTATTGCTTCAATCTTCGCCGGGTCAACAGACACTCCATGTTTTGACACCATGTGCCCAAGGAATGCTACTTCCTCAAGCCAGAACTCGCATTTCTTCAGCTTGGCATATAGCTTGTTATCACGAAGCTTTTGCAGTACTAGCTTCAAATGGCGCTCATGATCTTCACGGCTTTTGGAATAGATGAGGATGTCATCAATAAAGACAACAACAAACTGATCCAAATATTCCTTGAATACTCGGTTCATCATATCCATGAAAGCAGCAGGAGGATTAGTCAATCCAAAAGACATGACTAGGAATTCATAATGCCCGTACCGAGTTTTGAAAGCAGTCTTTAGAATATCCTCAGTTCTAACCTTCAGCTGCTGATATCCAGAACGAAGATCGATCTTTGAAAAGAATTGTGCTCCTTGTAACTGGTCAAACACGTCATCAATACGAGGTAGCGGATACCTATTCTTGATAGTGACATGGTTTAATTCCCGGTAATCGATACAAAGTCGCATACTCCTGTCTTTCTTCTTTACAAATAAAACAGGAACACCCCAAGGAGATGTACTAGGACGAATGAAATCGATGTCCAATAACTCCTGTTGTTGGACCTTTAACTCCTGAAGTTCATTAGGAGCCATTCGATATGGGGTTTTAGAAATGGGTTTTGTACTAGGTTCAAGGTCAATAAAGAATTCAACTTCACGTTCTGGGGGTAGACCGAGAAGTTCTTCAGGAAATACGTCAGGAAAGTCAATAACAACAGGAATATTATTCAAATCTGACGTGTCTTTATTCAAATCCATAACATGGGCTAAAAAAGCTTGACATCCGTTTTTCAATAAACGAATAGCTTTATGACTTGATATGACAACGATTGATTTTAATGGTTTAGTTGCTTGAATTCGCACAACAGGTTGATTAGGAATATGAAAACTAACAACCTTACAAAAATAATCAATTTTGGCATAATGAGTAGTTAAACAATCAATCCCTAAAATCACATCAAAAGCAAGTATCTTTAAAGAGATAAGGTCAACAGGTAATGTGATGGTACCAACTTGGATCAAACAAGATTTATAAACAGTGGATGTGATGAAAGTTTCTCCTAACAGAGTTTCCATAGATAGGTCAAAGTCTAATTTCTTCGGAGTCAAGTTTAAACGTTGAGCACAAGTAGGAGAGATAAATGAATGGGTAGCACCGGTATCTAGTAATGTATAAACTGCGCATGAATTTATTATTATCTTACCCGTGATCACCTCGTTTGGGTTCCTCGCATGTTGACCAGTCACGACAAATGTTCTTCTAGGAACTGTTGACTTTGACTTTTCTGGGACAGCCTTTTGAGTCACCATCCCCGCTGGACTTGGTTTCACTACAGTGCAATCTCGAGCGATATGCCCTTCCTTTCCACAGTTATAACATACCTTAAACTGTTGTGGGCAGTTTGGGCTGATATGTCCTTATTTTCTGCACTTATAGCATATGACCGGTGGTCGTTCTCCTCCCTTGGAGCCAGTTGCTGCTGGTGCTGACGTCTTCACATTGTCATTATTGAATCTCCTCTTTTTAAAATCTCCCCCTGAGTCGCTTCTTCTATTTTCATGGCCACGATTACCACCAGAGTGGTTACCGCTTTTGTCTGAATGTTTTCCTCCCCGCTAGTTTTCATTATTCCGATGACTGCTGCCACTGGTATGACCCTGGTTATGCTCCCTTGGTTGAACATACTCGCTATCTCACTCTATTAATTGAGCCCTGTTGACAACATCTGAATATAAAGCAAATTTATGAGAGATAAGATATTGCTGAATCTCGGGTTTTAAACCTCTCAAAAACATCCTCGTCATTCGTTCCTCATTCTTTACCAAATGAGGTGCAAACCTGGATAACTCTACGCACTTCGCCTCATATTAGGACACCATTATGTTGTTTTGTTCTAGTCTAATAAACTCTACCTCCTTCATATGGCGAATACTTTCAGGAAAATATTTTTCGCTGAAAAGTTTCTGAAACGTTTCCCAAGACATGTGGAGTGCGGCAGGCTGGGTAGGTTTCACAGATTCCCACCAGTAATCTGCCTTGCCACAGAACATAAAGGTGGCAAATGGAACCTTTTGTTCCTCCGTGCATCCCAAGACATCAAATATCTTGGTAATTTTTTTGACCCACGTTTTTGCCATGATCGGATCCGGCTTTTCCTTAAATTCTGGTGGTCCCAACTATTTGAACTGCTTGGCCATGATAAGCCGTGCGTTGCTATCATTTCCACCCGTATTGTGTACACGAGTCTCCCTTGTCTGGTTTTGTATGAACTGCAAAAAGCTTTTAAACATCCCGTCGTTCATCGTCTGCTCAGTGGTGTTGTTTACAGAAGGAATATTGCCTTCCTGTTGCACGTTCCCTAGGGTGGTGATTAAAGGTGTTTCCACGGTCTCATTAACTCCACCGTTAATATTCTCAGCTGCCATTATTAAATACTGCCATAAAAAAGGGTTAATTAAACAAATTAACATATCACATATTAACCATATACTTCAACTGACCAACAAATAAGCTTAGGTATGACACACTAGCGAAGGATTACTCGCCTCTCCCCTCCTAGTACTATTCCCGATCTCCGCCAGAGATCATATCCCTAAGCTCTGATACCAACTGTGATGCCCCCAAAACAGGTATACAAAACCCATTATGAGTCGTCAAATACATGGTACAGAAACAACTAAAACTTTATTAATACAACATAAAAACTGTGAGTTTAAATACAAATATTATCATCTAAACAATATTCACACTCAAATAAGTCCTCATTTCAATTATTGATACATTATTTTACAAAAATAGTGAGGACTACTAAAATAACTTCTAGAACCATCATTCCATACTCCGACTAGTACTCGCTACATTCTCGCCTCCTGAGAAGAAAAATGGAACAAAAAGGAAAATGGTGAGCTCAACTAGCCCAGTAAAGAATATTATGACTAAGATAATATAGAACAAATTATCGTTAGTCTTCAACAGAAAAAAATCTAATAGAATACAATAGACAACAAGTTTTAAATCAATATTCGCAACGGAAATAATAATTCATTAGAAGAGTTAAGTAGAGAATGAAATCTACTATCTTCTATATATGAATATAAAAGTTCATCGTCTATCTTTTATTCCTGTAACATCAATCAATATATATCTGGAATCAAATATTCATCTTTGCACTATAGGCCAAAGATATTCATCAGTTGGTCATGTTCATCTAAACACCTGTTCATCTTTGCACTACAGGCGTAAGATATTCATCATAAAATCATTCATCTTTGCACTACGGGCCAAAGATATTCAGTTATATCATCATTTAGGATGGAGAATGATGAAAAATATTTTAAAGAAAACGAATCCAGTGAAACAAAAGAATAAATATTAAGGATTCGTATTTCAGCTATTCCATGTCCAAAAATAACTCATAAATATTCATAGTGGAGTAAAATTCAAGAATGATCAAAACATGGATACAATCAAAGCTAGTATCTAGAATAGATATTTTGGACAAAAAGAAAAAAATTTCATTTTCGGTAAATAGTGCCGTCTTTGTGAATAGTGTCGTATACGTGAATGGTGTCGTATACGTGAATAGTAACTCCGACACTAAAAGATAGAAATTTCACAAAAAAGATCATCATGCTTAATGAATAATAACTCATGAATAGTAACTCGTGAATAGTAACTCGTGAATAGTAACCTCGACTTAAAAAAGTTCTAAATTTGATAAAAAGTTCCCACCAATATTTTGGCATAATGATATTGAATAAATAATATAATTTTCGAATAAAATAACATCCCTTACCTCAAAAGGATAGTACTTCTGACTGGATATAGTGCTGAAAGAACTTGCACCGTATAGCAATACTCAAAGTACTAAAACACTCACAAAATACGCTCGATATTATAGAGAGAGAAAGAGAGAGTAATCTGTAGTTTTTGGTGTGTTTTTCAATTCTAACCTAAGCACCCTATTTATAGGAAATTGCTTAGAACACCAAACCAGACAATTTAATATAATATTAATATAATTTTCTTAAACATCCCAGGCCTCTTCTTTGGCAAAAACATCAGCCACACATGTTCCAAAACAACAAAAACGTTTTTCTTAAATAAAATAATTAAAATTTACAAAAATCAATTATTCAGGAATTTCGGAACTTCAATAATTCATAATAAATAACCCTTTTATCAGAAAATTTGAATCTCGCGACTTTTTATAGGAAATTTAATTCTCTACAACTTTGCAAAAGAAGTGTTTCCAAATTCCAAATAGAAATTGACCGAAATCCTTAAACGGACGATTTTACAGGCTATAATCAAATTTCAGTCAAGAAATGGGCCCACAGACATGTTTAACCTGTTTTAAACATTTTTTAGAACAAAAAATACTCTTCTTCCTCATATACTCATATATCCCACATTCATTGTAAAAATATTATCATTATTATATTATAATAATATAATAAAATATTATTTTATCAGAAAAGATAAAATATCGATTTTCAGCAATTGTCACTATAAAAATTTTCTCCATCTATATTCATATAAAATGAATATTTTCCTCATCATATAAATTAATAATTAATTATTCATAAATAATATTACAGAATCACAGTACTGGCAACCAAGCCGTTCTCAGGAAAGATGGGGCTTTCCAATAAGAATTTCTCCTTATTGGCGCGCAATTAGGTGACCAAACCTCTCCTTAGATAGAAATTTCTAGACATTGCCAATAATGTTTTCTAATAATATTATTCAGATAATATGAATTATTGTTTCGATAATGGAAAATACTGTGTAGTGACAATTATTGAAATAACAGTAATATAAAATATCAACGCAACAATTATTGAATCAATAAAATAAAATACTGAACAGTAACTACTGTAACAATTATTGAGTAGTGCCTTCTTACGTAAGAATCAATAATTGGTGCAATACCATGTCCTACTGTGCAACAACGCGTATTACTGTGTTTTAACCACCGGGTATTCCAACAGTGTTAACAGTAACAACTACGCCGTTATTTATAAATAAGTTATACTTGTCGTTTTCTTCATCCAATCACTTTTCGTTATGAGGCCCACAAAAGACTGCGCCGTCGTACGAATATTCCCCGACAACAAGAATATTCTACGACCAAACGAATATTCCCTGACAACAATGAATATTTTATAACCACCTGCTTATTTAAAATATTTGCGCATTTTACCCATAACTAACCACATTAATCAAATCAACCCTTACTATTTCAAAATGATAAATAGAGGAAACTAAATTTCATTTATTAATAATTTGGGGTCTTACAAGAACCATGTATGAGTCATGGTTTAATACACTGTACCAGCCGTTCATGAATGATTACAAAGGTGTTCCAGCCGAACAAAATCCAAGACAACCTCAAGTTAGACAAATGGATATTGATATAACGGGACCCCAGCCTACAGTTCAAGAAACTTAGGGTAGCCTTGCTCCTTCTACTCAACACAATAGGAAATTGCCGGTTAGAAGGAGAGAGGGAACAAAGCACAATCACCTTGTCAAGTATTTGAAGATTGAGAAAATCACTTGATTAATTCACTATTGGTTTAGTCCAACTACCGACCTATCATACTTTCCTCATATCCATCCAGGCGGTCTATACAACTTAGAGTTTAAGGATGTGAACTGTTTGAGACCCAATGGATGGTTATGGGCGCATGTATTGGATGCATATTTGTTGTTGTTGAGAGACAGAGAAGCTAAGATGAGGAGTGAAGGAATCCAACGATGGGCTATGTTTTATTTCATACCAACGTACTTTTTGGGTTTGGGCATCCAATACTTACCAAGTGCCGGATTAAGAAAAGCAACAACAATCAAATTTTTAACAAGTTACATCAACCCTCCAGTTGGTGCCCCAGTTCACGAGTCTGATTACATATTCCTTCCATTCATCAATGAAAGCAACAGTCATTTCTCCTTATTTATTTGGAGTGTGAACAATTGGAAAGTGATGCTATTTGATCCATTTAATGATGACAAACCCTTAATGCCATTGTCACAGTCATGTTTCTTTCTTTCAATCGGGTTTCTTGCTTTGGTACACGTAAAAAGTCTGTTGGACAAATTGTTGGAGCGGGCATGTTTATGACTTGCCCCAATTTTTATTTCAAATCCACTACTTCGTGCATAGTTTCTATAAAAATCTTCCGCCTCTTGGATAGTAGAAAAAATTTGACCCTCATATGGACTTTTTGAATCGGTAATATGCGATTGGTTCATGTTATGAGCACCAATATTATCCATGTCAATATTATCACGGGAAGAATTTGATGAACTAGAATTAAACATATCTTCCGTCATAATTCTATACTTACCACAACGATTTGAGGTGCGAAGACTTGCTTGATTAATTGTGTGATTTTCTTCCTTGATGACAATTGAAGGCGACTATAATATTTTGTTTACCTTGGTAGGGCAAAAAGTTTATTAACTAAGACAACCCTTCTATCTCCTAATATAGTAGGTTTGTATAATATAATTTTGTTATGTACTTGAAATTTTTTTATTGTTGTTTTAAAATAGGATGTATTGTATTTGATTTGGAATTGATTTTGTTTGATTTGGAATATTTTAGAATTGGATTTATATGTTTTGGAATAATTTGGATTTAATATATTTGATTTGATCTCCTTTGGAAATTTTATATGTTTGAGTGATATAATTTGGTATTTGATATATCTTGTTTTGATTTGGAAAGATTTGGAAATTTTGATGTATTTGGAATGTATTGTTGATGTTCAATAACTTCTCAAATTTTGGTATAATTTGGAATTTTATCTTGTTATTATTCTTGGTTTTGGCATTACTTTAAATTGTTTTGTAATTGAATTGAGAACAATACACTAGCTGTGCCAACGACTGATTTGGATTGTATCAGTTAATACTTGGGAGTTCTTGTTGATGGAAATTGTAACAGTTTGTAATTGAATTGAATTATATCTGTTATTACCTTGGAGTTCTTGTTGCAGTGATCTGTATCAGTTTGTACAGAGTTCTTGTTACAGACGTTTGTAATTGCAGTGATCTGTATCAGGTATCAGTTTATACAGAGTTCTTGTTACAGAAGTTAGCGATTTGTTTGCGAGTAATTTTACCGTCCGCTAGACATACTAGCGGACTCTGGTTATACTGGTCGTGCTCTATTTTGGTTTGGTCTACTGTCTCTCGTTTGACCAATTGGGGGGCATAACCGTCCGGAATTTTGATTAAACACGTCCGCTAGACTTACTAGCGGACGATGATTTCCCATTATAAATCTCAGCCTTTCATCAATAAAACGGACGGTTTATAGCCTATATGCCACTTTTAATCCCATAGCATATAGATGCTATGGATCATCCCCCATATATATATATATATATATATATATATATATATATATATATATCTTAGAGTCACTTTCGCCAATAGTACTTTCCTTTATCAGACGTCGAACCAATTGTCGTTTCACATTACACGCGTCGAACCACTTGTCGTTTCACATTACAGGCATCCAGCCACTTGTTGTTTCACATTACATGCGTCAAACCACTTGTTGTTTCACATTACAGGCGTCAAACCACTTTTCTTTTCACATCACCTGTCGTCAAGCCACTTGCCTTTTCAAATTGCAAGGCAAGGGCTAAGCTAGAAATCTTCTATAAATAGAAGCTTATTTCTTCTTTCATTCTCACCAATTCACTACGACTCACAAGAGAATTCTATAGAGAGAGAATCAAAGAGAAAGAAGAAGAGTATTATGTTACTACACTACTGCAGTATCCAATCTCCTACTAAGGTAAGGGGTATTATTTCTTTCATATTCGTAAGGGGTATTATTTCTTTCGTATTCGTAAGGGATATTGTTGGGAGAGTGCATATTTTGATTTGATGTTTTAAATGTAAATGCTCATGATTATTTGTAAAGTCCTTCAAGGAATATATGTACAAGGACTTAGTGATAGATCAAATTTGTTAGGTTGATCTAAGTTCTTAACGTGTATCATTCTGTATATGAATACATAGATAGAAAGATCAAAGCTGTTAGGTTGATCTTGAGATGTAATAGATATGCTTCAAAGAATTCGTAGTGTATCAATCTGATCAATATAGCAGAAGTCAAGGCAAAAACGTAGAGCTTCAAGGATCGTAGTGTGTCTGCCTTGAAGGGCCTCTTCGAAAATTGTAGAGTGGTCCCAACGTCTGCCGATCCAACTCAGAGATCGTAGTGTGCTCTCAGAAACGTAGAGTTTACAACTCAAGCAAGCGAAGATCGTAGTGTGCAAGTATTTAAGAGAAATCGTAGTGCTCTCTGCTGATAGCATCAGACCAAGCACCAAGGCGACAAGTGTGACGCCCCCAAAATTAGGTATAAATCACCCATCTCGAGTCGCCAAATACATGGTACAGAATTCAAATACAACTTAATAATACAACTATCGTGTACAATACGACAAAACATAAACTATGAGTTTGAATACAAATATTGTCTACTAGAGAGTATACAAACTCAAAAGGAGTCCTCATTATAATTATTATCACACTGTTTCACAGAATAGTGAGGACTACTAATGCACCATCTAGCACCATCACTCCGTTCCTCGACTCGTCCTAGCTATATTCTCATTTCCTGAAGAGAACAGTGAAAGAAAGGGTGAGCTCAACTAGCCCAGTAAGAAATATTATGACTAAGATAATGCAGAATAAATTATCGTTAGCCTTCAACAGTGTTAAACTGATACAATATAACAAACATCAAGTTTAACTGCAGCGGAACAAGCAATCCATTAGAAGAGTCGAGAATAAAATCTACTATCTTCTATGATTTAAAAGGTTTTTCATCACTTTTATCGCTGAGACTCAGCTTAATAAATAATTCACATCATCAAATTATCCCTGCACTACAGGCCAAGGATATTCTTTAGTGTCACTACCACGAATTATCCATGCACCACGGGCCAAAGATAATCATGTTTTCATCAACGGTCCTGATCATGCCATAAAACAATTCATCTTTGCACCCTTGGCCGAAGAGAATCCATAGTCATAATCATACCAAAAACTGTCCATCAATGCATTACGGGCCAATGAGGACTTTTTCTACATCATTTGTAATATTATGATCATGATTACACTGAATAATCCCTGGTCATAATCATACCAAGTCTATCTATGCACTACAGGCCACAGATGACTTTCAACAAAATATAAGCATGAGGATGATGACAATGATATAAGAATTCAATAAAATAAGTTCAAGAATTAATTTATCCAGGAACTAATAACATCCAAATTGTCAACATGATACTGCTTTGTAGAGTAAAATTCAAGAATGCTCAGAAGAATATTTCCATGAAAAGATACTGGATGAAACGCAAATATCAAGGATATTCCACTAATTTCATGGAGTATGGAAGTCAAAGTTTTAACCAATTGAGTATAATAAAGAATGGAATAACAAAAGAAATCACCATGCATGCGGTACTTCGCATAGACACGTTATTCGAACAGAATAATAATTAACGGAACCCGGTCATGCATAAAGCACAGACAGGATGTTCCAACAGAATAATAAAGAACGGAATAATAACAGAAATCACCATGCATGCGGTACTTCACATAGACAGGTTATTCAAATAGAATACCAATAAAGACGGAATCAGGTCCGGCGTAAAACGCACAGACATGATATTCCAACAGAATAATAATAAAGACGGAACCAGGTCCGGCGTAAAACGCACAGACATGATATTTCAACAGAATAATAAAGAATGAAATAACAGAAGAATTTCACCAAGTATAGGGTATCCCGCGTATAAAGGTTATTCCAACATAATAATAAAGAATGGAATAACAAAAGAATTTCACCAAGTATAGGGTATTCCGCGTATACAGGTTATTCCAACAGAATAATAAAGAATGGAATAACAGAAGTTCTCTTCATGAATAAGAAAGAAAGAATACCCCTTAGGAGTACAACAAATAATATTCCCTACCTTAGAAAGAAGAGTACTGGATATAGAAATAGTGAAGTAGCAGAACACTTTTCTTCTTTCTCTCTATAGTTTATCTCTCTAGAGTTTCAATGAATTCGTAAGAAATAATGAATGAATGAGCTTCTATTTATAGAAAAATGGACTGAATAGTAACTAACTCATGAACGGTCCAGATTGATTTACTTTAATCTGACGGTCCATATTTAAAGCAAAATCTTTTAAATAAAATATAATATATTCTATTTATAATCTAATAAAACGAATAACTTTGTAAGACCCCAAATAATTAATAAATGAAATTTAATTTTCTTTAATTATTATTTTGAATAGTAAGGGTTGATTTGATTAATGTGGATAGTTATGGGTAAAATACGCAAATATTTCAAAATAAGCAAGTGGTTATAAGATATTCATTGTTGTCGGGGAATATTCGTTTGGTCGTGGAATATTCGTACTGTCGGGGAATATTCGTACGACGGCGCAGCCATGTGTGGGCCCCATAACGGAAAGCGATTGGAGGAAGAAAACGACAAATATAAGTTGTTTAAAAATAACGGCGTAGTTGTTACCGTTTACACTGTTGGAATACCCGGTGGTTAAAATACAGTAATACGCGTTGTTGCACAGTAGCACACGATATTGCACAGTATTTTGAATTATTGATCCTTACATAAGAAGGCACTACTCAATAATTGCTACAGGAGTTACTGTTCATTCCTTTATTGATTCAATAATTGCTGCGTTGATATTTATATTATTATTGTTTTAATAATTGTCATTGCACAGTATTTTCTATTATCAGATCAATAATTCATATTATTTGAATAATATTATCAGATAACATTATTAGCAATGTCTAGAAAGTTCTGTCAAGGAGAGGTTTAGTCATCTAATTGCGCGCCAGTAAGGAGAAATCCTTATTGGAAAGCCCCATCTATCCTGGGAACGGCCTGGTTGTCAGTACTGTGATTCTGTAATATTATTTTTAATAATTAATTATTGATTATTATGATAAAGAAAATATTTATTCTATGTGGATATAGATGGAGAAAATTTTTAATGTAACAATTGTTGAAAATTAATATTTTATCTTTTTCTGATAAAATAATTGATTTAAATATATTATTTTAATAATATATTAACGGTGATATTTTACAATGAATGTGGGATATATGAGAATATGAGAAGGAAGAGTATTTTTGTGGCATTAAATGTTTAACATATGTTTTGTGTGTCGGTGGACATAATTCTTGACCGAAAATTGAGTATAGACTGTAAAATCGCCCGTTTGTGGATTTCGGTCAATTTCTATTTGGAATTTGGAAAAATTTTCTTCTGCAAAGTTGTAGAGAATTGAATTTCCTATAAAAAGTTGCGAGATTCGAATTTTCTGACAAAAGGGCTATTTATCATGAATTATTAAAGTTTCGGAGTTCCGAAATAATTGATTTTTGGAAGTTTTAATTATTTTATATAAGAAAAACGTTTTTGTGGTTGTTGGCACATGTGTGGCTGATGTTTTTGACCAAAGAAGGCATGCTAGAGTTTTCAAAACATGTGGGTAAGAATTTTTAATAAATATTAATATATTTTATTAATTTAGTCTCCTTTGGCGTTCTAACATTTTCCTATAAATAGAGGGCTAAGTTAGAATTGAAAATCACACCAGAAACAAAGTTTTCTCTCTTTCTCTCTCTATATTATCGAGCGTATTCTTGTGAGTATACTTTGAGTGTTGCTATACGGTGCGAGTTTCTGTCAGCACTATACCGAAATTCAGTCAGAAGTACGGCTATTTTGAGGTAAGGGATGTTATTTTCTTCTCAAATAATATTTTTTCTTCAATATCATTATGCCGGAATATTGGTGAACTTTTTTATCAAATTTGGAACTTTTTGTGCCGGAGTTACTATTCACGTATACGGTACTATTTACGTATACGGCACTATTCACGAATACGGCACTATTCACAGAAAAATTATTTTTTTTCTTTTCGTCCAAAATATCTATTGTGGATACTAGCTTTGATTGTATCCATGTTTTGATCATTCTTGAATTTTACACCACTATGATTATTTTTGAGGTATTTTTGGACATGGATAAAACAAAGTACGAATCCTTAATCCTTAATCCTTGTCATTTTGTTTCACTGGATTCGCTTCTTTAAAAATATTTTTTATCATCTTCAGTCTTAAAGGATGTTATTAAAAGGATGTTATTATTGAATATCTTTGGCCTGTAGCCCATGTTATGATGAACCGAGTATTCAAGGATTATTTGGATCAATTCGTTGTTGTCTTTATTGATGACATCCTCATATATTCCAAAAGCCGTGAAGATCATGAGCACCATTTGAAGCTGGTACTCCAAAGGCTTCGTGAAAACAAGTTATATGCTAAGTTGAAGAAATGCGAGTTCTGGCTTGAGGAAGTAACATTCCTTGGGCACGTGGTGTCAAAAAATGGAGTATCTGTTGACCCGACGAAGATTGAAGCAATACAAAGTTGGGAGCAACTGAAGTCGGTCACTGAAGTACGTAGCTTTTTGGGCTTAGCTGGTTATTATCTGAGATTCGTGGAAGGATTTTCTCGAATTGCTACTCCATTAACTCAGCTAACTCGGAAGGATACAAAATTCGTATGGAGCGAGGAATGCGAGAAGAGTTTCCAAGAGCTTAAGAGGAGACTTATTTCGGCACCTGTTCTTACAATACCATCTGGTTCGGATGGATTTGTTATCTACAGCGATGCTTCAGGCAAAGGGTTAGGATGTGTTCTCATGCAACGTGGGAAAGTCATAGCCTATGCCTCGCGACAACTTAAAGAGTATGAGAGGAATTATCCTACTCATGATCTAGAGTTGGCAGCAGTCGTTTTCGCGCTAAAGATATGGAGGCACTATCTATACGGGGAAAAAGTGGAGATATATTCAGATCATAAAAGCCTCAAATATTTCTTCACTCAAAAAGAACTCAACATGCGGCAACGACGTTGGCTCGAGTTGTTGAAAGATTACGACCACACTATTCAATACCATCCTGGAAAAGCGAACGTGGTAGCTGATGCATTGAGTAGAAGATCATATGCAGAAATGAGTGCAATGATGACAAGTATACGCATAGAGCCAACTTTAATAGAAAAAGTTAAGGTTGCTCAAGCCACCGATCCAGAGCTGATGCATATGAAGACGAAAGTACAAGAAGGAGCCATTCCAGAAGCGAGAATTGATGAAGAAGGAATACTTCGAGTCCACTCCAGACTTTGTGTTCCTAACGATTCTGATTTGAAGTACAAGATCATGATGGAGGCACACAATACACCATTTGCAATTCATCCTGGAAGTACCAAAATGTATCGTGATCTTCGACATACATTTTGGTGGAACAATATGAAGAGAGAGATTGCAAAGTTTATTTCAACGTGTTTAACTTGTCAACGTGTAAAGGCGGAGCATCAAGTGCCAAAGGGTCCATTGCAACCACTTGAGATTCCGAAATGGAAGTGGGAACACATTACTATGGATTTCGTTACGGGTCTTCCTACGGTTTCTCAAGGCATCAATGCTATTTGGGTTATTGTTGATAGATTAACCAAGTCTACTCATTTCTTGCCGATACGGGAGACTTATTCCCTTGAACGTCTTGCTCAAATGTACGTAAATGAGATTGTAAGATTGCATGACATGCCAGTATCCATAGTTTCGGATCGTGACCCAAGATTTACTTCAAGATTTTGGGTTAGCTTGCAAAAAGCTATGGGTACGGAGTTATGATTCAGTTCGGCATACCATCCTCAAACGGACGGACAATCAGAGAGGACTATTCAAACTCTTGAAGATTTATTAAGACTTTGTGTCCTAGACTTCAAGGGCAGTTGGGATAAATATTTACCATTGGTGGAATTCTCCTACAACAATAGTTATCAGGCAAGCATTGGTGTGGCCCCATTTGAAGCATTGTATGGACGAAAGTGTCGCTCTCCAGTATGTTGGGATGAGGTGGGTGAAACAACATTGTTGGGACCTGAGTTAGTACGTATGACTACGGAGAAGATCCAAACGATTCGACAACGTATACAAACGGCACACGATCGACAAAAGAGTTATGCGGATCTTCATCGAAAGGACGTAGAATTTAGTGTTGGGGGTCATGTATTGTTGCGTGTTGCCCCATGGAAGGGAGTTACAAGATTCGGGAAGAGAGGAAAGCTTAATCCATGATTTATTGGTCCGTTTCAAATTCTTGATCGAGTAGGTAATGTAGCCTATAGACTCGCGTTACCTTCAAGTATGTCTCGTGTTCATAATGTTTTTCATATATCTGTGCTTCGTAAATATGTGAAAGACCCGAACCACGTCATTGAGTTAGAACCGGACGAGATAGCCGAAGATTTAACGTATGAGGAGGTACCTGTCAAGATCTTGGATAGGAAGGAGCATGTCCTACGCACGAAGGTAATACCACAAGTTAAAGTTTTGTGGAGGAATCATGCTATAGAGGAAATGACCTGGGAGTTGGAAACGGAAATGAAAGTGACGTATCCTCACCTTTTCGAAACACCAGGTACGTATGTCAATTTCGAGGACGAAATTTCATAAGGAGGGGAGGTTGTAAGACCCCAAATAATTAATAAATGAAATTTAATTTCCTTTAATTATTATTTTGAATCCTTATTGGAAAGCCCCCTCTATCCTGGGAACGGCCTGGTTGTCAGTACTGTGATTCTGTAATATTATTTTTAATAATTAATTATTGATTATTATGATAAAGAAAATATTTATTCTATGTGGATATAGATGGAGAAAATTTTTAATGTAACAATTGTTGAAAATTAATATTTTATCTTTTTCTGATAAAATAATTGATTTAAATATATTATTTTAATAATATATTAACGGTGATATTTTACAATGAATGTGGGATATATGATAATATGAGAAGGAAGAGTATTTTTGTGGCATTAAATGTTTAACATATGTTTTGTGTGTCGGTGGACATAATTCTTGACCGAAAATTGAGTATAGACTGTAAAATCGTCCGTTTGTTGATTTCGATCAATTTCTATTTGGAATTTGGAAAAATTTCTTCTGCAAAGTTGTAGAGAATTGAATTTCCTATAAAAAGTCGCGAGATTCGAATTTTCTGATAAAAGGGCTATTTATCATGAATTATTGAAGTTTCGGAGTTCCGAAATAATTGATTTTTGGAAGTTTTAATTATTTTATATAAGAAAACGTTTTTGTGGTTGTTGGCACATGGGTGGCTGATATTTTTGACCAAAGAAGGCATGCTAGAGTTTTCAAAACATGTGGGGTAAGAATTTTGAATAAATATTAATATATTTTATTAATTTAGTCTCCTTTGGCGTTCTAACATTTTCCTATAAATAGAGGGCTAAGTTAGAATTGAAAATCACACCAGAAACAAAGTTTTCTCTCTTTCTCTCTCTATATTATCGAGCGTATTCTTGTGAGTATACTTTGAGTGTTGCTATACGGTGCGAGTTTCTGTCAGCACTATACCGAAATTCAGTCAGAAGTACGGCTATTTTGAGATAAGGGATGTTATTTTCTTCTCAAATGATATTTTTTCTTCAATATCATTATGCCGGAATATTGGTGAACTTTTTTATCAAATTTGGAACTTTTTGTGCCGGAGTTACTATTCACGTATACGGTACTATTCACGAATACGGCACTATTCACAGAAAAATTATTTTTTTTCTTTTCGTCCAAAATATCTATTGTGGATACTAGCTTTGATTGTATCCATATTTTGATCATTCTTGAATTTTACACCACTATGATTATTTTTGAGGTATTTTTGGACATGGATAAAATAAAGTACGAATCCTTAATCCTTAATCCTTGTCATTTTGTTTCACTGGATTCGCTTCTTTAAAAATATTTTTTATCATCTTCAGTCTTAAAGGATGTTATTATTGAATATCTTTGGCCTGTAGTGCAAAGATGAATGATTTCTGATGAATATCTTTGGCCCGTAGTGCAAAGATGAACAGGTGTTAAGATGAACATGACCAATAGATGAATATCCTTGGCCTGTAGTGCAAGGATGAATATATGATTCAAGATGTGCATTGATTGATGTTACAGGGATAAAAATACTGTTGATGGACTGTTAAATTCATAGACATTAGTAGATTTCATCCTCTACGTAACTCTTCTATGAATTAATATTTTCCGCTGCGAATATTGATTTAAAACTTGTTGTCTATTGTATTCTATTAGATTTTTTTTCCCTGTTGAAGGCTAACGATAATTTGCTGTATATTATCTTAGTCATAATATTCTTTACTGAGCTAATTGAGCTCACCCTTTTCCTTTTTGTTCCATTTTTCTTCTCAGGAGACGAGAATATAGCGAGTACGAGTCGGGGTATGAATTGATGGTCCTTGAGAGAGTTGTTTAGTAGTCCTCACCATTTTTGTAAAATAATATATCAATAATTGTATTGATGATATAGTTGGGTATGTATATTGTCTAGATGACAATGTTTGTATTCAAACTCACAGTTTATGGGTTGTAAAAGTTGTAGTTATTTCTGTACCATGTATTTGGCGACTCAAAATGGGTTGGATGGAATGGACCTATTTTGGGGGCGTCACAAACTTTATAAAAGATTTTACTATCCAAACACTATGCATAATAAAATATAATATATTCTATTTATAGAATAACTTTATAAAAGTATTCTGTTTTATTACATTAATAATACCAATAAAACAAAAGTGAGTGACTTATCACGTAAGCATCAATAATCAATACCGTGTGCTACTATGCAACCACACATATTACTGTACTTTTAACACCAGGTGTTTCAACAGTTAACGGTAAAACTTCCGCCGTTATTTTCATAAAGTATTTTTGTCATTTTCTCAATCCGACAATAATTCCGTTGCATGGTCCACCAATGATTGTACCATCATACGGATATTCCCTGACAAAAAGAATATTCCCCGACCAATCGAATATTATACAACTTGCATACTTTGCAAAATTTATAAATATTACCCACAACCATAACATTATATCAAATCCACACCATAATATTCAAAAAAATATTTCGAGAAAATTAAATCTTTATTCATAAAATTCGGGGTCTCACAACAAGTACCACGATTTGAATCGTAGAGTATCATCTGTCTTGTGTCAGAAGCATCAAGCCTCACGCTTTGTGTGGAGACAAACTCCAACAAATGAGGAATGGATTCTAAACGTTGTAGTACTCACCAGTCCCAAAGGCATAAGAGATATCCTTAGTATTCAACAAAGAAGCGTATTGAAGAAACTAAGGAAAGTACTATTCGTAAGAGGAAAAACACCTTTTCAGGTGTTAGGTGAAAAAGCAGTCTGCTATGTCAGTGGGCCAGAATGAAATTCAGAAGATGTACAGAAAAGTCTTCATCAAAGAACAGAAATGTCAAACGCATTTAATGCTTCAACGGATGGATCCAACGTATAGTTTTCAAGATCACATATATGCAAATCAAGCAGATGAGAGAAGTAAGCAAGCATTGAACAAAAACGTACAAGTACTCTCAATGCTCAACTCTACGATCTGAGAAAAAGAAAAGCTTGCTCAGATACTCACTTCTTTCGAACAAGTGCTTAAACAGCAACTGAGTAGCAACCATCAAGAACTCAACATCTGTCAATCAACCGAAGAAAAAGTTCCAAGTTAGAAGGACTTGAAGAGTTCTAAGTGAACTGAAAAAGAGCCAAGTCTGCTGGACTTGAAGAGTTCAAAAGTGAACTAAGAAGTTCCTAGATTGCTGGTCTAGAAGGAATCTAAGTGATTCAGAAAGTGTAAAAGACATCCTTAGTGGATTTCCTACTCGAGAAGTAGAAGAGTGGACTAGGAGCTTTAAGTGCTCTAAACCACTTAAAACGACTGTGTCTCTTACATTCTTGCTATATCTGCTATAACTGCTATATCTGCCTCACTCTCATAAACTCACTATCTTAAGGGAGATTAAAACTAATATTAATTTCACTAAAGTTTTAATCATTATCTACTAACAAGTTAAAACGAAAAGATTTTTAAATATCTATTCAACCCCCTTCTAGATAACTATTGTGCCTCCGGGAACTAACAATTGGTATCAAAGCAGGTTCTATTATATAGCCTACATAGCTTTAGTAGATCCAATGGCACACTTACCAAGCGAATCAAGGACTGGAGGAGGTAGCAAGCCACCAATGTGCAACAAAGATAAATTTGCAAACTGAAAAGTTAGGATGCAAGCATACATAGACTCAATAGATGAAGATCTATTTGAGACTGTTCAGGATAGGCCCTATGTTCCAACAAAGCTTTCACCAACTACAGACGATCCAAACAAAACACAAATCAAAGTCAAAGAGGAGTGAACAGACAACGAGAAGAGAGCTATCCAACTCGACAAGAAAGCCAAAAACATTTTGTTTCAATCCTTAGAAGATGATCTATTTGAAAACGTTGTCAATAGCAAAACAGCGAAGGAGGTTTGGTAAGCACTACTCATCATGCATGAAGGAACAGAAGAAGTAAGAGAAAACAAACACTCACTCCTGACACAACAGTATAAAATGTTTGCTCATATTCAAGGAGAAAACGTAACTGCCACCTATGAGAGATTCAACGTTCTGCTCAACTCTCTACGAGCTTATGGGAAGATCTATCCAAACAAAGATCTAATCATAAAGTTCATGAGAGCTCTACCAAGCAGGTGGGATGCCAAAACCACTCCTATTAAAGAGTCAAAGAATCTTCATGAGATGACAGTTCAACAACTATATGGCAATCTTCTGACATACGAACTGGAGCTGACTCAACGAGCTGAAACCCTATCAGAAGAAAGAAAGAAGGATAAGGGTGTTGCTCTTAAAGAAACTGAAAGTGCATCTAAGGTTAACACTGAGATTAACTCTGACTATGACGAAGATGATGATGAAGACTTTACTATACTAGTAAAAAGACTAAGAAGGTTCATGCGTCAAGGCAAAACCAGCAAGCCAAAGAAGGTTAGCAACTACAGTAGCCAGGAGCAAATGAATGATCTATGCTACAACTGCAAGAAGCCTGGCCACTTCATTGCTAACTGCAACAAACCTCTCAAAGAAGAACAAAAGAAGAAATCACATGCAAAGAAGGAATACAAAGGCAATAAAAGGCATCAAAAGAGAGACAAAGGCATGGTAGCTAGAGGATCATAGAGTGATTCAGATAATGACTCCAATCTTGAATCTGGAGATGATGAAGAACCACAAATGGCCAATCTATGCCTAATGGCCAAACATGCAAAGGACAAACTAAACTCCAACATACACGAAGTAAGTCTCGATGAGGTATTTGACTTCAACTCTCCTGATGTAGACATTAATGATTTGAGAACTACACTACATGGCATAACAACAGATCCACATCAATACATGAAGTGGTTCAGAGTTCTGTCTAAGGATCATTCGCTTCTTCAAGAGGAGAAAAAGAAAGTTCAAGAAGAGCTAAAAATAGCTCTTCTAAGTACTAGCCTTCTCTCCAAGCTTGAGGCTGAGAACGAGATCTTAAAACAGACTAATGAGCTCAATGCACAAAGAGAGTCCAATCTAACCTCTAAAATTGAGGAACTAGAAAAGACTATCTCTACATAGAACAAATCCTCATCATCCATGGACTCCCTGCTCTCTAGTTAGAGAAGTGCATTTGACAGAACAGGCTTAGGCTTTGGGGAATCCACCTCAGAGCCATGTATGGAAAAGACAAAGGAAACTAGCACTAGTAATGTCTCAAGCTTTAGTAGAAGCATTACCTTTGTAAAATTCTCACAGAAGGAAGAACCAGTCCAATCATGTTCTACTATTTCTATCCATACTCCAAGGAGTAAAGGATCTCATGCTGGCCTGTGCTTCAGAAAAGAGAAGAGTAACCCATCCTCTACTCACCAACTTCTAAGGATCGTAGAGTTAAATAAAACCAACTCTACGAACCAACTGGGAAGGTACAGTAGAGGTAAGATACACTCCTCACATTTCATGAGACCCAAGGACATGTGGAAGAAGGAAAATCAGTTTAACAGAAGAATGACTAAAGAACCACAAAAGTCCAAATGGAGAATGAACTCTCTCTCACACACACAGGCATGTATCATACTAAGTGTTTTATGTGCAATAGAGTTGGTCACAAGGCTACAAGATGCTATTATAATTCCATGCATGTGAGACCCAAGATCAAACAGATTTGGGTCCCCAAGGGTACTAACAAAATAAGACCCATGTAAATATGGGTACCAAAATGAAGGTTCAATGTTATGACAGAAAAAGAGCTCCTTGATCACAACCTGGTATCTGGACAGTGGATGCTCAAGACACATGACTGGGAACAAAGCCCTTCTGTCTAACTACATAGAGAAGGAGGGTCCCTCAGTCATCTTTGGAGATAACGGCTCGGGCAAGACAAGAGGATATGGCTCTGCTGGTAATGGTGCAGTGTCTTTCAGCAAAGTAGCATATGTGGAAGGTCTCCAACACAACCTTCTAAGCATCAGCCAACTCTGCGACAAGGGTCATCAAGTAACATTCCTCAACAACCAGTATCAAGTCAGAGATTTGAAGACATCTGCTGTAAAGCTTGTAACGCCCCAAAATCTGGTCTATCTTCACACCCGGATTCCGTATGTTACGAGTACATCATTCATCCAACATACATCATTATATACTGAAATATAACGATATACACTCTCAAATCCTAGGTTCTGGAAACCTTATAACCTTTTTTATTACAAATAATAATAAATACATTATTCATTTCATCTTACAAGAGTGACTTTTATCCGCCACCAAGGATACATAACAGTTCATTAAACTAGTCTATAATTCAATTTTATCTTTTTAATTACAAGTCTTCACTTGATCTTCTCGCTCCATCACCTTCTGAATGGTACTTCATCTGGATACCGTCAACTTGATCTTTACGGGATCTTTAAGTTCTTCTAACCTTATTCGCTGAAAATTATTTTTCATTTAAAGTAAGTGTGAGCATTCAATTGCCCAGCTAGTCATAACAGTTGAACAAACAACTTCAGAATTAAAACATTTCATTATGACTTCTATAACCGAACAAAGGTTATGAAGCAGCTTGAATAATAGGAATAGTTTCGATTCCTATCATCTTAAAACATCAGTCATTTTTACTTTGAAATACTTTCATTCTTTTACCTTTTTCATACACATTCTATCTGACTAGAATCATTAAGACAGACTTAACAATAATGGTTCATGTATAAACAGAATATACTTGTATTGAACAGCTCAATCACAGAACAATGCATATCATAGAAACACTGAAGTGTACAAATTGTGGCTCAAGGCCTCATACGTTCTACCACATTGTACAAATATCGCACATTCGCACATAGACAGAGATTCTCAAGTACAACATCTGAGAAGTTTAAGAAACTAGCATTCATGTTATATGAATGAAGTTAGGAAACTTATCTTACACCCAGCTACAGCTTATGCTGAACTGCTCATTTCAATTCCTATATAACACATAAGGAGAAAACATAACCATCAATTAGTCATATACTGAAATTACGCATTGGTTTAGTCAACTTTACTTCTTAGGGTTCGCGTTCTTGCAATATAAGTTTACGCGACTAACATCCTTTACCAGTTTACGGCTTCATGACATACGGAAATGTCTTACTCAAAACGTTCATCATATTGGATGATTTATTTTCTTATCTTATCCGAACCATTAAAATTAATGTTGGTTAAATCCATTTCTTATCGACTCACATTTGGCTTTCATTAATCTTATTACCGTTAATTCATTACGGCTTTCATGATAGTTCATATACTATTTAATACTTTTTTTATCCATTATATGAACCTCAGGTTCATTACCCTCGTCACTCAACCTCTAAGGAATCACAACCATAGCAATCCCTCAAGTCCATTCATCGCGACTACGGTCCCCGGATATCGGTTACGTAACCCGCGTTTATATTCTTTGTCATTTAATCTTTTTTAATCTATATGTTCAACCTTTAATAAAGTTTTACATCACTTGATTAAGTGTTATCTTAGTTGAATATTATATTCTTTATCTTCCCTTACATTTCCCCCCAAGAGCTGAGCAGTTAAAAGCTCATCTCTGGCTTTTTCCCAACACTGGCGCTGCGGCGCCACTCTCTTCTTTATCTCTCGCGCCGCGGCGCGAATTAGCAGAACTCAACCCCCGGTCTGGCGCTGCCGCGCCACTCTACAAGGCATGACTGGCGCCGCAGCACCAAGCCCTAACCCTAGAAAATTTCTCTAAGTGTTAAACCAATTTTGAGATGCTTACTTCGCGATCTAATAACTCCTTCGTTATAACTCGGAACGAGGTCGTTCCAAAGCCATTCTCTTCCTTATCTAACGTACTTTAATACCCATTGAGCAGAAATTTAGTCTAAATCCGTTAGCGTGGCATTCGATTTGCTTGATCTTCACCCATTGTTTATTTTACGCTTTTAACGCTCTTCGTTTGTTCGTCCGTAATTCGGTTATCCAACTCGGAACTCATTCGTTCTTGAATCCACGACTCACGTTTTCTATGTTCTCTTACTTTCTTATAAAACCCTACCCACTCGGGTTCATTTACTAACTTTCTAATTCTCGTTCGTTTTTTACAAAAATTTTGCCATAACTTCGTTATAGCTAAGTTTTAATCCGTTCTTCATGAACTTTTCTACCGTTCTTAACCAAGCAATACACATCTAACTTATACGCGATGGTTTTAAACTTGTCCATCAACAACAATTATCCTATGATGGTTTTAAATTTGTCCATCAACAACGTTCTTCGTGTTCTTCGCGTGCTCTTCGTTCGTTCTTCATTTTAATCGATATTTTGGATTATGATTTCACTTTATATTGGAATTTGATGTTATAGAACATCATTCCTTACTTATTTCACCTACTTATTCATATAATCCACTCGAATAGTTCTAATTCATTACGAATCTTATACTTCTTTAAGAAATTTATTTACTAAACTTTAAATTCTTATTTCTTCATTTTCTTATGATTTCAACCATATGAAATCATCTCAATCTCCTTTTACTTCTTAATCTTATTAAGTTATGTTTTTAAACATAGAACTTAAAGAAATTTAAAAAGAAACTAAGTTTCGAATTACTGTGCTTCTTTAATCTTCTCCCGTCGGACAAAGTTTGCAACCGAGCAAGCTTTTCCTCCTCCTTCTCCTTCCCATCCGAACCCTCTCTCTCTCTCTCTCTCAAGTGTGGGAGGATTTCAAAATCCTCAAAATAAAGAAATCAGCTTCCTATTTATAGAAAATCAAAGTTAAGGGCATTTTAGTCATTTCGCCCACTTAACCTCCTTACTATTCCAAACTTAGCCACCAAGTTTACTTAGCCTCCACACTTACTTAGCCATTAAGTCTTCTTCGCCATTAAGTCTTCTTAGCCATTAAGCATAAGCACTTTACTTAGCTATTAAGTTTACTTAGTCCTTACTTAACTTATCCTTTACTTAGCCCTTAAGACTAATCGTATTCTACTCATCTTATTCTCGTATTCACTTCGTATATAGTTCGTACGATATTCGTATTATACGTCGTAATAATCTTCTTGCTATACTCGTATTCCTCACACATAATAACCCTAATAATTATATGTAAACATTTAATCGTCGGAACTCACTTTTCCTAACCCTTCGGTTTTGAGTCCGCAAGTGAAAACTTCATTTTTGCCATAACTGAAATATTATTGAATATTCCATCATGTCTCAACATTTTACGTAATCAATAACTTCTCGGAATTTCAAAATAAATCTCCGAGCAGAAACGGATGAATAGTGCCTATTTCGTTTTTTTCCTCGAAAAATATTTTTTTCCTGGAAAAATCTTATTTTCGTCTTGAAAATTCTTATTCGCTCAGACTAGCTCTTAGCCAGAATACTCCTGGTTTATAATCATTATAGTTTATAGAACGAATAATAAACATATAACACAGAATAGTATTAATAAGAATTCATTTTATTACTAACTAATTCTTTAAACCTAAATTCTGGATAATCCAAAATTCCGGGTTGTTATAAAGCTAACCGGGACAAGAGAAGGAAATGTCTACACAGTGAATCTTGGTCAACTAAGCTCAGATGAAACAATATGCTTTCTGGCAAAAGCATATGAAGAAATGAGCTGGCTATGGTATATACGGTTGTCCCACTTAAACTTCAAAAGCATGTCCAAACTGGCATCAAAAGATCTCGTTGTAGGCCTACCCAAGTTTAACTTCGTAAAAGAAAGGCCATGCAATGCCTGTCAGCTTGGAAATCAAACCAGAAGCTCATTCAAGAGCAAAACTTCCAACTCAATCAACAATCCCCTACAGTTGCTCCACATGGATCTATTTGGGCCAATTCCAAAAACAAGTCTTGGAGGGAAAAGATACTCTCTATTTATAGTCGACGACTACACCAGATTCACATGGGTATTCTTCCTAATCTCAAAGGACGAAACGAGCTCCCAATTGATCAAGATGTTCAGACTAGTGATGAACGAGAAATGAGAGAAAATCAAGGCTATAAGGAGTGATCATGGAAGAGAATTCGACTTCTCAGAAATGGACCAGTTCTGCACAGAAAATGACATCAGTCATAACTTCTCAGCTCCATGAACTCCTCAACAAAATGGAGTAGCTGAGAGAAAGAACCGAACTTTGATAGAGCCTGGAAGAACTCTACTAGCAGCAGCCTATCTGCCTGAATATTTCTGGGCAGAAGCTATCAACACTGCATGTTACACACAGAACAGATCACTGATACACTCTACGATCAAGAAGACACCCTACGAACTGTGGAAAGGAAGAAAGCCAAGTGTCAGCTACTTTCATGTTTTCGGTTGTGCATGCTACATTCTCAACAATGGAAAGCAGTACCTGACAAAATTTCAACCCAAGTCAGATGAAGGAATCTTTCTTGGATATGCCACACACAGTAAGGCCTACAGCGTGTTTAACAAGAAGACATTAAGTGTTGAAGTCTCGATTCACATCATCTTTGATGAAACAGACTTAGACAAAACAGTGCTTCAAGACACTACGACCGATAGTGCAGACACTATGAATGAAGTCGTCGGGCTCAACACTACGATCGTAGTGCCAGATAGTGAAATCGTTGAGTAAGAAAATGAGATCGTAGAGAGGTCTATGGAACACAACGAACCTCCACACCAAGAAGAAGAAATAGATCTTGAAGATCTAAGACAAGAAGGTATCAGGATAGATGTCCCAACCAAAAACAGATGGGTAAGAGATCACACTCAAGATCTAATCATTGGAGATCCGAGTGCAAGAGTAAAAACAAGAGCTGCCACCCAGAATGAATGCTTTTACCTAAGCTTCCTGTCACAAATGGAACCAAAGAAGATAGATGATGCTATGGAAGACTCCAGCTGGATAGAAGCCATGCAGGAAGAACTCAACCAATCTGAAAGAAGCAAAGTATGGAGATTGGTACCAAGACCAAAGAGTCATCCTGTCATTGGAACAAAATGGGTCTTCAGAAATAAGATGGATGAAGATGGAGTAATAACCAGGAACAAGGCAAGATTAGTGGCTAATGGCTACTCTCAGGAAGAAGGCATTGACTACGATGAGACATTTGCACCTGTTGCCAGACTAGAAGCCATCAGAATCTTTCTTGCCTTTGCTGCTCACATGAAGTTCAAGGTCTTCCAGATGGATGTCAAAAGTGCATTCCTGAATGGAGAACTTCAAGAAGAAGTCTATGTAAAGCAACCTCCAGGTTTCATCAATCCATCTCTTTCCAATTATGTTTATAGATTAGACAAAGCCTTATATGGTCTTAAACAAGCACCTAGAGCACGGTATGAAACACTAACTAACTTCCTTATTGAAAATGGGTTCACTAGAGGTAAAGTAGATACCACATTATTTCTTAGAAAGCATAAAGACAAGTCTTATTGGTTCAAATATATGTTGATGATATTATTTTTGGTTCTATTGACGAAAGGTTATGCAAGAGATTCTCCAAGCTAATGTAGAGCAAGTTTGAAATGAGTATGATGGGTGAGCTAAATTTCTTCCTTGGACTGCAAGTAAAGCAGACTGATGAAGGAATCTTCATAAACCAAGCCAAGTAAATCAAAGATTTACTTAAGAAGTATGGCATGGAATCAGCCTCTCCCATGAAAACCCCAATTGCTCCTGCAACCAAACTTGACAAGATGAAAAAGGTAAAAGTATTTATATAACTCAATACATAGGTATGATAGGCTCTCTTTTATATCTAACTGCCAGTAGATCAGACATAATGCTTGCAACATGTATATGTGCCAGATTTCAGGCATACCCTAAAGAATCACATTTATCTATTATAAAGAAGATTTTCAGGTATCTCAAGGGTACACCTTATTTGGGGTTTGGTACCCCAAGGAATCCTCATTTGAACTAACAGGATACATAGATGTTGATTTTGCAGGCTGCAAAATAGATAGAAAGAGTACCAGTGGCACTTGTCAATTGCTGGGAAACAAACTTGTGTCCTGGTTTAGCAAGAAGCAAAACTTAGTATCTAAGTCAACTACAGAAACTGAATACATTACTGCTGGAAGCTGCTGTGCTTAGATCCTATGGATGAAAAATTAGCTAGCTGATTATGGGTTTGATTTCAAATCCATTCCCATTCACTGTGATAACACAAGTGCCATAGCAATAACTCATAATCATGTTATGCATTCTAGGACTAAGCATATAGAAATAAGGTATCACTTCATTAGGGATCATGTGCAAAATGGAACTATATCTTTACAATATATCCCTACTGAAAATCAACTTGTTGATGTGTTTACAAAATCTCTAGATGAATCCAGGTTTAACAAGTTAATAAGTGAGCTAGGAATTCTTAATTTATAACCATGAAATATATGCCCTAGTATGTGCTAACTATACAAACAAAAAGGCTATAGTTGAAATTGTAGACATGATCAAGGGAAGTCCACGATCGTAGAGCTGAAGTGACATGAAAGAAAACGATCGTAGCATAGACTCAACCATCGTAGTGCAGACTCAACGATAGCAAAACCCTATCAATAAAAGGAGCATCTTGTGATGATAAGTTTCAAAATAAAGTAATCTCTCTGATAAGCGCCTCAGAAACAAACCTAACCCTTGACTCACTCCAAGAGGTTGGCCCTTCCTGAGCTACCTTAAAAGAATGCTAAGTCAAAAACTCATCACAAGGATCCGGTCAGACTCGACGATCATAGTTCAGACACGAAGATTACTGGACAGACTCGACGAATGCTGGACAGACTCGACGAATGCTGGATAAACTCAACGACTATAGTTCAGACTCGACGAATGTAAAGCAGACTCAACGATCACAAAAGCTACCTCAACGATCGTTGTCCTCCCTAAAGACACATCAGCTCTGCAGGAGCTAAGGGCAAATCAGTACAATCCTTCTCAGTCAAATTCGTAGAGCCAAGCAGAATTCGACACCTGTCCCACTAAGTAAAATGGAGAGAGGGAAACTACAATTAAGTTCAAAAATGCCTTTTTGAAATCACAAGTTCAAAAGGCCTATCTCTCTTCTCTCTCTCTACAAGCAGAAAACCTAACCCCAAAGAAAGCTCAAACAACCATACTCCCTTCAACGATAGAAATGGCAGCCTCCAACGTCGTCTCCGGCTACAGCCTATTCTTCGATGAGTTCAAAACTGCTGAACCCAAATTTCAAAAGATTCTGGCGTTGCTAAAGAAGGCTGGTCTAGAAGATGCTCTGGGTACGAGCACATTGATCTACCCAAAGTTAATAAAGGAATTTTACAGGAATGGAGTCTACGAAAATGAAGTCCTCACAACGAGAGTCAAGGACATGGAAATCAAGCTAAAGGCCAAAGACATCAACCTAGCCATAGGTTTCAAATCCAAAGGTTTTTGGTTTTTAGATGGCATCGATTTCCATGTAGGGCTTAAGAAGATGCATCACAAGAAATCCCCCACTGTCAGAGGATACAAGAAGAAGGAATTTCCTCAGAGGTACGAATTCCTGACTGACATTGTTGTGAAGTGTATATGCTGCAAGAGCACTGGGCACGATTCTGTAAATGAGGTATAGCTAAAACTCATGACTGCCATAAGTTATGGGATACAACTTAACTATGGAGCCCTACTGCTAGAATGGATAGGAAAATGGATTCTCAACTCAAAGAAGATAAACGGTTCTCAAAAGATGCTCTATAGACGATTCATAAACATCTTACTACAGTCTGCTCTTGGTGATAAGATTGGGGACGATGAAGGAGAGTCCATCAATCCAAACAGACGAATGACCCAACAACTGTTTGAGAATTGGAAAAGGAATCCAGTTGAGTATGTACGCATGATGACTGAGTCCAGTGGAAGAACTGGTGATTTGAAGGATTCAGGCATTCCAGGAAATATGTCTGTTGTCAAGGAAACTGAAGAAGAAGAAGAAACAAATAAAGAAGCACCCACTGCCTTGATCAGAAAAAGCAAGGGAAAAAGAAAGTTAAAGGCCAGAATCACAGAAGAACCCCAGGGATCCACAACTGATAAACCTGTAGAGTCCTATGACATTGAGACTCTAAGGATTCTAAGAAAGAGGCAACATCAGGCTGAGGTAGAAGAAGATAGAGCTACCATATCTCAGTTGCTACTGAAGAATAAGATCAGCCACAAACCCAAAAGGTCGTCTATCTCTTCAATCATAGAGTCTCTACTGATCGTAGAGACCAGACCAAACACCTCGAGCAAAGAAGCTGCCACAGCTGATAGTCTGGGTGATCAACGGGACAAAACTGAAGTTCAAGAAAGTCCTGAAGCTGTAGCTCAGCCTAAAAAATCAAGAAGAAGATTAGTCAAGAAATATATCCTTGTTAATGAAGAAGTGCTCAAGGAGGAAGACAAGAGAATGGCTGCCAAAAAGGAACTGTCCAAAGCAAGCCAGGAGGATAATGCTCCAGCTGAGGGGGAGATCCCTGAAGTTCTTATGATAGAGAATACACCAGTTGAGGGGGAGATGCCTGAAGCTCTCATTCATGAAAATGCTCCAGCTGAGGGGGAGCCACTAGTCCTGCAAATGGATGATCAAGTTGAGGGGGAGCCTCATGATATCCCCTTGACAGAAGAAGCTGATGGAAATGAGGGAGAACCAGAGCAAGAACAAAATGAAGTCATTGAGATATTGGAATCCCCAAGAGAAGATAGTGAAGAAAAAGAAGAAGAAGATGATGACCTTGAGATCACAGGTGTGGGCAATGATGGGTATAGAAGTTATCTCTACAATCAGATGTTCTCTTACCTACCCATGATGCCATATCATCAAGCCAAAATCCTAAACTCATGGAACCATATGTTTTGGAGCTTCAAAGAATATCCAACCATTACTGTGCTAGTTCATGGATTTCCAGGCACCTTCAAATTTGCCAAGAAGCTCATCACAAATGATTCCTCCTCAAGAATGGTGCATGAGGTATTAACTATTCCAATCCCTTTCAGAGTAAACCATTATCCACTATCTTTTTCCAGCCTATTTTATGAATTTCCAAGTTGGTTGGAAGTGGTTCTAAATCCACCGAGTTAACTCCCAGTTACAGAATCCTAAAATTCTATAATTGATGAACCAGATATTTTAAACTTCATATTGATTCCAACTCCCATCATCTCTACGATCCCTGACTCTAGCCCCATCGTAGAGTCTCAAAGAGAAATCGTAGAGCCACCCATTCCAGACACCAAAACACAGGCCCCACCATCAGATATTCCTTCTTCATCCTCAAATGAATACTTCAACCTTGATCTTGCCCTCTACTCACTTCAAGATCAATACCAGAGACAACCCCTTTCCTCACAAATTCCCCAACTAAATGAAATTCTTTCAGAGTTGTCCACAAAAGCTGACTTGTCAGAAATGTCTAAGAAAGTGATCAAGGAGCTCGATGAGAGTCTTGAAGAACACACTGACCTCATTCAGCTGAGATTAACAACAATGATCAATGCTGCCAATAAACTCCCACAATCCCTAAGCTCTACGCTCTCAAAGACACTTAAAGAGTTTGTCAAGAGCATGATTCAAAGCATAAAGAACCAGGATGACATTCACTTTCTAGCAGCCAAGAAACACAGAGAAGCTGTTCTTGCCCTGCAGACAACTCAAGAAAATCAGAATAAAAACATGTTGGAAAGCTTCCTCAATCTACAAACTGTCGTCAAAGAATTCCAAAAATTTTACGTCAGCAGTGGCCAGTAAACTGACAACATTCTATACGTTTTACAACAAAGGGAAGCTCAGTCTGAAGCTCTAATCGAAGAAAATTGAGAGGACATTGCTCAGACCAAAAGTCAGATCAACGAGATTATCTAAGGATTGAATCGCCTCTCAGCAGACATTCGAACCCTTGATGCTAATATAAAGGGAGAGAATAAAGGAAAAGGGGAAGGAGGCAGATGAGGTCAAGGAGGCCAGGGAGGCAGAGGAGGTCAAGGAGGCCAGGGCAAAGGCAGAGGAAGGAGTCCTCCTGCAAGACAATTCCATCAACAGACTCCACGATCAAGCAATCAGACTCAACGATCTGATCAACAAGAAGTCTTAATGGGTCAGCCAATAAGGAGTTAAGGGGCAGCTACCAGCTCACAAAATATGACCACTACAGTCCTAAGAATGCCAATTGGAGATCCTGCATTCATGAATATGCATAAACATAACACAAGGTTAAGCCCAAGTGAGCTGGAAGAGATAGCCAGAAGGGATGACGTAAGTAGGAAAAGAAGGGCTGAGGAGTATGCCAATCCTCCACACAAAAGACTAAAGAAAATAGAGATAAGTGAAAGTTTAAATTCTTATTGATGTAAAGATAAATTTTATTACTCTTTGAACATCAATAAATTCATGCTTATTTTCTAGAAATTTTAGCTGCTCACTGAAATACTTAGTCATGTTTACTTTCCTGCAATTGCATCTAGAAACTAATAATCATGACAACAAATCTCCTTAGTTATGTCAACATCAAATAGGGGGAGATTGTTGGGAGAGTGCATATTTTGATTTGATATTTTAAATGTAAATGCTTATGATTATTTGTAAAGTCCTTCAAGGAATATATGTACAAGGACTTAGTGATAGATCAAATTTGTTAGGTTGATCTAAGCTCTTAACGTGTATCATTTTGTATATGAATGTATAGATAGAAAGATCAAAGCTGTTAGGTTTATCTTGAGATGTAGTAGATAGGCTTCGAAGAATTCGTAGTGTATCAATCTGATCAATATAGCAGAAGCCAAGGTAGAAACGTAGAGCTTCAAGGATCATAGTGTGCCTGCCTTTAAGGGTCTCTTCGGAAATCGTAGAGTGGTCCCAACGTTTGTCGAGCCAACTCAGAGATCGTAGTGTGCTCTCGGAAACGTAGAGTTTACAAATCAAGCAAGCGAAGATCGTAGCGTGCAAGTATTTAAGAGAAATTGTAGTGCTCTATATTGATAGCATCAAACCAAGCACCAAGGCGACAAGTACCACGATCTGAATCGTAGAGTATCATCTGTCTTGTGTCAGAAGCATCAATCCTCACGCTTTGTGCGGAGACAAACTCCAACAAATGAGGAATGGATTCTAAACGTTGTAGTACTCACCAGTCCCAAAGGCATAAGAGATATCCTTAGTATGCAACAAAGAAGCGTATTGAAGAAGCTAAGGAAAGTACCATTGGTAAGGGAAAAAACACCTTTTCAGGTGTTAGGTAAGAAAGCAACCTGCTGTGTCAGTGGGCTAGAATGAAATTCAGAAGATGTGCAGAAAAGTCTCCATCAAAGAAAAAAAATGTTAAACACATTTAATGCTTCAACAGATGGATCCAACGGATAGTTTTCAAGATCACATATATGCAAATCAAGCAGATGAGAGAAGTAAGCAAGCCTTGAACAAACACGTACAAGTACTCTCAACGCTCAACTCTACGATCAGAGAAAAAGAAAAGCTTGCTCAGCTACTCAGTTCTTTCGAACAAGTGCTTAAACAGCAACTGAGTAGCAACCATCAAGAACTCAACATCTACCAATCAAATGAAGAAAAAGTTCCAAGTCAGAAGGACTTGAAGAGTTCTAAGTGAACTGCAAAAGAGCCAAGTCTGCTGGACTTGAAGAGTTCAAGAGTAAACTAAGAAGTTCTTAGACTGCTGGTCTAGAAGGAATCTAAGTGATTCAGAAAGTGTAAAAGACATCCTTAGTGGATTTCCTACTCGAGGAGTAGAAGAGTGGACTAGGAGCTTTAAGTGCTCTGAACCACTTAAAACGACTATGTCTCTTACATTCTTGCTATAACTGCTTTATCTGCCTCACTCTCATAAACTCACTATCTTAAGGGTGATTAAAACTAATATTAATTCCGCTAAAGTTTTAATCATTATCTACTAACAAGTTAAAACGAATAGATTTTTAAATATCTATTCAACCCCCCTTCTAGATAACTATTGTGCATCCGGGAACTAACATATATTATTTTTGTTCAATATTCGTAAGAAATAATATTTTCTTCCATACTTTATAATATTTAAGTAATATTATTTCGTTTCAGATTTCAGATTCTACCCTCATTTTGTTAAGTTTTGGCTTTTATACTCCATGAAATTAGTATAATATCATTGATATTTGCGCTTCATCCAGTATCTTTACATGAAAATATTATTCTGAGCATTCTTGATAAGTTTTAACATTTTCATGCTGGAGTACTATTCACGGGGTACTATTCCCAAAATACTATTCACGGGATACTACCCGAGGTACTATTCATAAAAAAATTGATTTCTTTTCGGTTCAAATCATTTTAATACATTATTATTTTTGAATTTTACTCCACAAAACAGTATCATGTTGACAATTTAGACATTATTGAATTCTTGATAAATTGAATTATAAATCATTAAAATTTATCATTTGCTTTCATTTAATTGAATTTTTATATCATTGTCATCATACTCATGCTTATATTATGATGAAAGTCATCCTTGGCACGTAATCTGTGACGCCCCTAAAATTAGGTATACATCACTCATCTTGAGTCTCCAGATACATGGTACAAAATTCAAATACAACTTAATAATACAATTATCGTGTACAATACGACAAAACATAAAATGTTAGTTTGAATACAAATATTGTCTACTAGAGAGTATACAAACTCAAAAGGAGTCCTCATTACAATTATTATCACACTATATCATAGAATAGTGAGGACTACTAATGCACCATCTAGGACCATCACTCCGTTCCCCGACTCGTCTTAGTTATATTCTCATTTCCTGAAGAGAACAGTGAATGAAAGGTGAGCTCAACTAGCCCAGTAAGAAATATTATGACTAAGATAATGCAGAATAAATTATCATTAGCCTTAAACTGTGTTAAACTGATACAATATAATAAACATCTAGTTTAACTGTAGCGGAACAAGCAATCCATTAAAAGAGTCAAGTAGAGAATAAAATCTACTATATTTTATGATTTAAAAGGTTTTTCATCACTTTTATCGCTAGGACACAGCTTAATAAATAATCCACATCATCGAATCACCCCTACACTACGACCAAGGATATTCTTTAGTATCACGATCATAATTATCCATGCACTATGGGCCAAGAATATTTGTGTATTCATTAATGGTCATGATCATGCCAACAACTGTCCATCAATGCACTACGGGCCAATGCGGACTTTTACCACATCATTTGTAACATTACAGTCATGATTACACCGGATAATCCCTGGTCATAATCATACCAAGTCCATCTATGCACTATAGGCCACAGAAAATTTTCAATAAAATATAAACATGAGGATGATGACAATGATATAAGAATTCAATAAAACAAGTTCAAGAATTAATTTATCCAGGAACCAATAACGTCCAAACTGTCAACATGATACTGCTTTGTAGAGTAAAATTCAAGAATGTTCAGAAGAATATTTCCATGAAAAGATACTGGATGATGCGCAAATATCAAGGATGTTCCACTAATTTCATGGAGTATAGAAGTCAATTTTTTAACCAACTGAGTATAAGAAAGAATGGAATAACAAAAGAAATCACCATGCATGCGATAGACCGCACATGCAGGTTATTCCAACAGAATAATAAATAACGGAACCAGGTCCGGCGTAAAGCGCACAGACAGGATATTCCAATAGAATAATAAAGAATGGAACCAGGTCTGGCGTAAAACTCACAGACAGGATATTCCAACAGAATAATAAAGACTGAAATAACAGAAGAATTTCACCAAGTATAGGGTAGCCCGCGTATACAGGTTATTCCAACAGAATAATAAATAATGGAATAACAGAAGTTCTCTTCATGAATACAAAAGAAATAACACCCCTTACATTAGTAGGAGATTGAATATTGCAGTAGTGTAGTAACAGAATACTCTTCTTCTTTCTCTCTTATTCTCTCTATACTTTCTCTCTCTATAGCTTGAATGAATTCGTGAAAAATAATGAAGAACTAGGCCTCTATTTATAGAAGATTTCTAGTTTAGCACTTGCAATGTGAAAAGGCAAGCAGCTTGACGACTGGTGATGTGAAAAGAAAAGTGGTTTGACGCCTATAATGTGAAACACCAAGTGGTTTGATGCATGTAATATGAAACACCAAGTGGTTTGACGCCTGTAATGTGAAACGACAATTGGTTCGACGCCTGTAATGTGAAACGACAATTGGTTCGACGCCTGTAATATGAAACGACAAGTGGTTTGACGTCTGGTAAAGGTAATTACTATCGGCAAAAGAGACTCTTATATGATGACATATGGGCCCCCATAGAATAACCAAATTTATCACAAACGTCTCATAATAGACTCTTTATATACATCAAGGATTGAATAAATATTACCACAAATCATTTTATTTTTAATCAACACATATTTAATCTTTCAACAATTATTAATCATTAATATATAACTTGTCGTCTCAATTATTGATTTAATAATATAACATATTATACAGATGATACTGTGACAATAATTGAATCAATAATATAAGAGATATGATGCAACAATTACTGTAGCAATAATTGAGTATAACTGAGTGACTTCTCACGTAAGCATCAATAATCAATACCGTGTGCTACTATGCAACCACACGTATTACTGTACTTTTACTACCAGGTACTTCAACAGTTTTAACGGTAACACCTCCGCCGTTATTTTTATAGAAAGATAATTTTGTCATTTTCTAACTACGAAAATACTTCCGTTGTGGGGTCCACTAATGATTGTTCCGTCGTACGAATATTCCTTGACAAAAAGAATATTCTCCGACCAATCGAATATTATATAACCATTTGCTTACTTTGCAAAATTTGTAAATATTACCTACAACTATAACATTATATCAAATCAACATCGTAATATTCAAAAATATAATTCGAGAAAATTATTCTTTCTTCATAAAAGTTGGGGTCTTACATAATGCATAGATAGATTGTTGATTGATATGATTATGACCAGGGATCATTCGATATAATCATGACCATTAGTGAAAACACGAATATCCTTGGCCCGTAGTGCATGGTTAATTCGTGGTCGTGATACTAATGAATATCCTTGACCTGTAATGCAGGGATGATTTGATGATGTGGTTTATATATATATACAAATATATATATACACACACACACACCCACACCCACATAATATATAGAGAGAGATTGAGAAATGAGTGGACCTTGTGTAGGCGATTGAGAGTGAATGAAATGAGTTCGGAGACATAAGGCTGCTAATAGTCGAAGGTGAGAGGGAGAAAACCTAATGCAACACCATTTACTTCATCTGTTGTTGTTGTTGGGGATTCAGACTCCATTGTTATATTTAATATTGATTTTTAAAGCTCAATTCAAAGTTTTATGTATTTAGATTTAGGAATTTTCATATATTTTAGAGAGAGAAAATACGCATATCTATTTGATTTAGAAGATGGGGGAGAAGAGAGACGAGAGGAAGGAAGAGAGAGAATAAATAAAATTTGTTTATTTTTTTTTCTTTTTCACGTTTACGTAGGATAAAAAATGAAACGATTTTAACACTCGTGAGATCTGTAATAGAATAACCTAATTTCAAAATATTAATTAGTTTAATGGGGTAGTTTGAAAAATTAAAATTTTTATGGTGTAATCAGTAAAACATGCCAATTACAGTGGGTAATTCATTAATTTTGTCGATAAAAAATTAACGTTCGTTTAGTTTTTTTAACGGAATGACCCAATTTCAAAGTAATAATTAGTTTAGTGGAGTAATTTGAAAAATTAAAATTTTAATGATGTAATCCGTAAAACGTGCCAACTATAAATGAGTATTTCATTAGTTTTGCCAAATAAATTTATATACATGAATTAGAGGTTTTCAACTCTAAAATTCACAAAAGCCCGAATCAAATACACACTATGAGAGAGAAAAGAGAGCTTTTTTAATATGAAAAATGAAAATGTGATTTGCCATAGTTAAGTTTGATAATAGATCAAGTACAAAAGAGTGTAGTATTTAATAATAAAAGGGAGAAGGTTCAAAAATGCCCCAGAATTTTATCGTGATGTCTACCGAGCACCCTATACTTTTTTTAGTCCAAAAATACCCTTAACGTTACACTTTTTAAGTCAATCGTGCCCCTGCCGTTAACAGAATTTCCAAATAGACAAACGAAGTTAACATTTGGACATATTTTGCTGACGTGTCATCTGATGTGCATAAAAATAATATTATATATATATTTGATAATTTATTTATTATGTGTATTTTATTAATAATTTTTATTTATTACTAATCCCCAATATTAATAACTATCCCCAATATTCTCCTCCACCACCATCCGCCACCCATCACCGCCGTCCGCCACCAAATAAAAATTCATGGAACCAATAATCCAAGCAATTGTAGCAAAGAGAAAGAAAATAACATCACCAACACTTCATACCCACATCAAAATCATTCCTTTTTAGAACAATCGTGCTCCTCAAATCAAACTCAGAAATCCCAAAAGGTTGAAGATAAAACCGAGCCTTGTAACAGTAGAGTAGTCCATCCAAGCCTCCATAGGCACCAAAACTCAATTAAAGGAAAACACTTTTGTCCAAGAACCATCCGAACCAACATAAAATCAATGAACAAAAAAGCATCAGTTGATAGGAAATTAAAACATTAATCAACCGAAACAAATATAAAAATAAACCCAAATTCCGGCGAAATCAAGTCAATATCTGAGAAAAAAATAAGCTTAGCAAAACATATAAGCCCATCCCCAAATCAGACACAACAAACCCCAGACCAGATCTGTGACAACCCCAAAGCAGGTTCATTCCATCCAACCCATTCTAAGTCGCCAAATACATGGTACAGAAAACAACTACAACTTTATTACAACAATTGTCGTGCAAAATACAACAACACATATGCTATGAGTTTTGATACAAATATATACCAACTGTGACTCACATTCCAACCTTGGATAACACGTCACAATGGCACCTTACATAAAGGTATAGTCAAAAACTGTTTTAGAAATTAGAATCTTTGGGAAGTGCTCAAGGAAACCTTCGTACATGGGAGGCCATGCTTCTAGGTTATGATAGATATCATATGGCCACAGAATTATCCTTGATTGACCCAATAGACCCCAAAGAAAAATGAGAAGATTACTATCGTATTCTTTCCAATGATGAGTCTTCTCTTGACATATCATTATCTCCACTGTATCTAATTGAGAATTATACTTCAAACAAACACCAAGATTATATAGGTAGTGCTCGTAAATATACTCAGCAAGTGGATGAGCACAACCCTGTCTTATGATGACACGAGGTGGTATGTCATTAGACATCTTGTCCAACGTTGGGTTCACCTCACCCTAGTTGATTCACCAAATATAACTACTAAATGATGACCACCGTTCTATTCCCCTGTTACCCCAGCTCGACCCAGCTACACTCTTATTACCTGAAAGGAATTGTGAAGCAAAAAGGTGAGCACAACTAGCTCAGTAAAAAATATCATGACTAAAGATAAATAAATTATCAATAGCCTTCAACAGTAATAAATCAGAGATTTAGAACATATGGTAGATGATAAAACTTTTCAACCATAGTTGCAGCGGAACGAGCAATCCATTAGAAGAGTCAAATAGACCATAAAATCTATTATCTTCTCCATGTTAAAAGTCCATCAATAATGTTTTATCCCTGTAACATTAATCAACAAATCCTGTCCACAATCACGTGTATAACTCATAATCGTAATTGTAGTTCTAAATTCCTTTCCTCATTCAGGACAAAGTTAATTTTCATCACCTGAAACATCAAAGATCATGGTTATACCAAATCACAGTTCATGTTCATAATCCTACTAATAAATTCATCTTTGCACTACGGGCCAAAGATATTCATCAACAAGTCATCTTTTGCACTACAGGCCAAAGATATTCATCAACAAGTCATCTTTGCACTACATGCCAAAGATATTCAACAACAGGTCATCTTTGCATTACGAGCCAAAGATATTCATCAGAAATCATTCATCTTTGCATTACAGGGCAAAGATATTCAGTTATATCATCATTTAGGACTGAGGATGATGCAAAATATTTTAAAGAAAACGAATCCAGTGAAACAAAAGAACAAATATTAAGGATTCGTACTTTAAACAACCCAAGTTCAAAAATACTTCATAAATAACCAGAGTGGAGTAAAATTCAAGAATGAAGACCAAAACATAGATCCAATCAAAGATAGGAATCATAACAGACAATCTTGGACACAAAGAATAAAACTTAATTTTTCTGTGAATAATGTCGTATTTGTGAATAGTGCCGTATACGTGAATAGTGTCGTATACGTGAATAGTAACTCCGACACCAAAAGTTAGAAATTTCACAAAAAACATCATCATGCTTCGTGAGTAGTACTCGTGAATAGTAACTCATGAATAGTAACTCGTGAATAGTAACCCCGACATGAAAAAGTTCCAAAATTGATAAAAAGTTCAAACCAATATTTCGGCATAATGATATTGAAGAAATAATATCATTTATGAAGAAAATAATCTCCCTTACCTCAGAAAGAATAGTACTTCTGAGTGGAATACTGGATATAGTGCTAAAAGAACTTGCACCGTATAACAATACTCGAAGTACTAAAATACTCACACAAATAAGCTTGATATATAGAGAGAGAAAACTTCAGTTTCTGGTATAATTTTCAATTCTAACCTAAGCACCTATTTATAGGAAATTGCTTAGAACACCAAAGCAGAAAATTTAATATAATATATATATATATATATATATATATATATATATATATATATATATATATATAATCAAATTACTTACGCCCACTTTCTTAGATCTGAAATCAGCCATTTACATCACATGCAAGACCCACAATAATGACCAAAAACGTTTTTCATATTAAAAATAATTAAAACTTCCAAAAATTAATTATTTCAGAACTTCAGAACTTCAATAATTCATAATAAATAGCCCTTTTATCAGAAAATTCGAATCTCGCATTTTTTTTATAGGAAATTCAATTATCTACAACTGTGAAGAAGAAGTTTTTCCAAATTCCAAACAGAAATTGACCGAAATTCATATACGGACGATTTTACAGGCTATAATAAAATTTCAGTTAAGAAATGGGTCCACCAACATGTTTAACATGTTTTAAACAACTTTTGCAACACAAATACTCTTCTTCCTCATATACTCATATATTCCACATTCATTGTAAAAATTCACCATTATTATATTATAATAATATAATAAAATATTATTTTATCAAAAAAGATAAAATATCGATTTTCAACAATTGTCACTTTAAAAATTTTCTCTATCTATATCCACATAAAATGAATATTTTCCTCATCATATAAATCAATAATTAATTATTCAAAAATAATATTACAGAATCACAATAATGACAACCAGGCAGTTCCCAGGAAAGAGGGGGCTTTCCAATAAGGATTTCTCCTTACTGGCGCGCAATTAGGTGACCAAACCTCTCCCTAGACAGAACTTTCTAGACATTTCCAATACTGTTATCTAATAATATTATTCAGATAATATGAATTATTGCTTCGATAATGAAAAATACTGTGTAGTGACAATTATTGAAACAACAATAATATAAAATATCAACGCAGCAATTATTGAATCGATAAAATAAAATACTGAACAATAATTACTGTAACAATTATGGAGTAGTGCCTTCTTATTTAAGAATCAATAATTGGTGCAATACCGTGTGCTATTGTGTAATAACGCGTATTACTGTATTTTAACCACTGGGTATTCCAACAGTGTTAACGGTAACAACTACGCCATTATTTATAAAAACTCCCTTTTGTCGTTTTCTTCATCCGACAATTATTCTGTTATGGGACCGACAAATGGCTGCGCCGTCATACGAATATTCCCCGACTGAAAGAATATTCCACGACTAAACGAATATTCCCCGATAGAAATGAGTATTTTATAACCACTTGCATATTTTGAAAAAAAATTCATATATCACCCTTAACTTTAACTTTTATCAATTTAACCATTTACTGAATAGTAATTGTGACGCCCCCAAAATTAGATATACATCACCCATCTTGGGTCGCCAGATACATGGTACAGAATTCAAATACAACTAACTAATACAACTATCGTGTACAATACGACAAAACATAAACTGTGATTTTGAATACAAATATTATCTACTAGAGATTATACAAACTCAAAAGGAGTCCTCATTACAATTATTATCACACTATTTCACAGAATAGTGAGGACTACTAATGCTATCCTCTGGACCATCACTCCATTCCCCGAGTCGTCCCAGCTATATTCTCATTTCCTGAAGAGAACAATGAAAGGAAAGGTGAGCTCAACTAGCCCAGTAAGAAATATTATGACTAAGATAATGCAGAATAAATTATCATTAGTCTCCAACAATGTTAAACTGATAAAATATAATTGACATCAAGTTTAACTGCAGCGGAACAAGCAATCCATTAAAAGAGTCAAATAGAAAATAAAATCTACTATCTTTTATGATTAAAAAGGTTTTTCATCACTGTTATCGCTGAGACTCAGCTTAATAAATATTCCACATCATCGAATCACCCCTGCACTACGGCCAAGGATATTCTTTAGTATCCCGACCACAATTATCCATGCACTACGGGTCAAGAATATTTGTGTATTCATTAATGGTCATGATCATACCAACAACTGTCCATCAATGCACTACGGGCCAATGATAAATTTTACCACATCATTTGTAACATTACGGTCATGATTACACCGAATAAACCCTGGTCATAATCATACCAAGTCCATCTATGCACTACAGGCCACAGATGACTTTCAACAAAATATAAACATGAGGATGATAATAATGATATAAGAATTCAATAAAATAAGTTCAAGAATTATTTTATCCAGGAATTATTAACGTCCAAATTGTCAACATGATACTGTTTTGCAGAGTAAAATTCAAGAATGATCAGAAGAATATTTCCATGAAATGATACTGGATGAAGCACAAATATCAAGGATATTCTACTAATTTCATAGAGTATAGAAGTTAAAACTTTAACCAACTAAGTATAATAAAGAATGAAATAACAAAAGAAATCACCATGCATGCGGTACTTCGCATACACAGGTTATTCCAACAGAATAATAATAACGGAACCAGGTCAGGCAAAATTTGCACCGACAGGATGTTCCAATAGAATAATAAAGACTGAACCAGGTCCAGTGTAAAATACATAGACAGGATGTTCCAACAGAATAATAATAAGACGAAACCAGGTCCGATGTAAAACACACAGACAGGATGTTCAAACGGAATAATAATAAAGACGGAACCAAGTCCGGTGTAAAACAAACAGACAGGATGTTCCAGCGGAATAATTATAAAGACGGAACCAGGTCCGGTGTAAAACACACAGATAGGATGTTCCAACAGAATAATAGAAAAATATCACCAAGTATAGGGTAGACCACGTATACAGGTTATTCTAACAGAATAATAAGAAATGGAATAACAACAGTTCTCTTCATGAATAAGAAAGAATAACACCCCTTACAAGTATAACAAATAATATTTCCTACCTTAAGAAGAAGAGTACTGGATATATAAGTAGTGAAGTAGCAGAATACTTTATTCTTTCTCTCTATAGTTTATCTCTCTAGAGTTTCAGTGAATTCGTAAGAAAATAATGAATGAATGAGCTTCTATTTATAGAAAAATGAAATGCATAGTAACTAACTCATGAACGGTCGAGATTGATTTACTTTAATCTGACGGTCCATATTGAAAGCAAAATCTTTTAAATAAAATATAATATATTCTATTTATAATCTAATAAAATGAATAACTTTATAAAAGATTTTACTATACAAATACTATGCAGGCACTATGCAAACACCATGCATAATAAAATATAATATATTCTAATAATTGTCTAATAAAATAGATAACTTTATAAAAATATTCTGTTTTATATAAAAAGATTTTACTATGCAAAACACTATACAGACACTATGCAACACTATGCATAATAGAATATAATATATTCTATTTATAGAATAACTTTATAAAAGTATTCTGTTTATATAAAAAGATTTTTTGTATTATTACATTAATAATACCAACAAAAATGAGTGACTTATCACTTAAGCATTAATAATTAATACTGTGTGCTACTATGCAACCACGCATATTACTGTACTTTTAACACCGGGTGTTTCAACAGTTAACGGTAAAACTTCCGCCGTTATTTTTATAAAGTATTTTTGTCGTTTTCTCAATCCGACAATAATTCCGTTGTGGGGTCCACCAATGATTGTGCCATGTACGAATATTCCCTGTTAAAAAGAATATTCCTAGACCAATCGAATATTATATAATAACTTGCGTACTTTGCAAAATTTATAAATATTACCCACAACTATTATATCAATTTCACTCTATAATATTCAAAAATAATACTTATAGAAAATTCATCTTTATTCAAAAAGTTGGGGTTTTAAAATCTCCCCTTCTTATGAAATTTTGCCCTTGAAATTAGGGTACGTACCTGGTATGTCGAAGAGGTAAGGATACCTTGATTTCATTTCAGATTCTAACTCCCAAGTCATTTCCTTAACATCGTGGTTTCTCCACAAAACTTTGACTTGAGGTATAACCATGGTGCGTAGAATATGTTCCTTCTTATACAAGATTTGAACAGGAACCTCTTTATACATCAAATCTTCCGCTATTTCGTCCAGTTCCAACTCAATAATGTGGTTCGGGTCTTTCACATATTTATGTAACATGGATATGTGAAAAACGTTATGAACACGAGACATACTTGGCGGTAAAGCGAGTCTATAGGCCACAGTTACTACTCGATCAAGGATTAAAAATGGGCCGATGAATCGAGGATTGGGCTTTCCTCTCTTTCCAAATCTCGTAACTCCTTTCCATGGAGCAACACGTAATAACACATGATCTCCTATATCGAATTCCACGTCCTTTCGATGAAGATCAGCATAACTCTTTTGTCGATCTTGTGAGGTTTTTATACGTTGCCGGATCGTTTGAATCTTTTCCGTAGACATACGTACCAACTCTGGTCCCAACAACGTTGCTTCACCCACCTTATCCCAGCATACTGGAGAACGACACTTTCTTCCATACAACGCTTCGAATGGAGCCATGTCAATACTTCCTTGATAACTGTTGTTGTAGGAAAACTCCACCAATGGTAAGAACTTGTCCCAACTTCCCTTGAAATCAAGGACATAAAGTCTTAATAGATCTTCAAGACTTTGAATAGTCCTCTCCGACTGTCCGTCCGTCTGAGGATGATATACCGAGCTAAATCGTAAATCTGTGCCCATAGCTTTTTGCAAACTAACCCAAAATCGCGAAGTTAATCTTGGGTCTCGATCAGAAACTATGGATACTCGCATACCATGCAATCTTACAACCTCATTTATGTATATACGAACAAGACGTTCAAGTGTATAAGTTTCTCGTATCGGTAAGAAATGAGCAGACTTGGTCAATCTATCAACAATGCCCCAAATCACATCTATGCCTTGAGAAACTTTGGGAAGACCAGTAACAAAATCCATGGTAATGTGCTCCCACTTCCATTCTGGAATTTCAAGTGGTTGCAATGGACCTTTTGGTACTTGATGCTCCGCCTTGACTCGTTGACACGTTAGACACCTTGAGATAAACAGAGCTATCTCTCTCTTCATATTGCCCCACCAAAATGTATGTCGAAGATCATGATACATTTTGGTACTCCCAAGATGGATTGCAAACGGTGTGTTGTGTGCCTCCATCATGATTTTATACTTTAAATCAGGGTCGTTAGGAACACAAAGTCTGGAGTTGACTCGAAGTATTCCTTCTTCATTGATTCTTGCTTCCGGCATCGTACCTTCTTGCACTTTCTTCCTCATACACATCAGCTCCGGATCTGTAATTTGAGTAGCTTTAATTTTATCAATTAAAGTCGGTTCTACTCGTATATTTTCCATCATCACGTGGGTCCCTGGAGTCTTTATCTCTATCTCCATCCTTTGCAAGTCATACAAAATGGGCCTTTGCGTTAATAATATTGCACTCGTACCCGCATATGATCTTCTACTCAATGCGTCAGCTACCACGTTCGCTTTTCCAGGATGGTATTGGATAGTATGATTATAATCTTTCAACAGTTCAATCCAACGTCGTTGTCGCATGTTGAGTTCCTTTTGAGTGAAGAAATATTTGAGGCTTTTATGATCCGTAAAGATCTCCACTTTCTCCCCATACAAGTAATGCCTCCAAATCTTTAGTGCGAAGACAATAGCTGCCAACTCTAGATCATGAGTAGGATAATTCCTCTCATATTCTTTGAGTTGTCATGAGGCATAGGCTATGACTTTCCCATGTTGCATGAGAACACATCCTAACCCTTTGCCCGAAGCATCACTGTAGATGACAAATCCCTCCGAACCAGATCGTATTGTCAGAACAGGTGCTAAAATGAGTCTCCTCTTGAGTTCTTGAAAACTCTTCTCACATTCCTCGCTCCAACCGAACTTTATATCTTTCCGAGTCAGCTGAGTTAGTGGAGTAGCGATTTGAGAAAACCCTTCTACGAATCTCCGATAATAACCAGCTAAGCCGAGAAAGCTACGTACTTCGGTCACTGATTTAGGTTACTCCCAGCTTTGAATAGCTTTAATCTTTGCTGGGTCAATAGATATTCTATGACTTGATACCACGTGCCCAAGGAATGCTACTTCCTCAAGCCAGAACTCGCATTTCTTTAACTTCGCATAAAGCTTATATTCACGAAGCTTTTAGAGTATCAGCCTCAAGTGTTGCTCATGATCTTCACGGGTTTTGGAATATATGAGGATGTCATCAATAAAGATGACCAAAAAGTGATCCAAATATTCCTTGAATACTCGGTTCATCATATCCATGAAGGCAGCATGAGCATTAGTCAATCCAAAGGACATGACTAGGAATTCATAATGCCCGTACCGAGTTCTGAAAGCCGTCTTTGAAATGTCATCGATTCTAATCTTCAATTGGTGATATCCGGAATGAAGATCAATCTTTGAAAAGAATTTGGCTCCTTGCAACTGGTCAAACAGGTCATCAATACGTGGCAATGGGTACCTATTTTTGATGGTGACACGATTCAACTCCCGATAATCAATACAAAGTCACATACTCCCATCTTTCTTCTTCACGAATAGAACAGGAGCACCCCAAGGAGAAGTACTAGGATGAATAAAGCCAATGTCTAACAATTCCTGCATTTGAGTTTTTAACTCCTGAAGTTCAATAGGAGCCATTCGATATGGGAATTTAGAAATGGGTTTTGTACCAAGTTCAAGGTCGATACAAAATTCAATTTCACGCTATGGGGGTAGGCCAGGAAGTTCTTCAGGGAATACGTCAGGAAATTCATTAACAATAGAAATATTATTCAAAACTGACGTATTTTTGTTTAGATCCGTGACATGAGCTAATAAAGCTTGACATCCATTTTTAAATAAATGAATAGCTTTATGGCTTGAGATGACAGTGATTGATTTTAATGGTTTGGTTGCTTGAATTCGCATAATAGGTCGATTAGGAATATGAAAGCTAACAACCTTACGAAAATAATCAATTTTTGCATGATGAGTAGTTAACCAATCAATCCCTAGAATTACATCAAATGCAAGTATTTTTAATGTAATAAGATCGACAGGTAATGTGTGGGTACCAACTTGAACCAAATAAGACTTATAAACCGTGGATGTAATGAAGGTTTCTCCCAACGGAGTTTCCACAGATAAGTCAAAGTCTAATTTCTTCGGAGTCAAATTTAATCGTTGAGCGCAAGTATGAGAAATAAAAGAATGGGTAGAACCGATATCAAATAAAGTGTAGATTTCGCTAGAGTTTATGATAAGCTTACCCGTGATGACCTCATTCGGGTTCCTTGCTTTCTGGGAGGTCACAACAAACGCTCTCCCTTGAACTACCGACTTTGACTTTTCTGGGACAGTCTTTGGTGCCTCCATCCTAGCTGAATTTGTTTTTGGTGAACGACAAAATCGGGCTAAGTGACCTTCTCTTCCATAATTATAACATGCTTTGGACGTTATCGCGCAATTTGGACTGATGTGTCCCTCCTTTCCGCATTTGAAGCATATGATAGGTGGTCTTTCTCCTTCCTTAACAACGGGTGATGGTGCTGACGTCTTTCCATCATTGTTGAATCTCCTCTTCTTAAAATGTCCATTCTTATTGTTTTGGCCCTGATTACCACCGAAGTGGTTACCATTTCTGGCCTGTTGATTCCCTCCATGCTTGTTGTCACTGCTTCGATGACTGCTCTCACTGGTATTATCATTTTGCCGGCTGCTTTCTTTTGGTTGCGTTGACTCGTTATCGCGCTCCACTAACTGAGCCCTATTTACAACATCTGAATACAAACACAGTTTATGAGAAATAAGATGTTGACGTATCTCCGGTTTTAAACCTCTTAAAAACATTCGTGCCATTCTCTCTGCATTATCCACAAAGTGGGATGCAAACCGGGATAACTCCGCAAATTTTGCCTCGTATTGCGACACGGTCATATTATTTTGCTTCAATTTGATAAACTCCACCTCCTTTGTGTGACGAATACTTTCGAGAAAGTATTTGTCATTGAACAACTCTTGGAACTTCTCCCAAGACATCTTTAGTACGGCAGGTTGAGTACGTTTTACCGATTCCCACCAGTAATCTGCCTCTCCGCGCAACATAAAGGCGGCAAAGGAAACCTTCTGCTCCTCAGAGCATCCCAAGACATCAAATATCTTGGTGATCTACTTTATCCATGCTTCCGCCATAAGTGGTTTTGGCTCTCCCTTAAACTCCGGTGGTCCCAACTCCTTGAACTGTTTAGCGGTGACCGCCCGAGAGTTACTCGTTTTTCCACATACATTTTGGACAGGAGCCGCTCTCGCCTACTGTTGCATGAATTGCATAGAGCCTCTGAACAATCCACCATTCATCATTTGGTCAGTGTAGTTGTCTGCATGAGGATTGTCGCCTTCCTGATGCACATTCTCCTGATTATTGATATGTGGAGACTCAACGGTCTCTTGTGCTCCATTGCTATTCTCAACATTTTAGGATGTCATTTTCAGATACTGCCACAAAACGAAGGTTAATTGACATGTAACATAATTTCTCTAAACTCTGACCAACCAATTTAAATACAAAATAAATTTAAGTAGGTCATACTAGCGAAGAAATTCCCCGTCTCTCCCCTCCTAGTTCTAGTCTCACATCTTAGCTAGGGATCATATCCCTAAGCTCTGATACCAACTGTGACGCCGCCAAAATTAGGTATACATCACTCATCTTGGGTCGCCAGATACATGGTACAGAATTCAAATACAACTTGCTAATACAACTATCGTGTACAATACAACAAAACATAAACTGTGATTTTGAATACAAATATTATCTACTAGAGATTATACAAACTCAAAAGGAGTCCTCATTACAATTATTATCACACTATTTCACAGAATAGTGAGGACTACTAATGCTATCCTCTGGACCATCACTCCATTCCCCGAGTCGTCCCAGCTATATTCTCATTTTCTGAAGAGAACAATGAAAGGAAAGGTGAGCTCAACTAGCCCAGTAAGAAATATTATGACTAAGATAATGCAGAATAAATTATCATTAGTCTCCAACAATGTTAAACTGATAAAATATAATAGACATCAAGTTTAACTGCAGCGGAACAAGCAATCCATTAAAATAGTCAAGTAGAAAATAAAATCTTCTATCTTTTATGATTAAAAAGGTTTTCATCACTGTTATCGCTGAGACTCAGCTTAATAAATATTCCACATCATCGAATCACCCCTGCACTACGGCCAAGGATATTCTTTAGTATCACGACCACAATTATCCATGCACTATGGGCCAAGAATATTTGTGTATTCATTAATGGTCATGATCATGCCAACAACTGTCCATCAATGCACTACGGGCCAATGAGAACTTTTACCACATAATTTGTAACATTACGGTCATGATTACACCGAATAAACCCTGGTCATAATCATACCAAGTCCATCTATGCACTACAGGCCACAAATGAATTTTAACAAAATATAAACATGAGGATGATGACAATGATGTAAGAATTCAATAAAACAAGTTCAAGAATTATTTTATCCAGGAATTATTAACGTCCAAATTGTCAACATGATACTGTTTTGTAGAGTAAAATTCAAGAATGATCAGAAAAATATTTCCATGAAAAGATACTGGATGAAGCGCAAATATCAAGGATATTCTACTAATTTCATAGAGTATAGAAGTTAAAACTTTATCCAACTGAGTATAATAAAGAATGGAATAACAGAAGAAATCACCATGCATGCGGTACTTCGTATAGACAGGTTATTCTAACAGAATAATAATAACGGAACCAGGTCAGACAAAATTTACACTGACAGGATGTTCCAACAGAATAATAAAGACGGAACCAGGTCCAGTGTAAAACACACAGACAAGATGTTCCAACAGAATAATAATAAGACGGAACCAGGTCCGGTGTAAAACACAAACAAGATGTTCCAACGAAATAATAATAAAGACGGAACCAGGTCCGGTGTAAAACACACAGATAGGATGTTCCAACAGAATAATAGAAAAATGTCACCAAGTATAGGGTAGACCGCGTATACAGGTTATTCCAACATAATAATAAGAAATAGAATAACAACAGTTCTCTTCATGAATAAGAAAGAATAACACCCTTACGGGTACAACAAATAATATTCCCTACCTTAAGAAGAAGAGTACTGGATATATAAGTAGTGAAGTAGCAGAATACTTTCTTCTTTCTCTCTATTGTTTATCTCTCTAGAGTTTCAGTGAATTCGTAAGAAAATAATGAATGAATGAGCTTCTATTTATAGAAAAATGGAATGCATGGTAACTAACTCATGAACGGTCGAGATTGATTTACTTTAATCTAACAGTCCATATTTAAAGCAAAATCTTTTAAATAAAATATAATATATTCTATTTATAATCTAATAAAATGAATAACTTTATAAAAGATTTTACTATACAAACACTATGCATGCACTATACAAACACTATGCATAATAAAATATAATATATTCTAATTATTGTCTAATAAAATAGATAAATTTATAAAAGTATTCTGTTTTATATAAAAAGATTTTACTATGCAAAACACTATGCAGACGCTATGCAACACTATGCATAATAGAATATAATATATTCTATTTATAGAATAACTTTATAAAAGTATTCTGTTTTATATAAAAAGATTTTCGGTATTATTACTGAGTGACTTATCACTTAAGCATTAATAATTAATACCGTGTGCTACTATACAACCACGCGTATTGCTATACTTTTAACACTGGGTGTTTCAACAGTTAACAGTAAAACTTCCGCCGTTATTTTCATAAAGTATTTTTGTCATTTTCTCAATCTGACAATAATTCTGTTGGGGGGGTCCACCAATGATTGTGTCGTTGTACGAATATTCCCTGTTAAATGAATATTCCCAGACCAATCGAATATTATATAACAACTTGCTTACTTTGCAAAATTTATAAATATTACCCACAACTATTATATCAATTTCACTCCATATTATTCAAAAATAATATTTATAGAAAATTCATCTTTATTCAAAAAGTTGGGGTTTTATAGTAATTATAAGAAAAATTGAATACTTTTATTTCATAAAATTCGGGGTCTTACAATCTCCCCTCCTTATGAAATTTCGTCCCCGAAATTTACGTACCTGGTATTTCGAAAAGTTGAGAATACCTTGCTTCCATTTCAGATTCTATCTCCTCGGTCATCATGATTTCTCCATTGCTTATCTCCTGTGATAACTTCATTTAGGTTCCTCACTTGTTGGGAAGTCATGACAACCGCCATCCCTTGAACTACTCGGTTTTGACTTGTCTGGGGCAGCATTTGGCGTCATCACTACCGTTGGAATATACTTTTCTATATGGCATATTCCTCCCTCAACTGCCTCGTCGTACTCCTGATTCATGATCTGAATCATCAATCTTCGATCCATATCAGATTCAGGTTGACCGCTATGTGCAGGGTAATTCAAAACTCGATGTTGGGTTCTCCTAATTGCTTTCCAAAAAGAGAAATTCATATTATCTATTTTAGCCTTCTTAGATCGGACATCTCTTTCCACAATATCCACGTGTCGTGCGACTTTTGCCCATGCATCACTTATTCTCACTCGTTCAGTTTTTTCTTCTTTCAACTCAGATTCCATCTTTATCATCTTATACTCTGCCAAAGAATGCTTCTGTTCAAGCATCACATATCAGGTAACACAAGCTTGAATTGTTGCATCCTTTTGCTCCACGACCGTCGGTCGTTCTTCAGCCTGCTCTTCTAACTCATGAATACGATTTTGCAATTCTACATTTTGATCATATAATACCTCTAATAAATTCTCCTCATGTACATCTTCTTCTTCACTCTCAGCTGTTACCTCTACGGCCATCTCGGGTGCAACTATCAATTCTTCACTCACCACATGGATTTCTCTAATTCTTTCTTCGTCTGACATCACATTATCCTGGTTAGCGATTAGAGGTATCCCCACGGTCTCATTCACTCCATTGTTAATATTCTCAGCAGCCATTCTCAAATACTGTCATAAAACAAGGGTTAATTAAACAAATTAACATATTACATAATATCCCGATATTATGACTGACCAACAAATAAGCTTAGGTAGGAAACACTAACGAAGGATTTACTCATCTCTCCCATCCTAGTTATATTCCCCGATCTCCGCTAGAGACTATATCTCTAAGCTCTGATACCAAATGTGACAGCCCAAAAACAGGTCCATTCCATCCAACCCATTCTGAGTCGCCAAATACATGGTACAGAAAACAACTACAACTTTATTACAACAACTATCGTGCAAAATACAACAACACATATGCTGTGAGTTTTGATACAAATATATACCAACTGTGACTCACATTCTAACCTTGGATAGCACGTCACAATGACACCTTACATAAAGGTATAGTCAAAAACTGTTTTAGAAATTAGAATCTTTGGGAAGTGCTCAAGGAAACCTTCGTACATAGGAGGCCATGCTTCTAGGTTATGATAGATATCATATGGCCACAAAATTATCCTTGGTTGACGAAATAGACCCCAAAGAAAAACGAGAAGATTACTATCATATTCTTCCCAATGATGAGTCTTCTCTTGACATATCATTATCTCCACTGTATCTAATTGAGAATCATACTTCAAACAAACACCAAGATTATATAGGTAGTGCTCGTAAATATACTCAGCAAGTGGATGAGCACAACCCTGTCTTATGATGACACGAGGTGGTATGTCATTAGACATCTTGTAAGATAGTGGCAAAACACCCTTCCAATGTTGGTTTCGCCTCACCCTAGTTGATTCACCAAATATAACTACTAAATGATAACCACCGTTCTATTGCCCTGTTACCTGCTCGACCCAGCTGCACTCTTATTACCTGAAAAGAATTGTGAAGAAAAAGGGTGAGCACAACTAGCTCTGTAAAGAATATCATGACTAAAGATAAATAAATTATCAATAGCCTTCAATAGTAATAAATCAGAGATTTAGAACATATGGTAGATGATAAAACTTTTCAACCATAATTGCAGCGGAACGAGCAATCCATTAGAAGAGTCCAATAGACCATAAAATCTATTATCTTCTCCATGTTAAAAGTCCATCAACAATGTTTTATCCCTGTAACATTAATCAACAATTCCTGTCCACAATCACGTGTATAACTCATAATCGTAATTGTAGTTCTAAATTCCTTTTCTCATCCAGGACAAAGTTAATTTTCATCACCTGAAACATCAAAGATCATGGTTATACCAAATCACAGTTCATGTTCATAATCCTACTAATAAGTTCATCTTTGCACTACGGGCCAAAGATATTCATCAACAAGTCATCTTTGCACTATAGGCCAAAGATATTCATCAACAAGTCATCTTTGTACTACATGCCAAAGATATTCAACAACAGGTCATCTTTGCATTACGAGCCATAGATATTCATCAGAAATCATTCATCTTTGCACTACAGGCCAAAGATATTCAGTTATATCATCATTTAGGACTGAGGATGATGCAAAATATTTTAAAGAAAACGAATCCAGTGAAACAAAAGAACAAATATTAAGGATTCGTACTTTAAACAACCCAAGTTCAAAAATACTTCATAAATAACCAAAGTGGAGTAAAATTCAAGAATGAAGACCAAAACATAGATCCAATCAAAGATAGGAATCATAACAGACAATCTTGGACACAGAAAATAAAACATAATTTTTCTATAAATAATGTCGTATTTGTGAATAGTACCGTATATGTGAATAGTGCCGTATACGTGAATAGTAACTACGACACCAAAAGATAGAAATTTTACAAAAACATCATCATGCTTCGTGAATAGTACTCGTGAATAGTAACTCATGAATAGTAACCCCGACATGAAAAAGTTCCAAATTTGATAAAAAGTTCAAACCAATATTTTGGCATAATGATATTGAAGAAATAATATCATTTATGAAGAAAATAATCTCTCTTACCTCAGAAAGAATAGTACTTCTGACTGGAATACTAGATATAGTGCTAAAAGAACTTGCAGCGTATAGCAATACTCGAAGTACTAAAATACTCACAAAAATACGCTCGATATATAGATAGAGAAGTAGAGAGAAAACTTCAGTTTTTGGTGTGATTTTCAATTCTAACCTATGCATATATTTATAGGAAATTGTTTAGAACACTAAAGCAGAAAATTTAATATAATATTAATATATATAATCAAATTACTTAAGCCCACTTTCTTAGATCTGAAATCAGCCATTTACATCACATGCAAGACCCCCAATAATGACCAAAAACTTTTTTCATATTAAAAATAATTAAAACTTCCAAAAATTAATTATTTCGGAACTTCAGAACTTCAATAATTCAAATAAATAGCTCTTTTATCAGAGAATTCGAATCTCGCGACTTTTTATAGGAAATTCAATTATCTACAACTTTTCAGAAGAAAGTTTTTCCAAATTCCAAACAGAAATTGACCGAAATTCATATTCGGACAATTTTACATGCTATAATTAAATTTCAGTCAAGAAATGGGTCCACCAACATGTTTAACATGTTTTAAACAACTTTTGCAACAAAAATACTCTTCCTCCTCATATACTCATATATCCCACATTCATTGTAAAAATATCACCATTATTATATTATAATAATATAATAAAATATTATTTTATCAGAAAAGATAAAATATCGATTTTCAACAATTGTCACTTTAAAAATTTTCTCCATCTATATCCACATAAAATGAATATTTTTCTCATCATATAAATCAATAATTAATTGTTCACAAATAATATTACAGAATCACAATAATGACAACCAGGCAGTTCCCAGGAAAGAGGGGACTTTCCAATAAGGATTTCTCCTTACTGTCGCGCAATTAGGTGACCAAACCTCACCTTAGCCGGAACTTTCTAGACATTTCCAATAATGTTATCAAATAATATTATTCAGATAATATGAATTATTGCTTCGATAATGAAAAATACTGTGTAGTGACAATTATTGAAACAACAATAATATAAAATATCAACGCAGCAATTATTGAATCGATAAAATAAAATACTGAACAGTAATTACTGTAATAATTATGGAGTAGTGCCTTCTTACGTAAGAATCAATAATTGGTGCAATATCGTGTGCTACTGTGCAACAACGCGTATTACTGTATTTTAACCACCGGGTATTCCAACAGTGTTAACGGTAACAACTACGCCGTTATTTATAAAAACTCCCTTTTGTCATTTTCTTCATCCGACAGTTATTCTGTTATGGGGCCCACAAATGGCTGCGCCGTCGTACGAATATTTCCCGACAGAAAGAATATTCTACGACCAAACGAATATTCCCCGATAGAAATGAGTATTTTATAACCACTTGTATATTTTGAAAAAAATTTCATATATCACCCTTAACTTTAACTTTTATCAATTTAACCATCTGCTGAATAGTAATTATAAGAAAAATTGAATACTTTTATTTCATAAAATTCGGGGTCTTACAATCTCCCCTCCTTATGAAATTTCGTCCCCGAAATTTACGTACCTGGTATTTTGAAAAGTTGACAATACCTTGCTTCCATTTCAGATTCTATCTCCCCGGTCATCATGATTTCTCCATTGCTCATCTCCCGTGATAACTCCATTTGGGTTCCTCACTTGTTGTGAAGTCATGACAACCACTATCCCTTGAACTACTCGGTTTTGACTTGTCTGGGGCAGCATTTGGCATCATCACTACCGTTGGAATATACTTTCCTATATGGCATATTCCTCCCTCAACAGCCTCGTCGTACTCCTGATTCAAGATCTGAATCATCAATCTTCGATCCATATCGGATTCAGGTTGGCCGTTGTGTATAGGGTAATTCAAAACACGATGTTGGGTTCTCCCAATTGTTTTCAAAAAAGAGAAATTCATATAATCTATTTTAGCCTTCTTAGATCGAAAATCTCTTTCCACAATATCCACGTGTCGTGCAGCTTTTGCCCACGCATCACTTATTCTCACACGTTCAGTTTTTTTTTTCTTTCAGCTCAGATTCCATCTTTATCATCTTATACTCTGCCAAAGAATGCTTTTGTTCAAGCATCACATATCGGGTAACACAAGCTTGAATTATTACATCCTTTTGCTCCACGACCACCTGTCGTTCTTCAGCCTGCTCTTCTAACTCATGAATACGATTTTGCAAATCTACATTTTGATCATATAATACCTCTAATAAATTATCCTCAGGTACCTCTTCTTCCTCTTCTTCTTCACTCTCAGCTGTTACCTCTACGACCATCTCGGATGCAACTATCAATTCTTCACTCACCACATAAATTTCTTTAATTCCTTCTTCGCCTGACATCACATTATTCTGGTTGGTGATTAGAGGTATCCCCATGGTCTCATTCACTCCATAGCAGTCATTCTCAAATACTGTCATAAAACAAGGGTTAATTAAACAAATTAACATATCACATAATATCCCGATATTATGACTGACCAACAAATAAGCTTAGGTAGGACACACTAGCGAAGGATTTACTTATCTCTCCCCTCCTAGTTATATTCCCCGATCTCCGCCAGAGACCATATCCCTAAGCTCTGATACCAAATGTGACAACCCCAAAACAGGTCCATTCCATCCAACCCATTCTGAGTCGCCAAATACATGGTACAGAAAACAACTACAACTTTATTACAATAATTGTCGTGCAAAATACAACAACACATATGATGTGAGTTTTGATACAAATATATACCAACTTTGGATAGCACGTCACAATGACACCTTACATAAAGGTATAGTCAAAAACTGTTTTAGAAATTAGAATATTTGGGAAGTGCTTAAGGAAACCTTCGTACTTGGGAGGTCATGCTTCTAGGTTATGATAGATATCATATGGCCACAGAATTATCATTTGTTGACCCAATAGACCCCAAAGAAAAATGAGAAGATTACTATCATATTGTTCCCAATGATGAGTCTTCTCTTGACATATAATTATCTCCACTGTCTCTAATTGAGAATTATACTTCAAACAAACACCAAGATTATATAGGTAGTGCTCGTAAATATACTCAGTAAGTGGATGATCACAACCCTGTCTTATGATGACACGAGGTGGTATGTCATTAGACATCTTGTATGATAGTGGCAAAACACCCTTCCAACATTGGGTTCGCCTCACCTTGGTTGATTCACCAAATATAACTACTAAATGATGACCACCGTTCTATTCTCCTGTTATCCCCGCTCGTCCCAGCTACACTTTTTTTACCTGAAAGGAATTGTGAAGCAAAAGGGTGAGCACAACTAGTTCCAAATTTGATAAAAAGTTCAAACCAACTACTAACTCGTGAATAGTAACCCCGACATGAAAAAGTTCCAAATTTGATAAAAAGTTCAAACCAATATTTTGGCATAATGATATTGAAGAAATAATATCATTTATGAAGAAAATAATCTCCCTTACCTCAGAAAGAATAGTACTTCTGACTGGAATACTAGATATAGTGCTAAAAGAACTTGCAGCGTATAGAAATACTCGAAGTACTAAAATACTCACAAAAATACGCTCGATATATAGATAGAGAAGTAGAGAGAAAACTTCAATTTTTGGTGTGATTTTCAATTCTAACCTAAGCACATATTTATAGGAAATTGCTTAGAACACTAAAGCAGAAAATTTAATATAATATTAATATATATAATCAAATTACTTAAGCCCACTTTCTTAGATCTGAAATTAGCCATTTACATCACATGCAAGACCCCCAATAATGACCAAAAACGTTTTTCATATTAAAAATAATTAAAACTTCCAAAAATTAATTATTTCGGAACTTCAGAACTTCAATAATTCAAATAAATAGCTCTTTTATCAGAGAATTCGAATCTCGCGACTTTTTATAGGAAATTCAATTATCTACAACTTTTCAGAAGAAAGTTTTTCCAAATTCCAAACAGAAATTGACCGAAATTCATATTCGGACAATTTTACATGCTATAATTAAATTTCAGTCAAGAAATGGGTCCACCAACATGTTTAACATGTTTTAAACAACTTTTGCAACAAAAATACTCTTCCTCCTCATATACTCATATATCCCACATTTATTGTAAAAATATCACCATTATTATATTATAATAATATAATAAAATATTATTTTATCAGAAAAGATAAAATATCGATTTTCAACAATTGTCACTTTAAAAATTTTCTCCATCTATATCCACATAAAATGAATATTTTTCTCATCATATAAATCAATAATTAATTGTTCACAAATAATATTACAGAATCACAATAATGACAACCAGGCAGTTCCCAGGAAAGAGGGGACTTTCCAATAAGGATTTCTCCTTACTGTCGCGCAATTAGGTGACCAAACCTCACCTTAGCCGGAACTTTCTAGACATTTCCAATAATGTTATCAAATAATATTATTCAGATAATATGAATTATTGCTTCGATAATGAAAAATACTGTGTAGTGACAATTATTGAAACAACAATAATATAAAATATCAACGCAGCAATTATTGAATCGATAAAATAAAATACTGAACAGTAATTACTGTAATAATTATGGAGTAGTGCCTTCTTACGTAAGAATCAATAATTGGTGCAATATCGTGTGCTACTGTGCAACAACGCGTATTACTGTATTTTAACCACCGGGTATTCCAACAGTGTTAACGGTAACAACTACGCCGTTATTTATAAAAACTCCCTTTTGTCATTTTCTTCATCCGACAGTTATTCTGTTATGGGGCCCACAAATGGCTGCGCCGTCGTACGAATATTCCCCGACAGAAAGAATATTCCACGACCAAACGAATATTCCCCGATAGAAATGAGTATTTTATAACCACTTGTATATTTTGAAAAAAATTTCATATATCACCCTTAACTTTAACTTTTATCAATTTAACCATTTGCTGAATAGTAATTATAAGAAAAATTGAATACTTTTATTTCATAAAATTCTGGGTCTTACAATCTCCCCTCCTTATGAAATTTCGTCCCCGAAATTTACGTACCTGGTATTTTGAAAAGTTGAGAATACCTTGCTTCCATTTCAGATTCTATCTCCCCGGTCATCGTGATTTCTCCATTGCTCATCTCCCGTGATAACTCCATTTGGGTTCCTCACTTGTTGTGAAGTCATGACAACCACTATCCCTTGAACTACTCGGTTTTGACTTGTCTGGGGCAGCATTTGGTGTCATCACTACCGTTGGAATATACTTTCCTATATGGCATATTCCTCCCTCAACAGCCTCGTCGTACTCCTGATTCAAGATCTGAATCATCAATCTTCGATCCATATCGGATTGAGGTTGGCCGTTGTGTATAGGATAATTCAAAACACGATGTTGGGTTCTCCCAATTGTTTTCCAAAAAGAGAAATTCATATAATCTATTTTAGCCTTCTTAGATCGAAAATATCTTTCCACAATATCCACGTGTCGTGCAGCTTTTGCCCACGCATCACTTATTCTCACACGTTCAGTTTTTTTTTCTTTCAGCTCAGATTCCATCTTTATCATCTTATACTCTGCCAAAGAATGCTTTTGTTCAAGCATCACATATCGGGTAACACAAGCTTGAATTGTTACATCCTTTTGCTCCACGACCACCTGTCATTCTTCAGCCTGCTCTTCTAACTCATGAATACGATTTTGCAAATCTACATTTTGATCATATAATACCTCTAATAAATTATCCTCAGGTACCTCTTCTTCCTCTTCTTCTTCACTCTCAGCTGTTACCTCTACGACCATCTCGGATGCAACTATCAATTCTTCACTCACCACATAAATTTCTCTAATTCCTTCTTCGCCTGACATCACATTATTCTAGTTGGTGATTAGAGGTATCCCCATGGTCTCATTCACTCCATAGCAGTCATTCTCAAATACTGTCATAAAACAAGGGTTAATTAAACAAATTAACATATCACATAATATCCCGATATTATGACTGACCAACAAATAAGCTTAGGTAGGACACACTAGCAAACGATTTACTTATCTCTCCCCTCCTAGTTATATTCCCCGATCTCCGCCAGAGACCATATCCCTAAGCTCTGATACCAAATGTGACAACCCCAAAACAGGTCCATTCCATCCAACCCATTCTGAGTCGCCAAATACATGGTACAGAAAACAACTACAACTTTATTACAATAATTGTCGTGCAAAATACAACAACACATATGCTGTGAGTTTTGATACAAATATATACCAACTTTGGATAGCACGTCACAATGACACCTTACATAAAGGTATAGTCAAAAACTGTTTTAGAAATTAGAATATTTGGGAAGTGCTTAAGGAAACCTTCGTACTTGGGAGGTCATGCTTCTAGGTTATGATAGATATCATATGGCCACAGAATTATCATTTGTTGACCCAATAGACCCCAAAGAAAAATGAGAAGATTACTATCATATTGTTCCCAATGATGAGTCTTCTCTTGACATATAATTATCTCCACTGTCTCTAATTGAGAATTATACTTCAAACAAACACCAAGATTATATAGGTAGTGCTCGTAAATATACTCAGTAAGTGGATGATCACAACCCTGTCTTATGATGACACGAGGTGGTATGTCATTAGACATCTTGTATGATAGTGGCAAAACACCCTTCCAACATTGGGTTCGCCTCACCTTGGTTGATTCACCAAATATAACTACTAAATGATGACCCCGATATGAAAAAGTTCCAAATTTGATAAAAAGTTCAAACCAATATTTTGGCATAATGATATTGAAGAAATAATATCATTTATGAAGAAAATAATCTCCCTTACCTCAGAAAGAATAGTACTTCTGACTGGAATACTAGATATAGTGCTAAAAGAACTTGCAGCGTATAGCAATACTCGAAGTACTAAAATACTCACAAAAATACGCTCGATATATAGATAGAGAAGTAGAGAGAAAACTTCAATTTTTGGTGTGATTTTCAATTCTAACCTAAGCACATATTTATAGGAAATTGCTTAGAACACTAAAGCAGAAAATTTAATATAATATTAATATATATAATCAAATTACTTAAGCCCACTTTCTTAGATCTGAAATTAGCCATTTACATCACATGCAAGACCCCCAATAATGACCAAAAACGTTTTTCATATTAAAAATAATTAAAACTTCCAAAAATTAATTATTTCGGAACTTCAGAACTTCAATAATTCAAATAAATAGCTCTTTTATCAGAGAATTCGAATCTCGCGACTTTTTATAGGAAATTCAATTATCTACAACTTTTCAGAAGAAAGTTTTTCCAAATTCCAAACAGAAATTGACCGAAATTCATATTCGGACAATTTTACATGCTATAATTAAATTTCAGTCAAGAAATGGGTCCACCAACATGTTTAACATGTTTTAAACAACTTTTGCAACAAAAATACTCTTCCTCCTCATATACTCATATATCCCACATTCATTGTAAAAATATCACCATTATTATATTATAATAATATAATAAAATATTATTTTATCAGAAAAGATAAAATATCGATTTTCAGCAATTGTCACTTTAAAAATTTTCTCCATCTATATCCACATAAAATGAATATTTTTCTCATCATATAAATCAATAATTAATTGTTCACAAATAATATTACAGAATCACAATAATGACAACCAGGCAGTTCCCAGGAAAGAGGGGACTTTCCAATAAGGATTTCTCCTTACTGTCGCGCAATTAGGTGACCAAACCTCACCTTAGCCGGAACTTTCTAGACATTTCCAATAATGTTATCAAATAATATTATTCAGATAATATGAATTATTGCTTCGATAATGAAAAATACTGTGTAGTGACAATTATTGAAACAACAATAATATAAAATATCAACGCAGCAATTATTGAATCGATAAAATAAAATACTGAACAGTAATTACTGTAATAATTATGGAGTAGTGCCTTCTTACGTAAGAATCAATAATTGGTGCAATATCGTGTGCTACTGTGCAACAACGCGTATTACTGTATTTTAACCACCGGGTATTCCAACAGTGTTAACGGTAACAACTACGCCGTTATTTATAAAAACTCCCTTTTGTCATTTTCTTCATCCGACAGTTATTCTGTTATGGGGCCCACAAATGGCTGTGCCGTCGTACGAATATTCCCCGACAGAAAGAATATTCCACGACCAAACGAATATTCCCCGATAGAAATGAGTATTTTATAACCACTTGTATATTTTGAAAAAAATTTCATATATCACCCTTAACTTTAACTTTTATCAATTTAACCATTTGCTGAATAGTAATTATAAGAAAAATTGAATACTTTTATTTCATAAAATTCTGGGTCTTACAATCTCCCCTCCTTATGAAATTTCGTCCCCGAAATTTACGTACCTGGTATTTTGAAAAGTTGAGAATACCTTGCTTCCATTTCAGATTCTATCTCCCCGGTCATCGTGATTTCTCCATTGCTCATCTCCCGTGATAACTCCATTTGGGTTCCTCACTTGTTGTGAAGTCATGACAACCACTATCCCTTGAACTACTCGGTTTTGACTTGTCTGGGGCAGCATTTGGTGTCATCACTACCGTTGGAATATACTTTCCTATATGGCATATTCCTCCCTCAACAGCCTCGTCGTACTCCTGATTCAAGATCTGAATCATCAATCTTCGATCCATATCGGATTCAGGTTGGCCGTTGTGTATAGGATAATTCAAAACACGATGTTGGGTTCTCCCAATTGTTTTCCAAAAAGAGAAATTCATATAATCTATTTTAGCCTTCTTAGATCGAAAATATCTTTCCACAATATCCACGTGTCGTGCAGCTTTTGCCCACGCATCACTTATTCTCACACGTTCAGTTTTTTTTTCTTTCAGCTCAGATTCCATCTTTATCATCTTATACTCTTCCAAAGAATGCTTTTTTTCAAGCATCACATATCGGGTAATACAAGCTTGAATTGTTACATCCTTTTGCTCCACGACCACCTGTCGTTCTTCAGCCTGCTCTTCTAACTCATGAATACGATTTTGCAAATCTACATTTTGATCATATAATACCTCTAATAAATTATCCTCAGGTACCTCTTCTTCCTCTTCTTCTTCACTCTCAGCTGTTACCTCTACGACCATCTCGGATGCAACTATCAATTCTTCACTCACCACATAAATTTCTCTAATTCCTTCTTCGCCTGACATCACATTATTCTGGTTGGTGATTAGAGGTATCCCCATGGTCTCATTCACTCTATAGCAGTCATTCTCAAATACTGTCATAAAACAAGGGTTAATTAAACAAATTAACATATCACATAATATCCCGATATTATGACTGACCAACAAATAAGCTTAGGTAGGACACACTAGCAAACGATTTACTTATCTCTCCCCTCCTAGTTATATTCCCCGATCTCCGCCAGAGACCATATCCCTAAGCTCTGATACCAAATGTGACAACCCCAAAACAGGTCCATTCCATCCAACCCATTCTGAGTCGCCAAATACATGGTACAGAAAACAACTACAACTTTATTACAATAATTGTCGTGCAAAATACAACAACACATATGCTGTGAGTTTTGATACAAATATATACCAACTTTGGATAGCACGTCACAATGACACCTTACATAAAGGTATAGTCAAAAACTGTTTTAGAAATTAGAATATTTGGGAAGTGCTTAAGGAAACCTTCGTACTTGGGAGGTCATGCTTCTAGGTTATGATAGATATCATATGGCCACAGAATTATCCTTTGTTGACCCAATAGACCCCAAAGAAAAATGAGAAGATTACTATCATATTGTTTCCAATGATGAGTCTTCTCTTGACATATAATTATCTCCACTGTCTCTAATTGAGAATTATACTTCAAACAAACACCAAGATTATATAGGTAGTGCTCGTAAATATACTCAGTAAGTGGATGATCACAACCCTGTCTTATGATGACACGAGGTGGTATGTCATTAGACATCTTGTATGATAGTGGCAAAACACCCTTCCAACATTGGGTTCGCCTCACCTTGGTTGATTCACCAAATATAACTACTAAATGATGACCCCGACAAGAAAAAGTTCCAAATTTGATAAAAAGTTCAAACCAATATTTTGGCATAATGATATTGAAGAAATAATATCATTTATGAAGAAAATAATCTCCCTTACCTCAGAAAGAATAGTACTTCTGACTGGAATACTAGATATAGTGCTAAAAGAACTTGCAGCGTATAGCAATACTCGAAGTACTAAAATACTCACAAAAATACGCTCGATATATAGATAGAGAAGTAGAGAGAAAACTTCAATTTTTGGTGTGATTTTCAATTCTAACCTAAGCACATATTTATAGGAAATTGCTTAGAACACTAAAGTAGAAAATTTAATATAATATTAATATATATAATCAAATTACTTAAGCCCACTTTCTTAGATCTGAAATTAGCCATTTACATCACATGCAAGACCCCCAATAATGACCAAAAACGTTTTTCATATTAAAAATAATTAAAACTTCCAAAAATTAATTATTTCGGAACTTCAGAACTTCAATAATTCAAATAAATAGCTCTTTTATCAGAGAATTCGAATCTCGCGACTTTTTATAGGAAATTCAATTATCTACAACTTTTCAGAAGAAAGTTTTTCCAAATTCCAAACAGAAATTGACCGAAATTCATATTCGGACAATTTTACATGCTATAATTAAATTTCAGTCAAGAAATGGGTCCACCAACATGTTTAACATGTTTTAAACAACTTTTGCAACAAAAATACTCTTCCTCCTCATATACTCATATATCCCACATTCATTGTAAAAATATCACCATTATTATATTATAATAATATAATAAAATATTATTTTATCAGAAAAGATAAAATATCGATTTTCAACAATTATCACTTTAAAAATTTTCTTCATCTATATCCACATAAAATGAATATTTTTCTCATCATATAAATCAATAATTAATTATTCATAAATAATATTACAGAATCACAATAATGACAACCAGGCAGTTCCCAAGAAAGAGGGGGCTTTCCAATAAGGATTTCTCCTTACTGTCGCGCAATTAGGTGACCAAACCTCACCTTAGACGAAACTTTCTAGACATTTCCAATAATGTTATCAAATAATATTATTCAGATAATATGAATTATTGTTTCGATAATGAAAAATACTGTGTAGTGACAATTATTGAAACAAAAATAATATAAAATATCAACGCAGCAATTATTGAATCGATAAAATAAAATACTGAACAGTAATTACTGTAATAATTATGGAGTAGTGCCTTCTTACGTAAGAATCAATAATTGGTGCAATATCGTGTGCTACTGTGCAACAACGCGTATTACTGTATTTTAACCACCGGGTATTCCAACAGTGTTAACGGTAACAACTACGCCGTTATTTATAAAAACTCCCTTTTGTCATTTTCTTCATCCGACAGTTATTCTGTTATGGGGCCCACAAATGGCTGTGCCGTCGTACGAATATTCCCCGACAGAAAAAATATTCCACGACCAAACGAATATTCCCCGATAGAAATGAGTATTTTATAACCACTTGTATATTTTGAAAAAAATTTCATATATCACCCTTAACTTTAACTTTTATCAATTTAACCATTTGCTGAATAGTAATTATAAGAAAAATTGAATACTTTTATTTCATAAAATTCGGGGTCTTACAATCTCCCCTCCTTATGAAATTTCGTCCCCGAAATTTACGTACCTGGTATTTTGAAAAGTTGAGAATACCTTGCTTCCATTTCAGATTCTATCTCCCCGGTCATCATGATTTCTCCATTGCTCATCTCCCGTGATAACTCCATTTGGGTTCCTCACTTGTTGTGAAGTCATGACAACCACTATCCCTTGAACTACTCGGTTTTGACTTGTCTGGGGCAGCATTTGGCGTCATCACTACCGTTGGAATATACTTTCCTATATGGCATATTCCTCCCTCAACAGCCTCGTCGTACTCCTGATTCAAGATCTAAATCATCAATCTTCGATCCATATCGGATTCAGGTTGGCCGTTGTGTATAGGGTAATTCAAAACACGATGTTGGGTTCTCCCAATTGTTTTCCAAAAAGAGAAATTCATATAATCTATTTTAGCCTTCTAAGATCGGAAATCTCTTTCCACAATATCCACGTGTCGTACAGCTTTTGCCCACGCATCACTTATTCTCACACGTTCAGTTTTTTCTTCTTTCAGCTCAGATTCCATCTTTATCATCTTATACTCTGCCAAAGAATGCTTTTGTTCAAGCATCACATATCGGGTAACACAAGCTTGAATTGTTACATCCTTTTGCTCCATGACCACCTGTCGTTCTTCAGCCTGCTCTTCTAACTCATGAATACGATTTTGCAAATCTACATTTTGATCATATAATACCTCTAATAAATTATCCTCAGGTACCTCTTCTTCTTCACTCTCAGCTGCTACCTCTACGACCATCTCAGATGCAACTATCAATTCTTCACTCACCACATAGATTTCTCTAATTCCTTCTTCGCCTGACATCACATTATTCTGGTTGGTGATTAGAGGTATCCCCACGGTCTCATTCACTCCATAGCAGCCATTCTCAAATACTGTCATAAAACAAGGGTTAATTAATCAAATTAACATATCACATAATATCCCGATATTATGACTGACCAACAAATAAGCTTAGGTAGGACACACTAGCGAAGGATTTACTTATCTCTTCCCTCCTAGTTATATTCCCCGATCTCCGCCAGAGACCATATCCCTAAGCTCTGATACCAAATGTGACAACCCCAAAACAGGTCCATTCCATCCAACCCATTCTGAGTCGCCAAATACATGGTACAGAAAACAACTACAACTTTATTACAATAATTATCGTGCAAAATACAACAACACATATGCTGTGAGTTTTGATACAAATATATACCAACTTTGGATAGCACGTCACAATGACACCTTACATAAAGGTATAGTCAAAAACTGTTTTAGAAATTAGAATATTTGGGAAGTGCTCAAGGAAACCTTCGTACTTGGGAGGTCATGCTTCTAGGTTATGATAGATATCATATGGCCACAGAATTATCCTTTGTTGACCCAATAGACCCCAAAGAAAAATGAGAAGATTACTATCATATTCTTCCCAATGATGAGTCTTCTCTTGACATATAATTATCTCCACTGTCTCTAATTGAGAATTATACTTCAAACAAACACCAAGATTATATAGGTAGTGCTCGTAAATATACTCAGTAAGTGGATGATCACAACCCTGTCTTATGATGACACGAGGTGGTATGTCATTAGACATCTTGTATGATAGTGGCAAAACACCCTTCCAACATTGGGTTCGCCTCACCTTGGTTGATTTACCAAATATAACTACTAAATGATGACCACCGTTCTATTCTCTAGTTATCCCCGCTCGACCCAGCTACACTTTTTTTACCTGAAAGGAATTGTGAAGCAAAAGGGTGAGCACAACTAGTTCCAAATTTGATAAAAAGTTCAAACCAACTACTAACTCGTGAATAGTAACTCGTGAATAGTAACCCCGACATGAAAAACTTCCAAATTTGATAAAAAGTTTAAACCAATATTTCGGCATAATGATATTGAAGAAATAATATCATTTATGAAGAAAATAATCTCCCTTACCTCAGAAAGAATAGTACTTCTGACTGGAATACTAGATATAGTGCTAAAAGAACTTGCAGCGTATAGCAATACTCGAAGTACTAAAATACTCACAAAAATACGCTCGATATATAGAGAGAGAAATAGAGAGAAAACTTCAGTTTTTGGTGTGATTTTAAATTCTAACCTAAGCACCTATTTATAGGAAATTGCTTAGAACACCGAAGTAGAAAATTTAATATAATATTAATATATATAATCAAATTTCTGATGCCCACTTTCTTAGATCTGAAATCAGCCAGTTACATCATATTCAAGACCCACAATAATGACCAAAAACGTTTTTCATATTAAAAATAATTAAAACTTCCAAAAATTAATTATTTTGGAACTTTAATAATTCATAATAAATAGCCCTTTTATCAGAAAATTCGAATCTCGCAAATTTTTATAGGAAATTCAATTTTCTACAACTTTACAGAAGAAAGTTTTTCTAAATTCCAAACAGAAATTGACCGAAATCCACATACGGACGCTTTTACAGGCTATAATCAAATTTCAGTCAAGAAATGGGTCCACCAACATGTTTAACATGTTTTAAACAACTTTTGCAACAAAAATACTCTTCCTCGTCATATACTCATATATCCTGCATTCATTGTAAAAATATCACCATTATTATATTATAATAATATAATAAAATATTATTTTATCAGAAAAGATAAAATATCGATTTTCAATAATTGTCACTTTAAAAATTTTCTCCAACTATATCCACATAAAATGAATATTTTTCTCATCATATAAATCAATAATTAATTGTTCACAAATAATATTATAGAATCACAATAATGACAACCAGGCAGTTCCCAGGAAAGAGGGGGCTTTCCAATAAGGATTTCTCCTTACTGTCACGAAATTAGGTGACCAAACCTCTCCTTAGACGGAACTTTCTAGACATTGCCAATAATGTTATCTAATAATATTAATCAGATAATATGAATTATTGCTTCGATAATAAAAAATACTGTGCAGTGACAATTATTGAAACAACAATAGTATAAAATATCAACACAACAATTATTGAATCGATAAAATAAAATACTGAACAGTAATTACTGTAACAATTATGGAGCAGTGCCTTCTTATTTAGAATCAATAATTGGTGCAATACAGTGTGTTACTGTGCAACAACGCGTATTACTGTATTTTAACCACCGGGTATTCTAACAGTGTTAACGCTGTAAGACCCCGAATTTTATGAAATTAAAGTATTCAATTTTTCTTATAATTACTATTCAGTAAATGGTTAAATTGATAAAAGTTAAAGTTAAGGGTGATATATGAATTGTTTTTCAAAATACACAAGCGGTTATAAAATTTTCATTGTTGTCGGGGAATATTCGTTTGGTCATGGAATATTCTTTCCGTCGGGAATATTCGTACGATGGCGCAGCCATTTGTGGGCCCCAAACAGAATAACTGTGAGATGAAGAAAACGACAAAATTAAGTTTTTATAAATAACGGCGTAATCGTTACCGTTAACACTGTTGGAATACCCAGTTGGTAAAATAAAGTAATACGCGTTGTTGCACAGTAGCACATGGTATTACACAGTATTTTTGAATTATTGATTCTTACATAAGAAGACACTACTCAATAATTGTTACAGTAATTACTGTTCAATATTTTATTTTATTAATTCAATAGTTGCTGCGTTGATATTTTATATTATTGTTGTTTCAATAATTATCACTGCATAATATTTCTCATTATCAGATCAATAATTCATATTATTTGAATAATATTATTAGATAGCATTATTGGCAATGTCTAGAAAGTTCTGTCAAGGAGAGGTTTGGTCACCTAATTGTTCGCCAGTAAGGAGAAATTCTTGTTGGAAAGCCCCCTCTTTCCTGGGAACGGCCTGGTTGTCATAATTGTGATTCTGTAATATTATTTGTGAATAATTAATTATTGATTTATATGATAAGGAAATATTTATTTGATGTGGATATAAATGATGGATTTATTTATGTGGTTATAAATGAAGGAATTACTGTTGAGGTATTTTATCAGTATTTTTGTCGGAATGAAGGTATTAAAAATTAAACTAGTATTTTTGAGATATATTGCGTTAGTTATAATTTTTAATCCGACCGTTGGATCGTTGTAAATTTTGGATATGTTATACATATATAAGTTGAGTATATTTCCACAAATTTTGAACCGTTAAAAATGAACGTATGATTTGTTATGAATTTTAAGAGGTGAGTGGTTCAGAAATTGTTGAAGTATCCGAATTTAGCATTTTGGTGGAAAATTCTAGAACTGAGTGGGCCCCACTTGTGGTTGGTGAAGAAATGTGCTGAATTTTATTTCAAATGTGGTGGGTAGAAATAGTAGCAGGTAAAGCCATCAGGTTGCAGGTCAAGTCTGCTAAAATTTTCCTATAAATAGAAGGCTAAGTTAGAATTGAAAATCACACCAGAATCAAGTTTTCTCTCTTTCTCTCTCTAGATTATTGAGTTTATTTTGTGAGTATTTAGATACTTGGTGAGTTGATATTCATCAGTGCAAGTTTCCTTCAGCGTCATATCCGATATCCAGTCAGAAGTGCTGCTCTTTTGAGGTAGGGGATTGTAAGGGATAGTATGGGATGTTATTTTCTTTCTAATGATGTTATTCTTTCAATATCATTATACTGAAATATTAGTATGGATTTTATTGTGGAATTTCTACCTTTTTGAGTCAGGGTTACTATTCACGTATACGACACTATTCAGTATATGACACTATTTACGTATATGACATTATTTACGTAAACGGTACTATGTACGAATACGGAGTACTATTCACGAGTTACTATTCATGAGTTACTATTCACTATTTACTATTCATGAGTTATAATTCACGAGTTACTATTCATGAGTTACTATTCACGAGTTACTATTCATGAGTTACAATTCACGAGTTACTATTCATGAGTTACTATTCACGGGTACTATTCATAATAAAATTGGTTTCTTTTTCTAACCAAATTATAGTTGATTTATGAATATTACTCTGGAGATTAAAACTATGTATTTATTATATTGATTTTATTATCATATATAATATTTTTATAACCCTGATGTTGAAATTCTCTTTCACTGGAGTGTAAATATGAGTAGATTATTGGTATGATCATGACTAAGGTTTTCTTTGGCCAGTAGTGAAAAGTTGAGTTGTGACTGGTATGATCATGACCATTGAATTTATAATAGAATATCTTTAGCTTAAGTGCAAAGGTGAATTGATCAACATGGTTATAATTATTGTTTATATAAATTCTGAAATGATTATATATTTCTTTGAGATATTAATATATTTGGCCTGTAATGCAAATATAAACTGTTGATGAATATATTTGGCTTGTAGTGCAAATATGAACTGTTGATGAATATCTTTGGCCCGTAGTGCAAAAATGACCTGTTGTTGAATATCTTTGGCCAGTGGTGCGAAGATGAACTGTGGATGAATATCTTTGGCCCGTAGTGCAAAGGTGAATTTATTAGTATGATTATGAATAGGAACTGTGATTTGGTATAACCATGATCTTTGATGTTTCAGGTAAAGACATGTGATGAAAATTATATTCGTCCTAGGTACGAAGAAGAATTTAGAATCACAATTATGATTATGAGATATTCATATAATTATGGAAAGGAACTGTTGATTGATGTTACAGGGATAAAACATTGTTGGTGGACTTTTAACATGGAGAAGATAATAGACTGTATTGTCTATTTGTCTATTCTAATGGATTGCTCGTTCCGCTGCAACTATGGTTGAAATTTTTATCATCTACCATATGTTCTAAATCTCTGATTTGTTATTGATGAAGGCTATTGATAATTTAATTATCTTTAGTCATGATATTCTTTATTGAGCTACTTGTGCTCACCCTTTTGCTTCACAATTCCTTTCAGGTAATAAAAGTGTAGCTGGGTCGAGCGGGGGTAACAAGGGAATAGAACGGTGGTCTCTAGCTGTGGAGTTCTCCCTAAACAGTATAGACAAGTGTGTTGTATACATCATTTAGTAGTTATATTTGGTGAATCATATAGGGAGAGGCGAACCCAACGTTAGAAGGGTGTTTTGCCACTATCATACAAGATGTCTAATGACATACAACCTCGTGTCATCATAAGACAGGGTTATGCTCATCCACTTGCTGAGTATATTTACGAGCACTACCTATATTATCTTGGTGTTTGTTTGAAGTATAATTCTAAATTTGAGACAGTGGAGATAATGATAAGTCAAGAGAAGACTCACAATTGGGAAGAATATGATAGTAATCTTCTCGTTTTTCTTTGGGGTCTATTGGGTAAACCAAGGATAATTCTGTGGCCATATGATATCTATCATAACCTAGAAGCATGGCCTCCCATGTACGAAGGTTTCCTTGAGCACTTCCCAAAAATTCTAATTTCTAAAACAGTTTTTGACTATACCTTTATGTAAGGTGTCATTGTGATGTGCTATCCACGATTGGGACATGAGTCACAGTTGGTATATATTTGTATCCAAACTCACAGCATATGTGTTGTTGTATTTTGTACGACAATTGTTGTAATAAAGTTGTAGTTATTTTTTGTACCATGTATTTGGCGACTCAGAATGGGTTGGATGGAATGGACCTATTTTGGGGTCGTCACAGTTGGTATCAGAGCTTAGGGATATGATCTCTGGCGGAGATCGGGGAATATAACTAGGAGGGGAGAGATGAGTAAATCCTTCGCTAGTGTGTCCTATCTAAGCTTATTTATTGGTCAGTCATAATATCGGGATATTATGTGATATGTTAATTTGTTTAATTAACCCTTGTTTTATGGCAGTATTTGAGAATGGCTGCTGATAATGTTAACAATGGAGTGAATGAGACCGTGGGGATACCTCTAATCACTAACCATGATAATGTGATTAGAGATATCCATGTGGTGAGTGAAGAATTGATAGTTGCACCCGAGATAGTCACAGAGGTAACAGCTGAGAGTGAGAAAGAAGAGGAAGAAGAGGTACCTGAGGAGAGTTTATTAGAGGTATTATATGATCAAAATGTAGAATTTCAAAATCGTATTCACGAGTTAGAAGAGCAGGCTGAAGAACGACAGGCAGTCGTGGAACAAAAGGATGCAACAATTCAAGCTTGTGTTATCCGATATGTGATGCTTGAACAGAAGCATTCTTTGACAGAGTATAAGATGATAAAGATGGAATCTGAGCTGAAAGAAGAAAAAACTGAACGAGTAAGAATGAGTGATGCATGGGTAAAAGCCACACGACACGTGGATATTATGGAAAGAGATGTCCGATCTAAGAAGGCTAAAATAGATGACATGAATTTCTCTTTTTGGAAAGCAATTGGGAGAACCCAACATCGAGTTTTGAATTACCCTGTACATAGCAGTCAACCTGAATTCGATATGGATCGAAGATTGATGATTCAGATCATGAAACAGGAGTACGACGAGGTAGTTAAGGGAGGAATATGTCCTATAGAAAAATATATTCCAACGGTAGTGATGACGCCAAATGCTGCCCCAGACAAGTCAAAGCCGGGTAGTTCGAGGGATGGCGGTTGTCATGACTTCCCAACAAATGAGGAACCCAAATGAAGTTATCACGGGAGATGGAGAAATCATGATGACCGGGGAGATAGAATCTGAAATGGAAGCAAGGTATTCTCAACTTTTTGAAATACCAGGTACGTAAATTTCGGGGAAGAAATTTCATAAGGGGGGAGATTGTAAGATCCCAAATTTTATGAAAAAAAAATATTCAAATTTTCTTATAATTACTATTCAGTAAATGGTTAAATTGATAAAAGTTAAAGTTAAGGGTGATATATGAATTTTTTTCAAAATACACAAGTGGTTATAAAATATTCATTGTTGTCGGGGAATATTCGTTTGGTCGTGGAATATTCTTTCTGTTGGGGAATATTCGTACGACGGCGCAGCCATTTGTGGGCCCCATAACAGAATAACTGTGAGATGAAGAAAACGACAAAATTAAGTTTTTATAAATAACGGCGTAATCGTTACCATTAACACTGTTGGAATACCTGATTGGTAAAATAAAGTAATACGCGTTGTTGCACAGTAGCACACGGTATTACACAATATTTTGAATTATTGATTCTTAAGTAAGAAGTCACTACTCAATAATTGTTACAGTAATTACTGTTCAATATTTTATTTTCTTGATTCAATAGTTGCTGCGTTGATATTTTATATTATTGTTGTTTCAATAATTATCACTGCACAATATTTCTCATTATCAGATCAATAATTCATATTATTTGAATAATATTATTAGATAGCATTATTGGCGATGTCTAGAAAGTTCTGTCAAGGAGAGGTTTGGTCACCTAATTGCGCGCCAGTAAGGAGAAATTCTTGTTGGAAAGCCCTCACTTTCCTGGGAACGGCCTGGTTGTCATAATTGTGATTCTGTAATATTATTTGTGAATAATTAATTATTGATTTATATGATAAGGAAATATTTATTTGATGTGGATATAAATGATGTATTTATTTATGTGGTTATAAATGAAGGAATTATTGTTGAGGTATTTTATCAGTATTTTTGTCGGAATGAAGGTATTAAAAATTAAACTAGTATTTTTGAGATATATTGCGTTAGTTATAATTTTTAATCCGACCGTTGGATCGTTATAATTTTTGGATATGTTATACATATATAAGTTGAGTATATTTTCACAAATTTTGAACCGTTAAAAATGAACTTATGATTTGTTATGAATTTTAAGAGGTGAGTGGTTCAGAAATTGTTGAAGTATCCGAATTTAGCATTTTGGTGGAAAATTCTAGAACTGAGTGAGCCCCACTTGTGGTTGGTGAAGAAATGTGCTGAATTTTATTTCAAATTTGGTGGGTAGAAATAGTAGCAGGTAAAGCCATCAGGTTGCAGGTCAAGTCTGCTAAAATTTTCCTATAAATAGAAGGCTAAGTTAGAATTAAAAATCACACCAGAAACAAGTTTTCTCTCTTTCTCTCTCTAGATTATTGAGTTTATTTTGTGAGTATTTAGATACTTGGTGAGTTGATATTCATCAGTGCAAGTTTCCTTCAGCGTCATATCCGATATCCAGTCAGAAGTGCTGCTCTTTTGAGGTAGGGGATTGTTAGGGATAGTAAGGGATGTTATTTTCTTTCTAATGATGTTATTCTTTCAATATAATTATACTGAAATATTGGTATGGATTTTATTGTTGAATTTCTACCTTTTTGAGTCAGGGTTACTATTCACGTATACGACACTATTCACGTATACGTCACTATTTATGTATATGACATTATTTACGCATACGGTACTATATACGAATACGGAGTACTATTCACGAGTTACTATTCATAAGTTATTATTCACGAGTTAGTATTCACGAGTTACTATTCATGACTTACTATTTATGAGTTACTATTCACGAGTTACTATTCACGAGTTACTATTCACGGGTACTATTCACAATAAAATTGTTTTCTTTTTCTAACTAAATTATAGTTGATTTATGAATATTACTCTGGAGATTAAAACTATGTATTGATTATATTGATTTTATTATCATATACAATATTTTTATAACCCTGATGTTGAAATTCTCTTGCACTGGAGTGTAAATATGAGTAGATTATTGGTATGATCATGACTAAGGTTTTCTTTGGCCAGTAGTGAAAAGTTGAGTTGTGACTGGTAGATCATGACCATTGAATTTATAATAGAATATCTTTAGCTTAAGTGCAAAGGTGAATTGATCAACATGGTTATAATTATTGTTTATATAAATTCTAAAATGATTATATATTTCTTTGAGATATTAATATATTTGGCCTGTAATGCAAATATAAACTGTTGATGAATATATTTGGCTTGTAGTGCAAATATGAACTGTTGATGAATATCTTTGGCCCGTAGTGCAAAGATGACCTGTTGTTGAATATCTTTGGCCAGTGGTGCGAAGATGAACTGTGGATGAATATCTTTGGCCCGTAGTGCAAAGGTGAATTTATTAGTATGATTATGAACAGGAACTGTGATTTGGTATAACCATGATCTTTGATGTTTCAGGTAAAGACATGTGATGAAAATTATATTTGTCCTGGGTATGAAGAAGAATTTAGAATCACAATTATGATTATGAGATATTCATATAATTATGGAAAGGAACTGTTGATTGATGTTACAGGGATAAAACATTGTTGGTGGACTTTTAACATAGAGAAGATAATAAACTGTATTGTCTATTTGTCTCTTCTAATGGATTGCTCGTTCCGCTGCAACTATGGTTGAAATTTTTATCATCTACCATATGTTCTAAATCTCTGATTTGTTATTGATGAAGGCTATTGATAATTTAATTATCTTTAGTCATGATATTCTTTATTGAGCTACTTGTGCTCACCCTTTTGCTTCACAATTCCTTTCAGGTAATAAAAGTGTAGCTGGGTCGAGCGGGGGTAACAAGGGAATAGAACGGTGGTCTCTAGCTGTGGAGTTCTCCCTAAACAGTATAGACAAGTGTGTCGTATACATCATTTAGTAGTTATATTTGGTGAATCATATAGGGAGAGGCGAACCCAACGTTAGAAGGGTGTTTTGCCACTATCATACAAGATGTCTAATGACATACAACCTCGTGTCATCATAAGACAGGGTTATGCTCATCCACTTGCTGAGTATATTTACGAGCACTACCTATATAATCTTGGTGTTTGTTTGAAGTATAATTCTAAATTTGAGACAGTGGAGATAATGATAAGTCAAGAGAAGACTCACAATTGGGAAGAATATGATAGTAATCTTCTCGTTTTTCTTTGGGGTCTATTGGGTAAACCAAGGATAATTCTGTGGCCATATGATATCTATCATAACCTAGAAGCATGGCCTCCCATGTACGAAGGTTTCCTTGAGCACTTTCCAAAAATTCTAATTTCTAAAACAGTTTTTGACTATACCTTTATGTAAGGTGTCATTGTGACGTGCTATCCAAGATTGGGACATGAGTCACAGTTGGTATATATTTGTATCCAAACTCACAGCATATGTGTTGTTGTATTTTGTACGACAATTGTTGTAATAAAGTTGTAGTTATTTTCTGTACCATGAATTTGGCGACTCATAATGGGTTGGATGGAATAGACCTATTTTGGGGTCGTCACAAATGGTAACAACTACGCCGTTATTTATAAAAACTCCATTTTGTCGTTTTCTTCATCCGACAGTTATTCTGTTATGAGGCCCACAAATGGCTGCGCCGTCGTACGAATATTCCCCGACAGAAAGAATATTCCACGTCCAAACGAATATTCCCCGATAGAAATGAGCATTTTATAACCACTTGCATATTTTGAAAAAAATTTCATATATCACCCTTAACTTTAACTTTTATCAATTTAACCATTTACTGAATAGTAATTATAAGAAAAATTGAATACTTTTATTTCTTCCTATTGGTGCGCAATTAGGTGACCAAACCTCTTTTTGACAGAACTTCTAGACAACGTTAATATTGCAAATAATAATCTTAATAACTTTGTCATCTCAATTATTGATATAATAATACATAAAATATTGACAATAATTGAATCAAATAACGTGAGATACTAGGCAGCAATTACTGTAGCAATAATTGAACAAAACTGATTGACTTCTCACGTAAGCATCAATAATCAATACCGTGTGCTACTATACAACCACGTGTATTACTGTATTTTTACTACTGAGTAGTTCAACAGTTTTAACGGTAAAACTTTTGCCGTTATTTTAATAAAAATATTTTTATCATTTTCTCAATCCGACAATAATTCTTTTGTGGGGTCCACCAATGATTGTACCGTCGTACGGATATTCCCTGACAAAAAGAATATTCCCCGACACAACGAATATTTTATATCAACTTGCTTAGTTTGCAAAATTTTCACATATTACCCTTAACTTTAAACTTTTTTTCAATTTAACTATTTACCAAAATAGAACAATTGAATACTTTTATTTCTTAAAATTCGGAGTCTCACACTCACCGTATATGATTCACCAAATATAACTACTAAATGATGTATAAAATATACCACACTTTTCTATACTATTAGGGAGAACCTCCACAGCTAGAGACTACCGTTCTATTTCCTTGTTACCCCCGCTCGACCCAGCTACACTCTTATTATCTGAAAGGAATTGTGAAACAAAAGGGTGAGCACAAATAGCCCAGTAAAGAATATCATGACCAAGGATAATTAAATTATCAATAGCCTTCATCACTATTAAATCAGAGATTTAGAACATATGGTAGATGATAAAACTTTTCAACCATAGTTGCAACGGAACGAGCAATTAGAAGAGTCAAATAGATTATAATGTTTATTATTTTCTCCATGTTAAAAGTCCACCAACAATGTTTTATCCCTGTAACATCAATCAACAGTTCTGGTTCACAATCATTTGAATAATTCATAATCATAATTATGGTTCTAAATTCCTCTTCTCATCTAGGACGAAGATAATTTTCATCACCTGCCTTTACCTGAAACATCAAAGATCATGGTTATACCAAATCACAGTTCCTATTCATAATCATACTGATAAATTTATCTTTGCACTACGGGCCAAATATATTGGCGCGTAATTAGGTGACCAAACCCCTTTCCTAGACAGAACTTCCTTAGACATTGCCAATAATGCTCTCTAATAATATTATTCAAATACAAAATTATTGATCTGATAATAAAGATACTGTGCAGTGACAATTATTGAACAACAATAATATAAAATATCAACGCAGAAATTATTGAACCAATAAAATAAAATATTGAACAGTAATTACTGTAACAATTATTGAGTAGTGCCTTCTTACGTAAGAATCAATAATTCAAAAATACTGTGCAATACCGTGTGCTACTGTGCAACAACACGTATTACTTTACTTTACATCCGGGTATTCCAACAGTGTTAACGGTAACGATTATGTCGTTATTTATAAAAATTCAAATTTGTCGTTTTCTTCATCTGACAGTTATTCTGTTATGGGGCCCACAAATGACTGTGCCATCATACGAATATTCTTCGACAACAATAATATTCCACAACCAAACGAATATTCCCCGACAACAATGAATATTTTATAACCACTTGCTTATTTTGAAAAAAAATAATTTCACCCATAACTTTAACCTTTTATCAATTTAACCATTTACTGAATAGTAATTATAAGAAAAATTGAATACTTTTATTTCATAAAATTCAGGGTCTTACAATCTCCCCTCCTTATGAATTTTCGTCCCCGAAATTTACGTACCTGGTATTTCGAAGAGTTGAGAATACCTTGCTTTTATTTCAGATTCTATCTCCCATGTCATCATGATTTTTCCATTGCTCATCTCCTGTATTTCAGATATTATTCTAGAATACAGCATCAAAACAAAGGTTAATTGACATATCACAATTTGTCCACTTAAGTAAGAAAATTTAGCTTATGTAGAACACACACTAACGAAGGATATTACTCGTCTCTCCCTTCCTAGTTCTATTCCCGGATCTCCGCCGGAGATCATATCCCTAAGCTCTGATACCAACTGTGACTCATGTCCCAACCGTGGACAGTACCTCACAATGATACCTATCAGTTTGCCATCGCAGAACAGCGTCCCCTACGGAGAGTCTGGCTTCGGTGCATCCCTCATCAACAGGAAGTTTCCAGATAGAGGCTCGGGGCTCTTTACTTATAGCTCTGATACCAACTGTGACACCCACAAAATAGGTCCAATCCATCCAACCTATTCTGAGTCGCCAAATACATGGTACAGAAAATAACTACAACTTTATTACTACAATTATAGTGAAAATACAATGACACATATGTAGTGAATTTTGATACAAATATATACTAACTATGACTCTCATTCCAACCTTGGATAGCATGTCACAATGGCACCTTACATAAAGGTACAGTCAATAACTGTTTTAAAAATTAAAATCTTCAGAAAGTGCTCAAGGAAACCTTCGTACATGGGAGGCCATGCGTCTAGGTTATGATAGATATCATATGCCCACAGAATTATCATTGGTTGACCCAATAGGCCCCAAAGAAAAACGAGAAGATTACTATCATATTCTTTCCAATAGTGAGTCTTCTCTTGACATATAATTATCTATATTGTCTCTAATTGGAAATTATACTTCAACCAAACACCAAGATTATATAGGTAGTGCTCGTAGATATACTCAGCAAGTGGATGTGCACAACCCTGTCTTACGATAACACGAAGTCGCATGTCATTAGACATCTTGTATAATAGTGGCAAAAAACCCTTCCAACATTGGGTTCGCCTCACCCTATATGATTCACCAAATATAACTACTAAATGATGTATAAAATACAACACACTTTTCTATACTGTTAGGGAGAACCTCCACAGCTAGAGACCACTGTTCTATTTTCCTGTTACCCCCGCTCGACCCATCTACACTCTTATTACCTGAAAGGAATTGTGAAGCAAAAGGGTGAGCACAAATAGCCCAATAAAGAATATCATGACTAAGGATAATTAAATTATCAATAGCCTTCATCAGTAATAAATCAGAGATTTAGAACATATGGTAGATGATAAAACTTTTCAACCATAGTTGCAGCGGAATGAGCAATCCATTAGAAGAGTCAAATATACCATAAAGTTTATTATCTTCACCATTTTAAAAGTCCACTAACAATGTTTTGTCCTTGTAATATCAATCAACAGTTCTGGTCCACAATCATATGAATAACTCATAATCATAATTGTGGTTCTAAATTCCTCTTCTCATCCAGAACGAAGATAATTTTCATCACATGTCTTTACCTGAAACATCAAAGATCATGGTTATACCAAATCACAGTTCCTATTCATAATCATACTGATAAATTTATCTTTGCACTACGGGCCAAAGATATTCATCAACAGTTCACCTTTGCACTACATGCCAAATATATTCAACAACAAGTCATCTTTGCACTACGGGCCAAATATATTCAACAACAAGTCATCTTTGCACTACGAGCCAAAGATTTTTAACAACATGTCATCTTTGCACTACGGGCTAAAGATATTTAAAAACATATCATCTTTGCACTACGGCCAAAGATATTCATCAGTTAATCATTTCAAAATTTATATAAACAATAATTATAACCATGTTGATCAATTCACCTTTGCACTTAAGCTAAATATATTCAATTATAAATTCAATGGTCATGATCATACCACTCAACAATTCATCTTTGCACTATTGGCCAAAGAGAACCCATAGTCACGATCATACCAATAATCTACCCATCTTTACACTCTAGTGAAAGAGATATTTCATCACCAGGGTTATAAAAATGTTATATATAATAATAAAAGTAATATGATCAAAACATGGATTTAATTTCAAGAGAAATATTAATAAATCAACGATAATTTGGTCAGAAAAAGAAACCAAGTGTGACGCGCCCAAAATAGGTCCATTCCATCCAACCCATTTTGAGTCGCCAAATACATGGTACAGAAACAACTACAACTTTTACAACCCATAAACTGTGAGTTTGAATACAAACATTGTCATCTAGACAATATACATACACAACTATATCCTCAATACAATTATTGATATATTATTTTACAAAAATGGTGAGGACTACTAAACAACTCTCTCAAGGACCATCAATTCATACCCCGACTCGTACTCGCTATATTCTCGTCTCCTGAGAAGAAAAATTGAACAAAAAGGAAAAGGGTGAGCTCAACTAGCTCAGTAAAGAATATTATGACTAAGATAATATACAACAAATTATCGTTAGCCTTCAACAGGGAAAAAAAATCTAATAGAATACATTAGACAACAAGTTTTAAATCAATATTCGCAGCGGAAAATATTAATTCATAGAAGAGTTACGTAGAGGATGAAATCTACTAATGTCTATGAATTTAACAGTCCATCAACAGTATTTTTATCCCTGTAACATCAATCAATGCACATCTTGAATCATATATTCATCCTTACACTACAGGCCAAGGATATTCATCTGTTGGTCATGTTCATCTAAACACCTGTTCATCTTTGCACTACGGGCCAAAGATATTCATCAGAAATCATTAATCTTTGCACTACAGGCCAAAGATATTCAATAATAACATCCTTTAAGACTGAAGATGATAAAAAATATTTTTAAAGAAGCGAATCCAGTGAAACAAAATGACAAGGATTAAGGATTAAGGATTCGTACTTTGTTTTATCCATGTCCAAAAATACCTCAAAAATAATCATAGTGGTGTAAAATTCAAGAATGATCAAAACATGGATACAATCAAAGCTAGTATCCACAATAGATATTTTGGACGAAAAGAAAAAAAATAATTTTTCTGTGAATAGTGTCGTATTCGTGAATAGTGCCGTATACGTGAATAGTAACTCCGGCACAAAAAGTTCCAAATTTGATAAAAAAAGTTCACCAATATTCCGGCATAATGATATTGAAGAAAAAATATCATTTGAGAAGAAAATAACATCCCTTACCTCAAAATAGCCGTACTTCTGACTGAATTTCGGTATAGTGCTGACAGAAACTCGCACCGTATAGCAACACTCAAAGTATACTCACAAGAATACGCTCGATAATATAGAGAGAGAAAGAGAGAAAACTTTGTTTCTGGTGTGATTTTCAATTCTAACTTAGCCCTCTATTTATAGGAAAATATTAAAACGCCAAAGGAGACTAAATTAATAAAATATATTATTATTTATTCAAAATTCTTACCCACATGTTTTGAAAACTCTAGCATGCCTTCTTTGGTCAAAAACATCAGCCACCCATGTGCCAACAACCACAAAAACGTTTTTCTTATTAAAACTTCCAAAAATCAATTATTTCAGAACTCCGAAACTTCAATAATTCATGATAAATAGCCCTTTTGGCAGAAAATTCGAATCTCGGGATTTTTTATAGGAAATTCAATTCTCTACAACTTTGCAGAAGAAAATTTTTCCAAATTCCAAATAGAAATTGACTGAAATCCACAAACGGGCGATTTTACAGTCTATACTCAATTTTCGGTCAAGAATTATGTCCACCGACACACAAAACATATGTTAAACATTTAATACCACAAAAATACTCTTCCTTCTCATATTCTCATATATCTCACATTCATTGTAAAATATCACCGTTAATATATTATTAAAATAATATATTTAAATCAATTATTTTATCAGAAAAAGATAAAATATTAATTTTCAACAATTGTTACATTAAAAATTTTCTCCATCTATATCCACATAGAATAAATATTTTCTTTATCATAATAATCAATAATTAATTATTAAAAATAATATTACAGAATCACAGTACTGACAACCAGGCCGTTCCCAGGATAGAGGGGGCTTTCCAATAAGGATTTCTCCTTACTGGCGCGCAATTAGATGACCAAACTTCTCCTTGACAGAACTTTCTAGACATTGCTAATAATGTTATCTGATAATATTATTCAAATAATATGAATTATTGATCTGATAATGGAAAATACTGTGCAATGACAATTATTAAAACAATAATAATATAAATATCAACGCAACAATTATTGAATCAATAAAGTAATGAACAGTAACTCCTGTAGCAATTATTGAGTAGTGCCTTCTTACGTAAGGATCAATAATTCAAAATACTGTGCAATACCGTGTGCTACTGTGCAACAACGCGTATTATTGTATTTTAACCGCCGGGTATTCCAACAGTATAAACGGTAACAACTACGCCGTTATTTTTAAACAACTTATATTTGTCGTTTTCTTCCTCCAATCGCTTTCCGTTATGGGGCCCACACATGGCTGCGCCGTCGTACGAATATTCCCCGACAGTACGAATATTCCACGACCAAACGAATATTCCCCGACAACAATGAATATTTTATAACCACTTGCTTATTTTGAAATATTTGCGTATTTTACCCATAACTATCCACATTAATCAAATCAACCCTTACTATTCAAAATAATAATTAAAGGAAATTAAATTTCATTTATTAATTATTTGGGGTCTTACACCAAGTTTGTCGTGAATAGTACCCCATGAATAGTAACTCGCGAATAACTCATGAATAGTAACTCGTGAATAGTAACTCGTGAATAGTACTTTGTATTCGTATATAGTACCGTATACATAAATAATGACATATACGTAAATAGTTCCATATACATGAATAGTGTCGTATACGTGAATAGTAACCCCGACAAGAAAAAAATAAAGTTTCACAATAAAAATCCATATCAATATTTACAATACCTTATTCCAAATGTTATAAATCAATTAATAATCTCATAATCTAATTATATTATTAATATTACAACAATATTTTAATCATTTCATAAACTTATAAACAATTTATTTTAATTATTTACTCTTTACTAATTAATATATTTAATCATCCTAAAATGCCAAACTCATAAGATTTTATCACCAATAACCAAAACTCTCATCAAAAATCTGCATATACCTTATATAGGATTCTCAAGCCATAAAACCCTATTTTCTAATCAGGAACATTGTTCTGCGATCTAATACATAAGATGGCAGCGTCTCGAACTGAATCGGATACACCATGACCCGATCTTGAGCTCGATTAACCACGGTGTTGAATACTCTATTCATCTCTTCCATCTTCATTCTCTTTGCCTCTGCGTCTTTCACTGCTATCCCGGCTCGTTGAAATACTTCCTCGTATGCGTCTTCGACTCTTGCCCTCTTAGTAGCTTCTTCCTTCAACTTGTTTTTCAGTTCTACAACCTCCTCGATCAGTTGTTCTTTCTATCCTTCAGTCTGTTCTAGCTTCTCCTCGACATTAGTCAGTCGTTCCTCACGATCCTGGATCTCATCGTCTTTCTGTGTCATTGCAGTCTGTTGTTTAGCTACTATCTCTTACAATTCCTCGACTGTATCCTAAAGTTCCATGTTACGGTCGTAGACTTCATCGTACATATGAGCAGCTACCGAGGTTAGTGGAGTCTACTCCTCCTCCTCGTCATCCTCATCCTTCTGTGTCAACTCAACGGGATCCTCCTCATCCGTCTCCACATCATCATCCTCATCTTCAACCACTGTGACCAATGGGGTTGACTCCCGTGGCAGTAGTTGTTCCAAAATAACCTGAATGTCGTGAGGCTCATCCTCTATAAGCATTTGAGGTCTATCCTCCCTAGCCTGACTGGATTCTCCAACATTAGTCATCCGTACAACAAAATTTTTAATTTTTAATCATTAATCATCACTACTCAACACTCACGAGTACATAAGTTATAAACACATAAGTACATAAGTGTTTTATTACTCCTTCCTTAAAACTCGATAAGAGTTAATCCCCACTATCTTTTCAAAGGTTACTTTCTAAGGCTTTTCCCCACATAAGGTTCATAACCTAAAGCTTTGATACCAACTTGTGACACCCCCAAATCCCGGTACTTCATTACCTCAAGATTTGGTGTTCACGTAATCAAAACATTCATATCTAACTACCCAATCATAATATAATTGAATAATAAAACCTGCCCATACAGGATTACTTTAATAAAAACATTATCTCCCAGGTTCTCTAACCTTTAATACAATCATTCAATTTCGGAAATTAAATTATTACATCACGTCATTATTAAAAGTCTATCATCATAACGATAAAGCAAAACTACAAGTCTTCATCACTTGTACATTTTTCCCTTTCCTTTGCTAGTTGTAGGTTTATCTACCTTCTCAACCATAGCTGCAATAAATGTATAAATATGCAAGAGCGAGAAACAAAGCTCACTTGAAATAATAATAAATATCTTTACATCATTTGCCAAATAATAGGCTCAATAGAACTGAATGATATGTTCTATTAACATTACAACATTTGCCGATTCATAGGCTCAATAGAACTGAATGATATGTTGTATTAACATTTCAACATTTGCCAATTCATAGGCTCAATAGAACTGAATGATTTGTTCTATTAACATTCTTAAATATACTACTGAGGGTCAAATGACCATGAACCATGTCCACAGTTATAAGTAATCTTTCAACTTTAACTTTAACAGTCATATGACTATAAAGACTCCGCGTACTTAGGTGGATCAATCCTTCGTACAATGTATTGTGCACAACCATTTCAACGCTAAGCGTAAACCCCTAAACATAGGGTTGTTCATCTCAGTATTTAGAGTACAAGTATGCACCAAAGAAAGTTTGATTGGATAAGCTTTCAAGGGTAATTGAAGTTTAATGATCGTCAACTAGGGAACTAGTTGAATCAACAATGCTTGATAATACAATAGTTTTTTAATAACAGCATAACTTAGAACATTTGAGAATCATAAATGAACTAATTCTACATATCAGACTCATGCTTAAATTAACTATAGAGCATAAGCATTCAATAAATTGAATAAAATGGTTAACCTTTGCTTGAACAGTAAAATAAGCTAAGGTTCGAGTCCTATAACATTAGAAATGAAATTCTTGAACGTACATTTAACTGATAGCAAGCTGGAAACTAAAAACTTGCCCAATAATGTATTAACTCATGCAAAGAATTAAAACAGTTCAATAATAGAGACGAGAATTCAAAACTACGTTCATTATACAATAATAGAACTTAAGAAACTTGCTTAACTGTAAACAAGTTAGAATGAATCAATCAATAATAATTTCCAATAACATTAGAGTTAGAGTTTACTCGAATGAATTTTAGGACATTTGATTTATTCAAAAACAATTAAGATAAGAAGCTTGCTTAATCAAAAGCATGAAGTTAGACAATATAATAATAGAACTAACTCAACGAAAGTGTAGAGTTAGAAAATTTGCCTCGAGCGTAAGCTAAAATATTAAACTCACGTTCACCTATACACAGTATTAAAATCACAACATCTATTAGACATACTAATATTCACTTTTCAATATAAAACGCATTACTAGCTAAACTTGTTATTTTAGCACAAGTCTTAAGCTACCATTTACATTTCAGAATTCCCAAGTGTTAATCATCACAACACTTAACTAGCGTTCATTGTATAAACTAGGTTATCACATAACGCGTTTTTGATTTACTAATCATTTTTGCAACTTTGAATTCATAATACATATAACACAACTCTGTATTAGCCTTGTTATTACATGTTGAACACATTACCATAACCTTTAGTTAAGCTACAAAGAACGACCAAAGTCTACAGAATTAGCAGACTTCAGTGTCTAGAAATGGGCATTGGCGCGGCCGCGCCAGTTTTATACTGGGATGCAGTGCGCCCGCGCCTAAGGGCTGCCCGGTCTCACGACATACAGAACTTAGTTTTTGCAGACAGAGCTTCGGTACTTTTCTTAAGACAACTAACACGAATTTTACCCACCAAACAATGATAATAACACGTTAGATAAATATAACAGTATCATAAACATGTTTGCTAACATTTACAATCAATTAGCACAATTTATCAACAACTAGAACTATTTTAATTCCTCAATTTTTCATGTTTTTATACAAAAACTCAATTTTTGATATTCATTCTAAAAATCATCACTATGAATTCATTAGTTGACCAAATCATCTCATTCAAATTACGTTATGTTCGTATCTCAATGAACTAACATATACAAGCTTCAATTTATAATTTCACATACTAATTAGCCACTAGAATTGATACTTACATGAGCCATATGAAAAAATATACACAAACATATACTGTCGAAATTTTCTTCCTACTGTCAAACGAATTTAGCATGTGATTGTTGTTTAAACATAATCTCTAATCATAACTATATCTAATTACCATCAAAAGATTACATAACCCCAATTCACAGAAAATTAGAATTCACAGAGTTTGAAACCTCATGCCGTAAACTCATCCATACATATACATATATATATATATATATATATAATATGGAGATTATGGAGAATTACCTTCAATTAGTGTGATAATTTTTTGCAATTGCAGACATTTCTTCTCAATTTCTCTCAAGATTTCTCTCAATACTCTCAAGCTTTCTTCTCTTAGGCTTAGACTAGACAACTAACAAGTATGCATAAAAATAAAACTGATATAATACTAATACGTATACTTATTAGGATATCAGTTATAAAAATAACGTATAAGTTATAATTATATTATATTTATTATTTTATTTATTTTATTTAATTTAAAAAAACTAGAAATCCCAAAAGTCATAAGGCTTGTTTGGCAAAAACCCTTTACATATTAAAGAATTAATATATTAAGCCTTGTTTGGCAAAAACTAAATTAAACTAATTTAATTTATTTTAATAACTCCTTATAATATAGTTATTTGTCACACTATATTTAATCAAGTTTTCATATTTAATTTAATTAATTCAAATCACAATTAATTAAATAAATCCTTTAATCACATAACACAATACAAATAATTAACCATTAAATTGAAATATCAATATAATAATCATTTCCTTAATTCATCAATTATTTATTTAACAAATAATTCTCTAAATAAAATTAAATCAATTAAACAAATATTTATTCAATGATAATCACATCAGTTAAATATTTATATAAATAAATAAATATTTAATATTACATTTAAAATTCTAGAATGTTACATCATTCCCTCCTTAAAAAGATTTTATCCTCAGAATCACAATTCAAACAATCCAATCGTCACATTCTTCCCTACTTACAAAGATTCTATCCCCAAAATCGAATACATAGATTAAACAAATAACTCAGGGTAATTTTTCATCATTTTAGCTTCGAGTTCTCACGTTGCCTCTTCGACATTGTGGTTTCTCCATATCACCTTCACAGAAGGTATCACTTTATTTCTGAGCACTTGTTCTTTCCTGTCGACTATCTGGATAGGAGTCTCTTCATAAGACAAATCTTTTTCGAATTGCAATGGTTCATACTCGATCACGTGCTTGTAATCAGGTTTATACGGTCGTAACACCAAAATGTGAAAAACATTATGAATGTTTTCCAATTCTGGAGGTTGAGCTATCTCATAAGCCACTTCCCCCACTCTTCGTAGTATTTCGAATGGTCCAATAAATCTTGGACTGAGCTTTCCTTTCTTGCCAAAACGAATTTTCCCCTTCCAAGGAGAAACTTTTAGGAAAACGAAATTTCTTATTTCAAATTTGTGATCCTGCCTATGTTGATCGGCATACTTTTTCTATCTGTCTTGGGCTGCTACCAATCTTGTTCTAATGAGTTTGACAACTTCAGCAGTTTCTTGTACCAGTTCTGGTCCTAACAGTTGGCGTTCACCGACTTCATCCCAGCACAGTGGAGTTCTGCACTTTTTGCCGTACAATGCCTCGTAAGGTGGCATGCCGATGCTCGCGTGGTAACTGTTGTTTTAGGCAAATTCTACCAACGGTAAATGTTCATCCCAGCTTCCTTTGAAATCCATGATGCATGCTCTCAACATATCTTCCAACGTTTGGATTGTTCGTTCGCTTTTCCCGTCGGTTTTCGGATGGTATGCTGTACTCAATCGCAACTGTGTTCCCATACATTCTTGTAGTCTCTTCCAGAAGTTTAATGTGAACCTTAGATCTCTATCGGACACAATTGACACTGGAATTCCATGTCTTGACACGATCTCTTTAACGTACAGTTTTGCTAGCTGATCAAGATTAAACCTAATCTTTTTTGGCAAAAAATGTGCAGATTTTGTCAATCTGTCCACTATTACCCATATCGCATCGTATCCTTTCTGATTCGTTGGAAGACCTACCACAAAATCCATTGTGATATGCTCCTATTTCCATTCTGGTATTTCCAACAGTTGAAGTAACCCTCTTGGTCGTTGATGCTCAGCTTTCAACTTCTGACACGTCAAGCATGCATTTTGCAACGCATTCTGCAACGTCTCTTTCCATATTTGGCCACCAAAAATGTCGCCGCAAATCTTGATACATCTTTTTACTTCCTGGATGAATCGAATATCTTGTGTTGTGTGCTTTAGTCAAGATTTCGTCTCTAATATTTGGTACTGCTGGAACCCAGATTCTTCCCTCGAATCGTAGTAATCCTTCGGTATCAACCTTATATTTTACATCGCTACCCTCAACCACTTTCTCTTTTATCGTTTCGCATTCTTTATCTGGTAGTTGAGCACTCTTCACTTTGTCCACCAAAGTTGGACCGACATATATCTGAAATAGTCATTCATCGTATTCCTTTGGAAATTTGATTTCCAACTCTATCTTTGTCATTGCTGAAATAAGCTCCTCCTGAGTAGTTATCGACATCAACTTCTCCCAACCTTTCCTGCTCAAAGCATCTGCAACCACATTCGCTTTGCCCGGGTGATAAAAGATCTCACAATCATAATCCTTTATCAATTCCATCCATCTTCTTTGACGCATATTCAGGTCCTTCTGTGTGAAAATATACTTCATACTTTTATGGTATGTGTAGATTTCACATTTCTCTCCATAGAGATAGTGTCTCCATATCTTGAGAGCAAATACTACAGCAGCTAATTCAAAATCATGAGTCAGATAACCTTTCTCATAATCCTTCAGTTGTCTTGATGCATACGCAATTACTTTGTCGTTCTTCATAAGAACACAACCCAATCCCTTATGTGAGGCATCACTATACACCACAAAGTTACATGTATTATCTGGTAATGACAACACAGGTGCCATGATTAATTTCTTTTTCAAATCCTGGAAACTTTCTTCACACTTCTCCGTCCAAACAAATTTCACAGCTTTCCTGGTCAAATTTGTTAATGTAGTGGCTAACTTAGAAAAATCTTGAATAAAACGTCTGTAATAACCGGCCAATCCCAAGAAACTCCTCACTTCCGACGGTGTTCTTGGTTGTTCCCAATTGATTACAGCTTCCACTTTTGATGGATCCACTGAAATCCCATCTTTGTTAATCACGTGCCCAAGAAATTGCACACGATCTAGCCAAAATTCGCACTTAGAAAATTTTACGTACAACTTTTCCTTTCTTAGTGTTTCCAATGTCAAACGTAAGTGTTCCACGTGTTCTTATTGAGTTTTGGAATACACCAGAATGTCGTTGATGAATACCACTACAAACTTGTCTAAGAATGGTTTAAACACCCTATTCATTAAATCCATGAATGCAGCAGGTGCATTGGTTAAACCAAAAGACATCACCAGAAACTCGTAATGTCCATACCGAGTTCTGATTGTCGTTCGTGGTATATCCTCCTTCCTCACTTTTAACTGGTGATACCCACTTCTCAAATCTATTTTCGAGAAGTATTTAGCACCCTTCAACTGATCAAACAAGTCATCTATTCTTGGCAATGGATATTTGTTTTTAATAGTGACTTTGTTTAATTCTCTATAATCAATGCAAAGATGCATTGACCCATCCTTCTTCTTCACGAATAACACTGGCGCTCCCCACGGTGATACGCTTGGTTGAATATACTTCTTGTCTAACAACTCTTACAACTGTACCATCAATTCCTTCATTTCTACAGGAGCCATTCTGTACGGGGCCTTCGATATCGGTGATATTCCCGGAACTAAGTCGATCACGAACTCAATTTCTCTGACAGGCGGAAGTCCTGACAAATCCTCTGGAAAAACATCCTCAAATTCCCTCACCACTGGTATCTCTTCCAGTTTCCCATTCTTTTTCCGAGTATCGACTATGTAAGAAAAATAGCCCACACAGCCTTGACTCAACAATTTCTTGGCTTGCATAATCGTCAGACATTTCATTTGTCTAGGCGACTTGCTACCATAAAATACTACCTTTGACGGGTTCATAAGGTTTACACACTTCTTTTAGCAATCAATTACCGCTCCATATTTGAACAGCCAATCCATTCCCAAAATAACATCAAACTCTCCAAGTCTAATCGGAATCAAATCTACCATCAAGATATTCTCCTTAATTTTCACCCTACAGTTCTTGTGTACGAATCTAATAGGGATTACCTCCTTATTCGTAATTTCAATTTTCAAGGGAAATTCAGTTCTTCTCTAGGCAATTCTAACCTCTTAGCAAATTCATCAGAAATAAACGAGATAAACAACAATATCATTTGTGACTCCCCCAAAATAGGTCCATTCCATCCAACCCATTCTGAGTCGCCAAATACATGGTACAGAAATAACTACAACTTTATTATTACAACATATAAACTATTGCCGTCTAGACAATATCCTCATACAAATTAATCCCCATCATAATTATTGATACATTATTTTACAAAAATGATGAGGACTACTAAACAACTCTCTCTAGAACCATCATTACATCCCCCGACTCGTACTCGCTACATTAATTCTCATCTCCTGAGAAGAAAAAATAGAACAACAAGAAAAAGGGTGAGCTCAACTAGCCCAATAAAGAATATTATGACTAAGATAATGTACAACAAATTATCCTTAGTCTTCAACAGGGAAAAATCTGATAGAATACAATAGACAACAAGTTTTAGATCAACAACTGCAGCGGAAATAATAATTCATTAGAGGAATAAAGTAGAGAATGAAATCTACTAACATCTATGAATTTAAAAATCCATCATCAATATTTTATCCATGTAACATCAATCAATATATATCTCAAATCAAATCAAATATTCATCTTTGCACTGCAGGCCAATGATATTCATCAGTTGGTCATGTTCATCTAAACACATGTTCATATTTGCACTACGGGCCAAAGATATTCATCAATTGTTCATGTTCATCTCAACACCTGTACATCTTTGCACTACGAGCCAAAGATATTCATAATAAAATCAACCATCTTTGCACTACAGGCCAAAGATATTCAGTAACACCATCATTTAGGACTGAGGATGATGAAAAATATTTTAAAGGAAACGAATCCAGTGAAACAAAATAACAAGTATTAAGGATTCGTACTTTAAACAATCTGAGTTCAAAAATACTTCATAAATAATCATATTGAAGTAAAATTCAAGAATGATCAAAACATGGATATAATCAAAGCTAGTATCCAGAATAGATATTTTGGACAAAAAGAAGAAATTTCATTTTTTTGGTGAATAGTGTCGTATACGTGAATAGTGCTGTATACGTGAATAGTAACTCCGACACCAAAAGATAGAAATTTCACAAAAAACATCTTCACGCTTCGTGAATAGTACTCGTGAATAGTAACTCGTGAATAGTAATTCCGACATGAAAAAGATCCAAATTTGATAAAAAGTTCCAACCAATATTTCAGCATCATGATATTGAATAAATAATATCATTTGAGAAGAAAATAACATCCTTTACCTCGAAAGACAGTACTTCTAGTTGAAACACCGGATATAGGCTATGACTTGAACTTGCACCGTATAGCAATACTCAAAATATACTCAAAATACTCACAAGAATACGCTCGATAATATAGAGAGAGAAAACTTCAGTTTCTGGTGTGATTTTCAATTCTAACCTAAGCACCTATTTATAGAAAATTGCTTAAAACACCAAAGCAAAAAATTTAATATAATATTAATATATTATATAAATTCCTACGCACCCAATTTTTGCCCAACATCAGCCACCAACCCACATGTTAAATGAGTTCAACAATGAAAAAAATGTTTTTTATATTTAAAATATTTTAAACTTCCAAAAATCAATTATTTCGGAACTCCGGAACATCAATAATTCACAATAAATAGCCCTTTTGCTAGAAAATTCGAATCTCGCGCCTTTTAATAGGAAATTCAATTCTCTACAACTTTACAGAAGGAAGTTTTTCCAAATTCCCAATAGAAATTGACCGAAATCCACAAACGGTCGATTTTACAAGCTATAATCAAATTTCAGTCAAGAAATGGGGTCCACCGACACATAAAACATGCTTTAAATTTTTTTGGTAACAAAAATACTCCTCCTCCACATATACTCATATACCCCACATTCATCGGAAAAATATCATCATTATTATATTATTAAAATATAATAATATATTTAAATAAATTATTTTATCAGAAAAAGATAAAATATTAATTTTCAACAATTGTCACATTAAAAATTTTCTCCATCTATATCCACATAAAATCAATATTTTCCTCATCATATGAATCAATAATTAATTATTCATAAATAATATTACAGAATCATAATATTGGCAACCAGACCGTTCCCAGGATAGAGGGGGCTTTCCAATAAGAATTTCTCCTTACTGGCGCGCAATTAGGTGACCAAACCTCTCCTTAGACAAAACTTTCTAGACATTGCCAATAATGTTATCAAATAATATTATTCAGATAATATGAATTATTGTTTCGATAATGGAAAATACTGTGTAATGAAAATTATTGAAACAACAGCAATATAAAATATCAACGCAACAATTATTGAACCAATAAAATAAAATACTGAACAATAATTACTGTAACCATTACTGAGTAGTGCCTTCTTACGTAAGAGTCAATAATTGGTGCAATACCGTGTGCTACTGTGCAACAACGCGTATTACTGTGTTTTAACCACCGGGTATTCCAACAGTATTAACGGTAACAACTACGCCGTTTTTTATAAACAACTTATACTTGTCGTTTTCTTCATCCAATCGCTTTCCGTTATGGGGCCCACAAAAGACTGCGCCGTCATACGAATATTCCCCGACAGCAAGAATATTCCACGACCAAACAAATATTCCCCGACAACAATGAATATTTTATAACCACCTGCTTATTTAAAATATTTGCGCATTTTACCCATAACTAACCACATTAATCAAATTCACCCTTACTATTTCAAAAAATAAATAAATAAAGAAAATTCCTTTTTATTTAAAAATTTTCGGGGTCTTACAACCTCCCCTCCTTATGAAATTTCGTCCTCGAAATTGACGTACGTAACTGGTGTTTCAAAAAGGTAAAGATACCTCGCTTTCATTTCCGTTTCCAACTCCAAGGTCATTTCCTCTATAGCATGATTCCTCCACAAAACTTTAACTTGTGGTATGACCTTCGTGCGTAGGACATGCTCCTTCCCATCCAACATCTTGACAGGTACCTCCTCGTACGTTAAGTCTTCGGCTATTTCGTCCGGTTCTAACTCAATAACATGGTTCGAGTCGTCCACATCGGTACATAAAAAAAAGTTATAAACACGCGACATACTTGGCGGTAAAACGAGTCTATAGGCCACAGTTCCTATTCGATCAAGAATTTTAAATGGATTAATAAATAGAAGGTTTGAGCTTTGCTCCTATCGCCAATTCTCGCTTTTTGGAATAACAACTTCTTGTACCTGCTTCTTCATATTCACCAGCTCCGGTGTGTAGCTTGAACAGCTTTAACTTTATCGATTAAAGTCGATTATACTCGTATATCATCACGTAGATACCTAGAGTTTTCATCTCAATCTCTATTATTTGTAAATTATACGAAATGAGTCTTTGAAAATATCATACTCATACTCGTATACGATCTTCTACTCAATACGTCAGCTACCACGTTCGCTTTTCCAGGATGGCATGGTCAGAACATGTGCTGAAATGAGTCTCCTCTTGAGTTCTTCGAAACTCTTCCCACAATCCTTTCTCCATTCGAATTTTGTATCTCGACGAGTCAGCTGCGTTAATGGAATAGCGATTCAAGAATATCCTTCAACGAATCTCCGATAATAATCAACTAAGCCTAGAAAGCTACGTATTTCGATTACCGACTTAGGTTGTTCAACTGTGACTCATATCCCAACCTTGGATAGCACGTTACAATGACACCTATCAGTTTACTATCGCACGAATATTGTCCCCTACGGAGAGTCTGGCTTCGGTGCATTCCACAAAGGAAGTCACCAGATAAAGGCTCGGGTACCAAATTCTATAGTTGAATTTTTAACTCCTGAAGTTCAATAGGAGCCATAAGATTTTAGAAATGGGTTTTGTACCGGGTTCAAAGTTGATACAAAATTCAATATCACACTTTGGGAGTAAGCCAAGAAATTCTTCAGAAAATACATTAGGAAATTTACTAACAACAGAAATATCATTCAAATCTGACGTATTTTTGTTCAAGTCCATAACATGGGCTAAGAAAACATGACATCCATTTTTCAATAAACGAATGACTTCATGGCTTGATATAAAAATGTTTGACTTCAATGGTTTGATTGCTTGAGTTAGAATATCAGGTTGCTTAGGAATATGAAAACTAACAACCTTACAAAAGCAATTAATTTTGGCATGATGAGTAGTTAACCTTAAAATCACATCAAAGGCAAATATCTCTATAGAAATAAGGTTAACAGGTAATGTGATAGTGCCAACTTGAATCAAGCAAGATTTTTAAACAACGGATGTAATGAAAGTTTCTCCTAACAGAGTCTCCATAAATAGGTCAAAGTCTAATTTCTCTGTAGTCTAGTTCAAACGTTGAGCGCAAGCAAGAGAGATAAAAGAATGGGTAGAACCGGTACCTAGTAAGGTATACACTTCGCAAGAATTATAATTAACTAACCCGTGCTAACTTCGTTCGGGTTCCTCGCATTTTGACCGGTCACGACAAACGCTCTTCCAGGAACCGTTGACTTTGACTTTTCTGGGACAGCCTTTTGAATCACCATTCCCGCTGGAATTGGTTTCGCTACCGTACACTCTCGAGCGATATGTACTTCCTTTCCATAATTATAGCATACCTTGAACTGTTGTGGGCAGTTTGGGCTGATATGTCCCTCTTTCCCGCATTTGTAACATAGGACCGGTGGTCTTTCTCCTCCCTTGGAACCAGTTGCTGCTGGTGCTGACGTCTTCACATGGTTGTTGTTGAATCTCCTCTTTTTAAAATCTCCTCCCAACTCGCTTCTTCTATTTTCATGGCCACGATTACCACCAGAGTGGTTACCACCTTTGCCCGTATTCTTCTTTCTTCGCAGGTTATCGTTGTTCTGATGACTGCTATCACCAGTATGATCCTGGTTATGGTCCCTCGGTTGAACGTACTCGTTATCTCGCTCTAACAATTGAGCCTTGTTTACAACATCTGAATAGAGAGAAAATTTATGAGAAATGAGATACTGACGTATGCCGGGTTTCAAACCTCTCAGAAACATCCGCGTCATACGTTCCTCATTCTCCACCAAATGAGGTGCAAACCTGGATAACTCCGCGAACTTCGCCTCGTACTGTGACACCGTCATGTTATTCTGCTCTAGTCTAATAAAGTCCACTTCCTTCATATGACGAACACTTTCAGGAAAGTATTTGTCATTAAATAGTTTCTGAAACGTCTCCCAAGACATGCTGACTGCAGCTAGATGGGTATGCTTCACAAATTCCCACCAGTAATCTGCCTCTCCATGGAACATAAAGGTGGCGAATGGAACCTTCTGTTCCTCTGTGCATCCCAAGACATCGAATATCTTGGTAATTTGTTTGACCCACGTTTCCGCCATGATCGGATCCGGCTTTCCCCAGAATTCTGGTGGTCCCAACTCTTTGAACTGCTTGGCTGTGACAAGCCGCGCGTTGCTATCATTTCCACCCGTATTCTGTACACGAGTCTCCCTCGTCTGGTTTTGCATGAACTGCAAAAATCTTCTAAACATCACGTCGTTCATCATCTGCTCAGTGGCGATGTTCACAGGAGGAACATTGCCAGCCTGTTGCACATTCTCCTCATTGGTGAGTACAGGCGCCTCTACGGTCTCATTTACTCCACTGTTAACATTCTCAGTCGACATTCTCAAATACTGTCATAAAACAAGGGTTAATTAAGGAAATCAATATATCACATAATATCCCTATATAGTGACCAACTAACAAATAAGCTTAGGTAGGACACACTAGCGAAGGATTTACTCGTCTCTCCCCTCCTAGTTCTATTCCCCGATCTCCGCCAGAGATCATATCCCTAAGCTCTGATACCAACTGTGACGCCCCCAAAATAGGTCCATTCCATCCAACCCATTCTGAGTCGCCAAATACATGGTACAGAAATAACTACAACTTTATTATTACAACATATAAACTATTGCCGTCTAGACAATATCCACATACAAATAAATCCCCATCATAATTATTGATACATTATTTTACAAAAATGGTGAGGACTACTAAACAACTCTCTCTAGAACCATCATTACATCCCCCGACTCGTACTCGCTACATTCTCATCTCCTGAAAAGAAAAAATAGAACAACAAGAAAAAGGGTGAGCTCAACTAGCCCAGTAAAGAATATTATGACTAAGATAATGTACAACAAATTATCCTTAGTCTTCAACAGGGAAAAATCTGATAGAATACAATAGACAACAAGTTTTAGATCAACAACTGTAGCGAAAACAATAATTCATTAGAGGAATAAAGTAGAGAATGAAATCTACTAACATCTATGAATTTAAAAATCCATCATCAATATTTTATCCCTGTAACATCAATCAATATATATCTCAAATCAAATCAAATAATCATCTTTGCACTGCAGGCCAAAAATATTCATCAGTTGGTCATGTTCATCTAAACACATGTTCATATTTGCACTACGGGCCAAAGATATTCATCAATTGTTCATGTTCATCTCAACACCTGTACATCTTTGCACTACGAGCCAAAGATATTCATAATAAAATCAACCATCTTTGCACTACAGGCCAAAGATATTCAGTAACACCATCATTTAGGACTGAGGATGATGAAAAATATTTTAAAGGAAACGAATCCAGTGAAACAAAATAACAAGTATTAAGGATTCGTACTTTAAACAATCCGAGTTCAAAAATACTTCATAAATAATCATATTGAAGTAAAATTCAAGAATGATCAAAACATGGATATAATCAAAGTTAATATCCAGAATAGATATTTTGGACAAAAAGAAGAAATTTCATTTTTTTGGTGAATAGTGTCGTATTCGTGAATAGTGCTGTATACGTGAATAGTAACTCCGACACCAAAAGATAGAAATTTCACAAAAAACATCTTCACGCTTCGTGAATAGTACTAATGAATAGTAACTCGTGAATAATAACTCGTGAATAGTAACTCATGAATAGTAACTCTGACATGAAAAAGTTCCAAATTTGATAAAAAGTTCCAACCAATATTTCAGCATCATGATATTGAAGAAATAATATCATTTGAGAAGAAAATAACATCATTTACCTCGAAAGAAAGTACTTCTAGTTGAAACACCGGATATAGGCTATGACTTGAACTTGCACCATATAACAATACTCAAAATATACTCAAAATACTCACAAGAATACGCTCGATAATATAGAGAGAGAAAACTTCAGTTTCTGGTGTGATTTTCAATTCTAACCTAAGCACCTATTTATAGGAAATTGCTTAGAACACCAAAGCAGAAAATTTAATATAATATTAATATATTATATAAATTCCTACGCACCCAATTTTTCCCAACATCAGCCACCAACCCACATGTTAAATGAGTTCAACAATGAAAAAAACGTTTTTTATATTTAAAATATTTTAAACTTCCAAAAATCAATTATTTCGGAACTCCGGAACTTCAATAATTCACAATAAATAGCCCTTTTGCCAGAAAATTCGAATCTAGCGACTTTTAATAGGAAATTCAATTCTCTACAACTTTGCAGAAGGACGTTTTTCCAAATTCCCAACAGAAATTGACCGAAATCCACAAACAGCCGATTTTACAGGCTATAATCAAATTTCAGTCAAGAAATGGGGTCCACCGACACATAAAACATGCTTTAAATTTTTTTGGTAACAAAAATACTCCTCCACATATACTCATATACCCCACATTCATCGTAAAAATATCATCATTATTATATTATTAAAATATAATAATATATTTAAATAAATTATTTTATCAGAAAAAGATAAAATATTAATTTTCAACAATTGTCACATTAAAAATTTTCTTCATCTATATCCACATAAAATCAATATTTTCCTCATCATATGAATTAATAATTAATTAATCACAAATAATATTACAGAATCACAATATTGGCAACCAGGCCGTTCCCAGGATAGAGGGGGCTTTCCAATAAGAATTTCTCCTTACTGGCGCGCAATTAGGTGCCAACCCTCTCCTTAGACAAAACTTTCTAGACATTGCCAATAATGTTATCAAATAATATTATTCATATAATATGAATTATTGCTTCGATAATAGAAAATACTGTGTAATGACAATTATTGAAACAACAGCAATATAAAATATCAACGCAACAATTATTGAACCAATAAAATAAAATACTGAACAATAATTACTGTAACCATTATTGAGTAGTGCCTTCTTACGTAAGAGTCAATAATTGGTGCAATACCGTGTGCTACTGTGCAACAACGCGTATTACTGTGTTTTAACCACCGGGTATTCCAATAGTATTAACGGTAACAACTACGCCATTTTTTATAAACAACTTATACTTGTCGTTTTCTTCATCCAATCGCTTTCCGTTATGGGGCCCACAAAAGACTGCGCCGTCATACGAATATTCCCCGACAGCAAGAATATTCCACGACCAAACGAATATTCCCCGACAACAATGAATATTTTATAACCACCTGCTTATTTAAAATATTTGCGCATTTTACCCATAACTAACCACATTAATCAAATTCACCCTTACTATTTCAAAAAATAAATAAATAAAGAAAATTCCTTTTTATTTAAAAATTTTCGGGGTCTTACATCATTGATTGGGATAATACATGACACGACATCTTTTGATTGCACAGCATCTTGCACAGTCATATTGAAAGTTCTAGTTGTGGGTTTGTTTGATGTTGTACCTCCACTGTTACCTCCATAGCTTCTGGTTGTCACTCCATCCTTCTTCTTAGGGCATTCACGAGCAAAGTGATCCTTGGATCCGCACATGAAGCACACGTTCTTCTTAGGTTGAGTGAAATTTGGGGCGATGTGACCCTCCTGGCCACAATTGAAGCATACTCGTTTCCCCATCAAGCACGCACCCTTGTGAAACTTCCCGCATGTAGCACATGCTTCAAACTTCTTGTTTTGTTGGTTACCCTGCTGGTTTCTAGCACCCACATTTCCATTTCACTTCCTCTTCAAGTTGTTGTTGTTGTTGTTATTGTTGTTGTTTCCACCACTACCACCTCCATTCTTAATCTCGACCTCATTCTTCTTCTTTTTCTGTTCCTGATTGAACTTTGCCACTGCCTCGTCTCCACTTTCAGCAAGTATTACTTTATCCATCACTGCTACGAAAGTCTTCAATTGAAATAGGAAAACCCTACTATACAACCTGGGCTTCAGTCCCTGTTCAAATCTCTTCGCCTTGCGTTCGTCCGTGCTAAATTGATAAGGCACAAACCTTGCCAACTAATTGAATTTAGCGGCATACTCGGATACCGTCATTGTTCCATGCTTTAGTTCCTGAAACTGCACTTCTAGCTGACCCTTCAAACTCTCGGGAAAATAGGTCTCGAAGAATATATCCTTAAACCTACCCCGGGTCATCATCCCTGGTCCTTCTCGAGTTTTATTGCCCTGCCACCAATAACTAGCCTTTGCTTTCAACATAAATGTTGCGAAAGCAGTCTTCTGGTCATCCCCTACCCTAGCAACATTGAACACCTTTTCTATCTCCATAATCCAAGTCTGTGCCTCGACTGGATTCACGGTCCCACAAAATTCAGGTGGTCCAACCGCCTTGAACTCCTTAAAAGTTGTTCCTTGGCTATGTTGTTGATTCTACAACGCTCCTGTCAGTAACGTCACTAATTATTGAACAGGGTTAGCATCAACATTGTCGTTATTGTTGGTTCCTTTGGTGGTTCTCTGTCGTGGTGGTTGACGTCTAGGATGCATTTGCTGTTAAAAATACACTCATTAGGCTATTATTCAATTCTTTTAAGTAATTTATACTTAACTTGCCTCCACAAAAGAAATAACCACATAATCATGTAACACTTTGAATAAAATAACAACTTTTATTTATTCATAACCTCTTTGAAAATATAAAATAATAGCATCACTGCTATTCACATTACTTTCCTGAACCACAAATGTTTCAAGACAACATCATCATCATATCCCATAGGTTACATAACACTTAGGATTTACAATTTATTTAACATTTATTAATCGCATAACAACTACGATGTTCTACTAAGATACTGCTTAGCCTTACTACGCTCTTCCTCCATAATCAGGAACATTGTTCTGCGATCTAATACATAAGATGGCAGCGTCTCGAACTGAATCGGATACACCATGACCCGATCTTGAGCTCGATTAACCACGGTGTTGAATACTCTATTCATCTCTTCCATCTTCATTCTCTTTGCCTCTGCGTCTTTCACTGCTATCCCGGCTCGTTGAAATACTTCCTCGTATGCGTCTTCGACTCTTGCCCTCTTAGTAGCTTCTTCCTTCAACTTGTTTTTCAGTTCTACAACCTCCTCGATCAGTTGTTCTTTCTATCCTTCAGTCTGTTCTAGCTTCTCCTCGACATTAGTCAGTCGTTCCTCACGATCCTGGATCTCATCGTCTTTCTGTGTCATTGCAGTCTGTTGTTTAGCTACTATCTCTTACAATTCCTCGACTGTATCCTAAAGTTCCATGTTACGGTCGTAGACTTCATCGTACATATGAGCAGCTACCGAGGTTAGTGGAGTCTACTCCTCCTCCTCGTCATCCTCATCCTTCTGTGTCAACTCAACGGGATCCTCCTCATCCGTCTCCACATCATCATCCTCATCTTCAACCACTGTGACCAATGGGGTTGACTCCCGTGGCAGTAGTTGTTCCAAAATAACCTGAATGTCGTGAGGCTCATCCTCTATAAGCATTTGAGGTCTATCCTCCCTAGCCTGACTGGATTCTCCAACATTAGTCATCCGTACAACAAAATTTTTAATTTTTAATCATTAATCATCACTACTCAACACTCACGAGTACATAAGTTATAAACACATAAGTACATAAGTGTTTTATTACTCCTTCCTTAAAACTCGATAAGAGTTAATCCCCACTATCTTTTCAAAGGTTACTTTCTAAGGCTTTTCCCCACATAAGGTTCATAACCTAAAGCTTTGATACCAACTTGTGACACCCCCAAATCCCGGTACTTCATTACCTCAAGATTTGGTGTTCACGTAATCAAAACATTCATATCTAACTACCCAATCATAATATAATTGAATAATAAAACCTGCCCATACAGGATTACTTTAATAAAAACATTATCTCCCAGGTTCTCTAACCTTTAATACAATCATTCAATTTCGGAAATTAAATTATTACATCACGTCATTATTAAAAGTCTATCATCATAACGATAAAGCAAAACTACAAGTCTTCATCACTTGTACATTTTTCCCTTTCCTTTGCTAGTTGTAGGTTTATCTACCTTCTCAACCATAGCTGCAATAAATGTATAAATATGCAAGAGCGAGAAACAAAGCTCACTTGAAATAATAATAAATATCTTTACATCATTTGCCAAATAATAGGCTCAATAGAACTGAATGATATGTTCTATTAACATTACAACATTTGCCGATTCATAGGCTCAATAGAACTGAATGATATGTTGTATTAACATTTCAACATTTGCCAATTCATAGGCTCAATAGAACTGAATGATTTGTTCTATTAACATTCTTAAATATACTACTGAGGGTCAAATGACCATGAACCATGTCCACAGTTATAAGTAATCTTTCAACTTTAACTTTAACAGTCATATGACTATAAAGACTCCGCGTACTTAGGTGGATCAATCCTTCGTACAATGTATTGTGCACAACCATTTCAACGCTAAGCGTAAACCCCTAAACATAGGGTTGTTCATCTCAGTATTTAGAGTACAAGTATGCACCAAAGAAAGTTTGATTGGATAAGCTTTCAAGGGTAATTGAAGTTTAATGATCGTCAACTAGGGAACTAGTTGAATCAACAATGCTTGATAATACAATAGTTTTTTAATAACAGCATAACTTAGAACATTTGAGAATCATAAATGAACTAATTCTACATATCAGACTCATGCTTAAATTAACTATAGAGCATAAGCATTCAATAAATTGAATAAAATGGTTAACCTTTGCTTGAACAGTAAAATAAGCTAAGGTTCGAGTCCTATAACATTAGAAATGAAATTCTTGAACGTACATTTAACTGATAGCAAGCTGGAAACTAAAAACTTGCCCAATAATGTATTAACTCATGCAAAGAATTAAAACAGTTCAATAATAGAGACGAGAATTCAAAACTACGTTCATTATACAATAATAGAACTTAAGAAACTTGCTTAACTGTAAACAAGTTAGAATGAATCAATCAATAATAATTTCCAATAACATTAGAGTTAGAGTTTACTCGAATGAATTTTAGGACATTTGATTTATTCAAAAACAATTAAGATAAGAAGCTTGCTTAATCAAAAGCATGAAGTTAGACAATATAATAATAGAACTAACTCAACGAAAGTGTAGAGTTAGAAAATTTGCCTCGAGCGTAAGCTAAAATATTAAACTCACGTTCACCTATACACAGTATTAAAATCACAACATCTATTAGACATACTAATATTCACTTTCAATATAAAACGCATTACTAGCTAAACTTGTTATTTTAGCACAAGTCTTAAGCTACCATTTACATTTCAGAATTCCCAAGTGTTAATCATCACAACACTTAACTAGCGTTCATTGTATAAACTAGGTTATCACATAACGCGTTTTTGATTTACTAATCATTTTTGCAACTTTGAATTCATAATACATATAACACAACTCTGTATTAGCCTTGTTATTACATGTTGAACACATTACCATAACCTTTAGTTAAGCTACAAAGAACGACCAAAGTCTACAGAATTAGCAGACTTCAGTGTCTAGAAATGGGCATTGGCGCGGCCGCGCCAGTTTTATACTGGGATGCAGTGCGCCCGCGCCTAAGGGCTGCGCGGTCTCACGACATACAGAACTTAGTTTTTGCAGACAGAGCTTCGGTACTTTTCTTAAGACAACTAACACGAATTTTACCCACCAAACAATGATAATAACACGTTAGATAAATATAACAGTATCATAAACATGTTTGCTAACATTTACAACCAATTAGCACAATTTATCAACAACTAGAACTATTTTAATTCCTCAATTTTCATGTTTTTATACAAAAACTCAATTTTTGATATTCATTCTAAAAATCATCACTATGAATTCATTAGTTGACCAAATCATCTCATTCAAATTACGTTATGTTCGTATCTCAATGAACTAACATATACAAGCTTCAATTTATAATTTCACATACTAATTAGCCACTAGAATTGATACTTACATGAGCCATATGAAAAAATATACACAAACATATACTGTCGAAATTTTCTTCCTACTGTCAAACGAATTTAGCATGTGATTGTTGTTTAAACATAATCTCTAATCATAACTATATCTAATTACCATCAAAAGATTACATAACCCCAATTCACAGAAAATTAGAATTCACAGAGTTTGAAACCTCATGCCGTAAACTCATCCATACATATACACATATATATATATATATATATATATATATATATATATATATATAATATGGAGATTATGGAGAATTACCTTCAATTAGTGTGATAATTTTTTGCAATTGCAGACATTTCTTCTCAATTTCTCTCAAGCTTTCTCTCAATACTGTCAAGCTTTCTTCTCTTAGGCTTAGACTAGACAACTAACAAGTATGCGTAAAAATAAAATTGATATAATACTAATACGTATACTTATTAGGATATCAATTATAAAAATTAAAAAAACTTGCTATTTAATACTAATACGTATAAGTTATAATTATATTATATTTATTATTTAATTTGTTTTATTTATTTTATTTAATTTAAAAAAAACTAGAAATCCCAAAAGCCATAAGGCTTGTTTGGCAAAAACCCTTTAAATATTAAAGAATTAATATATTAAGCCTTGTTTGGCAAAAACTAAATTAAACTACTTTAATTTAACTTAAATTACTATTCATTATTAAATCACTATATTTATATGCTCAAACTAATGACTAAAATTGGTTTGTTTTCGACTTGCAAATAACAACTAAAATAATAATAATGTCGGAATAAATGATACTGGAACTAATGGGATCCTAACTTCATTTAATACTTCATTCAATCGCCACTATCATGCATGACTTGTTCACATATCACAAGAAAGTAGCTAAGAGCACTAAAAAAGTATTAGTCATTTTTCAATGCACTAAGACCTACTTACACAGCATCCACAGATGACAGACTCTGTGTAATCATTAATATAACCAAAATCACTATATGTCTATGTGAAATTGCAACTATATTGACTATAAGTTCAAGCCCTTATTCAAACTTATACGGTGAAACAGTATATGTATATCTGGTTCACGAAATACATAAGTTATATAACACAACCCTATATACGTATATTATCATGATTACAATCCATATTTGCATGTTCATCGTCAATTCCATACAAATACTGAAACGAATGGTGGTCAAGCATTCATACATATAAAACAATCATGATAGACATCCCATATGATATGTAAAACAATCTAGCATTTAAGCATGCAATCAAACTATATATTAAAATCCATTAGAATCCCATAACGAAGTTTAGTTCATGACTGAACCAAAAGCCATTATGGGATCAAATCTAAACATGATTAATAAACAAACAATGGAAAGATGAAAGATAGCAACAATCAAACCCAATTGCTGAATATAGATCAATATTCAAATCCTCATAAGATTCCAGCAAAATAATAATAATAAAAATCCACTCTGGTAGAAAATCCCAAGAAGGAGTAGAAAAGTAAAGTTTTGTCCTCCTTCTATGTTGAAATCTCCCCCAGAGAGTAAACCCTAGTTACGATGTAAAGATACATGAAAAACTTAATAATTGTCAAGTGATACCTCTGACACCAGTCAAATGTCATTTTTAAATTAATTAAAACTCTTAAAAATTAAGAATAAAATAAAATAAGTCAGCAACTTCAGGCCTCGCGCGCGGCCGCGCGCTCCTCCAGCTTGTTATGCTCGCGACCGCGAGACTTGCAGTATGTTTTTATGTTCAGTCGGTCTCTCGCTCGGGCGCACGCTCCCTAGGCTTGTCCTTCTCGCGGCCGCGCAACTTGCAGTAGGTTCCCTGGTTTGGCTGGGTACTCGCACGGGCGCGTGCCTCCAAGCTACCTTTGTCGCGCAGCTTGCAGTTGATGTCTTCTGATCCTGCTCCTGAGCTTGGTTCTGCAATGTTGCTGCTGCTACTGAAATGTCCTATATTTATCCATACTTGTCCATCCATGCTCCACTCAATCCTAGCCATGCACATCCTATTTGTTGCCTCGTCTCATGCATCCAGTAGCCTCGTGCTCTATAACACCACCAAATTAGGTCGATTTCTGCACTTATTCACCAAAAGGAGTTTTAAGTATGCGAAATGTAAATTAACATGAAATGCAGCTAAAGTATACTAACATGTACTTGAGATGGGCATAGTTCTCATGAATTGGTACTCCATAAGTAGGTGTAAAACCCACTTATCAAATACCCCCAAACTTGAACGGTTGCTTGCCTTCAAGCAATGCACACTAATGAACAATGAAGATGCAACTATATTACTATGCAACTAAATTATGATGCAACTAATCTCATATTGTCCCAATTATCATAGAAATTCAGTCCAATTTGCCTCAGTGAATGTTTTTTTCTAGATTCAAGAATACAGATTCAAATCAAACTGCAAGCATAATGTTATACACTCAGATAATTCAAAAAAAATGCTATAGAAATGTTGTGTGTGTGTTGTGTTCGCCAAAACTTGATTTAGGCGCAAAATACTCATGATATATTGCTCAAACAGAAATTTGCAGCTTAAATCAAGACTTATGTATCTATATGCATCCAAGACTATTCCAACATCTTAAAATAAACTAGGGTTCAAGAATGGGCTTAACTGCTTTATTTCTACTCACGAGGGTGACTTTCGCACTTCCCCGCGGTGTTTATTGCTATTTTTCTTTTCTTTTTCTTTTTCACATGACTGTGCAATGTCTTACTCCATTAGGCACACTGCTACCCCTTAGCAAGCTTTCAACCAATGACTCCCAGACCATGAAAGACCTTAGGGCGCTAGGTGTAGAGACAATCCCCTCGGGCGTACTTACTCAAGTAGCCAGGGCCCCGAAATAAGACTAGCCACGTTATTGCTATTCTTCTCTTCTTCTTTTTTTATACACAGATACCCAGTTTTCCCCAAGTTTAAAAATCAATGTTTTATACAGTCTATACTCATTTTTCACATATTTCCCTTTTTAAAACTACATTTTTCTATCGAGCATTACAACACATGTTTCTTATACCTACAAGTGATTGTGAATACATTTGTACAAACCAAAAGCATTTAAACAACATTATGAATTTCATTATGTCAAACATTATATCTCAGCTCAAATTATCCAAAATACTCAAAAATCATTTTCCAAATTCACTATCATCATTGGCTAGACAGAAATTTCTACATGGTAAGAACGGTGACAGAATGCAACCTAAACATGAACGTGCAACTATATATGCAAAAATAAACTATATGATGTAATAATTTAAACTAACATGCAAGAACAAAAATTAACTAATCATGCTAAAACTTAAAGATAAAAAAAAACTATACTAAACATGCTAAACTACATGCCCTACACTACTCCCCAATACCCCCAAACTTAAAATATTCAATGTCTCATTGAATGAAGGTAAAAGGGTACGGAAAAAACTCCCCTAAGTATCGGTGGTGCCACCCTCCTCGGGTGGTGAATCTGGTGGTGGATATGGTGTTGCGGTTCCAAATTGAGGCCACTCTTGTGTTGTTCCTTGTTATGTAAACACTTCGGCTAAGGCCCTTATGAGTCCCATCGCAAATGTGCCCAAATTATCGTACATGGCATCGACCTTGCGCTCCAACCTTTGGAGCTGTCGATCGCCATGGGTGGCACGTGCGTGCGTGGACGGGCCCGCCTCATCGGTTTGCGGGGGTTGTTGTGACGGCTCTGGAAAAGTGGGCTGCATGATGAATCCTCGTCCGCGTGGGTGCGGTATACCACCTGCCCAGTCCTCGAATTTTTCGATCGTGGCATGAGTAATGTCCTGGCTTGGGTATTGCATTTGCTCATTGCCCCAGTTGCATCCCTGATTAACACAAAGCATGGCAACCACAGATGCGTATGGAATGCTCCCAACCGTTCCTCCCCGTAGATAGCGCAACATATTCTCGGGAATGATATGACCAATGTCGATGTACTTTCCGGTGATTATGCCCCCACAGAATACGTGCCCTCTCCGCTGTTGTTTCGTGCTGATGGGCGGAAGGCATGAGCTTGGCACATATGAACAATTTCCATGCTTTTGCATAGCGATTTAGGGCTACAGCTGGGAATATACGCGGCTGTGTCGTGCCAACTTTATATGTCCATTTCGTACCCGACACACATAACTCTGCAATAATCAACTCCATGTCGGTCTCCAAATGAGCACCGGTGACCCAATTAGCAGCCCCCACTGGCTGTGCATCAGTAATTTTGAAAATTAATCGGATGGCACGGGATCTGTAATCTACCTCGATACCACGAACTAGAGATATCCCGCTCATAGAGACCTTGGCATTGGCATAGAACTCACGGACTATGCTCATAGGAATGGGCATTACAGTAACAGTCAATCCACCCCAGCCTCTCTATCGAATCATGGCGCACAACTGGCCATCCTGCCCCTCTGGCTTGAATCCTTGCTCCTTGACTAACATCTTCGCCACAATGCGGTAGTACTCTTGTTGAGCTTCCAAGTTGAGGAACTTGGTATGATCCACAATATCAGCCTCTTGACTGCCCAAAGAGGATGAAGAAGACGACGCAATAGACCGTGCTCGCTTTGGCCCCATTTGTATTTGATAGAGTTTGCACAGATTATATGATGGAGAATGAAGAAAAACTTGAAGAATTGATAACCCCCAATACTCATTTTTGTAATCCAAATTAGGAAGCCTAGATTTATAGTGCACTTGGAGAAGTTGAGGGGATATGGACTTTGAATGAGAAGAGAATCGTGGCTAAGTAATTGAGAGATGTACGACAGAAACTTGTAACTGATAGATAGATAGCGACGTGAGTTATGGAGACTAAGAGAATTTCGCGTCTGTTATTATTCCAGATGAGAGTCCAAATGGTCCACAACTCTTTTTAAACTGTTCAGATCTGTCTTAGTCCGGTGTCGCGCGCGGCCACATGCATTTGTACTGGGCTGGGCGCGCGGGCACGAGACTTGCAGAATATTTTGTTGGCCTGATTAACTAGATGCATGGGCACGTGGTTTTGTACTTCATGGGCTGTGCGGCCGCGCGATCCTGATATCTGCAATGCTAAAATTCAAATCCACTCTGCCTATCAGTGATGTTGTCCAATGATGGTTCTTGCATAGACATTAATGCACCTTGTTAAGGCATGACTTAGTTGCCACATAATGCTAACATCTTGCAAATATTCGTAAAGTAAGTCTTGTTACACACTTAAGCATGAACATATAATATCCTCTTAAAAATGAATTCGATATAACTACTGAAATAATCAAAAATGAATAACTAAAAACAAATCAATGGGGATAGAAGTAATGGGTTGCCTCCCATCCAGCACTAAGTTATAGCCAATTAGCTTAACTATCTCTGAGTTTCATATCACAGATAGAATTGAGGTGCCTTCCTTCTTGTCTGTCGCACCATGAAATTTAATGACTTCATCTTTTGTCAATGGATCTACCTTTAACTCTGAATTTTTACCCGTTGCACACCTCAACGGTCCATAATTCTTCGATTTTTGTACCTCATCCTGTAGGCACCAATCCACCACGTCAACCAGGAAGCACTCTTCTTCATTCGTTGGTAAATTGATTGCTTTAAAGACGTTGAAAGTGATCTTTTGATCTTGAACACACATAGTGAGTTCACCTTTTTGCACATCTATTGACGTTCTGCCTGTGGCCAAGAATGGTCTCCCCAGTATTATTGGTATACTTTTGTCCTCCTCGTAACCTAGAATGATGAAGTCAGCTGGAAAAATAAACTTGTCCACCTTAACCAACACATCTTCAATAAGTCCCCGTGGATATGTGATGGATCTGTCAGCTAACTGTAATGCAATATTTGTTGGCTTTGGATCGGGCAATCCCAACTGGTTAAACACTGACAAGGGCATCAAATTTATGCTTGCCCCAAGATCACATAAACACTTACTGAAGTTCATCTTTCCAATTGTGCATGGAATTGTGAAGCTGCCCGGATCCTTCAGCTTTGGAGGTAATTTCTGCTGAAGTACTGCACTGCATTCCTCTGTCAAGGCTACCATTTCAAACTCATCTAGTCTCCTCTTCTTTGACAGTATACCCATCATAAACTTGGCGTAGCTGGGCATTTGTTCCAATGCCTCAACGAACGATATGTTGATCTGCAGCTTTTTGAATACCTCCAAGAATTTGCTGAACTGTTTATCTTCCCTTTTTTATTTAATCTTTGCGGATACGGAACTTTAATGTGAATTGGTGGTAATGGACTCTTAATCTTCTCATCTGAACCTGTTTTCTCAGCCTCTTCCTGCTGAACCTCAGACTTTTCCAGATTTTCTTCTTGAGCAACTGACTTCTCTGTCTCGCGCGACCGCGCGCTCTCCTCAGTGTAATCTCGCGTGGGTGCGTGACTTGCAGTACCTGACAAATCTTTCCCAGATCTCAATGTGATCGCTTGACATTGTTCCTTCTCGTCTCTTCTTGGATTTGTCTCTGTATTACTTGGCAAAGAACCCTGGGGCCTGTTAGTAAGCATGTTCGCCATCTGCCCCATTTGAGTTTCCAGATTCTTTATAGCCATTGCTTGGCTCTTGATCATAACTTCTGTGTTTGCCATGTATTTCATCATCATCTTCTCCACTTTTGATTTCTTTTCTTACTAAGGTGCAGCTGGAGTGTGATGTTGTTGTTATTGCTGAGAAAATACCGGCGGAAAGGGTGGTCTAGGATAAAACTGTGGCTGCGCTGGTTATGACTGAAATTGATTATTTGATTGAAACTGATTCTGCTAATTCCCTTGGTTATTCGACCAACTAAAATTTGGATGATTTCGGTTGTTGGGGTGGTATGTGTTATGAAATTGACCTTGGTCTTTTCTGTAGTTGCTCACATACTGCACTGATTCTGAGCTGATAGCACATTGATCCGTCGAGTGTGACCCCGCACAAATATCACATACGAAGGTAACCGTCTTTACTTTTCCTTCTGCCAAAGTATCTATCTTCTTTGCCATGGCTGCCATCTGTGCTGACAACTGAGTAATAGCATCAACCTCCAACACACTTGCAACTTTGGGTTGTGGCATCCGAGATGTAGGATTCTGATAATCGTTGGATGTCATTGTCTCGATAAGGTTATAGGCTTCTTCTTAGTTCTTTGCCCATAATGCCCCTCCTGTAGCTGCATCTACAATCGGTCTCGACTGCCATCCCAATCCATTATAAAAAGTATTGATCACCATCCAATCTGGTATACCGTGATGTGGACACTTCCTCAGCATTTCTTTGTATCTCTCCCATGCTTCATATAAGGACTCGCCGTGTTGTTGCTCAAACTGAGAGATAGTTGTCCTCATCTTTGTTGTGACGCTCCCAAATTCGGGTCTCTTTCAACCCGACATATGGTGCTCCACGGTGCTACAGTTCACACTATCATTCAATTGAAATGCCTCAAAAGAACGAATATGTTTTATATATATTCCAAAATAATACTACCATTCCCCAGGTTCTTTATAACCGTTACATTTGTTCATGTCATAATATCATTTATTATCATTACAAACCTATACTATTACATAGGTATTCTACACGTTCACTTTAGCCTTCTCTTTATCCTTGTAGAATCCTTCGGTCCATTCGGTCTAAGCTGCATTCATATGGTTCAAGCAAGAGTGAGCATAACAAGCTCAGCAAGTACAAAAATTTCATTTTAAAAGCATGCTTGAAACATAGGAATCTTATATCTTCAATAACTGGATGATAGTTACGAAGTACTATCAATAACTTAAAATAGTGTTTCTTTTCCTTCAAAACATTTTGGAATAAAAATAATCTATAATTCATCCATTCTGGTTCAAGACGTGAACGTCTTATAGTCTCTTTGAAAAGGACAACCCGACACAAAGTATGTAAGTTTGGCATATCTTACGAGCACTTCTAGGTGATCAGCCTATAGTACTCTATGTTGATAAACACTACATCCATTAAACGTGTGTACGTTTAAGTTGTGGTAACCTCACGTGCCCATCGAATACTCGATGAAAATACATTTGTTTATTCATATTCAGACTTTCCTTTAATCCGTACCAAATAGTTTGCATAGGATAGCGTTAGCAATTCTATATTGAAAGACTTGTAAACAGTTCAATCAATCTATCATGATTAGTCTAGCCGAGCTAAAACTGGCATCGACTCTTTCTTTAAAACCATACATGCATCTCATAACTTGAATCATTTTGAAAACCTGACTAACACAAAGGTTAGACAAACGTTTAAGAAAAAATTGCCTTCAGCGTCTGCTACCGAATAATTACATTTCCTTTGAGTCTTTACAGTCTCTACAACACATAATCACATAACATATCTCATTAGGTCATGAATGAACATACTTAGTTCTTAAATAATCTTACCCTACTTCTCAATCTAATCTCGTATTAGATTTGTTATTTATGGGTTCTGGCTTTCCGTCATTCTTTTACATCGTTCTTACCAACTTCTTTCCTTTCTATAGCTTAATTGAAATTATTTCATTATTACAACTCGGTTCGAGTTAAATGTCCTTCATCACGTCTTACTAACATCATTACGTTATTAATCGGCACTTAATCGGCATTGGTTATGTACCCTTATTGTACACCGTTTCTGTTTACTTTCACTTAACTTTCTTTAACCATAAGTGATCACACTTGAGATTTAGCTATGACTAATCAATGTTTGATTAAGTTCCTTAACTCATTGTTAACCATTCCCATTCATGTTCCACTTGTAACCATTCTTCATTGTCTAATTTTTAAGTCTGGCGCTGCGGCGCCGGCTATTACACTCTGTGCCGCGCTGCGTCGCCTATTAGGGCTTGGAGACCGGACTCGGTGCTGCGACGCGAGTCTCTTTGTTAACTGTCGCGCTGCGATGCTACTCTCCAGAAGGTTTTGGCTTTGCTCAGCCAAGCTCGGTGTTGCGGCGTGACCTACTTTGCCTTGGGCTGGCACCGCGGCGCCAGCTCTGTGCACCAGAAAATTTGACAGACTTTTTACACTTGTGATATTCCCGACCTCGTAACTTCTTCGTTATAAGTCCGAATTGGCTCGTTCAAGAGCCTACGGGTTCACAAATTTTATACTCTACGAGGTCATGCAATAATTTTATCTATTCGACATCATTTGTTAAAATTCCACCTATTAGCCCATTTTTAATGAAAACGATAAAAGTTCGTGAACGTTCAATGCTCGTTTCTTCGTTCTAAGTCGGAATCCGACCATTTTTGAGTTTGCAACTCTATAATGCCAAATAAGACTTGTCTCCATTAAAAACCAATGTTTCCAAGCTCAAACACAAAATTTGACTTCCATTCCGAGAATTTCACGAATTCGACGATTGTCGTCTAATCGTGTAAATTCTGGCGAAACTTCGTTACTTGAGATTTTTAAACCGTTTCAATTGGATTCAATCCATTATACTAACATCTTGACATACATGATTCATTAACTCATAACATGATAAGTTATTACTTATTCTTGATAAATTTGTAACTTATGAAAATATAAATTATTTATATTTTCATTACTCATGACTTATGTCTTCTTTTCATATAACTTATTAATGAGTTAAGTCCTTTAATCATTATTCTTACATCTTTATTAATCATACTAATTTTATTAATGTAAACATATTACCACTTCTTACAAGTTCTTATACTTTCATTATTGTTCTTCACAAGTTTGTAACTTAAATTATTACGAATAGCTTATTCATGATTTATACGGCTTATTAAGACTTAATCCCTTTGGTTTATCATTTCTTAACATACTAGCTCTACCAATACCCCCTTCTCTATTAATGGAAAAGAAAGAAAATCATGACTTAGAATCACTTACTCTTTGATATTCACTTGACTATGTCTTGCTCAATCTTTAATCTCCTTCTTGATCCTTGAAATATGAAAGACTAGCTTTCTTACTTTTCTAGCTTATTCTCTCAACCAAATAAGTTGTTTATCTTGAGAGGAGTTGAATGAAATTTAAACAACCGACAAATGAAGTGAGGCTTCTCTATTTATAGGAAATCCTAAGTTAGGGCATAAGGGTCATTAAGTGTGACAACCCGAGAATTTGGACAATTTATTAAAATCTTAAATGATTGATTTAAGGTCAAATAATAGACCTAAACAGAAAATAAGTGTATGCGTTTGATATTATTAGGGTGAAATTTTGATGATTTCAAAATTCTATGAAGGATATAGGTTAATTATTCAGGATTAAGGATTTATGTGATTAAGTTCTGTGAATATGGTTATGTATGTGTACTGAATGTGGTTAAGGGTCAAGGGTTGACCAGATTAATTATATATGTGTCAAACCCTAATTATATATTAAGAACTTTAACGTTCGGTTAGAAAACCCTAGCGATTAATAAGAAATCCAAGAAACTGGTTCTGGAAACCCTAATGTCAGTTCCGGGAATCTAAAACCCTAATTCGGATATTAAAAACCCTAGATTGGGAATGCAATGATATGTATAAGGTTAAACGTCATTAATTATAAATTAATTAGAGAAAACCCTAATACCCGATCTGAAAACCCTAATTTTAGATTCTGGTAATTTGAAACCCTAATCTGGGAACTTAGCGAAGAATTATAATGCTTATGTGGTATAATTATAATACTAATTAGGGCAAAGCTTAATTAATTAGCAAACCCTAATTTCAAATTTAGAAAAACCTAATTTCGGGATTTGAAACCCTAATTTTATAATTAGGTAAAATGAAAGTGTTAAATTAATACTTTTAATGTTACTTAGGATATATTAATTCTAATTTTCAAGATTGAGTAATTAGAAAACTCTAATCTAATTACGAATATTTAATTTCTATTTTAGAAAATTATTTTCTATTTAGAAACCCTAATTTGTGGGATTGAAAACCCTAATTTCCAATTTATGAACCCTAATTGTACAGTGGTGGATTTAATTGCTAAACTAGCAATCGTAATTAGGAAGTATTAATCCTAATTGGTTTAATTCCTAATGAGATTAGGAAATTATTATATAATTAGAAGCTCTAATCTAATTACGAAAATTTAAGTTCTAATTTAGAAAATTTATTTTTCTATTAGAAACCTTAATTAATGGTTTATAAACTCTAATGACCACTTTGACCCTAATTGTTAAATTATCAATTTTAATTAGGAAATATTGATCCTAATTAGCAAACTTGAATTATGATTAAAGAATCTTAGTATAATTAGAGAATCTTAATTATAATTTAGAAATGTTAATTTTCTATTTTGAAAATCGAAATTTAGAAATCCTAGAAAATAAATTTTGGAAACCTTAGGTTTTAACCCTAAGGGTTTGATCAAATTACAAGTATAGAAATAAAATGGTATGCTAAATGTCATTTATGCTTTTTTGTCACATTCTTTATTAGATAACTTGCAAATCTTTCCATGATCTTGGTTTGGTGACCAACCCTAACCCTAACCTAGCTCTAGCCCTGACCATGTGTCCAAAAATCAGCCAACTTGCTACCAAATGCATTGAATCCAAGCTTGTAAAAAAATTTAAAAGTAAGTAAAGCTACTTACTTTGTTTCTCACTTTTTACCAAGACATTCTCTCTCTAAATTTTGGGAATAGGAAGTGAGAGAGAGTAGGATACAAAGTTAATATCATGTGTTATCATTCCAAGTCCAGAAATCAATAATCAGTTCATGAATCAAGCTTTAAAGGAGGTATAAAACCCTAAACCTAGAAATCCTATTATCTGAAGTTATTTGTTGTAATTGATTGGTTAAAGTTGTGTAATAAGGTGTCATTTAGTGATCTGGGTTGTTAAATCCCAGATCCATAACATTAAAGAGCTCGAATCTGATATTTTTAGAAATCTGGAAATTTGGAAAAATTTGAGTCTGACAGTCTTATCTTATGTCAGACCTCGTAGATCTTTGTGTGTTAGATGTTTAGTGTGTTTGATGTTATAGATCTATTCTATGCCATGAGATCTTTCATTTCCAACTTGAATCAAGTCCAGATCTTGTCTAGATCTTAAGTTATATGCAGTCAAACTGCGTTGACCGGCGTTGACTGTGACGAATCTGGGTAACCCAGATTACCCAGAAATTTCTGACAACCCATTTGAATACTCTGATCTTCATGCTGTTAATCGATCTGGACATGTTAGTGCAATATAATTGTATACTGACATTTATACTTCAGTTTCATGCTTATATAACTTATAGATCATGTATAGAATCAAAGATAAAAAGGGTCAAAGTAGGGTTGACCGGCTGTTCTTGAGGATTTCTGGAAAACCCAGAAATCTTCATGTAGGATTTTTGTGTCAGACTTTGACCAGCCAATATTTCTAAAACCTGTTGTTTTTAGACTAATGTGTTAGTTTATTATTGTAGACTAACATCTGTTCTACAATAATCAATCACTAGATCACATTATTCGAGCCCAGAATGCTAAGAATCAACGCTGCAAAGTAGCACCTCGGCACTGTTTGAATTTATGGGCAGCCCAAAAATTCAATAACAGGTCTGACAACTTTTTCTGCAGCTTAGATCTCGCAGATGTTATTTGTTTTGGCTATGAGATTTGCTTTAGATCATAGTATTACAGTTATATTACATAACCAGAAGCATTAGCAGACCAGAAATCTATCGGAACCCAGAATCATAAGTGGTCAAATGTAGCCTCTCGAAGTCTGACTATGAAGCTCAAGAACACCTATAGCGACAGAAAGTGTCGCTATAGCTCTTTAGCGACAGTTTATTATTATTATTTTCTGGAAAATGATTAAAAATAGAAAAAAATAGTTTTTAATTATTAAAAATACTAAATAAATTCTGAAAAATTATTTTAAATTCTGAAAAATAATTTTTAATTATTTTGGGTATATTTCAAAAATATTTAATATTTTTGGAATATAAAAGGTATTTATTTATTTAATTATAATATTAAATAAATTATTTAAAAATAATTTTAATTCATTAAAAAACATGAAAAATAATATTATGGTATAAGAAAATATTTTAAGTTATTTTTGATGACTTTTAATATTTTGTGATGAAATTCATTAATTAATCAATATTAATGATAATTAGTTTATTTAATAGATATATTAAATAAATTAAGGAAAAATGGAATTAATGCTTTATAAAATATATAAAAATGATTTAAGTGATCTAAAAATATTTTAAGTTATAAATTATAACTTTTGATATTTATTCATGAAAATATTAATATTCTAATATTAATACCAGTTATCGGATAATGGATTTAAGTATTTAAAAATCATATAAATATGATTTTAAGGTATTAAAAATACTTTGATATATTATAATTATATTATAATATTACGTTATGATTTTCATTAATATTTTATATTAAATGAATATTAATGATTAAGAAATTAAGTGGTATTTATTTCATTTAAATACGTTATTAATTATTAAAAATACGCGATAAATGATAATAATTATTTGAAAAAATTTTACAAGTCAATGAAAATTATTTTGGCTACTTAGAAAATAATCTGAGTTAATTGTTAACTGTTAAGTCAGAGTTTAATTGAACTTAAACTCTATAAATGTCCGACTAGACCGTCGGGATGATAGAATTATGTCGGTTTCAACTCAGACTGAAATAGTTTGACTTGATGCTATGTCTTATGTGCTGTATGGACTGATAGGATTATGTGTTATGTGTTTAGGTTATTCTGTGTGTATAAATATAACAGTATTATACTGTGATGATATTATTCTAATATTAGAAATCTATATTACTAATATTAGGTCTTCGGGTAAAGCGTTATAAATTGCGTTGCGGTAATCAATGGTTCAGGCAAGTTTCTTTTTACTTAACTCTACTAAGAGTGTTTTATTCAAGCTTATGGTTAATCATTGCTGATTGCCATGAAAAATTGTAGTCTGTATATTTTTCATGTATAAGTCAGGTTTGAAAGGCTGATCACCTTCATTACCAGTTGGTTCAAAAATATTTGTTCATATTTAAAACTTGTTCAGTCAAAAGTTTGTTCGTGATAATTCTCAACTATATTGATGAATTATAGCCAGCTTATTATTCATACTCTTCAATCATGATATATCGTTAAATTATTGTATTTAAACTTGCTAGGCAACTTTCATGCTCACCCTTGCTATATCATGATAAAACATTGCAGATAAGGCGAACGTGTTCGGATACAGGAAAAGGTTAAGGCCAAGTTCAGTTTGTGATAAAATGTGCGGCTATCTTGTAATAGTATAGTTTGATAAATGTGTTATATGTTAGAAAGTTTATGAATTGTGTATAAGTTAAGGTTACTCGACCTTGGGGAATAGTGTGTAATGTATTGTATAAACAATTTATGTTTATATCTTCCGTAAATAGTGATAGAAATAGTATACCGAATCCGCGGTGATTTGGGGCCCGGATTCGGGGATGTTATATTAAGTCACTCCACCTCCTTAATTCCACCTCTTTATTATTCGTTATTTGCTCACCAAGTTTACTTGACCTCCACAACTTTTATCTCTTGCTTGCTCCCCACAAAACTTATCCTTTACTTAGCTTTTAAGTTATTTAACTTATCCTTTGCTTAACACTTAAGTCTACTTGCTCAACACATTTAATTCTTGATCACTAATTCACCCATATAATCATGGGTTGCCCTGTGGATCCTCCTAATCCATTGGATTCTTACTTTGGGCTTAAGGTTTAATTAACCTAACTTATACATTGGGCTTGCATTAAGTTACTTTGGGCTTCTCATTAATCAACCACTTGGGCTTATCAATATCTTATTGGACTTTACAATTTCTTACATAATTCTACAAATTCAATACCTATGGCTTAAAGCCTTATAACATATAATTTACGTATTAATCTCGTATTCTAACTCATATACTTATTCATATACGACATACCATGCTTCATTCATACTCATATACTAACTCAAATAGTATTCGTATTCCTTACCTCGTACAATACCTACGTATAATACGATCATCGCTTAATTCATTACATATATTTAACTTCTTTCTCGAAAGTCACATTTCCTAAACGTTAGGTTTTAAGTCCACATACAAAATATTACGTTTTCCATAACTGAAATATTATTGGATGTTCCATCTCCCCTCAATATTCTATCGTTACGTATTTCTCGGAAGTTCAAAAATAATTCCCGAGCAGAAATGCATGAATAGTGTTTTTTGGAAACTTTTTCGGAAAGCTTTTATTTTTGTCTTGGAAATTCAAACAATTTAATTCTATCATGTAGACAAAATCCTATGATGTTCTGACATTTATAGGTCATAGAACGACCTTCGATTAGCTTGCTCCATAAATAATCAATTAAATTCATTTAATAAAAATAAAAATTTAATTCTCAAAAATCTGATTTTCTCAGGCGTTACATTTGCAGTCTTAGCCATTGGGAAGAACTTAGCTAAGAATTTATGTGTTAAGTCCTCCCATGTAGTTATAGATCCTGCTGGCAAAGAATGAAGCCAACTTTTCGCTTTATCCCTCAATAAGAATGGAAACAATCTTAGTCTAATAGCATCTTCCATCACACCATTGTATCTGAATGTATCACAAATTTCGATGAAACTTAACAGGTGTTCATTCAAATCATCTGTAGCAGCACCCCCAAACTGAACTGTATTATGCACCATTTGAATAGTGCCAGTTTTTATCTCGAATGTATTGGCTGCTATCGCTGGTCTGACTATGCTGGACTGTAGTCCATTAATATTGGGCATGGAATACTCCTTCAGAGCCCTATGCTCCTCTCTTTACTCTTCTCTTTGTGTCTCGGCTGCCATATTAACTGTCGTATTTTCTAACTGTGCTTGTAAATTTCTACGAACACCCACTTTCCAACCTCTCCCGTTTATGTTATCCTGAACAGGTGTTAAATCGAGTTTGGATGACCACGTGCGCATAAAAATTTATCCAAATTCCTGAAACAAAAACAAAACAAAACTGAAATGAGATAAGACTTGAATTGTCTAAGTCATACATTATAGCTTAAAACTAATGATAGTAATACTAAATTAAACGCCTTTCCCCGACAACGGCGCCAAAAACTGGTTGCCTCTTTTTTCGTCTTAACAAAAGAGCTCTAACTCATGAAAGTATACATGTGTCAACAAGCAATACAGAGCAAGTAAAGTGTCTATCCCACAGAGAAAGTTGTTTAACTTAAATTACTATTCATTAATTAAATCACTATATTTATATGCTCAAACTAATGACTAAAATTGGTTTGTTTTCGACTTGCAAATAACAACTAAAACAATAATAATGACGGAATAAATGATACTAGAACTAATGAGATCCTAACTTCATTGAATACTTCATTCAATCGCCACTATCATTCATGACTTGTTCACATATCACAGGAAAGTAGCCAAGAGCACTAAAAGAGTATTAGCCATTTTTCAATGTACTAAGACCTACTTACACAGCATCCACAGATGACAGACTCTGTGTAATCATCAATATAACCAAAATTACTATATGTCTATGTGAAATTAGGCCGATTCTTGCACTTATTCACCAAAAGGTGTTTTATGTATGCGAAATGCAAATTAACATGAAATGCAGCTAAAACATACTAAAATGTACTTGAGATGGGCATAGTTCGCATGAATTGGTACTCCATAAGTAGGTGTAAAACCCACTTATCATTTTTTAGTCAGATTTCTAAGTTATTTGGCAGATAATTAATACCTCTTACATGGCACCTCTTGATTTGTGCACTACCAATATTAACTTCTGATTGTATTAAATGCATTGTTATTTTGCTCTCTTTCTCTCAAAATTCCCTTTAAAGTTCTGTGCTTTGATGTTTATTTATTTGATTTTTATTATTTGTTATTTCAGATTTTTGGGAAGGCAAAATTTTTGAATCCAGGGGGGAGTGTCAAAGATAGGGTGGTTGTTCCACTTATTACATTGTATTTGTTTCATTACATGGTAATAGAAGTTTATCTTTCTCTTTTAGTTGGATAGCTAAAAACTACAAAGTAAAGCATTTCAAGCTCTTTAATTTGTTATCTTTGCATTTTATCTTTGAAGCTTAATCAAGAGCCTCAATGTGTTGGGCATTGTTTTTCTGACAGTCATACAATTTTGTTCTTCAATAACTACCCCATTTTTTAATGTCTTAATGGATAGTTATTAATAACTTTATTTGTATTATTTGTTGAGTTTGGGATATGAACATGCGCTGGGTTTCAAGCCTTAATCTCATCTTTAATTATGCTTAGCCAAAGCCCATTTGATATGCCCTTTTTAATTTATGTAAAGTGATTAGATTATGATCTTTGTTGAAACCATCTACTACATTGGTGCTTATATCTATTGAAGTGATGATATGTGATGGGTTTTCTTTGGAATATTTATTTTTGATGTTTTCTTGGTTTTGTTACTGAAAATGGTGTTTTTGATTTAGAGATTGGTTGATATGTGGTGTCCTCTATATTTTCGTTGGTGGAGTATGGCATTCATTCTTAGAGGGTAATTTGAGGTGAGTTATTTGGTAGTTTTAGTAAAGATTTCAACTTTAGCATTGAGGAAACTGGAAAAATGGTTCTAGATTCTATTTATGGATAATTCTATCACTTGACATTCTTGGAGGATAATTTGAGGTGTCAGTAAAGATTGCAACTTTCGCTCTGAGAATTATCGGAATGTCTTTATTAGCTTTTATTTATGGATAATTCTACTGTATGATGCTAATTGATAAATGTCATGTTGAAAAAAGACAAGACAGATTTGGATTTTTGTTTGTTTGTGAGTATTGTGCAATTTCATGTGTAGTTAGTGAAAATGTCCCTTAAGAGTATAATTCAGGATATGAAGGGTGAGTTTGGGAGCATTTCTAGGAAAGGGTTTGATGTGAAATTTAGTTATAGGTCGGGGTCGGAGTCGAGGTCGGGGTCCCAACGGTTGGTTCAGGACAGCTTGACGCCAGTTAATGCTTTCAAGCAGAGTTGTTGGGCTAATATGCCCCCAGAGCTCTTGGGGGATGTGTTAATTTTGATTTTGGTACATTGCTTTATTTAATAGGGATGAAGAACTCAATTCTAAGGAAGTAAATTCAAAATAAGACCATCAGATCAAAGATTGCTTAAATCATTTGAAGATATAATATTATATTTTTATGTGTTGTTTAAATTTCAGGATGTAAAATGGGCTACTTTGGGTTTGTTAACGTTGTAATTTTGGTATTCAATTTAAGAGAATTTTGTTATGAATTCGTAGTGGGTATGAATTATGAATTAGTTATAAACATCTCCGGGTGTGAAATAAGAAATTCACAATTATTTACATATTTGCAAGTTTATATTTATAATATAATCTATTGAATTAAAAAGAAATTTAGTAAATATGATGAATGGTCTCAAAAGTTGTTTTAAATTATTATAATAGATTATACATCTTCAATTTTGAGGACGATAGTGCTAATAAATTATATAATTCATTATTTAAACTAGCTCGTGCATTGCACGAGCTATCAACTAGTTAATACAATTATAATGATCAAGTTTTAATTTTAATGAATTTTAATTTAGTTAGAACATTAATTTAGTAAAAGAATTCACGTTTAAAAATAATGTAATTGAACATTTTAAATTATGTAAAAAAATAGTTTGGGACCTTTTTATATAACATAGGGAGATTTAACCTAAAGAAATGATATATATTGCTACTTTATTTATGATATTTTTATTCTTGATTACATAGATAAATATTAATAACAACTTTTTTAATTTAATATATAATATAATGGGTTAAGCTTATAATTTTATCCATACTTATATATTACTCCCTCCGTCCTCAAAATGATAGTCTAAGTATATTTTCCACACAAATTAAGAAAAGTAAGATACATGAAAGAGAATAGAAAATTTTCAAATTTATGTTTAGCGGTCCTACAAAATTGCATAAAAGTGATGTGTCCTTTTATTCTTCCATACTAAGTGATCATACTAAATGACATATTTATCCCTTACTTTTTGTACATTAGGTCATTCTTTTGAGGACAACGAAAATTGTATTTTAAACCATTTTTTTGAGCATGGAGGGGGTAATCTATACCACAATCCTAATTGAACCAAAATTTTGACAAAACTTAGGTGCTAAGTAGGGATGACAATAATGATTTGGAATTGTATCGGTATTAAAAATTCTTGAACTGAAACTGCATCGCATCGGTAGCGATTCAAGATTTTTCTATACCAAAATCGCTCATATCGATTTATATTTTAAACCGTGCGGCACTGACTTGCAGCGGTCAAAATTAAAACTTTTTTGATTTAATATTTATTAAATTAGTTTAATATTATTACAACATATATTATAATAACTAAAAAGATATTAACAAATAATATAAGAATAAATGTTCAATTAAAATTTCGATAACATTGTTATAATTTTAATTATATCAACAATATATAAAAATATTCATTAATTAACTTTTAATATGCAAAATTTAAAAATAACTAAATTATATGTTTGAGTGACTCTCTGATTATATAAAAAAAATAATACTATAAAATATAGAAAGATAATTAAAATAAATAAGAATATATAGAGTGGTTTAAAAATGGGTCCTTAACACTAATATACAACAATTAGAAAGTAATTACAAAAATAAAACACACACAACATAATTACAAAAATAACGCAATTCATATTAATAAGGAAACCTAAAATTAAGGAAAAATATCTGTCATAACTAATCATTCAAATTCAAATATCTGGGATCTAACCACAAAAACAAATTCAAATTCAAATTTCATAGGAAAGACTGCACAAATTTTGTACTTTGCAGGATGTGGCGGAGGCAATTTTCAGAGGAGTTGGAAGCTTTGGAGGAGGTGACAGCTTCGGAGGAGGTGACAGCTTCGGAGGAGGTGACAGCTTCGGAGGAGGTGGTTATGGTGGCTATGGAGGAGGTAACAATGGCGGTGGTGGCGGTGGTGGCGGTGGAGGTGGCGGTGGTGGCTCAAGTGGTGGTTACAGAGACGGTGGAGGTGGAGGCTGGGGCGGTAGTGGCGGGAGCAACTATTTCCTAGTAGTAAAAGGAAATTCTCAAGATACTGCAGAGGAGAAGATCATTAGTAATGTCATGGTAATCAAACTTTTATAACAAGGTAATCAAACTTTTATACTAAGGTAACCAAACTTTTATACCAAGGTAACCAAACCTTGGTAATTACCAAGGTAACCAAATTTTTATACCGAGGTAACCAAACTTTTATATTAAGGTAACCAAACTTTTATACCAAGGTAACCAAAACTTTTATACTAAGGTAAACAAAACTTTTATACTAAGGTAACCAAATTTTTATACTGAGGTAACCAAACCTTCATACCAAGGTTACCTTGGTGTGAAGGTTTGGTTACCAACTACACTATAAAAAAACTGATAGTGTGGAGGTGGATTGGTTACCTTGGTATAAAAGTTTGGTTACCTTAGTATAAAATTTGGTTACCTTAGTATAAAAGCTTGGCTACTTTGATATAAAATTTTGGTTACCAAACTTTTATACTGAGGTAACCAAACTTTTATACTGAGGTAACCAAACTTTTATACTAAGGTAAACACCAATCAACAAAAAAAGTGTTCATAAATTCATAATCAAACGCACATTTTGCATAGAATTAAGATCATAAAACCCAAATGAATGAAATTAAAGAGAAAACCTTAAAAATTAGTGAGAGAGAGAGAGGTAAAATAGAAGTACTTACAAAAGCAGAGTACAAAGAAATATAAAGAATATTTGGAAGAATGAAAGAGATAGAAAAAATGGCAGAATAGAAGAAAATGGCAGAAATGACATCTTCATCTTTTATACAAAAATGACAAAAATGGCGTCTTCATTTTTTAAAGAAAAAATGGCAAAATAGAAGAAAATGAGAGAGAAAATGGAAAAATGGCGTCTTCATCTTCTCTCTTCAATGGCGTCTTCATCTTCTCTCTTCACTCTTTAGCTTTTGTCTTTAAATATGAAAATGGAAGAATAGAAGTGCAGTGGCGTACAGAAAATGAAAGTAGGAGGAGATGAGAGAGAAAATGGCAGAAAAGAATAAAATGGCAGAAGAAGAGGAGATGAGAGAGAAAATGGCACATACCAAAACTAATCCCCTAAATTAAGGAATCCTAATTATACTAATATTGTCATGTCAGCCATTACATATTAATCTCTTAATTTAAGGACCTTTAATTATGTTAAGGTAGAAAATAAAAACAAAAAAGTGTAATACTTTTGTAATTATTTTATAGGTGTATGATTTTTGTAATTATTTCTAAAAATGTACTATTACATGTAATTTACCCTTTAAAAATTAGTGTTTCATCGATTTAAGAAGCGATGTGGTACGGTGAGGTGCAGTACACCCATAGTTTAAACTTTAAAGGTTAATATTAAAATCGTACCACACCGATTTTAGTTTAAAACATTTTACATTAAAACAACCACCAACGAAGGCAACGAGACCAACACTTCAAATAAAAATTAATTGATTCGATACGGTTCAACAAATTGCCTTCTCTAGTCTAAGGTGCTGTTTGTTTACTTCTTATTGCCTCTTAATGTACTGCCTCTTATTCGCTAAGAGACATGATGCTGTTTGTTTTTTTTGTTACCTCTAAATGCCTCTTAATCGTTAAGACAGAAAATGAAATCTTAATAATTAAGAGGTACCTCTTAATGAAATTTTGTTGATAATTTTTTTTATATAAATATATTCAACAATATTATTCACTCATTTTTATTAAATTGAATATTTAAAATTATTAAATAAAATTTTACCCTTTAAAATGGTAAAATAATGTCATTAAGAGACAACTTACTTTTTAGTTATCAAACAATTTTTTAGATTCAGACCTCATTCAAATCATCTAATTTAATAAGATATTATAATTATTCAGATCTTAATTTTCAAATTTATCAAACACAAACTAAGGATGACTTTAATACTCTCTGGACTATTGCCAACAAAATCCAACCCTAACCATACACAGCTCTGTACCTTATCCATCCATACGGCATTTCATTGGCACAAGTAGGGGTGATCATTCGGTTATAACCGAACCGAATAAGCTATTCGGTTATAACCGAAAACCGAAATAATGATGATTTTACTATCCGAACTAATAACCGAAATTTAACAATTACCGAATTACCGAATACCGAATTACCGAATTATAATTTCGGTAATTCGGGAAAAAACCGAATTACTGTTATTATTATTATTATTATTATTATTACTATTATTATTACTGTTATTATTATTATTATTATTATTATTACTATTATTATTATTATTATTATTATTATTATTATTACTATTATTATTATTATTATTATTATTATTATTACTATTATTATTATTATTATTACTATTATTATTATTATTATTACTTTTATTATTATTATTATTATTATTATTATTATTATATTATTATAAAATTAATTTTTTAATAAGTAATGTTCGGTTATTCGGATACCCGAATAACCTGTTTTTCCAAACCGAAATCGTAACCGAATAGTGAATAATAATTCGGATATAACCGAAATTGTAAAAAAAATCGAAAAACCGAAATAATTTGGTTAAAAAAATTCGGTTCGGTTCGGTATTTCGGTTTTAACCGTTTTTTGCTCACTCCTAGGCACAAGTCAAAAGAAGAAATCTAGACGTGAAAAACATGCCACTAATTCCGTGATTAGGCAGCACACGTGTTCTTGTCCGTACGCGATTATTCATTGGCACAAGTCAAAAGAAGCAATCTAGACGTGAAATACGTGCCACAAATTCCGTGATTATATGGCAGCACACGTGTTCTTGTCCGTACGCTTACTAACAAAAAGACAACAAACCAAACAAAAACCGCAGCCTTTTAATATTCATGTCACATTATAGTTCAACTTTCATACATATATTCTCTCTCCTTCATTGAAACTCGGAGGACCTATATTTTTGCATAATTATATATTTATCCCAATTTTTAATTTAAATGTTTTGTTACGCCCAATTTATATCATGGTATTATTGAATCGCACTATTAAATATGTATAAATTATATACAATAAAATTGTGCACAATATATATATATATGCACACACGGTCCCTTTCTCCAGCGAACCTTAAACAATGAACTAAAAACAAACCGACTATAACGACGATTTTTTGAGCTATAACGACGGTTTGAATCGTCGTCATAACTATGTCGTCGACTTTGTATGCTATAGCGAAAAAAAAATTGTCATTATAGTCAGTTCACTTTTGGTTCGTTGTTTAAAGTTCGTTGTGAAGGGTACCGTATATATATATGGGAATATATATATATATATATATATATATATATATATATATGGGAAATGATCCACATAATACGTCAGCTAGAGGGACTGTTTCAACTAACGCTCATCCAGCCATCCAAAATTAGAGTGAATGGCTGAGATGGGGGCCCAGCCGCTACTCTCTCTAGCGGCCAATAAAAAAAATGACTTAATTACATTATCCTGATTATCCTCATACATATAAAATAAAATAATAAAAATTATAAGTATAATGAGTAATTATCCTTATACTTATTAATAAAATAAGTATGTATAAGGATAATTAATAATTATCGTCTTATGATTTTTAATTATAAATAGAAATAGTGATTGAATTTATATTATATTCATACTCAAATATATAAACTCAATCACTATTTTCTATTTATAATTAAAAATCATAAGACGATAATCAGTAATTATTCTTATACATACTTATTTTGTTAATAAGTATAAGGATAAGTATAAAGATAATTACTGATTATCTTTATAATTATCCTTATAATTTTTTATTATTTTATTTTTATTGATAAATAAGTAATGTGTATAAGGATAATCTGTTAATAAGTATAAGGATGAGTATAAAGATAATTACAGATTATCTTTATAATTATCCTTATAATTTTTTATTATTTTATTTTACTGATTAATATGAGGATAATCATGATAATGTAATTAAGCCAATTTTTTTTATTGGCCGCTACTCCCTCTAGCGATCAGTCAAAACACCGTCGTTTTGACTGGCTGCAAGAGTGGGAGTAGCGGCTGGGCCCTCATCTCAGTCATTCACTCTAATTTTTGGACGGCTGGATGAGCGTTAGTTGAGACAGTCCCTCTGACTAACGTATTTTGTGGATCATTTCCCTATATATATATATATATATATATATATATATATATGGGAAATGATCCGTGAACTACGTTAGTTGTGAACCCTTTATCAGCTAACGCTCATCCAGCCGTCCAAAATTGAAGTTAATTGTAAGACCCCAAATAATTAATAAATAAAATTTAATTTCCTTTAATTATTATTTTGAATAGTAAGGGTTAATTTGATTAATGTGGATAGTTATGGGTAAAATACGCAAATATTTCAAAATAAGCAAGTGGTTATAAAATATTCATTGTTGTCGGAGAATATTCGTTTAGTCGTGGAATATTCGTACTGTCGGGGAATATTCGTACGACGTCGCAGCCATGTGTGGGCCCCATAACGGAAAGCGATTGGAGGAAGAAAACGACAAATATAAGTTGTTTAAAAATAACGGCGTAGTTGTTACCGTTTACACTATTGGAATACCCGGTGGTTAAAATACAGTAATACGCGTTGTTGCACAGTAGCAAACGGTATTGCACAGTATTTTGAATTATTGATCCTTACGTAAGAAGGCACTACTCAATAATTGCTACAGGAGTTACTGTTCATTACTTTATTGATTCAATAATTGCTGCGTTGATATTTATATTATTATTGTTTTAATAATTGTCATTGCACAGTATTTTCCATTATCAGATCAATAATTCATATTATTTGAATAATATTATCAGATAACATTATTAGCAATGTCTAGAAAGTTCTGTCAAGGAGAGGTTTGGTCATCTAATTGCGCGCCAGTAAGGAGAAATTCTTATTGGAAAGCCCCCTCTATCCTGGGAACGGCCTGGTTGTCAGTACTGTGATTCTGTAATATTATTTTTAATAATTAATTATTGATTATTATGATAAAGAAAATATTTATTCTATGTGGATATAGATGGAGAAAATTTTTAATGTAACAATTGTTGAAAATTAATATTTTATCTTTTTTTGATAAAATAATTGATTTAAATATATTATTTTAATAATATATTAACGGTGATATTTTGCAATGAATGTGGGATATATGAGAATATGAGAAGGAAGAGTATTTTTGTGGCATTAAATATGTTTTGTGTGTCGGTGGACATAATTCTTGACCGAAAATTGAGTATAGACTGTAAAATCGCCCGTTTGTGGATTTCGGTCAATTTCTATTTGAAATTTGGAAAAATTTTCTTCTGCAAAGTTGTAGAGAATTGAATTTCCTATAAAAAGTCTCGAGATTCGAATTTTCTGACAAAAGGGCTATTTATCATGAATTATTGAAGTTTCGGAGTTCCGAAATAATTGATTTTTGGAAGTTTTAATAAGAAAAACGTTTTTGTGGTTGTTGGCACATGGGTGGCTGATGTTTTTGACCAAAGAAGGCATGCTAGAGTTTTAAAAACATGTGGGTAAGAATTTTGAATAAATAATAATATATTTTATTAATTTAGTCTCCTTTGGCGTTTTAACATTTTCCTATAAATAGAGGGCTAAGTTAGAATTGAAAATCACACCAGAAACAAAGTTTTCTCTCTTTCTCTCTCTATATTATCGAGCGTATTCTTGTGAGTATACTTTGAGTGTTGCTATACGGTGCGAGTTTCTGTCAGCACTATACCGAAATTCAGTCAGAAGTACGGCTATTTTGAGGTAAGGGATGTTATTTTCTTCTCAAATGATATTTTTTCTTCAATATCATTATGTCGGAATATTGGTGAACTTTTTTTATCAAATTTGGAACTTTTTGTGTCGGAGTTACTATTCACGTATACGGTACTATTCACGTATACGGCACTATTCACGAATACGGCACTATTCACAGAAAAATTATTTTTTTTCTTTTCGTCCAAAATATCTATTGTGGATACTAGCTTTGATTGTATCCATGTTTTGATCATTCTTGAATTTTACACCACTATGATTATTTTTGAGGTATTTTTGGACATGGATAAAACAAAGTACGAATCTTTAATCCTTAATCCTTGTCATTTTGTTTCACTGGATTCGCTTCTTTAAAAATATTTTTTTATCATCTTCAGTCTTAAAGGATGTTATTATTGAATATCTTTGGCCTGTAGTGCAAGGATGAATGATTTTCTGATGAATATCTTTGGCCCGTAATGCAAAGATGAACAGGTGTTTAGATGAACATGACCAACAGATGAATATCCTTGACCTGTAGTGCAAGGATGAATATATGATTCAAGATGTGCATTGATTGATGTTACAGGGATAAAAATACTGTTGATGGACTGTTAAATTCATAGACATTAGTAGATTTCATCCTCTACGTAACTCTTCTATGAATTAATATTTTTCGCTGCGAATACTGATTTAAAACTTGTTGTCTATTGTATTCTATTAGATTTTTTTTCCCTGTTGAAGGCTAACGATAATTTGTTGTATATTATCTTAGTCATAATATTCTTTACTGAGCTAGTTGAGCTCACCCTTTTCCTTTTTGTTCCATTTTTCTTCTCAGGAGACGAGAATATAGCGAGTACGAGTCGGGGTATGAATTGATGGTCCTTGAGAGAGTTGTTTAGTAGTCCTCACCATTTTTGTAAAATAATATATCAATAATTGTATTGAGGATATAGTTGGGTATGTATATTGTCTAGATGACAATGTTTGTATTCAAACTCACAGTTTATGGGTTGTAAAAGTTGTAGTTGTTTCTGTACCATGTATTTGGCGACTCAAAATAGGTTGGATGGAATGGACCTATTTTGGGGGCGTCACAGTTGGTATCAGAGCTTAGAGATATGATCTCTGACGAATATCGGGGAATAGAACTAGGAGGGGAGAGACGAGTAAATCCTTCGCTAGTGTGTCCTGCCTAAGCTTATTTGTTAGTTGGTCAGTATATAGGGATATTATGTGATATATTGATTTCCTTAATTAACCCTTGTTTTATGACAGCATTTGAGAATGTCGACTGAGAATATTAACAGTGGAAATGAGACCGTGGAGACGCCTGTACTCACCAACAAGGAGAACGTGCAACAGGCTGGCAATGTTCCTCCTGTAAACAACACCACTGATCAGACGATGAACGACGCAATGTTTAGAAGCTTTTTGCAGTTCATGCAAAATCAGACGAGGGAGACTCGTGTTCAAAATACAGGAGGAAATGATAACAATTCACGGGTTGTCACAGCCAAGCAGTTCAAAGAGTTGGGACCACCAGAATTTAAGGGAAAGCCATATCCGATCATGGCGGAGACATGGGTCAAGCAAATTACCAAGATATTCGATGTCTTGGGATGCACGGAGGAACAGAAGGTTCCATTCGCCACCTTTATGTTCCGTGGCGAGGAAGACTACAGGTGGGAGTCTGTGAAGCGTACCCATTCAACCGCACTCAGCATGTCTTGGGAGACGTTTCAGAAACTATTTAATGACAAATATTTTCCTAAAAGTGTTCGTCATATGAAGGAAGTGGATTTCATCAGATTAGAACAAAACAACATGACGGTGTCTCAGTACGAGGCAAAGTTTGCAGAGTTATCCAGGTTTGCACCTCATTTGGTGGAGAATGAGGAACGTATGACGCGGATGTTTCTGAGAGGTTTGAAACCCGGCATACGACAATATCTCATCTCTCATAAATTTTCTCTCTATTCAGATGTTGTTAACAGGGCTCAATTGTTGGAGCGAGATAACGAGTACGGTCAACCGAGGTACCACAATCAGGATCATAACGGAGATAGCAGTCAACAAAATAACGATAACCAATGGAGAAAGAAAAAGACGGACAAAAATGGTAACCACTTTGGTGGTAATCATGGCCATGAAAATAGAAGAAGCGAGTCAGGAGGAGATTTTAAAAAGAGGAGATTTAACAACGACCATGTGAAGACGACAGTGCCGGCAGCAACTGGTTCTAAGGGAGGAGAAAGATCACCAGTTATATGCTATAAGTGCGGGAAAGAGGGACATATCAGTCCAAACTGCCCACAACAGTTCAAGGTATGCTATAATTGTGGAAAGGAAGGACATATCGCTCGAGATTGTACGGTAGCGAAACCTAGTTCAGCGGGGACGGTGACTCAAAAGACTGTCCCAGAAAAGCCAAAGTCAATGGTTCCTGGAAGAGCATTTGTTGTGACTGGTCAACATGCGAGAAACCCAAACGAGGTGATCACGGGTAAGCTATTTATAAATTCTTGCGAAGTTTATACCTTACTTGATACCGGTGCTACCCATTCATTTATCTCTCCTGCTTGCGCTCAACGTTTAAACTTGACTCCGGAGAAATTAGACTTTGACCTATCTGTGGAAACTCCGTTAGGAGAAACTTTTATCACATCCACTGTTTATAAATCTTGTTTCATTCAAGTTGGCACCATCACCTTACCTGTTGACCTGATCTCTTTAAAGATACTTGTTTTTGATGTGATTTTAGGGATTGATTGGTTAACTACTCATCATGCCAAAATTGATTGTTTTCGTAAGGTTGTTAGTTTTCATATTCCTAATCAACCTGTTGTTCGAATTCAGGCAACTAAACCATTAAAATCAATCACTGTCATATCTAATCATAAAGCTATTCGTTTATTGAAAAACGGATGTCAAGCTTTCTTAGCCCATGTTATGGATTTGAATAAAGACACGTCAAAATTGAATAATATTCCTGTTGTTATTGACTTTCCTGACGTATTTCCTAAAGAACTTCCCGGTCTACCCCCAGAACGTGAAGTTGAATTCTTTATTGATCTTGAACCTGGTACAAAGCCCATTTCTAAAACCCCATATCGAATGGCTCCTATTGAACTTCAGGAGTTAAAAGTCCAACTACAGGAGTTATTGGACATCGGTTTCATTCGTCCTAGTACATCTCCTTGGGGTGCTCCTGTTTTATTCGTAAAGAAGAAAGACGGGAGTATGCGACTTTGTATTGACTATCGGGAATTGAACCATGTCACCATCAAGAATAGGTATCCTCTACCTCGTATTGATGACTTGTTTGACCAGTTGCAAGGAGCACAATTCTTTTCAAAAATCGATCTTCGTTCTGGATATCATCAGCTAAAAATTAGAACTGAGGATATTCCAAAGACTGCCTTCAGAACTCGGTATGGGCATTATGAATTCTTAGTCATGTCTTTTGGATTGACTAATGCTCCTGCTGCTTTCATGGATATGATGAACCGAGTATTCAAGGATTATTTGGATCAATTCGTTGTTGTCTTTATTGATGACATCCTCATATATTCCAAAAGCCGTGAAGATCATGAGCACCATTTGAAGCTGGTACTCCAAAGGCTTCGTGAAAACAAGTTATATGCTAAGTTGAAGAAATGCGAGTTCTGGCTTGAGGAAGTAACATTCCTTGGGCACGTGGTGTCAAAAAATGGAGTATCTGTTGACCCGACGAAGATTGAAGCAATACAAAGTTGGGAGCAACCGAAGTCGGTCACTGAAGTATGTAGCTTTTTGGGCTTAGCTGGTTATTATCGGAGATTCGTGGAAGGGTTTTCTCGAATTGCTACTCCATTAACTCAGCTAACTCGGAAGGATACAAAATTCGTATGGAGCGAGGAATGCGAGAAGAGTTTCCAAGAGCTTAAGAGGAGACTTATTTCGGCACCTGTTCTAACAATACCATCTGGTTCGGATGGATTTGTTATCTACAGCGATGCTTCAGGCAAAGGGTTAGGATGTGTTCTCATGCAACGTGGGAAAGTCATAGCCTATGCCTCGCGACAACTTAAAGAGTATGAGAGGAATTATCCTACTCATGATCTAGAGTTGGCAGCAGTCGTTTTCGCGCTAAAGATCTGGAGGCACTATCTATACGGGGAAAAAGTGGAGATATATTCAGATCATAAAAGCCTCAAATATTTCTTCACTCAAAAAGAACTCAACATGCGGCAACGACGTTGGCTCGAGTTGTTGAAAGATTACGACCACACTATTCAATACCATCCTGGAAAAGCGAACGTGGTAGCTGATGCATTGAGTAGAAGATCATATACAGAAATGAGTGCAATGATGACAAGTATACGCATAGAGCCAACTTTAATAGAAAAAGTTAAGGTTGTTCAAGCCACCGATCCGGAGCTAATGCATATGAAGACGAAAGCACAAGAAGGAGCCATTCCAGAAGCGAGAATTGATGAAGAAGGAATACTTCGAGTCCACTCCAGAATTTGTGTTCCTAATGATTCTGATTTGAAGTACAAGATCATGATGGAGGCACACAATACACCGTTTGCAATTCATCCTGGAAGTACCAAAATGTATCGTGATCTTCGACATACATTTAAGTGGAACAATATGAAGAGAGAGATTGCAAAGTTTATTTCAACGTGTTTAACTTGTCAACGTGTAAAGGCGGAGCATCAAGTGCCAAAGGGTCCATTGCAACCACTTGAGATTCCGAAATGGAAGTGGGAACACATTACTATGGATTTCGTTATGGGTCTTCCTACGGTTTCTCAAGGCATCAATGCTATTTGGGTTATTGTTGATAGATTAACCAAGTCTGCTCATTTCTTGCCGATACGGGAGACTTATTCCCTTGAACGTCTTGCTCAAATATACGTAAATGAGATTGTAAGATTGCATGGCATGCCAGTATCCATAGTTTCGGATCGTGACCCAAGATTTACTTCAAGATTTTGGGTTAGCTTGCAAAAAGCTATGGGTACGGAGTTACGATTCAGTTCGGCATACCATCCTCAAACGAACGGACAATCAGAGAGGACTATTCAAACTCTTGAAGATTTATTAAGACTTTGTGTCCTAGACTTCAAGGGCAGTTGGGATAAATATTTACCATTGGTGGAATTCTCCTACAACAACAGTTATCAGGCAAGCATTGGTGTGGCCCCATTTGAAGCATTATATGGACGAAAGTGTCGCTCTCCAGTATGTTGGGATGAGGTGGGTGAAACAACATTGTTGGGACCCGAGTTAGTACGTATGACTACGGAGAAGATCCAAACGATTCGACAACGTATACAAACGGCACAAGATCGACAAAAGAGTTATGCGGATCTTCATCGAAAGGACGTAGAATTTAGTGTTGGGGATCATGTATTGTTGCGTGTTGCCCCATGGAAGGGAGTTACAAGATTCGGGAAGAGAGGAAAGCTTAATCCACGATTTATTGGTCCGTTTTAAATTCTTGATCGAGTAGGTAATGTAGCCTATAGACTCGCGTTACCTCCAAGTATGTCTCGTGTTCATAATGTTTTTCATATATCTGTGCTTCGTAAATATGTGAATGACCCGAACCACGTCATTGAGTTAGAACCGGACGAGATAGCCGATGATTTAACGTATGAGGAGGTACCTGTCAAGATCTTGGATAGGAAGGAGCATGTCCTACGCACGAAGGTAATACCACAAGTTAAAGTTTTGTGGAGGAATCATGCTATAGAGGAAATGACCTGGGAGTTGGAAACGGAAATGAAAGCGAGGTATCCTCACCTTTTCGAAACACCAGGTACGTATGTCAATTTCGAGGACGAAATTTCATAAGGAGGGGAGGTTGTAAGACCCCAAATAATTAATAAATGAAATTTAATTTCCTTTAATTATTATTTTGAATAGTAAGGGTTGATTTGATTAATGTGGATAGTTATGGATAAAATACGCAAATATTTCAAAATAAGTAAGTGGTTATAAAATATTCATTGTTGTCGGGGAATATTCGTTTGGTCGTGGAATATTCGTACTGTCGGCGAATATTCGTACGACGGCGCAGCCATGTGTGGGCCCCATAACGGAAAGCGATTGGAGGAAGAAAACGACAAATATAAGTTGTTTAAAAATAACGGCGTAGTTGTTACCGTTTACACTGTTGGAATACCCGGTGGTTAAAATACAGTAATACGCGTTGTTGCACAGTAGCACACGGTATTGCACAGTATTTTGAATTATTGATCCTTACGTAAGAAGGCACTACTCAATAATTGCTACAGGAGTTACTGTTCATTACTTTATTGATTCAATAATTGTTGCGTTGATATTTATATTATTATTGTTTTAATAATTGTCATTGCACAGTATTTTCCATTATCAGATCAATAATTCATATTATTTGAATAATATTATCAGATAACATTATTAGCAATGTCTAGAAAGTTCTGTCAAGGAGAGGTTTGGTCATCTAATTGCGCGCCAGTAAGGAGAAATCCTTATTGGAAAGCCCCCTCTATCCTGGGAACGGCCTGGTTGTCAGTACTGTGATTCTGTAATATTATTTTTAATAATTAATTTTTGATTATTATGATAAAGAAAATATTTATTCTATGTGGATATAGATGGAGAAAATTTTTAATGTAACAATTGTTGAAAATTAATATTTTATCTTTTTCTGATAAAATAATTAATTTAGATATATTATTTTAATAATATATTAACGGTGATATTTTATAATGAATGTGGGATATATGAGAATATGAGAAGGAAGAGTATTTTTGTGGCATTAAATATGTTTTGTGTGTCGGTGGACATAATTCTTGACCGAAAATTGAGTATAGACTATAAAATCGCCCGTTTGTGGATTTCGGTCAATTTCTATTTGGAATTTGGAAAAATTTTCTTCTGCAAAGTTGTAGAGAATTGAATTTCCTATAAAAAGTCTCGAGATTCAAATTTTCTGACGAAAGGGCTATTTATCATGAATTATTGAAGTTTCGGAGTGCCGAAATAATTGATTTTTGGAAGTTTTAATAAGAAAAATGTTTTTGTGGTTGTTGGCACATGGGTGGCTGATGTTTTTGACCAAAGAAGGCATGCTAGAGTTTTCAAAACATGTGGGTAAGAATTTTGAATAAATAATAATATATTTTATTAATTTAGTCTCCTTTGGCGTTCTAACATTTTCCTATAAATAGAGGGCTAAGTTAGAATTGAAAATCACACCAGAAACAAAGTTTTCTCTCTTTCTCTCTCTATATTATCGAGCGTATTCTTGTGAGTATACTTTGAGTGTTGCTATACGGTGCGAGTTTCTGTCAGCACTATACCGAAATTCAGTCAGAAGTACGGCTATTTTGAGGTAAGGGATGTTATTTTCTTCTCAAATGATATTTTTTCTTCAATATCATTATGTCGGAATATTGGTGAACTTTTTTATCAAATTTGGAACTTTTTGTGTCGGAGTTACTATTCACGTATACGGTACTAATCACGTATACGGCACTATTCACGAATACGGCACTATTCACAGAAAAATTATTTTTTTTCTTTTCGTCCAAAATATCTATTGTGGATACTAGCTTTGATTGTATCCATGTTTTGATCATTCTTGAATTTTACACCACTATGATTATTTTTGAGGTATTTTTGGACATGGATAAAACAAAGTACGAATCTTTAATCCTTAATCCTTGTCATTTTGTTTCACTGGATTCGGTTCTTTAAAAATATTTTTTTATCATCTTCAGTCTTAAATGATGTTATTATTGAATATCTTTGGCCTGTAGTGCAAAGATGAATGATTTCTGATGAATATCTTTGGCCCGTAGTGCAAAGATGAACAGGTGTTTAGATGAACATGACCAACAGATGAATATCCTTGGCCTGTAGTGCAAGGATGAATATATGATTCAAGATGTGCATTGATTGATGTTACAGGGATAAAAATACTGTTGATGGACTGTTAAATTCATAGACATTAGTAGATTTCATCCTCTACGTAACTCTTCTATGAATTAATATTTTCCGCTGCGAATATTGATTTAAAACTTGTTGTCTATTGTATTCTATTAGATTTTTTTTCCCTGTTGAAGGCTAACGATAATTTGTTGTATATTATCTTAGTCATAATATTCTTTACTGAGCTAGTTGAGCTCACCCTTTTCCTTTTTATTCCATTTTTCTTCTCAGGAGACGAGAATATAGCGAGTACGAGTCGGGGTATGAATTGATGGTCCTTGAGAGAGTTGTTTAGTAGTCCTCACCATTTTTGTAAAATAATATATCAATAATTGTATTGAGGATATAGTTGGGTATGTATATTGTCTAGATGACAATGTTTGTATTCAAACTCACAGTTTATGGGTTGTAAAAGTTGTAGTTGTTTCTGTACCATATATTTGGCGACTCAAAATGGGTTGGATGGAATGGACCTATTTTGGGGGCGTCACATTAATGGCCCAGATGAGATCCCAGCCGCTAGAGGGTGTAGCGGCCAGGAATAAATTAAATTAAAAAATCATCTTTGCTGGCCGCTAGAGGGAGTAGCGGCCAGTCAAAACGTCGTTTTTTAATTTGACTCATGGCCCAGCCGCTAGAGGGAGTAGCGGCCAACAAAAAAAATTGGTCAATTACTGATTATCCTAATTATTCTCGTACATGCTACTTATTAATTAGTAAAATAAAATAATAAAAAATTATAAGTATAATTATAAGGATAATCAATAATTATCTTTATACTTATCCTTATACTTATTAATAGATTATACTTATACATATTATATACTTATTAATCAGTAAAATAAAATAATAAAAAATTATTAGGATAATCAGTAATTATCTTTATACTTATCCTTATACTTATTAATAAAATAAGTATGTATAAGAATAATTACTGATTATCGTCTTATTATTTTTAATTATAAATAGGAAATAGTGATTGAGTTTATATATTTGAGTAGGAATATAATATAAATTTAATCACTATTTCATATTTATAATTAAAAATCATAAGACGATAATTATTAATTATCCTTATACATACTTATTTTATTAATAAATATCCTCTGTGTTGGCCGCTAGGGGGAGTAGCGACCAGCAGAGAGGACTTTTTAATTTATTGCTGGACGTTACTCCCTCTAGCAGCTGACATTCATCTCAGCCATTAACTCTAATATTGGACGGCTAGATTAGCGTTAGTTCAAACAGTGCTAATAACTAACGCTTTCCACGGATCATTCCCCTATATATATTGCATATCAATAAAAATATGTAAAACATTCAATAATAAGTCTCGTTTTCTTTTTTTTTTCTTTTTTTTAAATATTATTTTTACACAACTTTTTATGTATAATATATATTCATTGCATTACTTATAATATAAATTAGATATACATTTTTTTAATTATTATGTCAATTTTAATTTCTCTTTAATTTCTTACAAGTGTTGTTAACCCCCCAGTAGCTAATGATGTGACATGATCACTTTGTTAATTTCAAGGGGAACTTATGTTTAATTGAATTTCCCGGTTGCATGATGTTTGTGGGAAAAATGCTTACTCGTAAAATTAGTCCACTGCTCTTAAAATTTAGAAACATTATTGCTAAATAAAATCATTACAAATCAGCTAAAATTTATTAATAATATATCTTATTTGTTTTTTTATAATTAAATTAATTTATATCAATTTTTAATTAAATTATCACTAAAAAATTAACACGCGTGTCTAATTTTGAACTAGAGGGTAACAACAAAGTAAGAATGTAAAACACTAGAATATAAGCATAATTTAGGAATAAATCCGTTTAGGTGGTGAAAAAACTTTTTTTCCCTATTTATTTTAAAGTTACAGAAAAGGAGAACTCAATCATACTTAAAAACATTAAGAAGTTTTGTAATTCATATATACACTAGTTATATAAATATAAAAGCATGAAATTATATATGCTCAAAAAATAACCCACAAAAAAGGCTATATGATCTTTCGAATTTTAGGTCTCAAATATATGTGATGATTATTAGGGCTGATCGAGAAATCAAATTGAAATCGAAACTGCACCAAAAACCGCACCAATGGTTCCGAAGTATGTGACAGTTTTATGTGGGTTGAAAAATCAAATTTATGGTTTCGGTTTGGTTACTAACCAAAACCGCACGCATAAAATCGAAACCGCACTAATGTGCATGTTACTAAAGTGGCAGATAAAGAATAGTTATTATGCAAGCAATAAGAGATAATATTACATTACGAAACTCTAATTTGGAATAAGATTATAGTTGATATGATTAGAGAATTTGTTTACCATATATAAGATTGTACTTATTTATGGTACACAGTGGAACCTGTTAAACTTCTGATTCTTTGTTTAATGCTTTCATGCTCATATTAGAAGGTAGTGGTCTTAGTGGTGATAGTGTAAATTACTACTGTTTGTTGTTATATGCATGAGACATTGTCTTTGATTTGTTGCTGAAATTTAACTAGGCACACTTAGAAGGGGTGGGGGTGGGGGTGGGGGTGGGGGTGGGTGTGGGGGTGGGGGTTGAATAAGTGTAGGAGCAATCTATGACCAACTTTTAAAAATTATTAATTTCAGGCTACTATAATGATTGAAATCAGCTTACTAAATTAATATAGCCTATTAAATAAAATACTTGATGTTAAAGAATTATCTTAATATAATGCAAGTAGTCAAATTAAGATAATTGAGTAACTTATGTGATTTTAAAGTAAAGCAAATAATAAAATCAATACCAAAAAATTTTACGTGATTCAGCTATTACCCTCTTTAATAATAGCCTAGTCCACGTCCAATACCAACTAGTATTGGAGACTCACTTTATTTATTTCTTTATAAATAAATACAAATTACAAAAGAGATTCTAACAAAAATTAATTAACAATTAATTTTCTTTGAGCTCTCTTGCTCCTTGTGCACCTATGCACTCTTCAAGCACCTTTGCTTCCTTGAACCTGTTTATAAGCTTTTTCTCTAATTCCCTAGGATTAAAACCTTTAGACTACACTTAGTCTAAAATAGAAACTCAATACAAATATAAAGGTATATGATCAATGCAAGAATAATCAATCTAACAATTAAAAGCTCAAACTATATGCAATGATCAATTAGCACAAAATAAATAAGCAATTAATTCTCACCAAGTATCAACTAATAAATATCAGAAGATTATAACCTTAGTTGATTACACGTTGCAACTGTTAACAATATATTGCTCGATAATATGTAGTGCAAAAATTACTTCGTGAGTTGTGTTCTTTTCCATTCATGAAAGTTCTGTTTTTATAGCCAAATATATTACCATTATATATTATCACGTTGCTTAGATAAAGAACAAATAAGTAGAGTTAGTTTCATATTTCCACCTGTTCTATTAATCCCACAAAATCGGCTAAAATATTTGTAACATATCACAACTTTAAAGAACAGCCTTGTTTAAATAACTTGAAAAACTCTCTGAAGATGACCCATTAAAAGACTTTTGACTTAGTCTCTTTTTATCCTTTGAAGTGACGTGAGCAGCCATGCAACTTACCAAATATCAAGGATTATTAAAGTTCCAATAAACTTATACACACAATCCCTTGAAAACCGTATACTCTATCACAAAATAATGTAGCTGCCATCATTTAAACTTTCTAGGAAATCATGATTACATGCATATCCACGTGTAGCAGTAAATTCAAAAAGTCCAAGCAATATCAACTAGCTTCTACTAATGCATGAGATATATATCAAATCACTTTTTGTATTTGATTAAGCTGATCTCATATTATCATTTTTAGAAAATCTTTTTCATAGGATATTTAAAACATTTTTCACTTTAAGACATATAACAAGTTATAATGCAATTATATGTCCTAGTGTGACGCCCCCAAAATAGGTATACATCACCTATTCTGAGTCACTAAATACATGGTACAGAATATAAATACAATCTTAATTATACAACAAGAGAGCTGTGAGTTTAAATACAAATACTGTCTTCTAGACAATATCCACTCTCAGAATGAGTCCTCATTACATTTATTGTCACACTATTTAACAGAATAGTGAGGACTACTAGCTAATACTATCATCCGGACCATCACTCCGTTCTCGACTAGTCCCAGCTACGTTCTCATTTCCTGAAGAGAACAGTGAAAGAAAGGGTGAGCTCAACTAGCCCAGTAAGAAATATTATGACTAAGATAAAGCAGAATAAATTATCCTTAGTCTTCAATAGTGTTAAACTGATACAATATAACAACCATCAAGTTTAACTGCAGCGGAACAAGCAATCCATTAAAAGAGTCAAGTAGAAAATAAAATCTACTATCTTTTATGATTTAAAAGGTTTTTCATCACTGTTATCGCTGAGACTCAGCTTAATAAATAATTCACATCATCAAATCACCCTTGCACTACGGCCAAGGATATTCTTTAGTATCACAACCACAAATTATCCATGCACTACGGGCCAAGGACATTCTTGTATTCATTAATGGTCATGATCATGCCAACAACTGTCCATCAATGCACTACGGGCCAATGAGGACTTTTACCACATCATTTGTAACATTACGGTCATGATTACACTGAATAATCCCTTGTCATAATCATACCAAGTCCATCTATGCACTACAGGCCACAGATGACTTTCAACAAAATATAAACATGAGGATTATGACAATGATATAAGAATTCAATAAAACAAGTTCAAGAATTAATTTATCCAGGAACTAATAACGTCCAAATTGTCAACATGATACTTCTTTGTAGAGTAAAATTCAAGAATGCTCAGAAGAATATTTCCATGAAAATATACTGGATGAAGCGCAAATATCAAGAATATTCCAATAATTTCATGGAGTATAGAAGTTAAAACTTTAACCAACAAAGTATAATAAGGAATGGAATAACAAAATAAATCACCAGGCATGAAATAGATCGCACATGCATGTTATTCCAGCAGAATAATAATTAACGGAACCAGGTCCGGCGTAAAACGCACAGACAGGATATTCCAACAGAATAATAAAGAATGGAATCAGGTACAGCGTAAAACGCACAGACATGATATTTCAACAGAATAATAAAGACGGAATCAGGTCCGGCGTAAAACGCACAGACAGGATATTCCAACAGAATAATAAAGACGGAATCAGGTCCGACGTAAAATGCACAGACATGATATTCCAACAGAATAATAACGAATGAAATAACAGAAGAATTACATCAAGTATAGGGTAGCCTGTGTATACAGGTTATTCCAACAAAATAATAAATAATAGAATAACAGAAGTTCTCTTCATGAATACAAAAGAAATAATACCCCTTACCGTAAAAGAAACTGTATTTAAGAATAGGGAAGTAGCAGAATACTTTTCTATAGTTTCTCTATAATTTCTCTCTCTAGAGTTTCAGTTAATTCGTAAGAAATAATGAAGGAATGAGCTTCTATTTATAGAAGAATGGACTGTATAGTAACTAATTCATTAACGGTCCAGATTGATTTACTTTTAATCGGACGGTCCATAAAATATTCTAATAAAATAAACCTTTTAAATAAAATATATTATATATATTATATATATAATGATAATAATTGTACTCCCTTCCGACCATGCAATTCATCGGTTTCTTCCCCCTCCCCAAATGTCAATCCTCACATACTAAATATATATATTATATACACCACCACTCAAATCATCTCTTTCTTTTCTTTTTTCTTCTTTACTACCCGTAAACCCCTCCCCCCATTATTCAACTTCCATCACCATCATATAATAATAATAATAATAATAATAATAATAATAATAATAATCATAATAACTTATATAAATAAAACTGAGATAACTTCTACCTACAGTTTAAAAAATAAGTAATGGGGAGTCCAATTAACAAGTAAAATTTACAACAATAACTTCATAAAAATCCTCTCAATATTTTTAACAACATTTATCATCATTATTATTATTCACAATATTAATCGATCAGGTCGTTCCCAGGAAAGAGGGGGCTTTCCAATAAGGATTTCTCCCCATTGGCGCGTAATTAGGTGACCAAACCTCTCCTTGACAGAACTTCTAGACATCGTTAATATTGCAAATAATAATATTAATAATTTTGTCATCTCAATTATTGATTTAATAATATATAAAATATTGACAATAATTGAGTCAAATAACGTGAGATATTATGCAACAACTGCTGTACCAATAATTGAACAAAACTGAGTGACTTCTCACTTAAGCATCAATAATCAATACCGTGTGCTACTGTACAACTACGCGTATTACTGTACTTTTAACACCGGGTGTTTCAACAGTTAACGGTAAAACTTCTGCCATTATTTTCATAAAGTATTTTTGTCGTTTTCTCAATCCGACAATTATTTCGTTGTGGGGTCCACCAATGATTGTGCTGTTGTACGAATATTCCCCGACCAATCGAATATTATATAACAACTTGCGTACTTTGCAAAAATTATAAATGATATTATATCAAATTCATTCTATAATATTCAAAAATGATATTTAAAGAAAATTCATTTTTTCATAAAAGTTGGTGTCTTACAATCTCCCCTTCTTATGAAATTTTACCCTCGAAATTAGGGTACATACCTGGTATATCGAAGAGGTAAGGATACCTTGATTTCATTTCAGATTCTAACTCTCAGGTCATTTCCTCAACATCGTGGTTTCTCCACAAAACTTTGACTTGAGGTATAACCTTAGAGCATAGAATATGTTCCTTCTTATCCAAGATTTGAACAGGAACATTTTCATACGTTAAATCTTCTTCTATTTCGTCTGGTTCTAACTCAATAATGTGGTTCGGGTCTTCCACATATTTACGTAACATGGATATGTGAAAAACGTTATGAACACGAGACATACTTGACGGTAAAGTGAGTCTATAGACCACAGTTCCTACTCGATTGAGGATTAAAAATGGGCCAATGAATCGAGGATTGAGCAGCTGGAATCTGAGAATTCAAATGTCAAGGAGCAACTGAAAGAAGAAACAACTGAACGAGTGAGAATGAAAGATGCATGGGTAAAAGCCACATGACGCGTTGATATTGTGGAAAGAGAAGTCTGATCCAAGAAAGCTAAAATAGATGATATGTATTTCTCTTTTTTGACAACAATTGGGAGAACCCATCATCGAGTTTTGGAATTACTCTGTGCATAGCGGTCAACCCCAATTCGATATGGATCGGAGAATAATGATTTAAATCATGGATCAGGAATGGGACGAAGCACTTAAGGGTGGAATGTACCCTATAGCAAAGTCAAATCCAGTAGTTTAAGTGAGGGCGTTTGTCGAGGAACCCGAACGAAGTTATTACGGGTGAGTTAATGATAAACTCTTGCGAAGTTTATACCTTATTAGATACCAGTTCTATCCACTCTTTTATTTCACCTAGTTGTGTTCAATGTTTGAATTTAACTCTGGAGAAGTTAGATTTTGATTTATCTGTTGAAACTCAGTTGGGAGAAACCTTCGTTACATCCACTATTTATAAATCTTGTTCAATTCAAATTGTCACTTTCACGTTACGTGCCAATCTTATCTCTTTGAAAATACTTGCCTTTGATGCGATTTTAGGAATCGATTGGTTAACTACCCATCATATTTTTCGTAAGGTTGTTAGCTTTCATATTCCTAACCAATCTGTTATGCGAATTCAAGTAACCAAACCACTAAAGTCAATCATTGTCATATCAAGCCATAAGTAAAGAGCCCCGGTCCTTTCGTTGTTGACTTCCTTATGTGGAATGCACTGAAACCAGACTTTCTGTAGGCGACGTCGTAAATGATGATGACAAGTTGATAGGTATCAATGTGACGTACTATCCAAGTCTTGGATGAGGGTCGCAGTTTTGAATGATATTTCTATTGTAAATAAATTTCTTAACGTATTCTTGAAGACTTCTTAGCCTACCCCTAGAGTGTGAAATCGAATTTTGTACTGACCGCAGTACAAATTTCTAAAACCCTCAAATATTTTTTTTACTTAAAACGAACGTAACATGCGCCAAAGACGTTGGCTCGAGCTGTTGAAGATTACGATCGTACCATGCAATACCATCGTAGGAAAAGCGAACATGGTAGCTGACGCGTTGAGTAGAAGATCGTATGCGGTTACAAGTGCGAATATACGAACCCACATGAAGATAATGAATATACGATTAAAATCGAATTTAATCGATAAAGTTAAAGCCGCTCAAGCTACATACTTAGAGCTGATGAATGTGAAGAAGAAGGTTCAAGAGGGCGTTATTCTAGAATCAAGAATCGATGAAGAGAGGAAATCTCAACCCTCGATTTAATTGGCCCATTTGAAATCCTCGATGAAGTATGAACTGTGGCCTATAGACTCGTTTTACCGCCAAGTATGTTGCGTGTTCAGAATATTTTTTTTACGTATTGATGTTACGTAAATATGTGGACGACCCGAACCATATTATTAATTTAGAAACGGACGAGATAGCAGAAGATTTAACGTTTGAGGAGATACTTGTTAACATCTTGGATAAGAAGGATCATATTCGACGCACAAAGGTTATACCTCAAGAGTTAGAATCTAAAATGAAGTCAAGATACCCTCACCTCTTCGACATACCAGGTACGTACGTAAATTTCGAGGGCGAAATTCCATAAGGAGGGGAGATTGTGAGACCCCAGATTTTATGAATAAATATTTAATTTTCTCGAAATAATTTTTTGAATATTATGGTTTAACACATAACACCATAATTGGCCAATCATTAACAATACATATATACAGTACATATTCATAGCACTGAAAATTAAAATATAATTAATATTATATTCTTATTCTCATAGCTTGACAATAATCCAAATTAAGATTTGAATTCCATATCTGATTTATCTTTCATATTTAACATTAATAATTAAGTTAAAATAATTAACTTAATATTCTGAACAAAATTCATATCATTATAATTATTCTAAAATCATTTCATATCTTATTTAAATAATATAAGATTATATTTTCATAAAAAATAATTAATAAAACATTTCCAATAAGGAATTAATTAGTATAAAAATTATAATTGATAATAATCAATAATTCTAAAAATAAATTTATTTGTAATACTTAATGTAATAAATAAATTTAATTTATCACACATATACTTATAATTACACATTACCTTGACACATATCATTCATATTTATTTTAATAAATAAAAAAAATTTTATACGCAAAATTTATGATTTATTTATATAGAAAATATCGGGTTGTCACAGAGGCCTCACACAACTTTCAAATAACAACACATTGACCCACACACACACATTCAGATAATAGTTTCTTGATAAGAGGCGGTCACCGTGGTAACACGGATGTCGGGAGGGGTGCCTAACACCTTCCCCCCGCATAACCAAGTCCCCGGACCCTAATGAATCTCGGTTTCACCGACCCGTTTAGCAGTGTCACATCACTGGATCAATGTGCAAACCTTTTCTCGGTTGTGTTGGTACAACCATTTAAAAAACCAACTGGCGACTCTTAACAGTCCCATCATTGACATCATACATATCGTACTTTTTTCACTTATTTTTTCAAACAAATCTCACTTAAAATGAGAACACCAAAGAACAAGTAACGGAAATGGACAATTAAAAATTCTGACGTCCACAATTGTCCATATTTAATTTCTCATTTAATTGCATAGTTTTTTGCACATTACTAGTGATGCTCCATAAATATGCATAGAGAATAGAAATATAACAATTAATAATAAGGGTATTATAGGCAAATTATTATAAAAAATAGATCATTTAAGGTAAATAGACATTTAACTTGGGACTACTTAAAATAATAATAAAGACTTTTATTCTGGGACGGAGGGAGTATAACTTTACTAATACGGTACCTATGACTATTTATTTGATGTCAATAATGAGAACTCATAGTACCTAATATCCTTAAAAAAAATGGGGCTTAATTTTTTTTAAGAGTGTTTATACTAAAAATTAAAACAAAAAATTTCTATAGATCAAAATTTCTATCGAAGCATATATATATATATTAAGAAATTACGTTTATTTTCATTTTATAAAATCAAATAAAACTCTAATTTATTCACAAAGGGATTATAATATATTATTTTTTATATTATCAGTATCATATAATTATTACAAAACGTTATCTATATGAACACAAAGTCAATTTACTTCAAAGAAATTATTATCTTCAAGAAAATTAAATATGACTGCATCTATATGTAAAAAACTCTATATTCAAAAATAATTAAATTGACCAGTATTTTATGTAATTCACTTATGTAAATAAGGGGAAAAAGAAACAAAGATATGGGGAACAAAGTATAAATAACTTACAATCTAAGGACCTCGAGCAAATTCTTATTGTATTCCACCACGTATAAATAAAGCTCATTGAAACGCAACAACTACAGAGAAAGTCCTCTAGCATTTTTGATAAGCGATCCGACCCGCTTACAGAAATTATGGTAGGTGGTATCTGCTGTTGCTTAGACTGTCCGGGCTCCGACACTACCGGCGGAGACAGCGATCGTGACCCGGTCCTCCTTATCTCCGGCATCGGAGGGTCCATTCTTAATGCTAAAAAGAAATGGTTCGGGTTGCGGTTCGAGAGCCGGGTCTGGATTCGGATCCTTCTTGCTGATTTGGAGTTCAAGAAGAAGGCATGGTCACTCTATAATCCTAAAACAGGTTGTTTTTAATTTTCTTGTTGTAGGTTTGCATTTTCACTGCACTTTTTCATCTCTTTGGTTAACTGGAGAGCTAGATTTTGAGCATTTTAAGTTTTTCCATGTTAAATTAAGTTGACAAGCAATTTTTGTTGTGGAATTGAAGTTAATTAATCAGTTTGTAGCTTATTGAGGGTTCGTGTTTTTCTGGTTGTTTTTGCATATGTTGATTGTTTATAGATTAATTTTCAAAGTACAGATGGACCCTTGATTTGATTGAGACAGAAGGAGTAGAAAGTTTTTAAGTGGCGACCATGTTACTTTAGTTTGCAATGAAATAGGCTAAGAAGAAGATGGTTCTATACTGCAACCCCTTCATATAAATGAAAGACAAACTAAGGTGAATTTGAGTTCTAACAATCTTGGCTTACTTGGGGATGGTGTGAATGTGATATCCCAGTTACACATGGGAATGTGTGGGTCAGTGTTGTGTATAATGTTTAAATAAACTATATTGGAACGTACTATTGCATAGAATAGAATCAATTAAGTACTTACATGAATTGAGTGAAGACATCTTGTATGTATCATGCTTCCGTTGCGCATAAGGGTGAAGGTCTTTAATTGTCTCCCTCAATTTTATGATGGATGTATAAGTGTGTATAAAATTCTTGAGACGACCACTGAGACCAAACCCTAACGGTTTTATTTATAGAATAGTTAAGGGTGATAATCATCCATCAAGATTATGAAACTCTAGGGCCCATTATGCCAAATATTATTAGGAATATTATTTATAGGCCACATAAGTAATTACCAAACCCATAAATAAAGTGATTAAATTAATACAATATGTAAGCCCAATAATTACATAAATAGTAGAGGCCCAATAATTACATAAATATTTTAACATTCTCCCACTTGGTCGAAATACTATTTATATACAAAACATAACACTTACAATCATTATTTTGGTCAAGTATTAATTTAATGTCTACATCCTGTTCAAATAAAAATACAATCTTTGTGTCACTATTAACACAAGATCCCATTAGTTACACAATTAGTACTTTCACTAGAACAAAAATTAACATTAAGCATAACATGTATGAATAGAGTTTACATAAGTGGTAATAGATTAAACTCAATTCATATGGTCCAAAACATAACTGTTTGTTCACAAGTTTTCAAGTATGCACAATAAAGAGAATAACAAACCATAAACATAATGTGAAGTTCAAAAAAACGAGCTCAAAAAATGTTGTCTTGCATCAAAATAACTCACTAATTAAGACTACCAGTTAAACCCATGCCGACAACATGCTCCAAAAAGAGCTTGGATGATAAGCCTTTCGTAAGTGGATCCGCAAACATATCATGCGTACTAATATACTTAATGACAACGCTTTGATCTTCAACTCTTTTCCTGACAAATAAGTACTTACTGTTGAGGTATAGTCCAACACCACTCGAACGGGTGCTGTTGGAAAAACTAACAACACAATCATTATCATAAAATACTTTCAATGGCCTTGAAATGGAACCTACAACCTTAAGTCCTGATATAAGATTCCTCAATAATATTGCGTGACAAGTAGCATGATAACAAGCCACATATTCTGCCATCATCGTGGAAACGGTAATTAACTTCTGCTTATGATTTCTCCACGAAATAGGGCCTCCTAAAACCATAAAGATGTATCCTGATGTAGATTTCTTTTCGTCTTTACACATGGCAAAATCAGAATCAGAATAACCAACAACTTCAAAGGTATCTGTTTTTCTGAATGTAAGCATAAGATCCTTAGTACTTTGTAAGTAGCATAAAACCTTTTTGGCTACTTTCCAATGATCCAAACCTGGATTTGATTGATAACGCCAGTTACATACGCTATATCTGGATGTGTACAAACTTGAGTGTACATAATTCTCCCAACCATAGAAGCATAGGGAATAAGATTCATTTGATCACGTTCAAGTTGATTCTTAGGACATTGATATGAGCCAAATTTGTCACCCTTAACATCAGGGGCGACAATAGGGGAGCAATTTTGCATGTTGTAGTTGTTAAATACTTTGCCAATATAAACTCTTTGGGACAATCCTAATATCCCGCGAGACCTATCTCGATGAATTTCAATACCTATAACATATGAGGCTTCACTGAGATCCGTCATATCAAAATTTCCATAAAGGAAACGTTTGGTCTCATGCAACATGTTTAAGTTATTACTTTCAAGTAGTATATCATCAACATACAAAAGAAGAATAACAAATTTAGTCCCACTAACCTTCAAGTATATGCATTGATTCAATATATTTTTCTTAAAATCAAAATTACTCACAACGTTGTGAAACTTAAGATACCATTGTCGAGAATCTTGTTTTAACCTATAAATGGACTTCTTAAGTCTACATACCATATGTTCCTTGTCTTTAACCAGAAAACCTTCTGGTTGTGTCATATAGACATTCTCATGCAAGTTACCATTAAGGAATGCAGTTTTAACATCCATCTGATATAACTCTAAATCATAATGAGCTACTAGATCCATGACTATTCTAAATGAATATTTCCTGGATACTGGAGAGAAAGTTTCATTATAATCCACACCTTCCTTTTGAGTGAAACCCTTAGCAATCAATCGAACTTTATACATTTTAACGTTCCTTTTAGGATCTAATTTGGTCTTATAGACCCACTTGCAACCAACAGGTTTAACACTTGTTGGTAATTCTTCAAGATCCAAAACGTTATTAAGCTCCATTGATTTTAACTCATCATTCATGACTTCAAGCCATTGAGTTGATTGAGCACTTGTAATGGCCTCTTTATTGGAGATAGGATTATTAATCTTACTTGAATCATAGTCAATCTCATTAAAATAGGTTATAAAATCATCAAAATTAACAGGCTTTCTAGGTTTTTCGGACCTACGTAAAGTTTGCACAATTTCTGGAGTATGATTTTCAATAATGTGGGGTTCAACATTAGGTGGTGGCTCAGCTATTTCAGGAGCATCATTCGTCTCAATAGGAGGTTGTTGTGACTCACCATCTTGAATTACAGAATGAGGAACATAAATTTTGTTTTCTTCCAGATTAATTTTTCTAGGCTCACCACTCCCACTTAAATCACCATTCTCTAAAAAGTCTGCATGTCTAGTCTCAACAATTCTAGTGGTATGCGAGGGACAGTAAAACCGAAAACCTTTAGATCTATCAGGATATCTATTGAAATGGCAACTAATGGTTTTAGAGTCAAGTTTCTTTATTTGTGGATTAAAAGTCTTAGCCTCGGTTGGGCAGCCCCACACCCGTAAGTATTTTAAACTAGGTTTTCTACTTGTCTAAATTTCATAAGGAGTGTTAGGAACAGATTTGCTAGGAACCCGATTTAAAATATGAACTGTCTTCAATGCCTCAGTCCACAAAAACACAGGTAAGTTAGAATTGCATAACATACTATATACCATATCAATAGGGGTACGATTTTGTCTCTCAGCTACACCATTTTGCTGTGGTGTACCAGGCATTGTATACTGCAATGTTCAAAAAAGCTAAGAGCAGTACAACATGTTTTTCTCCGGACGAGGCGTAAGCCTCGATTTGAAAACCTAAAAGTCTACAAAAAATTATAAAAAAATGCTAATAAAATTATAAAATAATCCATCATTATAATCAAGGTCATAAAAGACATAAATAACCAACGTCACCTTAATGTATAATTACAAAACATTAAAACAACATAATATTATCAACTACTTATATAGTGATCATCCATCACTATATAAATAATGTATCATTCGTATCCAGTAGTCTGAAAAATGGATCAAATCCTAGATCATCATCCCCACCATCATCATCCCTATCATCACTAAGAGGATTCTCCATGGAATCATCATCGTATCTAATAGCTCTGTCATCCTCCTCATCGTCAGTGCTAAGATTCTCAAACTTCGGTTCTTCATCTATCAATTGCAACCCCTTCCCTTTATCTATAAATAAACAAGTAAATATATATAATGACTAATGAGTATGTTTTTTTAAAGAACACTTTAAAGACAATTTAAGTAATGACATTAACCTTTTGTTTTAGTTTTTGACCGCAAAGTCTTTCTCTTTCTCTTTCTCTTTTGACTTCCTTGTTTACTTGTTCCCCGAGTCCCTTTCCCTCCAAGTGTAATCTTCCTCACATTAGTCTCTTCTCCTCCAGCTGTCCTTTCATTCCCATGAGTCCCTTCACCCTCCTCCATATCATCATTCCCACAAGTCACTCTCGAGATATTTTCATCATTCCCCCTCGCAACCCACTCATTATTAGATGACACACCATCAACAACCAATGGATCCTCTTCTTCCGTTAGTGCCTTTTTCTTAATATGCCGATCTTTCAATTTTTTATTGTACATAATGTAAGCCAATGAGTTGAGCCTGGATGTGGACAATCGATTCCTTCTCTTTGTATGTATCTATATTACAAGTAATTGAGCATTAGTGATATCTCATAAAATCTTAATAAATAGATTTGAGAATATAAATGATTTATATCTAATAAATACCTAAGTGAAAGTACTCCAATTACGCTCACACGCCGAAGATGAGCAAGTTAAACTCAAAATCTTCACTGCAAAGTTTCTTAATTTTAGAGCTTCATCTCAAAATGCGATCCACCAATCAGCTGGATCAATATTAAAACATATATCAATCTTACCGGTACAACGGTACTTAACTTACCAAGAGCACGTTTAATCAAAATGAAAGCATAGCCATACATTAATTAACGCATTAATTAACGGTACTTACCGGGAGCACGTTTCTTACACGTGTTTTTGGCATTTGTGTAGCCAAATAACCCTTGTCTCAATCGGAATGCATCTAATTGCAAATCAGCTCTCTCTTTCCTCGGAGTTAAGAATAAGCTTGTCCATACAAGCGTACAATCCCACCTTAACTTCTACATTGGCACATAAAAATAAGGATTCAAAAAATATGCAGCAACGTGCAAATGCCGATGCAACTGATTGTCCCACTTAGCATCTATTATGCTTCATATCTCTTTGTAGGCCTCCTTCTCATTATCCAAAAATTTTGCAATCTCTTCTTTTGCATATTCTATGGCACCATGTAAAAATCCCATCCCCCGGCACCTTCTCTGAATATGCCATCCTCAATACACTTACTAGAGGTTTTGTGGTCTTAATTAGGGCTGAGCAAGTAACCAAATTGGAACCAAAACCGCACCAAAAACCGCACGAACCGCACCAATTAAAAACGTACCAACGGTTCCGGCGTATGTGGCGTTTTTAGGTGGGTTGAATAACCAAATTTACGGTTCCGATTTGGTTACTAGCCAAAACTGCACACATAAAACCGAAATTGCACCATGTGTGTGTATGTATGTATTATCTCTAGTAAATTTTAAAGTTACTTTTCACTTGAACATGCTCAGAGAAAATCCCAGTCTTGCATTGTCATTTTTTCACCAATTGAAAGATGTTAGAGGTTATAGAGTCCAAAATTAAGCAATTGGGTTTTGGAATTTCAAATTTGTTTAATGTGTTATTGGAGGGGTTTATAGCTGAGGGGCACGAGCACTTGATGCATTGGTTAATGTCAATGGTATAATAGTAATAGTCTAATAGATTATTTTTCAAATTAGGTATAGTTAAGATTATATTCTATAAGTCCTCCCTGCAATATATGAGATAGAATTTTATTCTATCTCCAGTATATACTTTTAATTTTTGGGAACTAGATAAACATTCTTGATTGTTATCGAATATATGGTCTCCGTTGTTTTATATAGCGTATGTTTTAGTTTTAAAGTATGATTGATATAATTCCCATTGCCGACTTTGTCACTAAGTTAATTGCTCGATGTAAGTTTTATGTTAAATTTTATTGAAGGCTTAGACTTTTTTGTTGTTTCAATTGGTTTTGGAACCGAAACCGCACCAATTAAAACCGCACCGCACACTTTAAAACCGCACCGCACCGCACCAATCACAAGCGGTTTCGGGTGCGGTTTTGAATTTTTCAAACCGCACCTAAGTGGTTTCGGGTGCGGTTTAGACTTCAAACCGCACCATGCTCACCCCTAGACTCTTAATTGTATATCCCACACTATCCCAAAAATTCCTATCACTTAAAATGATTTTTCTCGCCTCTCTACCTTTAGGTTTTTTTGCTCGAGTACAATTTGCCCACTCCCTAGATGTAAACATAGCCTCCAAAGGCCGTCTCAATGCCAAGACTCATCCATGATTATATATGAAGTTGCTTACCTACAATTACATAATAACATTCTTCAAAAAATAATAAAATATTAATAGTTCAAGTATTCATTGAATTAAAAAAATTATAACCAAATAATAATAGTAGTAATTACCTTCTTTGCCTTTGTCAAAACATTTTTATGTCGAGGCAGCTCTCCAAGCTTCTCAAGCATCAAATCGAATCAATGCGCAGCACACGGTGTCCACCACACACGTGGCCTCTTCTCCATTAACATTCTCCCCGCCGCCTTATAATTAGATGCATTGTGAGTGACTACTTGAATGACAAGGTCTTCTCTCACTTCCTCAACAACCTCATCAAGTTGTTTAACATCAAATTAGCATCTTTAACTGCATCAGATGCATCAACAAATTTCAAAAATACAGTGCCATGGGGTTGTTTACAAGAAAGTTTATTAGTTGTCTTCTCCTAATATCTTTCCAACCATCCGACAAGATTGTTACCCCCGTATGTGCTAAAGTCTTCTTTACCTCCTTAACAAAGGCCTTTGTAGTCTTCTCTTCCTCCTTCAATATCCAAGAGCTAAGCTCGTATGGAGTAGGGGGTTTCAAACCACGACCATAGTTCCCAATTGACCGGCACATATTTATAAATGAAGGACTATCTGCAACATTAAAGGGAATCCCGTTTTCAAAGAAGAATCTACCAATATCAAGACAGACTGCATTACGAGCCTCCTTTGAAAATACGGTACGCTTTGTAGTACCATCATCATCAACAACATCATCTACAACAAATTTGTCCATGGGTCCTCGAACTCCCCTCGCGGAGACACTACCCACACTTGAACCTCCCAAGAATGGATGACCACCATAATTAGACCCACTTTGTATTTTTTTCAGCTTCATTTATTTGTTTTTCCTCCTTTGAGTCGATATTTTTCTTCATATATGAAGCAAGTTCTTTCTTCACTTCACTTGGTACTTTTTTGCAAGCCTCAACGTTACTATGATTACCCACACCACAAGATGATTTTTGAGCCTTGTAATCGCTCCTTTACAATTTTTTTTACAAAAATTGCATTCCATATATAAATGAGATTTATTAACTCCAGGAGCTTCGGTGCCATATTTCCAAGCTTGATCCTTCTTACCTATAATAACAATTCACTGTAATAATTTTTTTTGCCTAAGATCATTAATTGAAATTTAAAAGCATACGATTGTTAATAACAATATATGTATACATATGATTATTATATATATATATATATATATATATATATATATATATATATAATTGTAATAATAAATTTGTCTAAGATCATTAATTTCAACAACGCCAAGTGACTAATAAAAAAAGTAATTGCCTTGTATATGATATGGAGTATACTGTATATATATACATATGATAATTTTTATTAATTAAGTACCTAAGATCATTACCCAGTTGGATTAATGTGGCTGGTGAAATCGTCAAGAAGAAGAAGAACGAGAGAGAGAACCTGTCGATCAAAGAAGAAGAAGAAGACAGAGTCGAGAGAAAGAGAAGGCATAGCTGTCGATCGAAGAAGAAGAAGAACTGAAGAAGAGAGAGAAAGAGAGAACCTGTTGAAGTCGCACGACCTGGTGACCTAGATTTGTCGAACTGAAGTCTCAAGTTGATACGCCTTGAGGCGCAACGCCTTGAGGCGTAAGCCTCAGGCAAATAAGGCACAAGCTTATGAATTTCCATTTGAGGCCTTAGCCTTGCCATAGCCATCTCCCGCCTTGCTTTGAGGCGTGCGCCTCGAATGCAATTTCGAACCATGGTATACTGAGTGACGATTTCATTTTCTTGACAAAATAAGGCAAATGGACCAGGATCATGACCTGTATCGGAGTGTTTACCATAATACTCTCCGCCTCTATCTGATCTCAGTACTTTAATTTTTCGGTCAAGTTGATTTTCAACTTTAGCCTTGAAAGCTTTAAACATATTTAGTGATTCAGATTTTTCATTAATCAGGTAGACATAAGTATAACGAGAATAATCATCAATGAACGTAATGAAAGATTTGTGTTCACCAATTCTAGGAAAAAATAGTCCACATATATCAGTGTGAATCACCTCAAGAAGTGCACCACTTCTAGTGGCTCCTTTCTTTTCACCTTTTACAGATTTTCCTTTTATACATTCAATACAATGGTCAAGATCAGAAAAATCTAGTGAATTAAGAATTTCATCCTTTATAAGACGTTGCATTATGTCTCTTGAAATATGGCCTAAACGTTGATGCCACAATTTTGATATAATTTTCTCATATTTCCACTCTTAGAGGTACTTTCTGTCACATTCATTGTTAACAAGGATTCAACAAAGACATTATCTAAATTTATCTTATAGAGGTTTCCCTTTAAAGAGCCAGAACCAATAACATGAGAGTAATGATAAATAATTATTATATTATTCCCAAACTTAAACGAAAAACCTTCAACGACAAGTTTGGATACATAAATTAAATTCCTTGTCATATTGGGAACATATAGAATATCATATAAATACAAGGTGAAACAACTCTCCAAAACTAAAGAAAGAGTTCCTACAACTTCAACTTGTATAGACTCTCCATTGCCAACTTTAATGGTTCTTTCCCCCTTTTGGAGTGTCTTCTTTGAAAGGAATCCTTGCAATGAATTAGTAATGTGAACTATAGCACCAGTGTCAAGCCACCATGTATTAGAAGGAACATCAATTAGAAAAGATTCATAAGTCACATAATTGAAGGTCATACCTTTCTTTTCAAACCATTCTCTGAACTTGGGGCATTCTTTTTGAATATATTCTTGCTTCTTACAGAAGCGACATCTAGGACCTGGCTCAGAGTTGTTACTTGAATAATTTACCTTATTTACTTTGATAGAATTTTGCTTATCCTTATTCTTAAAACCTTTGCCATTTTCATGAGCTTTCTTCTTATGGAATCCAGTGGTAGTCAAATGAGCAACATTAGGTTTTTCAATTTTAAGCATTTCTTCCTCTTGGACGCACATGGCGATTAACTCGCTCATCTTCCACTTTTCTTTCTGCGTATTATAATTGATCTTAAATGGATCAAACTGTGCAGGAAGAGAAGTCATAATGAAGTGAACAAGATAACCCTCAGAAATCTCTATGTCCATACCCTTTAATTTAAAGACCATGTCGTTCATCATCATAATGTACTCGCGCACTCCAACACTCCACTAACCCCGTCAGACTTGCTAGTGAGCATTTTCAAAATAAGGGGACTTGCATATGTTTTAGAAGAACCCTTAAAATGTTCCTTGACTGAAGTTAAGTACTCTTTAACATTCTCAAAGTCAGGAATGGTTCCTCGAATGGTTGTCCTGATAGAGTTTTTCATAATTATAAGGGACATGCGGTTGGATCGCTCATACTTTTCATAAATAGCTTTTTGCTCAATTGAGCTAGTAGCTGCAAGTGGAACAGGAGGATCTACTCGTAATGCATAGTCCAAATGCACAACGCCAAAAACAATTTTCACTTGCTCTTTCCAAGCAGTAAAATTAGTTCCATTCAATGCTTCAATTCTAGAGATATACCCTGAAATACTAGTTGGAGTCGATGCTGAAACATAATCAAAAAACTAAAACTAAAACTAAAAGAAATCCACAGTGTACAACAATAATTAATAATTAATCATAATAAAACCAACTGTAGGGCAAACAGTTAGTTACATAAAATCTATTTACAACATCCAAAATGGATTTTAATGAGATGTTGATTCATAACTATCAATCTTTCGTTGGTCCAATTAATAATATGCTAATAACATCCCCAAAAAATAATGCACAACACATTTATCCACGCATCACCTTTGGGCAGAAACGAAATAAACATGTTACTTATGCAATAAAATTCGGGATAAATCAATTTTTGGTACCTGTACTAGGACACGACTTACAATTTGGTACCCGAAGTGAAAAAAGTTACAAACTGGTGATTGTACTCGAAAAATGTTACACTCCGTTAAACAGTAGGGTTTCATCTTTATTCTGTTTGAAAATTAGGGTTCTCTTCTTTTGTCCTTCTCTCATTCTTCTTGTCTCGATTCTCCATTGATTACTGATTCACATATATTTAGTAAAGGGTTTTCAATGTTTAATTGAAAGGATGAGCTCGTCTTGGAGTGAAATCGTAAATGAAATCGGGGAAGAAGATTGTAGTTCATGCAACAAAAATGAATGGATTACACCAGAGTTCCCAAGTCGGTGCCACTGTGGAGCAATGGTGCGAATGTGGGAGGCAAGAAAAGATGGAACAAAACATCGAGTACCTTCTTCGCGTCGACTTCGCTTCTTTCTTTGTATGTTTGTCTCTTCCGTTGGATCAATTTTAACGATTATTTAAAAATTGGAAAGCACAAGCACGCTATTACAAAATTTTTTTAGTACAATCATCAGTTTGTAACTTTTTTCACTTCGAGTACCAAATTGTAAGTCGTGTCCCTAATGTTAAACGGAGTGTAACTTTTTTCGAGTACAATCACCAATTTGTAACTTTTTTCACTTCGGGTACCAAATTGTAAGTCGTGTCCCAGTACATATACTAAAAGTTGATTTATCCCAATAAAATTCCAATTAATAAATTTTAATTCTAATTTTCCGTTGGTAAAATTAAAATATTCAGTTATTAAATGTAACATTATGTGACTTTTCTTAATCTTTAATTGTATCAATTAATAACCCTCCGTTGGATTGATTATTAATTTTAACAATAAAAAAGTCACGCATACATATAAATTATTATGATCAGTTTAAATAATATATTAATCAAGTTTGAAAAGTAACACTATTTATAATTTACATGTAACAACTTAAAAGCCCTAATAATATATCATATCATGTTCTAGAATCTTAAATTAAGATGTATATAGTAATAAACATAAATTAATTATAAAATATTTAAATTAATTTTAACTCGAATACATGAGGACATAATTATATTATATTGACAGAATGAAAATATTACATATTACTTTAATATTTGTCCAATAGATTTAGCAGAATATATGATAGGCAGAACATGGTGCTTTTAGTAATTTATAAGTAATAATATTTATAGGAATGATGCAGAACTAAACGTTCATAACATGATGCATAATGAAAATAAAGTCAACATATCCGTTTAGTAATTACAAGTAATAATATTATATAGGCAGAATATGATGTAACGGAATACTTGATTACGGAAAGTAAATGTTGATAGAATATCCAAATGTTGACCATGATCATAATCATATCCAGTATGCTAATCTTGATTTAAAATTTAATTCGAAAATTACTTTTCAACGAATATAGAACAAAATACTTTCCGAAAAAATTATTTCCATTAGGAAATTACTTAACATACTTAATAGTTCTATATTATACCCATAAAGAGATTATGCGAAATTAAAATTTCTAGCATAACAGTGTAATTAATTTATTCTAAATAATAGCGTAACCACGCTCTGATACCAAATGTTGTATAAATTATATTGGAACGTGCTATTGCATAGAATAGAATCAATTAATCTATTAAGTACTTACATTAATTGAGAGAAGACATCTTGTATGTATCACACTTCCGCTGCGCGTAAGGGTGAAGGTCTTCAATTGCATTTCTCAATCTTATGATGGATGTATAAGTGTGTATAAAATTCTTGAGACGACCACTGAGACCAAACCCTAACTGTTTTATTTATAGAATAGCTAAGGGTCATAATCGTATTATGAAACCCTAGGGCCCATTATGCCAAATACTATTAGAAATATTATTTATAGGCCACATAATTAATTACCAAACCCACAAATAAAGTGATTAAATTAATACAACATGTATGCCCAATAATTACATAAATAGTAGAGGCTGCATAAAGAATAAATATTCTAACATATAAGGCTTCAACTTGACAGCTACCATGAGTACGAATAACTTGTCACGACTTTCGGGCGAGTCAATGCTGGGCCAAGATGTTCCAATTGGTATTCTTAGGCATTTGATTGAACTTTATTCCAGAATATAATTTATGCCCGGGACTTTTCAAATGGTATCAGAGCATTGGCTCTATGGTGTGGTTGGTTTGGAGCCCACATATCCCCCGCACATCCCTAGGGATTGTGATGAAGTGACTATGTACTCTGATTTGATTGTGCAAGGACGTCAAAGATTTAAGTCGGATATTGTAATATCCCATTCCACATTAGAACATGTGAGTAGGACTGAATTGTTTGTAATGCCTCAACCTTGCTACTAAGGTTACCAACTCGTTAATGGTGGGTCAAAATGACACAACCGATGTTCTTGAACAGAAGGTTGAGTCTTTTTCTGACCTTTGTTAGGGTCGGGTCATCACAAATGGTATTATAGCAGTGATCTCTCGTGTTGTGGTAGGTTTGGAGTCCATAAATCCCCTGGAGATTGTGATTCTTTTTCTATGGACTATGAGACTGTGATTATTGGCTTGATGACAATGCCTGAGTTTAAGGGGGGAGATTGTTATACACCAATTCCACATTGAAACATGTGGGTTAGACCATCTTATGTTTAAGGCTTCAACTCTACTACCATGAGTACCAAAAATCTGTCATGTCTTTTGGTTGGGCATGTGATGGTCAATATGACCCATTGGTATTCTTGGATAGCGTATTGAGCTTTATTCCAGGATCGGGTTTATGATGGTGTGCACAAACATACTAGTTAACTTTAATAACTTAATTTGAACCAAGAAATTCTTAAACTTGACCTCAAGGTGTTTCAAATTTACAGCTCTAATGTTCTGTTAAGTTGCTAGTTACTCTAAAAGTGTGAGCAATTATTGACTGGTTTCCCAACAGAAATATCATGCTCAAGTTTGTTTATGAGGCTTAGTTTGATTTTCGGCAGTGTGGGTCTGTTATAAATATTAGTTACATGTCGTTTTGTGTTGTGTTTACTTGGTTTAGTCAATTTATGCTGATATTATTTGTTTGTTTTTGGTTTTTCAGGTTATACAGAATCGTTAGATGATAGCATTGAAATTGCAGTCCCTCAAGATGATTATGGACTTTATGCAATTGATATTTTAGATCCCTCTTTTGTAAGTTTGGTAGTTTTGTCTAAATTGTTTCTATTATTATCATTAAGTGCTTCACATTGCACGCCACCTGTTTTATGTTTTGAAGCTCCATTTGTTGTATCTTTTTATTTATTTATTTAATTTAATGCAAATGCAATGTCAATCAAAAACCAAACTTGAGTGTTCATTTTGAAACAGGTCACTTATATCCACGTGTTGTTATTGCAGTTTATAAAATGTATGCATCTGACTGATGTATACCATTTTCATGATATGATTGATATGCTTGTTGGATGTGGCTATAAGAAAGGAACCACATTGTTTGGATTTGGTTATGACTTCCGGCAAAGCAATAGGTAATTTACTTTCATCTAATTCATAAATTCTTGAAGTTAATTTTGAACACAGTGATCCTTAGTTAATTGTTTCTATATTGAAAATCTACTCGGTTGATGCGCTGATGAACTTGTTTATAAATTAGAAGGGTCTACTATCTTTGCCTGATTTTATTGTATTTCTGGCAGAATTGACAAGTCTATGGATACACTTAAAGTAAAGTTGGAAACTGCATATAAAGCTTCTGGAGGAAGAAAAGTCAACATAATTTCTCACTCCATGGGTGGATTGCTAGTATCTTGTTTTATTTCACTCCATCCTGATGTGCGTATATTTGTTCGCAAGCCACACTCCTGTGACTTGTTAGATCTAAGTTACATAATATATATATATATATATATATATATGAAAGTTATAAATTCCGTATGTTCTGTGAAAGGAATGACACTATATATATATATATATATATATATATATATATATGGAAGTTATAAATTCCTTGTGTTCTGTGAAAGGCATGACACTACATGTAACTGTCCACAGGTATTTTCCAAGTATGTTCGTAAGTGGATTGCCATTGCTTGCCCTTTTCAAGGTTATTACTTGATTATTCCTCTTTTAATATTTTCTAAGTATGCCTCACTTGAGTATTATGATTACTTGGTATTTATCTATACCTGACAATTTATGTTAAAAACCATCTAGTTAACCAAAACCATTTGGGTTTTATTGGGTTGGTTAACTAGTTTTTTTTTATTGTGGGTTAGTTTAGTTTTGGACCCATATTATGAATTAGAAATATGGTTAACTAGTTGGGTTAGTTTAGTTTAGTTTTGCATTAGTTTAACTAGTTTTGACCCATATTAGTTCACACATTCCAATTGGGTTTGGTTCAGTGTTTGCACTACTTTTGCTGCTTTTATGCTTTCAGCTTCAGACTTTGCTTTACGCAACGACGTGTTCTTCGACTCTCGTCTTTTAGTTACTAGTCCGTTAGTCACTGACCTTTATTATAGCAGTGACATTTATTTTTTAATTCATTCTTTTCTTTAGAATTATGGCTAGGTATTTGAATAAAATAATGCAAAATGGAATTCATTAGATTGTGTAATTTCAGGTTTAATTGATTGTATTTAGAAAAATTCTGGTATGATGAAATAAATAGTTAATATTTTATTTATATTGAAAATACAAGTACTATAAAAAAATGGGGAATACTCTGAGGACAAGCTCCAAAGTCCGAACGTCAGTATCAGGCTTAGGTGTGTGGATGTGATTAATTAATATGATTATATGTGATGGTTTGGTGAAACAAATAAAATTTTACTAATATTTGAAACAAATTGAGATTAAATACTTATTTATTTGAAACAAATTGAGATAAAAGGAAAGATTGGATACAAAATATTATATTTTGAGATGTTATTATTTTAAATTGAATTCATATTATTTGGTATCGTTTTATTTTTTCCGAAAAAAAGTTTAATTGAAAAACTGTAATTAAAGTATCAATAATTTTTTTCATTTTAATTAATATAGAAATTATTAATGTAAATTATTTTGAAAGTGCTTCAACAAGTCTGTTTATATTAAGAGGTCTGTTTCAAAAAAAAAAAGTAATACGATTTTTGATAACACAGATTTTTAAAGAGAGGAAGAATGTATAAAATATTGGAGATAGAAAGTGAAGGAATATATAAATTAAATATCATAAATAATTTGTTTAATTGGACCATAATAATGATAAGCTTGAAATTTGAAATATGAGTCGACCTATATCTGACCCATATGGTTCCAACCCACACAACCAATATTTAAAATAGATAATGTGGTTTTAGTTCTTAAATGGAATCATAACCAAATTTTATAAAGCAAAACCAACCCATAACCATATTTTACCATGCCTATATTTATCCAAAAAAATAATAATAAAGGAATTATGATGACTTGATTGAAAAATATTATTGAAGTATTCAACGACTCAGGTATAGTTGGGAAAATCCTCTCGTGTTATGATTAAGTCTCACAAGACAGGTATTCTGATGATTGGTTACCATATGACATTGCTATCAGTTGCTTGCATTCATAGCTTTCTCAGTTTCTTGAAGTTGGTCAAGAATTAAAGAAATAGTTTAAGTGGGATTTAGTCCATGGAAAACTTTCCTATATTCATGTTTAGTGAAGTGCTTTTTGAAAGCAGTTTTTAATACAAGTTGAAAGATTACTGCAAAATTGACTAGCTTTCAAAAGAGAGTTATGCTTTTAGAGAGTGAAAATTTAGTGAATTTCTAAAAGGAAATATTTTAATTTGATTTTAATATAAAACCTCTCTAATTCATCTTATATTTTAGATTAAAAAAAGAGAAGAGATGAATAGACAGCAACATTTGTGGGATCTTTTAGTTCAGGTTGAATAGTTCCCCATTTTTCAAATATATATTTGAGAGCGACATTTGTGAATGGCAGGCCCTTAAACTTTTTCTATTTATTTATATTATGTGTGCACGCTCACGTGGACAGAGCTACCGATTAGCTAGTGAGGCAAGTGAGCCCCTCTATTATGTGCAAGCAAAATTTTACTGGAAAGGAGAAAATTTTATAGAAAAATGGGGACAAGCTAATAATGGAATCTTTGCTACCTTATTCTAGAAAAGGGGTTTTGCTAGTGTTAACTATTTACTATTTACCCACCCTCTCCCCCCACTTTTTTCAAAAATAAAAGTATTAGCTGTCAAACTTGTAATTAGCATAGCTACTAGAGCAATTTTTGCATGTTATTATTAGAATCGTGGGAATTTTTTTTTGGCTCTTGCACATGTTTATAATCTACAAAAATAGTTATAATTGATCTCAACAGGCAAAAAGTGGAAAAAGTTCTAATGTTGCAGAGTATATCTTGTGACTTTCGCATTAATTATTGACAGGGATTTCATGATTTACGAAAATTTTGACTACGTGCAAAATCTTTAATGCATTCACTTGTTTCCTGATAGTATCTTTTGCATAAGTGATATTAAAGCATGCTTAATTACCATTTCTGGTATATACTCAACAGGTGCACCTGGATGCATCAATGATTCACTCTTAACCGGATTGCAGTTTGTTGATGGCTTTGAAAGCTTCTTTTTTGTGTCTAGGTGGTCGATGCATCAACTGGTAATTTCTCTATTATAAAAATTTATTGGTATGGAGTTGAGTGAACCCTCTTTCATGTTTAGATGCCAAAGTTGATTTAGAGCTGCATGCTAAAGAGCAACTTATGTGGTGGAGTTTAAGGTTTACTAAAAGGTTAGAGATTGTTTGATGCTTGAATGCAATGTTCTAAAAGGCGGGAGGCGGGCGACCGGGGGACCTAGCACCTAGGGGGCCTGGGCGGGGCCTAGGCGGAATTTTTTATTTTAAGCCAATTTTAATATTTTATTTACATTTATCCAAACAAAAGAATAATATAAAGCAAAAAAATCTATAATAAAGATAATAAAGACATTTGCTTAAAGTTCAAATACATATATCCATATTGCCAATGTCAAAGTTCAAACACAAATATGCAATTGTTGAAAGTTCAAACATATCTTTAACGTATTAGTTTTATTCATAAACAATATTGCTATTAAATAATAAAATTTAAAATTTCAAGAATTCAATTCAATATTAAAACTTAAGAAACTAAACATAAATTTAAGAATTATATTGAATTAAACTAAATATTACAAATGTATCATCATTTATATAATTTGAAGTTGGTACAAGTTCAAAAAATTACATCTATAATAAAATTATCCATTTTGACTTGATATTGTTCACTTCTTGTTGTGATTTGATATGCTACAACCAACATTATGAATATGGTAAATCATTAGAAAAATAAATATATCAAAATCTGGTTTGGGTAGTTATTAAAAAAAAACTCTCTGCCTAGACCCCGCCTAATTTCTTGGACAAATTATTTTACCGCCTTGGGCCGAGGTGAGGCGCCAGGGGGGCCTAGCGCCTAGGAAGAGATTTTTAGAACGATGCTTGAATGAGGATGGATAGGGGAGATTTAGAGGCTGTTTTTGTTACTTGGAACTGTGATCAGATTGAGTGACTATGCCCAGGGGAATGTATCAGATTGAGTGATGTCCAGGGGAATGTTTAAGGCTGTTCTGGGTATGGTGAACACTAACAATAGTCTAGGGGGTTCTGTTGTTGCTTTTAGGCTGCTAAAGTTTAAATAAATACTGGGCTTTGATAACCGCATATTAGTACTTTTGCACCCAAACTATGTACCAGTACTCTAAATATATTGTACCCAAAAATTTCCTTATGACTTTATGTTTAGTTACACAAATATCAATAAACTTAGTTTTGAAAGCTCAAACATCACATTTGTACTAAATTATTTATAGAACAATCAACTAGTTGATTCAATTTAAAATCTTCTATAAAAATTAAGGTTTACTAAATTTAGATTCTGATATAATTCCTAACTAGAAGCATTTGCATAAAGCTACCCTAGTGTACAGGGTGTTAGCATATGTACCGTACTCCTATCAGTTTCGCGAATTGAAACTTGCCGTGTTAAGGTAATATTGATCCACCAATCATCCCCATTTTACATACCTTGGTCAGAAAGGATGCAAAGTGGGTCAAGTTGTGGCTAATTCCCCCTATAAACATTCATAGTATATGTTTTGCATATATTATTTGCCAAGAGGGTCCAACAAAAAGTCATTGACACCCCTTTAGAAAATTCTCAAATTTCTTGAATCTTGATTCTTGATGTCCCCACCACATACATGCATAATAGACAATGCAGAGTTAAAACTTCGAGTGCCTCAGTGGTTGGGTTCAAGTCATGTTATCCTCTCTTTTTCTTCGTAAAAAGCAATGCCGAGTTTAAGTAATATAAACTAACAACTCAAATGTTGTCTCTATATGATATAAATATATATTTAATTCAGCGTTCATCAATAAGATATTTCCTATATATTCCTAAACCGTGATATTAAAGTACGTTGCTGTAACTCTTAATGAAATAGCAGGAGTGAGTTTGTTTCAAATATGACTAATTATTCTAAATGTTCAATTTGATTATCAACATAATATCTTATTATTTATTGATAAAGAATAAATTTAAATATTTTAACATAAGCAAAGTTTTGCTGCTAGCATTGAATGCTAGTGAAGTTTGCTTGGGATTTGGCAATTACTGGATAGAGATTAGAGATGTTTAGGATGCATGAACTTACAGTTGATACAGGCCTAGGTTGTTCAGTTATGTGAATCCTTTATGAAGGTTGGCACTCAACTTCCAATTTTTAGGCCGTCATGAATTATTCACTTTGTTTCCAGCCTATGAAACTTTGTATTGTCTCTACTTGTTTACCGTTTTCTTTTTATAAAAAATCCACTCAAGTGCACCTCAAGAATAGGGAAAATATAAGTAGGATGAAAAAAGGCTCAACGCAGAAAAACCATCCAAACTAAACTTGGCTTGATCACCTTTGCTACCTACAAAGAAGCAAACTCTCCGCTTTGGGGTTAAAATTCTAATATGCATCTAAGAATCTTCATTTTGGATATGCATTATAAATTATAAAATGAGTAACGTCTTAAATACCTCCCATATGTAGCTGGTGGAGTGCCCATCAATCTATGAGATGTTGCCAAATATTGAATTCAAGTGGAAAAAGCAACCTGAAATACTGGTATGGCGGAAACAATCAACAGATGGGGAAGCATCAGCCAAATTGGAGTCCTACGGCACAAAGGAAAGTGTTTTTCTGTTTGAAGAAGCACTGAGGAATAATGAGGTACTAACTTTATTGGTTGATCCTTGTATGAATGGTTAATTTGCATTACAGTGTACCGAGAAAATGGTCACACTTTTGAAGGACCTTAACAGCTTTAAAATAGATTTCTTAAAAAGCATAGATTAAGAAAAACCTTAAAAGTCTGCTGTCATCAACATCAACTACTACAGAAGCCTAGTTTAGCTTTAAGCTTGAATTCCATGACGGTCGTGTTCTAGATGTGACTAATTCATGTAGCAACTACATGCATTTGGCTGCTTTGTTCTATGCGTCAATTTGGGTTTTGGTTCAACCAATTTAGTCAATTGACTGTACGTGATTAAGAATTTTAGCAGATTGATCTTGAGTTGGGTACTGGTTTTCAACAGAAAATTCACACTATATAGTTCTTATAGTTTATGTAATATTCACTATTAATTGAAGCATGTGCATGTTGTCATGGATTTCGTTTGAAATTTCTGGATGTAAACAAAGAAGAACATAAACAACTAGAACACAAGAAGAGTTCAACTTATAATCTTATGGGTAGTAAAAACTAATAAACAATTTAATAAAAAAATAAAAATAAAAAATGAACTTTTATTGATAGAAAGGACAATATTAATATAAGATTTTGCTCTCTTATCTTTCTAATTCATACGTGCTGGATAAGAGTTGCAGATATGGATTATTTTTATTGTTTAAGTTGTTTGAGGAGTACTTGTGTCTTACGTCTACGGTTTATCTTTTGCTTCTGCTTTTTTCTTTGTATGTGCATGTTTGTGAGTGTTTGAGTGCGGCCTTGGTGGGAGGTTTTTATTAACATTTAAGAACTAGGAGCTCCTCATTCAAACTAAAGCTCTAATCTTTTTGCTTAGATGTCATTATTCTCTTCAAAGTCGTACTGGGTTTTCCGTCTTTTTACAACCACCCTATAACCTCATCCTAATATATCCCTGAGCATGTTTATCACAAGAACCAACATCAATTGGTTCCCAAAAAAAACCTACTTCTGAAGTACATCAGTTATGCTGTCATGGCTTACAAGAGAATGTTTACTAGCATCTGTCTTATCAGTTGTCATTTAGAATGAAACAAACTATAATCAAGTAACCAACATGTCTAGAATTTAGTGAAAGTTGTGTATTTTTGGCTCAAATTCAGATCCTTTCTAGAAGTATTACGTTTTGATGGGGTAACTATTGCCTACTGGTGTGTTTTCAAAAGCGATGAATGAAGTAACTACTAGAAGTATAATTTTTTTGTAAAAGAATCTACAACTGTATATTACCTATGATTGCAAACTTGGTGCTTGTAGAAAGGTTATGTGTAATTTTTTTAGTCAATTATTGCATTCTAGAACTCCTCAATTTTTCCTGAAAAATCAAAACGCATTGGTCCTAATCTTTTTGTGCTCAGATTTTCCTTTTTCCTTCCTGCATTTTATAGAGTATGTTGGGCTACAATGGTAATGTTCACAGCTTAACTTAATTCATTTATATTGTTGCAGATAAAATTTGATGGGAAAACAGTAGCTCTACCTTTCAACTTCTCTATACTCAACTGGGCTGCTAAAACTCGCCAAATTCTCAATAATGTGCAACTACCTGAAGGGGTCCAATTCTATAACATTTTTGGAACATCATTTGACACACCTTTTGATGTTTGGTATGTATGTGAATGACTTTTCCATACATTTGCAAGTCATCTGGTCAGGATGATTTTACAGTCTGTCGTACATATTGGGCATGATATATGTTTTATCACTGTAAAACAATATGCCATAACTGGTTTAGAAAGTCATACTACTAGTCTCTGAATTGCCAGTTCTACCATATATTTTGCAGAAGAATTTCTGGAGTTGTTTAGTGGCGGAGAGAGAGGCCCTTGTGTAGTTGTGCTAGCCACCTGAGAAATACCTCTCTGTCTCAATATGACTTTTTTATGCATTTATAATGAGAATCTTCTATCTCAAAGTAGACTAAAGAGTATCATAGTGTTCCAATTTTTCCTTCAATAAAATTGTTTGAACCCTTTCTTTCATTCAATATCAGTATTGTTATTTGAATTGGGTTAGGCATTTAACGATAAATTGCAATTTTTTTATTAGATGCATGGTTTTCTGAATTGGAATTCACATTTTGGGAAAGAGGTAGTATATTTCCATACTTAGATTCTCTTTTCTGCCATAGCTAGTTGAATTTGTGCAACTGCTTATTTCCTTGAATTCCATTTTGACTTTTATCAGATAACATTAAATCTGAATCTCATAATCACCCTTGCTAGTTGATTGCTGGTTCAGTATCTCTGTGCATTGAGAGTTCAGATTTCATTGCGTGAAATAAGTTTTTTTTAGAATCCATTTGACACCATCTGCTATAAGTTGTTCAGCGAATAATCTTCTACACTCCCACATCAGAACATATGAGCTCTGTTAATGTTTGTATTAGGCTTAGTACTACTTCTAATAGCACCAACAATCATGACCTTTTGAATGAGCTTGTGGTGGGTCAGGATGAGCCAAGTTGATGTTATTGGGACTGTAGATTGAGCCTTAATTTGATTTGAACTCGGACCTAGGCTCGGGCTGTTCCAAATCTCTGATCGGGTCATCCGATTGCTTTGTTGGGGATGGGGACATAAAGGTGGTATCATCCCACAAAGATGAGGTGTCAGAGGTGGGGGACACGAAGACTGCTGGTATTATCCCACAAGGACTAGAAAGGAAATTCTTGGGCTCTAAGTAATTAAATTGAGTATGACCAGGACGTTAGAAATATAAATGGGGGAAATTGTAATACCCAGTTTCACATCAGAACATGTGGGTTTGATTGGTGTGTGAATTAGACTTAATAGTACTACCAATAGTACCAACCGTCGTAACATTTTGGATAGACTTGTGGTGGGCCAAGATGAACCACCCAAGTTGATGTTATTGGGATTAGTGGATTGAGTCTTAATTTGGTTTGGACTCGGATTTATGCCCAGGTCGTTACACTTGCTCTTCCTTGTCCAATCCAATAGTCTTCTACCAACGAATCAACTAAACTTATTTTCTGATTAGTTACCAACAAATCAGCGATATTCCCTTGAAGAGGGAGGCCTTTTTGACAAATTACAACTTTTAATAGTGCAAGGCGTGATTTCAGTGCGAGTTAAAAATCTAATGGAACCTTGTATTAGATTGAAACAAGGCAGGTATCAGAAGAAGAAAGAGGGACAAGAGAAAACTATCCAAGGAATTGGGTTAGCTGGAGGAAACCTTAGCCCATGAGCTATTACTTTTATAGCTTCAGCAACAATCAACAGTTCAATATATCCCCACAATTACAGACAGATTAGTTCCCGACACAATCCTTACAACCTGCCTCTATTCGATCCCTAAGGTTCAGCCCTAATTCAATCCAAATACAACCATCGGAGTTTAACCAAAATGATTTAATGGGAAATTATTTAGTCAACTAGTCTAAATGTTAATGGTCCCTATCAAGACTTCAACAATCTATTCCACCAGCATTGATATGTTGTTAGTAAACTTCAGTGGAAGCTGTAAAACTAGATACCAACATCATAAAGTACGTCCTCTTTGTCATTTTGGTCCAACCAAATTTAGCTTATTCTGGTACAGTGGTTTTGTGCATCAAGTCTTTTTAAAGTTTCACTTGTGTTTAAATTTTAAAAACGTCGATCTGATAACATAAATTTAATCTAATTTTTTCTTGTTTTTGCAGCTATGGCTCCGAGACTTCTCCAATTGGGGAGTTGTCTGAGGTATGCCACACAATGGTAAGTGGTTTAATATCAGCTGTGCAATCAAATTAATCGATGTGCCATATGAGGCACCTTAGTATGTCATCTTCTAGGTCCAGAAGTTCTATATATTGTTTCTGATTGATTTTGAACTTTCAAGTAATTATTACTCAAGGCTATGTTTGTTTGTAATTTAGTTGAATCAGATTTGACTTTTTATACTTGTTTATAGTACGTTTAATCACTATTATCCTTGTATTTTGTTATATCCTTGAATTAGGTCTAAGATGACAATTTCATGGACCGTTTGTTTTTTTTATTTCTAAGGACATTTATGAGGGATTATATCCCAAGTAGGAGTGTGGATTAAATAGTACCACATTTTGTGGTATCAAATGGTTATAAGAGTAAATAATAAAATATGGTCCATGGATTGTAATTTTAGGACTAATCCAAGGATCAAAAAGTTCTTAATCAGTATTACGAATGAAAATAGCCCAATCCTCATGCATTACTATTGCAAACAAACATGGCCTAACGTTGATGATATTCCATATTTGACCAATATTCAAGTCATAACATGCTTATTTTGGTTTTTTGATCAAATTTCACCTTCAACAGCTGCTATGGTTACCCATCATTTTCTGATCCTCACGAGACTCTAATCTGTGTCCCCAAACACACCTATTACCAAATTTGACCTATATTTATTGTTAGATCGGGAAACAGTATATATAAATCATTTTTTAACTTGTTTCATTTGTTTGATTCTTCTAGCCGCTATACTCTTATGTGGATGGAGACGGAACTGTTCCTGCTGAATCTGTGAAGGTGCTATTTCTAACCTTTCATTTACTGTTCAGTAACATGGCAACTAAGTTTGTGTCTCGATCAAGCATATTATTGGGAATATAAACACCACAAAAGATTCTTGATGTAGATATCTAGATAAAGGGGTTTGGTTCGAAGAATCATTATCAACACACTTGAACTTAATTACATGACATTATTCTGGCCGTGCATAAATTATGTTGCATGTTTTAGCTGTTATTATTTAGTTTTCTGGGATGAGAAGTGGGCATAAGTATGATAACAGAGTTTCAGCTGTATACTATCTGTCTATGATACACGGATGCTTCACTTTTCCATAAAGTACCTGTGTACGATACTCGACACTCGGAATCGGACAAGAATATGGGTACTGGACACTTAATTTTAGTGTAAAAACCTAGCAAGCTTGAGGAGTACCTGTGTCGGAGTCTTTAAAATATCGTGTCCAAATCGGTCACTCCATCGGAGTCCGTGTAACATAGGTCGTATAAAGTACTTAGCAATTAGCATGCATTCCTCACCAGTTACCTAAGTTTGTTAGAGGTAACCTTATTTAAATAAATTGAAAAAAAACCTTGGGAGTGTCAGCCCCAATTTTATATATATTTAATCAATTAAGGGGTATTTTATGGAATATACAATCTAGTGAAGATGACCATTAATTGAAATGAGCTGTTGTGTTCTTCTTTTAATGGTGAGACTCCATTAAATATTTTTAGGTGAGACTCGTAGAAATTCGAAGCTAATCCTCTTTATTTCTAGCAATGTTCTAAAAGGCGGGAGGCAGGCGGGCGGGCGAGGGGGGCCTAACGCCTAGGGGGCCTGGGCGGGGCCTAGGCGGGATTTTTTATTGTAAGTCAATTTTAATATTTTATCTTACATTTATCCAAACAAAATAATAATATAAAGTAAAACAATCTATAATAAAGATAATAAAGACATTTTCTTAAAGTTCAAACACATATCCATATTGCTAATGTCAAAGTTCAAACACAAACATGCAATTGTTCAAAGTTTAAACATATTTTTAACCTTTTAATTTTATTTATAAACAAGATTGCTATTAAATAATAAAATTTAAAATTTCAAGAATTTAATTCATTATTAAAACTTAAGAAACTAAACATAAATTTAAGAATTATAAAATTGAATTAAACTAAATATTACAAATGTATCATCATTTATATAATTTGAAGTTGGTACAAGTTCAAAAAAGTACAACTATAATAAAATTATCCATTTTGACTTGTTCACTTCTTGTTGTGATTTGATATGTTATAACATGTATTATGAATATGATAAATCATTAGAAAAATAAAGGCAAAAAACACCTTTACCCCCCTGTGATTGTCGACTTGTAAGCTATTGGTTACTGAACTTTAAAAATATGTAATTGGACCACTGTGCTTTCTAAAAATGAAAATTCAGGCCATTTCGTCCAATTCCTTGGACGGAAGTCAAATATTTTCAGGCGTGGCATTGAAAAAAAAAATCAAAAAATTATTATTTTCTGATGTGGCAACACAAAACTGTAAGCATTGAGTCACTGTACTTAAAAAAAACGTAATTGACCCACTAAACATTTTTAAAAATTTTAATTAGGCCATTCATTGGACGGATGACAAATACTATGAAAAATATATTAATAACTAAACATAAAAATAAAAAACAAAACAAAACAAAATAAAAAATAGAACCAAATCAAAATAAAAATAAGAGTGAAGAGGGGTAGTTTTCTGCACTTCTTATGTGGATTTCTTGGGACTTATTGGATGCTGGGTATGCACAAAATGGACTATTTGATGATGCATTGGAAGTTTGGGATCCAGTTAGCATGAAGTTTTTTTTAGTAAGTTGGTCAATTGGCCAATAGAATACTGACACGCAGATTGACCAACTTACTCCAAAATAAACTTTATACTAACCACTTTCGGAAGTTTGTAGGGATATGCAAACATTTGGCGCGAACCCGATTTTGGTACAATGGTTAGCCTCTTGCATGTTGTAACTAATACATCACGTAACAATGTCATGGATGTGAATGATATGTTCATAAACCATGCTAATGAGAGTTTGGTTTCATGGAATGTTATGATTGTAGTGTATGTGAATAATTATGTTGATAGAATTACTGAAGAATTAATTGTGTTGCCATATCTTAGTCAAAAGTTGTTTAAATATTTAGAATGTTCATATATCCAACTTATTTATATCTGAACATTTAAGAAAAAAGTTAGAAGATTTAAGCAAAACTACTCCCAATACACCCAAATTATCTTCCACTGCAAAAACCCTAAAATCTAAAATTTAATATAATATAAACCTAATAAATCCACATAAGTGCAGAAAACCACCCCTCTTCACTCTTATTTTGATTTTGATTTGGTTATTGTTTTTATTTTGTTTTGTTTTGTTTTTTATTTATATGTTTAGTTATTAATAGATTTTAATATTTTTCATAGTATTTGACGTCTGTCCAATGAATGACCTAATTAAATTTTTTTAAAAGTTTAGTGGGTCAATTACATTTTTTTAAAGTACAGTGACTCAATACTTATAGTTGTGTTGCCACGTCAGAAAATAATAATTTTTTGATTTTTTTTCAATGCCACGTCTGAAAATATTTGACGTCCGTCCAAGAAATTGGACGGAATGGTCTGAATTTTCATTTTTTAAAAGCACAGTGGTCTAATTGCACATTTTTAAAGTTCAGTGGCCAATTACTTCCACAGGGGGGTAAATGTGTTTTTTGCCGAAAAATAAATATATCAAGATTTGGTTTGGGTAGTTATTAAAATTTAAAAAAAATCTCTCCGCCTAGAATTCGCCTAATTTCTTAGAGGGATTTTTTTCCGCCTAGGTGAGGCGTCTGGGGGTCCTAGAGACGCCAAGGGGGGCCTAGGCAAACCTAGGCGAGAATTTTTAGAACAGTGATTTCTAGTAATGTAATTTGTTCACTGCTGCAAGCAGTTATTATTAATCTTATTAGAAAGAACTTCCTTAAGCGTAAACCTATCAGCCCTATATCATATAGGAACTCAGGAAGACCTATGATTACTATGTTACAGTAAAAGTGGAAAACTGAAATGAAGTTACAGAGCAACATAAGAAGTTCGGAAGTACACCACAAAAGAGATTAGAAAATATGTTTTTCATTTAAGGTATTCAGCGAAGAATATAATGATTAGGTTATCGACTAACATGTCCACAAAATTGAACTCGTGATAAAAGTTTAGAAACTTATTATTTGTAGCAGAAGGATGTTCAATATGGAGTTATTCTTTGGTCCGGAAAAACAAATATCAAATATAAGAGAGATGAAAGTTGTAGTGTGCAGAGTGTACCTGTGCAAAAGATAGTAGATTTTATTAGACATAAGCATGTCACACAAGATGATAGATTTCAAAAAAGTTGTCATTAAGCTTGTTTAATTTGAAGGAGGTGAAAATTCAGGATCAATTACCTTTCAAAAAAAAATAAAAAAGAAAATTCAAGATCAATTATATGTTTCATATTGCCCATGAGTGAGGAAGTATATTACCCTTCTGTCCAAATTTATGTGTCACAACCCTCTTGGCACACAGATTCTTACCCTTATTGAACAAACATTGGTGTGAACAAGTTGGGTTTTATCCCTTGCACCGTTTCTGAGTTTTTAACGAAAAAGAAAAGAATTGAAAACTTAAATTTGAATATAAAAGAAAGAGGAATAGAAAACTTGAAAGTTTTCTTCCATTTTGTTACCGAGTTTATAAAGAAAAGAAAGCTTAGGATTACATTTAAAATATATTTTAACATTATATTAGTTTTGTTATGTTTATAATATAAAGTGTATAATCTATATATTTTTTAATGGAAAACTTTGGTAAAAAGAGTGACAAAGTCTTCCGTCCATTTCTTTTCTTTTTTATTCGTTAAAAAACTCAGTAACAAGATAATTGAACTGAAAACTTGAGTTTGTTTGATAAAAGTTTCTTTTTTCATGTTTCTACATCCTAATTCTGTTTTCATATATTTCTGCTTTCAATTGCTTTCATTAGTGAAAATATAAATTAGGAACTCTATTTGGTAACTATATTTAAACATTTGATTTTATCTTATTTAATTTAGAAATGAAGTTCTAAGTTTTGTTGTTAATGAGATTCAATGTCCGAAGTCCAAACCACAGTAAAGTTAAAATGGCTCCATGCATTGCCAAAATTGAAGAAGCAAGTTTTTGGTATTGTCACTTTTTTACTGCCAAAAGTGGTTTGCTTCCACATTTTTAAAGAAACAGATAGCAAACAATGTTTCTGGTACTGATTTTGAAAAAGTAGAAGTAGAAACAAAAAATTAAAAGCAAAAACATTTAACAAATGAACCAAGTTTTCCGTCATTTTTTTTTCTTTTCCTTTCTGTCCAATTTAAAACTCAGTACCACAGCGTTTAAATGAAAATTTATCCTCGTTATTGAAGGTTGGGAAATCTTGTAAATTAGTTTTCCTTGCATTTGAATTTATATCATTGTACTCCACAGGCTGATGGATTTGAAGCTGTGGAAAGAGTAGGGGTTGCCAGCAGTCACCGGAAACTGCTACGAGATGAAAAAGTATTCGAGCTTCTGCAAAAATGGTTAGAAATTGGCGAGAAGGTTTGCACTCGTTCAAAGACTTCTAAAGTTATGGATGTTCAGTCGGACCAACTCATGTACAATTATGTTCCTGCTTAAGGAAATATTATTGAACAAAATTTACGTCTTGTAAATTTAAAGGACCATGCTGTTTATGGTAATTGTTCAAACTAATTGTGTAAAAGTATGTATTCAAAAGGGTATATTATACTCTAGTTTGAAAATATGTATATCATACTAATGTTTACTACTTTAATCTTTGATATTCTTCTGGCTTGGAGTTGAAAGGATAAACATCTTATGAGTTGTGTTTAAGCATCAATTCGCATAAAGCATGTTTATATTTGTTCATGTTATATTGTTATGGCTTTGCCAGCTCTTATTGTATGATTCATAAATTGGTTTTTTGCCTTTTGGGGGCATTTTGAGAACATGCCTGCATTGGGTTTCGATTATGGTTGAAATTCAAGTCTTTTGGTGTGTTGTAATTTTTTCTAAAATGGGTGTATGTGTGTGACATCGTTGTGTTTGTCTGTGCTCGCTAGGCCTGTAAAAATATGGTTATTGTTAGTTTTGGTTTTCAAAATACGGTTATAGTTCCATTTAAGAACTAAAATCATATTAACCATTTTTAATATGGGTTGTGTGGGTTAGAACTATATGGTTATGGTTCAAAATTATATTAATCATATTAACCATTTTAAGATGTTTGGACTTTTAAACATAACTTTTGAAAAATGAAATTGTGACTGTCACATATTAATTAAGTAATAATATGATATAAAATTATTAATATAAATAATAAAATGCTAAAAAATTATACTAATAAAATTTTAAATTGAAATTATTAATACCCTTCCATATTTAAATAATTTTTCAAAATTATTATTAACCTGTTAATATAAAGGTTGGATCACATTCAAAATACACTGTAAGACCCCAACTTTTATGAATAAAGATGAATTTTTCTATAATTATCATTTTTGAATATTATGGAGTGAGTTTGATGTGAGGGCCCCGAATCCGAGGTCCCGAATCACTGTGGATCCGGTTCGATCATTCTAACACTATTATTATTTGCGGAAGATATAAATATAAATTGTTTATACAATACATTACACATTATTCCCCAAGGTCGAGTAACCTTAACTTAATCACATTCATAACTTATTTAACACATAACTTTATTATCAAACTACACTATTACAAAACTAATCGCGCACATGTAAACTAAAGTTGTAACCGTCTTTAACCTTTCCTTGTATCCGAAACATTCGCCTTAATCTGTAATATTTTATCATGATATAGCAAGGGTGAGTATAAGGATTGTCCAGTGATGAATGGGTATTATACCCATAAATTGGATATATTTGGACTTAAATTATTGCATTCTCAAGTTATTTAGTAGCATTTTTATTGTGTTTATATCTTGTTTTGCAGATTTGGAAGCTGGAGGGGCAATTATGGAAAATTCAAGCATTTAATGGCAATATGGTAATTTTAGAGAAGTCCAGCGTCGGGGCGCTGGAAATTACACTACCTACAGCGCCGGGGCGCTGAACCTCGGCTGGCCTTGACTGGATTAGCGCGTTTGACTTCTGGTTGGACTTAATTTGGTTATTGGGAGCTAATGTAAAACCTAATTGGATGAGGATTGTGGGAAGCTATAAAAAGAAACTAAGTGCTGAAATAAAGGGCGAGATTTTGATTATTCTTTGAAGGATTCAACGAGTTCTTCCATTTAAGGTTACACAAGATTACTTGGAGACTAAGAGTGGTTACAAAGTTTCTTCTTTTTCTCCTTATTTTTAATTTGTAATTCTTTAAGGATGATTTGTCAACAATTAATGGTTTTTATTTCCGTGATGAATTAATTCTTTAATTAAGATTTCAATTGAACTTTTTATGACTATAAATTAGTTATTCACTCATTCTAATTATTTATGTTGAAGTGAATTGTTTATCATGTTTTGATTCTATTGATTAATTATTTGGCCAATAATTACCTTGTTACTCTAGAAGGAATTGGAAAAGGAATTCTACGGTTAGAACTGGACATGATAACATGTGACTTATCTATTTGCACGTTAAATAATTAGGTTTGTGAATTGAATGAAAATATCTGTTCACTGCATGTAACATATAAGGAATTGGGATTGGAAAGAGTTTAATTCAATTGTTTTGTATAGGAATATAACAAGATTAATCTGGATTAAATAGAAGTCAATTGATCACTTGGAAAAGGGCTTTTGGCATTTGAGAATTTCTGTTAATAATTCAGTAGACATAATAATTGGGATGATTAGATAATTGATTTATAGTTCATAATTGGGGATATTGAAGTCTTAATCTTTACCTATCGGAAGTCATTCACTCAAGTATTATCTTAGTTATTCACTTATTTTAGGACAATATCTTTAAGTGTTTAATTTTGTGTTAATAATTCAGAAAATTATAATTTATCATTGTTTGAATAAAATTGAATTGATATAGTATTAGTAGTTGGGATTTATTAATTAAAATTCCCTGTGGGAACGATACTCAACTTATCACTTTATTACTTGTTGATCACGTATACTTGCGTGTTGTGCGTAACTAGATTTTACTCAACAAGTTTTTGGCGCCGTTGCCGGGGAGTTTTTTTTATTAATATTAATTTCATATTAGTTATAATCAATTCGGTTTTAATTTGAACACTACTTAATCTTTCTTCTTGGATTGGCAAGAATTCGTGTATGCACACTAGATCGAAAGCTAGAAAGGAACTTCTTATGTATACAGACAACCTTGAGAAGAAGTTCCAGACAATGCATTTGAATAGTGAGGTTATACATTTGGAAGAAGAACTGGCAACCCAGGAAATTCTCGTGAACATGGCAGAGAACGAACAGAAATCACTTAGGGATTACGCCCTGTCAAATGTCACGGATTTACAGTCAAGTATTAAGAGACCGGCAATCAATGCGAACAGTTTCGAGATAAAACCGGGATCAATTCAGATGTTACATAATATATGTCAGTTTGGGGGTAATTCGATAGATGATCCTAACGAACATATCTTGAGTTTCTTGGAAGTTTGCGATACCTTCAAATTTAACAATGTATCGGAAGACGCTATAAGGTTGAGGATGTTCCCGTTTACTTTAAAAGATAAAGCACGAAGCTAGTTACACTCCTTGCCTCCTGGTTCAATCACCACATGGGATGACTTAGCTCAAAAATTTTTAGCTAAGTTCTTCCCACCAGCAAAGTCGGCAAAACTACGGAACGATATTCATACTTTCGCACAACTTGAGTCAGAATCGTTATATGAGGCGTGGGAAAGGTTTAAGGATATGCTCCGTAAGTGCCCTCATCATGGAATCCCGCAGTGGATGCAATTAGGGATATTTTGTGATGGTTTGCACACGTCCACGAGGTCTAGTATTGATGCAGCAGTAGGAGGAGCGATCATGTCCAAAAATTTTGATGAGGCGTATCAATTGTTAGAAACAATGGCCACCAACAACTATCAGTGGCCCATGACGAGGACCAACCATCCAAAAGCATCGAGAAAGTATGAAGTGGATGCGCTGACAGCATTAACAGCGCAAGTGACTGCAATAGCTAAGCATATAGAAATATGGCGTCCACAAGCCACGCAGCAGGTAGCGATGGTTTGTTAGTTGTGTGCTAGGGGTCATGCTACGGATCAATGTGCCATAAATTCGGAATCAGCACAGTTCGTAGGAAATTATAATCGCTCAACTCAACCGTATCCGACTCAAAATGCTTATAATCCAGGTTGGAAGAATCATCCAGGGTTCTCATGGAGTAACAATCAAGCTGCAGCTCAACCACCTAGACAACAACACACCTCCGGATTTCAAAATCAACCTCAACAACCAGAGAGGATATCAAGTTGGGAAGCAGCCTTGGAAAAATTCATTAGAGCCTCTGACAAAAAGAACGAGGAACAAGATAAGAAATTGAATCAATTAGATCTTACTTTGCAAAGCCATGGGGCATCGTTAAAGAATCTGGAAAATCAATTGGGGCAAATAGCACATGCATTAAATACCCATCCACTAGGAACGCTCCCGAGTGATACAGAAATAAATCCGGGCAGAAATGAGCACTGCAAAGTAGTAATCTTACGAAGTGGGAATGAGTTGCAAATAATTAAGGATAAGGAAAAGGGGGACAACGCAACAGCCGAAATAGAAAAAGTTGTGAAAACCGGGAAAGATAAAGAGGAAATAGGAGAGGAAAATGCACCGGGACCAACTACAACAATGCCACCCATACCATATCCGCAGAGATTTCAGAAATCCAAGTTAGATAAGCAGTTTTCAAGATTTTTGGATATTTTTAAAAAGTTGCATATCAACATCCCATTCGCCGAAGCTTTAGAACAAATGCCGAGCTACGCTAAGTTCATGAAGGATGTGCTATCAAAGAAAAGGAAACTGGGGGATTTTGAAACAGTGGCGCTAACCGAAGAATGTAGCGCAATTATTCAGAACAAGTTACCTCCAAAGTTGAAAGATCCAGGTAGCTTTACTATTCCATGCGATATTGGTAATCAGTTTTTGGGGAGAGCACTGTGTGATTTGGGTGCCAGTATTAATTTGATGCCATTATCAGTCTACCGCCAGTTCGGGCTCCAGGCACCAAAATCGACAAATATCAGTTTACTGTTGGCAGACCGATCAGTTACGTATCCACGAGGTATCGTTGAAGACGTATTAGTAAGGGTGGATAAATTCATCTTTCCAGCAGACTTCGTTATCTTGGATTGTGAAGCAGATACGGAACTTCCCATCATTCTCGGGCGACCATTCTTAGCAACGGGGAGAACGTTAATTGACGTGCAAAAAGGAGAATTGACGATGAGAGTTGACGATCAACAGGTCACTTTTAATGTGTTTAAATCAATGTCTTATCCGAAGGAAAAAGGTGAGTGTTTGCGGGTGGATTTAATGGAGGAGATAGTTAATCACAAGATTTGCGGTAATTACTCAGAGGATCCGATAGAATCCATGTTGCTTGGAACAGACAACGATAGTGTTGATGCGGACAATGAGCAGGTCAAATGGCTAGACACATCATCATTCTACCGGAAAAGTAATCAACCATTCGACACCCTTGATAGGCCCAAAACGGAAGGTAAAAAGTGCAAACCCTCGATAGAAGAGCCACCGGTGTTGGAATTAAAGCCACTCCCCTCTCATCTTGAATATGCTTATCTAGGGAAAGATTCGACTCTACCAGTTATTGTTTCGACAAAGTTAACTAACACCCAAAAAGAAAAATTGCTACGGGTTCTGCGCGAGTTCAAAACAGCGATTGGGTGGACTATAGTGGACATTCGAGGTATTAGCCCATCTTTCTGTATGCATAAGATTTTAATGGAAGAGGGATCAAAACCAACCATTGAGATGCAAAGAAGGTTAAATCCCATTATGAAAGATGTGGTGAAGAAGGAAATTATAAAATGGTTGGATGCCGGTATTATTTACCCAATCTCAGACAGTTCATGGGTAAGTCCTGTACAGTGTGTACCGAAAAAAGGGGGCATGACTGTGGTAAAAAATGAAGCTCATGAGCTCATCCCGTCTAGAACTGTTACAGGCTGGAGAGTATGTATGGATTATCGCAAGTTGAATAAAGCCACACGCAAGGATCACTTTCCCTTGCCGTTCATTGATCAGATGTTGGACAGGTTAGCGGGGCATCAATTCTACTGTCTGTTAGATGGATATTCTGGGTAGAATCAAATTGCCATAGCGCCGGAAGATCAAGAAAAGACCACGTTCACATGTCCATACGGTACGTTTGCATTCCGGCGTATGTCTTTTGGTTTATGTAATGCGCCGACAACCTTTCAACGCTGTATGATGGCAATCTTCTCCGATATGGTCGAACAGAATTTAGAGGTATTCATGGATGATTTCTCCGTGTTCGGAGATAGTTTGACTCGTGTTTGAAGAATCTGATCTTGGTGTTAAAAAGATGTGTGGAGACTAACCTGGTGCTTAACTGGGAAAAATGTCATTTTATGGTACAAGAAGGGGTTATTCTGGGACATAAGGTTTCCGCATCCGGATTGGAGGTGGATAGAGAGAAGATTGATACAATTGAGAAACTGCCTCCTCCATCATCTATAAAAGGCATTCGGAGCTTCTTGGGACATGCAGGGTTCTACAGACGCTTTATTAAAGATTTTTCAAAGATTTCGAAACCCCTATGCTCACTCTTGGAGAAAGAGGTACCGTTTAAGATGGATCAGGCATGCATCGAGGCATTTGAGGTATTAAAAAAGAAATTGGTCTCTGCACCAATCATTGTAGCGCCCGATTGGTCCTTACCGTTCGAATTGATGTGCGACGCCAGTGATTACGCGGTGGGAGCCGTATTGGGACAACGTCACGATAAGATTTTTCATACTATCTACTACTCTAGTAAGACATTGACGGATGCCCGGCTGAACTACACAACAACCGAAAAAGAATTACTTGCAGTGGTGTTTGCTTTTGACAAATTCAGAGCTTATCTCCTCGGCACCAAGGTAATTGTCTACACTGATCATTCGGCCATTAAATATCTGATTGAAAAGAAAGATGCTAAACCGCGATTAATACAGTGGGTATTGTTGTTACAAGAATTTGATCTAGAGATCCGGGACAGAAAAGGTACAGAAAATCAAGTGGCGGATCATCTGTCTCAGTTAGAAAATAAAGAGGATCAGAAAGAAGACAACTTAGTGATTAATGACAAACTTCCGGATGAGCAACTATTCCGGTTGACTACCATATTGCCTTGGTATGCTGACTATGTAAACTATGTGGTTGCCAAAGTGTTACCGCCAGATTTGACCTCACAACAACGAAAGAAGTTTCTCCACGATGTGAAGCAATACTATTGGGATGAACCATTTCTGTTTAATGCATGTGCAGATCAAATGATAAGACGTTGTGTACCTCATGAAGAAATGGATAGTATATTAGGCCATTGCCACTCCTCAGATTACGGAGGTCATTATTCCGGTGATCGAACAGCAGCAAAAGTACTACAATCGGGATTTTTCTGGTCTTCTTTATTCAAAGATGCCTATCTCTTTGTGCTGAAATGCGATCAATGCCAACGCGTAGGTAATATCTCCAAGTGCAATGAAATGCCACTTAACACAATTCTAGAGGTGGAACTATTCGACGTGTGGGGAATCGATTTTATGGGACTATTTCCATCTTCTTTTAATAATCATTACATCTTGTTAGCAGTCGATTATGTTTCCAAATGGGTAGAAGCCGCAGCGTTACCCACGAATGATGCCAACGTTGTTATCCGATTTTTAAAGAAGAACATTTTTACCTGATTTGGGACACCGAGAGCTATAATAAGTGATGAGGGGACTCACTTCTGTAACAAGCAGTTCACCAAATTGCTTGTAAAGTATGGGTTTCGTCATAAAATTGCAACTGCGTATCACCCACAAACCAATGGCCAAGCGGAGGTGTCGAATAGGGAAGTTAAGAGGATCCTGGAAAAAGTAGTCAATCCGTCACGAAAAGATTGGGCATTGTGTCTTGACGATGCTCTATGGGCCTATCGAACAGCGTACAAAAATCCGATCGGCATGTCACCATACAGAATGGTATTTGGAAAGGCGTGTCACCTCCCGATCGAGCTAGAACACAGTGCACATTGGGCCATTCAGAAACTAAACTTTGATCTAGAAGCAGCGGGTGAGAAAAGGTTACTGCAGTTGAATGAGATGGATGAATTTCGGTTCAATGCCTACGAAAACGCTAAGCTCTACAAGGAGAAAGTCAAAGCTTGGCACGATAAAAAAATTCTTGATAGAACATTTAAACCGGGCCAACAAGTACTACTGTTCAACTCACGCTTGCGTCTATTTCCGGGAAAATTGAAATCCAGGTGGTCCTGGCCTTTTGTAGTTATATCTGTCACTCCACACGGAAACATTGAGGTCGAGGAACCGAACTCAAGGCGTACATTCAAGGTCAATGGTCAACGTCTGAAACATTATTGGAGTGGACCAATCGAATGTCAAGCTACGGTCCAGTACCTCTCTGAACCAGTGGACAACTGAACAACACCGAAAAGTTGGGCTGACGACTGTAAACCAAGCGCTTCTTGGGAGGCAACCCATTAAGTTCTATAATTTTTACGTTATTTGATTTTATTTTAATTTTTTTTCTTTTTAATTCTCTTATTTTTACTTCTATCTTTTAGTATTGCAGAATAAGATTCTGCTAGACTAATTCTTAAAATTTTCCATGTATGCCAGTTACACAGACAGGTGACAGCGCCCCGACGCTCCCATTACTAAGGATTACAGCGCCCCGGCGCTAGGCAACAGAACCTGAAAGCAAAGCCCAGCGCCCCGGCACTGGCTTCCAGTTCATTTACAGCCCCCCGACGCTAGACCATCCCAATCGTTTCTGCCATATAGCGCCCCGGCGCTCCATACACGGTAAAACCCAGCGCCCCGACGCTGGGGTCAGAATTCTCTACATGGCAGCCAAACGTCACCGAGGCGAAGGGTCCGGGGTCGCTTCAATTTCACCCCCAAAATTTGACAGCAGGCTTTTTGTTAGTGTCGCAGCTCAAGAACGCTACAGCCGCATGGCCACCCGCTCACTAGTCCCCGAACGTGGTCTCCGTCCCGATCAAACCAAGGATGGAGAAATAGCAGTGATGATTGCTGAATGAAACTGGTTCTCCCTCACCGAACAGCCTGACCCAGCAGTGATTGCAGTTATAAAAGAATTCTACGCCAACTTGCCCGAGCATGACCATTACGGGGTATTTGTCAGAGGTAAAACTGTGGAAATCGGCGAGGAGGATATAAATGGGTGCTATCAACTACTCTTAGAGGGCCTTCATGATGAATATGCTAGACTAGTGAGTGATGGGCCGGACTATGAAAAGATTATTCGGGAGCTGTGTCAACCGAGCACTACATGGACCATGCATGAGCGTGGCAGCATGACTTTCCCATTGTCTCACCTCAGTCTATATGGAAAGGCATGGTATGCCTTCATTTGCGCTAAATTGATGCCCTGCACACATGTGAGTCACGTAACCAAAGAAAGGGCTATGCTAGTATACTCCATCATACAAGGCCTAAGAATTGATGTCGGCCATCTTATTCAGCAATCTATACTCCGCGCATCTCGCGGAGGGACCACAGGAGGGTTACCACATCCGTCACTGATCTGCGTATTATGTGCTAAGTTTGGGGTCAAATGGAAATCAGACGAGATGATTCAAACTCTTATGCCCGTGTTGGACCACAACTTGATCCGTCATTATAAAGTGTGGTCAGGTGGAGCTAATCACCCTAGGGGACTGGGTTTCATTATCCCCCAAGTTACGTCTACACAAGCCCCACCACCTCAGGCTCCACCTACTTACAGCCCATCGACAGCAGCTCATCGAGGTGTGGTCCCCGAAGCTGTCCAGTGGGAGATAGACGGCTGGTTTTACAACATTGAGTCCTAGAATGTGCGCTTATCGGAACGTCAAGACGTGATTTTCAAGTTTTTAGTTGACCAATTTGCTTCACAGAATGCACTGACCATCCAAACCCATCCGGGCATTCCACTTAGCCATTTCCCAATGGCTCCCGTTCTGCCAGTATTTCCCCCTTCCGATCAAGAGATGAGCGAGGACGATGATGCTCCACCAGAGGAATAAGCTCGTCAGGGAAGTCCTCTATTTTATTTTGCCTTATTTTTCGCATGAGGACATTGCTCTAGATTAGTTTGGGGGTAGTTACGTTTTATTTTTAAAAGTTATAGTTTGTTATTAGTTTGTGGATTGATTATTAGTAAAGTTGCATTTAGGATTGCATGTTAATTCCAGTTTTTGATAGTGCGTATATCTGGGGCTAATGATGAAAGTAGAATTGCATGAACAAGTCTAGTAAGGATTGTTGATTCAGTGATATGATTTTCTTGACATAAATTGGATCTTTATCTGTTTGACATTGATATTATAGGAAGACACTTTGAAAAAAAAACCCGACCATGTTGGCTATGATAGTTTAAATGGTTAGATAATAGGGTTCTAAAGGAGGATTGCTAGTGATATGGAAGAGCAATTTGAATAACTAGAGGAGACTGAATTTATGCATAAACTCGAGTTTGGGGGAAAATATTTGGAATATATAAGCTAAAAAAAAATGTTGAGTCTTGTGGTGGGTTGAGGAGAACCACTCCCCATAAACACAAGCGTGAGATGGAGCGTAAAACGCACTCACCAACCATCTATAAAAAAAAAAATAATATACAAGGTGACTAGTCTTGTTTCGGGGCCTATGTTACTTGAGCAAGTACGCCCGAAGGGGTATCTTAAAACCTAGCGCCCTAAGGTCTTATATGGTCTGGGAGTCGTTGGTCGAAAGCTCGCTAAGGGGTAACACTGTTAGCCTAATGGGATGAGACATTGCACAGTCATTTATGTAGAGCAAAAAAAAAAAAAAGAAAAGAAAAGCATAAGTATTCCATTTTGACTTTTGAATTCGGGTAAGTGTTTGAGTTCAGTTGAAACAAGTATATTTGATGAGTTCTCGAGTTTACACTGTAGGATGCTTACTAAGAAATTTATTATCTTTCATATTTTTGTCTTTCATGGGTTAGCATGGTTGTTGGACACACACGCACAATATAAGTAATAACAGATTTAGATTCGTTGATTGTTGGGATATTGTTGATCTACTTTTGCATGATGAATTAACATGTTTACGTGATTTTTCTGAGGCATATGGATATACGTGAGCTTTTGAATTGCTGGAATTAAGAACATATAAATATAAATAGTTTGCATTTGCATGATGTTTAGTTTTGTTTTGTGATCTTATGTTTTGTCGCATGAGGACACGCAACGATTTAAGTTTGGGGGTATTTGATGAATGGGTATTATACCCATAAATTGGATATATTTGGACTTAAATTATTGCATTCTCAAGTTATTTAGTAGCATTTTTATTGTGTTTATATCTTGTTTTGCAGATTTAGAAGCTGGAGGGGCAATTATGGGAAATTCAAGCATTTAATGGCAATATGGTAATTTTAGAGAAGTCCAGCGCCGGGGCGCTGGAAATTACACTACCTATAGCGCCGGGGCGCTGAGCCTCGGCTGGCCTTGACTGGATTAATGCGTTTGACTTCTGGTTGGACTTAATTTGGTTATTGGGAGCTAATGTAAAACCTAATTGGATGAGGATTGTGGGAAGCTATAAAAAGAAACTAAGTGCTGAAATAAAGGGCAATATTTTGATTATTCTTTGAAGGATTCAACGAGTTCTTCCATTGAAGGTTACACAAGATTACTTGGAGACTAAGAGTGGTTACAGAGTTTCTTCTTTTTCTCCTTATTTTCAATTTGTAATTCTTTAAGGATGATTTGTCAACAATTAATGGTTTTTATTTCCGTGATGAACTAATTCTTTAATTAAGATTTCAATTGAACTTTTTATGACTATAAATTAGTTATTCACTCATTCTAATTATTTATGTTGAAGTGAATTGTTTATCATGTTTTGATTCTATTGATTAATTATTTGGCCAATAATTACCTTGTTACTCTAGAAGGAATTGGAAAAGGAATTCTAGGGTTAGAACTGGACATGATAACATGTGACTTATCTATTTGCAAGGTGAATAATTAGGTTTGTGAATTGAATGAAAATATCTGTTCACCGCATGTAACATATAAGGAATTGGGATTGGAAAGAGTTTAATTCAATTGTTTTGCATAGGAATATAGCAAGATTAATCTGGATTAAATAGAAGTCAATTGATCACTTGGAAAAGGGCTTTTGGCATTTGAGAATTCCTGTTAACAATTCAGTAGACATAATGATTGGGATGATTAGATAATTGATTTATAGTTCATAATTGGGGATATTGAAGTCTTAATCTTTACCTATCGGAAGTCATTCACTCAAGTATTATCTTAGTTATTCGCTTATTTTAGGACAATATCTTTAAGTGTTTAATTTTGTGTTAATAATTCAGAAAATCATAATTTATCATTGTTTGAATAAAATTGAATTGATATAGTATTAGTAGTTGGGATTTATTAATTAGAATTCCCTGTGGGAACGATACTCAACTTATCACTTTATTACTTGTTGATCACGTATACTTGCGTGTTGTGCGTAACTAGATTTTACTCAACATCCAGCAAGTTTAAGTTCAATAATTTAACGATATATCATGATTGAAAGAATTTGAATAATAAGCTGGCTATAATTCAACTATATAATTACGAACTAGCACGAACAAACTTTTGACTGAATAAGTATTAAACATGAACAAATATATCTGGACTGAATGGTAATGAAGGTGATCAGCCTTTCATACCTGACTTATACATGCAATATGTATAGAGTACAATTCTACAATGGCAATCAATAATGATTATCCATAAGTATATCTAAATGAAACGACTCTTAGTAGAGTTAAGTAAAAACAAACTTGACTGAACCGTTGATTACCGCTACTCAATTTATAACGCTTTATCCGAAGACCTAATATTAGTAATATAGATCTCCAATATTAGAATAATATCATCACAATATAATACTATTATATATATAGATATAGATAGAATAACCTAAACATATAACAAATAACACATAATTGTATCAGTCTACAACACACATATGACTCGGTATCAAGTCAAACTATTGCAGTCTGAGTTGAACCCGACACAAATATGACATTTCGACGGTCTAGTTGGACAAAATTTCGAGTTTAAGTTCCATTAAACTCTGTATAAATACTTAACAATTATTTTAGATAATTTTATTATCAGTCAAAATATTTTTCATAAGCTCATAATAATTTTCATATAATTATTATCATTTAATAGTATTTTTAATCATTGTCTAATATTATTAATCATGTAATAATATTTTACTTATTTCACAAATAATAAAGGTCTCACACATTTTAATATGTAAATATTTTATATCATGAAGCTTAAAGTATTTATATTCCATTTCAGAAATATCATTTACCTTTACTCGCAATTTCGGAGTTTAAATAGCTAACGCATAGCTTTTATACTAAAACTCAATTTATTATATTATTTTATCCATTCATGAGTCAACACTGACTGTTTTCTCATATATCATATTTTATTCTGCTAGCATATTCGCTTTATTTTTCGTTTTATAATTATTCGCATTTTTGCTTTATATATTAAATATATATATATATATATATATATATATATATATATATATATATATATATATATATATTCCGTTACATAAATCTCAACTCAAAAACCACATTTTAAGCACCGAAAACCTCAAAATATCATTTTTATGATTAATACAATTTTTAAAAGGTTTTACGTTCTTCGTTGCACCATAAAATAATTTCATAAGCAACTATAGATTTTATTTCGCTTAAGTATTTAATTTATATTTATTACATATTTTTATTGTTTTATTTATACCCGAAAGGATGTTTTCCAGCATAAAATATTACTTATAGTCAAATCTCGCCCCGTAAGATTTTATTAGATTTATTATAACTTATTATTTTGCTGGAACGCGATTCGGAACGTTGAACGTCAAAGTCGCTCGACACGCCGACGCTCGGCGTTCGCTCAAATTTTAGTTCTGACATGCATGTTTGCTCATTTTTAATTCTCGAATCATGAGTCATATAACAACGAAATTTCGGGCATATTATAGACCTCATGTCATAGTATTTTAGAAAAATTTCACACCGCGAAAATGTATCACAAAAACCAATCAAAACAGTGCACGAAAATTATGTCAGGCAGCTGCCTAGTAGTGTTGCGCGGCGCCGCACGCCCAGTGCGCATGCTGCTGTCCAACAGCGTTGCCGCTCGCATACCAAATCCGCTATTTTGCGAATTTCGTACGCGCTGTTCGTTAATCGAATTCATCTCATTTTTGGATATGTTATACATGGCATACCAAAGTATTTTTAAAAAATATCAGGGCTGGGTTTCATGTATGATAGGCTACCCAAAAAGAGAGCCAAACGTGTGCGTTCATCACAGTTTTTCAACTTTTTGCCGGATTTATCCTCTCTCGCTAAAACAGTCATAACATTTTCGTTTGAAAACATTTTTGAGCGATTTTTGAACCCACGCGAAGCTAACTTCTAGGACTAAAACTCTTCCCTACTGACGTTATTCCAGATTCCGAACGTATCAGCCCAGAAATTCGTGCAAAGGGACTGAACCGAAATGAGTTTTCCAGTTTTGACTTGGCTACTCTAAAATGACATAACTCTTTCCTCCGAAGTCGGATTTTGTCCGTTCTGGAGTCTATGGAAAGCTTATTCAGTGTACTACAACATACCAAAAACCCAGAATTTTTAGGGCATTCTATCTAACCCTGAAATTTCTGTTTAGGGGCAGCAGTCACCAATTTATTTTTTCTTAAGTTAAAAAAAAATAAACTGTTTTGGTTCTTCTTTCTTTATATCAAACTTTTAACACCTAAAATGTCTTGATCTACACATAACACACCATATAACATGTACATCTAAGATTTTTAAAGTTCAAAATCATAACTCAAGATTAGATTTAAACAACTAAAAATAACTTTGATAAAATGTGTTTATACCTTTGACTTGTGGCTATACTTCCTTGATCTTTCAAAGTGGATAATGATTTCGTTATTCCTTAGTACTATTATATACTAATTATATAAATAGAATTAGAAAATAAACAATTTTATAATAATGACTTACAAAATTGACAAACTTTTTAAAACCTAGTTAACTGTTGGACAGTTTCTCCTTAAAGCAGATTTCGTCCCCGCTATCGGTGCTTACGGATGGAACAATGGACGTCTACTTTTAAGGATAAAATGGTCTTCAACTCTAACAAGAAGCACTTCAATGGAAGAGTTCCACGAACCAACAAAATATTGTATACTCTCTATGACTCTTAATGAATGAAGAATGAATTAATTTTTAAGAACTTGAGAAGGATTAATGGTGAAGATGAAGTAATTATTTTGGGTAGATTTGGAACCTATTTATAGGTTTCCAAATACCCCTTTGAAGATATACATCATTTCAAAAGGTTACATCTTTTTGAAAGGTTACACCCTTTTGAAAAGATACATCCCTTTGAAAGGTTACACCCTTTTGAAAAGATACATCCCTTTGAAAGGTTACATTCCTTTGAAAAAGTACATACATCTCTTTGAAAATGTACATCCCTTTGAAAAGGTACATCCCTTTAAAAAGGTATATCCCTTTAAAAAGGTATGAACCAAATGTCACACCTATTGATTTTATTTCATTCATTTATATATATATATATATATATATATATATCCAACAATCCCCCACATGAATGAAATTTAGGTAAATTAATATAAATGAATATGCAGACACACTTAGAGAGAGTATTAGTTAACAAAAAAATACTGAATTGGCGAAGGTAGCTTGTGGCCTTGAACCTTTTCTAGTGAACGTAATGTCTTGAACTGTTCAACCTTTTAGTGTAAACCGAGACAATAGAATTCACACAGTATTTTTCAATTTATTTTATTGGTTCTCATTATTGTGTCCATTTTGGCCTTAGACACCTCCTGATTTCATGAGTGTGCTAGAGAATTTAGCATTCGTCATTCTCATAGAAGTGGCCCCCTTCTCACTCACATAGGTAATTTCTATAAAGAGTATCCTGCTAATACCCCACTTGACCTTTTTATATTCAAGCTATAGAAATTATTAAAACAAAGTTTATCCTGTTTCACTCGACAGTTTATGCACTGTATCATCATAGAAATGGGAAGAAATATTTATCTTCGCAGTGTTTACTAGATCACACATAATTAGGTTATCCCTTTGAACCTATTTATTGGGATCTCCAATTATTTAGGTTGGGTTTCTATTATGGCGACTCTTTAGGATTTTACAGGCTTTAAACCCATTCCCCTTAATGAACTTTTCACTTGCTCAACAGGTATACCTTTCGTTAGTGGATCCGCAATATTATCCTTTGACTTAACATAGCCAATAGATATTATACCATTTGAGAGTAATTGTTTAACAGTTTCATGTCGTCGACGTATATGTCTAGACTTACCATTATAATTACTATTTTGTACCCTACCAATCGCTGATTGACTATCACAATGAATAATGATCGGTAGCACTGGTTTAGGCCAAATTGAAATATCTTCCAAAAAATTACGAAGCCATTTTGCTTCTTCTCCTGCTTTATTTGATATTTTTTTTTCAAATTTATTGAGTCTAAATCATACAAACCCTATTGCTCCCTTTGCTCTTTTCTGTCTTTCTTCCTTCCATATGTACTATCTACTTAATGTCATAGACACGATAAAAGAAAAATTCAATGTCAAATAAATTTGCAACTATTTTCTCATTGAATTGTATATTTTTGTCCATGAATTTTTCTCGTCTTCCAGTTCACATAAATATCAGCAACAAATGCTATGTTTGATAAAATCATTTTCTTTGCAATATTTTTCTGATCTGAATGAGAGTACTTATACATACAATCTCTGTATTTAATCATATAATTATATGTATAAGTACTCTCATTCAGATCAGAAAAATATAGATTAATCATATAATTATTTGTCATAATCATAATCATATAATTATTTGTCAGCAAATAGTTTCTTCATTAACGTACTAATATATATATTATATATTATACTAACTTGTAAAACAGGCTATGTAAATTGTCAACATATAATATATAATATATATATATATATATATATATATATATATATATATATATATATATGTGATTAACGTGAAATGGAACATATATGTGATTTGGTGAACATATATATCATGGAAAAGTCTTGACACTCATATATTATACTAACGTACTGATATATATATATATATATATATTATATTAATATATACTAACGTACTGATATATATTATATATTATAACATATTAATATATAATATATATATAAATATATTTAGTATAAAATAAGTATGCAGGAAGTTCTGTTTTTATAAATTAATACAAAATGAATACTAAGGAAGAACACGATAAAATCTGCTTTAAGATTGTTATTCCTTAGTATTATTATATATACTAATTATATAAACAGAATTAGAAAATAAACAATTTTATAATAATGCCTTACAAAATTGACAAACTTTTTAAAACCAAGTCAACTGTTGGACAGTCTCTCCTTAAAGCAGATTTTGTCCCCGCTATCGGTGCTTACGGATGGAACAATGGACGTCTACTTCCCAGGATAAAATGGTCTTCAACTCTCACAAGAAGCACTTCAATGGAAGAGTTCCACGAACCAACAAAATATTGTATACTCTCTATGACTCTTAATGAATGAAGAATGAATTAATTTTTAAGAACTTGAGAAGGATTAATGGTGAAGATGAAGTAATTGTTTTGGGTAGATTTGGAACCTATTTATAGGTTTCTAAATACCCCTTTGAATATATACATCATTTCAAAAGGTTACATATTTTTGAAAGTTTACACCCTTTTGAAAAGATATATCCGTTTGAAAGGTTACATCCCTGTGAAAAGGTACATCCCTTTGAAAAGGTATGAACCAAAGGTCACACCTATTGATTTTATTTCATTCATTTATATATATATATATATATATATATATATATATATATATATATATATATATCCAACAGATTTTGGGTAGAAGGAAGATCAAAACCCCCTCCCTTCCCTTCCCTTCCCTTCCCTTCATTGCTCCAGCCGAAATGGCCCTCCCCTCCCTCTCTCTCTCTTTATTTTCCTTTCTTAGCTTTTATGGAAGAAAATGATAAGAAAGCTTGTGTATTAATGTGATGAAGGCTATATATTATTACTAAAAGTATATACATACAATTATTACATGTATATATTATCTCCCACAATCTTCATTTTCTCCCTCTTACATTACTTGCAATCTTGGCAAAATAATTTGGGCTAGCCTTAGGGTGACACATGTTTGGAGGGTGTGGGCAAGGAAATCGTACATTGCTAGGGTTAGGGTTTTATGTTGGCTGAGGAGGAGAGAAATCCACGAAAAGTACGGAATTGATTGATTGATTGAAAAGGGGAGAACGACAGTTGGGCGATTACTCCAACGACGCGTGGCAGAACTCCTAGAATTCGGGAACCGTGTTAGGGTAATAGGGATTCCAAGAGCCTTCTTGAGTCCTTCAAGTTAAGAGAATGTCCAAACCCTTTTGGTGCTTTTAGGTGGAATCTCCAAGCCTTTAAGTCACCAAAAGGGTCTCTTTGATCTTCCAAGAGTCTAAGTCTTGAGTCTGAAGAGAAGTCCCCTTCCCAATGGAATGGAAGGGGGTATTTATAGGGTTCTCGAGAAAGTAGTCACGTCCAAGGCACATGCTTTTAGGGAAATTCCAGAAATATCCTTTAGTCATTAGAATAATGCCCATATTGCCCTGTCCTTCTAGCCACCAATCCAATCCCTCAATCAATTCCCAAAATGAGTCGCCTCCACGAGTCTTCTGCCTTGGGACACGTGGAGGCTTCTCTCGGATCTCGCACATTTATTTCTAACTTTTTTGTTTGTCATTCAATGCTTTAGGTCGTATTTGAACCCTAATTTGTACTTGGGCTCACATTTTCCCCCTGCACGTGAGTCACACCTTTGGAGTGGCGATTGTGCAAATTACTTCGAGTCTTTGAGTCGTGTTTCAAATTTTTGAACAAACCGAGTAGCTCGATCTTGCAAGTCCTGAAAACAGAAAATCCTTGGAGAGGGGACCCTTAGGAGAGCTCTCCCAAGATATTTTGAAGATCCTTCCCAAATTCTGTGAACGCGGGCTTCATTTTCAAAACCAAATCATTATTTTAGCTCTGACAGGAATTCCTTGTGAAACTGTGATTGGTCATTGCAAAATATTTCCATATAAAATGAAATAAAAGTTCTGCAAGTAAGGATACTAAAATGATTGAATTAAGGCATCTTTTTGATTGGCTATAATTCTAACTTTCCATAAGTAATATTATGGGAAGGACTCTAGAATAATGGTATGATGCTTGAGTCAGTCAGAAATGATAAACAACCTCTTTTCCTCAATTTATAAAATGGATATACAAATGACAAATCCTATATCCCATGCATATAATTCTCTAGTTATGATTGAAGGCGTAAATCCAGCAACGCCTAATTGTCTAGTTAATTACCTTATATTTATCACAATTACGCACAGAATTTCCAAATTATAAGACCCCATAAAATATTCCCTCGTTCATATATATTTTCAGTAATCGCTAATCTCCGGGGAGAACTTTATTAGCAATTCATGAGTTTTTTTTGTTTTTTTTATTTTATCAAATTCAACACATTCTTATTAATAATTAATTCGAGTAGTACTCCAGATAGTATGATACAACAAACTTTATATATAATTCCCTAAAGATATATAGGCATGCTCAGTGCTCAATGGAGCTAATATATAAAATATTGTTTTATAATCTATATGTATGCATAATTGATTGACTTTTGTAAAAGTAATAATCATGCCATATGATACATTTATAATTAAAACCCATAGGATCTTACTCCTTATATATATATGCAATAATCTTTCTAATAAAAATCTTTATCTTGATACACCAAGTCTTTCCTTTTTATCAAATCAAATACTAATTTTTATTTCCAAAATAAAATCAAATCTTAATTTTATTTTTTGAAATTAAATCTTTCTTTATTTTGGAAAATCAAATCAAATCTTTCTTAATTTGAAAAGAGATTTTTTTTAAAACAAATCAAAATCATAAAATCATATGAAATAAACTAAAATCATATGATTATGCATGATAGCCATAGTCCCTTTCTATTCACGCCAAAGTTCGGCAGCCGAAACCTTAGTCCAATTTATTTTTAATTTATTTTTGGCCGACCCCTATACAAAAATGAGGTAACCATTTTTTTTGAATGCTGGCCGTACCCTATTTTTTTTTGAAAATAAAATAAAATAAAATCTTATTTTATTTTTTCAAAAAAAAAAATATAAATAAATAAATAAAATATTTACTTATCTTATTTTTGAGAGGTCCTGTTGCTCCATGATTAATTCTGTGCTGCTTCCTTTTTGCCATAAGAAAGATCCATTGAAGCTATACATGCCTTCACCTCATCCAATGACTATCAGATTAACACCTCATGAAACTAAAAGAAAATAAGGCCCATGAAAAGAATGAACATGATTAACCCCACTCTTGCTTCCCAATGCCAATTATTTGGTTCCTTTTAAACTGTCTGCTATATCCCATGAGTCATCAAGTCATGTAGCGTTCTCCACTCCTTCCCCGCCATTCTTGATCGATCCTGGCATTACCTAAGTGATTCTACACAATGATTCAATGAGAACACAAGCGTCCAAAGGCTCCTCGTGGTCTGAAAATAAAAGAGAAGATATTCCACCATCTCTTCTTCACAAAAGCCCATAAGACCATAACACATAAAATTGTGAGACAATGTGCTCTCAAGTTTAATCATCCACTTTAATTTGGACTCCTCGGGAAAATACAATATGTATATCTTGTTCAACCACACCATGCATAAACTGGACGAACCGAACCCACTGAAATTGCAAGGCTCAAATCCTCTTTCGAGATGGTAAACAAGTTAAGGTCCGGACCGAGCATTAAAGCGATGATAAAAATCGTAACAGTAATTTTCTGAAGGAGCCTTTCCATAGAACCAGACAAGGCGACACCTCCCATGCTTTGGCCCACCGGAACCACCTTATCCTCCGACGACAAAACAACCAGAAACAATGTCAACGGTTGTTGGAGACGGAATGAACCTTCTTGTACCTACTTTGGGTTGATCCCCTTTGGGTAGATCCCAAAAACCGCCAAATTGAGGAGTCGCTTGATCTGCAGTGTGGCCAGTTTTTTTTCTTTTCTCCTTTTTCTTTTTTTTTTCTTTTCAGGTACCTCAAATCTTTCTTTCGTCTTCTGAACCCTATTACCTTGATTATATCTTGGTTTTTTCTCCTGAAATTTATCAGAGAAAGGCTATAATTTTCGCAGTGAAAAAGAATTTGTTCCAAACGGTTGATTTGTGGAGCAACAAGATCTCAAAGGAATAGAGGGAACAACCCCTAGGTAGCCGAAGCCAGCATGACTGAACCCTAGGGGCCGAAGCCAACATGTCCAAACCCTAGGGGGCCGAAGCCAACATGGTCGAACCCTATAGAGGATTTTTTTAATGGATGAAAAGAATAACCCTTAGGTGGCCGAAGCCAACATGGCCGAACCCTATAGGCAATTTTTTTTAAGGATGAAGGGAACAACCAAGGAGGCCCCGTTTCTCAATTATTGGGGAAGGGCTCCCCTCCTTTGGTCTTTTTGACGTCTTTTGGAAGCAAGTCCAAACTTATGACTGTACAACTTTTCCTCCACCAGAGAAGGAAGGCTTATTTCTATATCCAGCGGCTTGTGGAAGATTTGGGTGACTTTCCCCATTCTGTTTATATTCACCATATATGCATAAAGAAACCAGAGTACCCTTTTAGTCCCCATCACTTTTTGTCTAATTCATCTAGCCACCTTCAGGAAGGGCATCATTCGATCAACGAGATACTTAGGAATGTTGATTATGTTGATGTACTAAAGAAAAAAGCTAACATTCTTCGTTGCATCCAGCTATGCAGTGACCTTTGTATCCAATAGGACCATGGTGCTCCTCTACATGTGTATTCATCACTTCTTGGGGGGAATGTACCTCTACTCTGGAGACTGTCTATGTCATCTATCAGTAAGCATTTTCCCCCTGCGCGTGAGTCACACCTTTGGTGAGATGATCGCGCAAAATATTGTAAGTGTTGAAGTCTTGATTCCAGTGTCTGAACACTTTGCGGGGCTTGATGTTTTACAAGCCTCAAAAATGAAAGTCCTAGGAGAGGGAACCTCTAGGGGAGCAAACCCTAGAAGGGAGAACCTTAGAGGAGCTCTCCTGGAATATTTTAAAAATCCAAGAAGTCCATGAAGACCTGAAAGCCTCGAAGGCTTGATAGCCTCGAAGACCTGCTGATAGCCTTGAAGACCTGCTGATAGCTTCGAAGGCCTGATAACTTCGAAGGCCTGATAGCATCGAAAGACCTGATAGCCTTGAAGACCTGCTGATAGTCTTGAAGACCTGCTGTTAGCCTTGAAGACCTGCTGTTAGCCTTGAAGACCTGCTGATAGCCTCGAAGGTCTGATAGCATCGAAGACCGGAAGATAGCCTTGAAGACCTGCTGATAGCTTTGCAGACCTGCTGATAGCCTCGAAGGCCTAATAGTCACGAAGACCAAGATTTAGGTATTCCTCTATCTTCAATTCGACAGGTCATGGCGTTTAGATCATAAACTTTCGTAGTTTTTTTTTTATTTCTTGTATCAGAAAATCATGTGCATATATTTCATACAAACTAACACTGAAATCTATACTTTCATCCTCTTATATATATATATATATATATTATAAATCAGAAAAAATAATCAAGTATAAGTGAAAGTTTGACAAATTTATTGATAATCAAATTGCTTTTAACGAAAAGCATAACGTTTCACATACTAAATCTTGCTTTTGTCGACGAAAGCATAACGTTTATCACTTTTAGAGATAAAGTTTAACTTTTTCGGGGTTGAGGGCTTATACTCAGGCGCCTCAATTATTTTTATTAAAGTTAAAAGTATAACTTTTTGGGTCTGAGGGCTTATAGTTAGGTGCCTCATTCACTTTTGATGATAAAGTGTAACACTCGGGTGCCTCGTGACTTGGGTCGTCCAATTTCTTGGCAAGTGTAGTCTACGAGGACTTGAAATCGGGTGCCTCGTCACTTGGGTCGTCCAATTTCTTGGCAAGTACAGTCTACGAGGACTTGAAAATGGGTCCCTCATCACTTGGGTCGTCCAATATCTTGGCAAGTGCAGTCTACGAGGACTTGAAATCAGGTGCCTCGTCACTTGGGTCATCCAATTTCTTGATAAGTGCAATCTACAAGGACTTGACCACCGTTTAGAGTGGACCACCATCCTGGGTGTTTTTTTTATTATTCGTCAATTCTTGTGCCTCCTCCCTTGGTCATCCAATTGTTTGGCAAGGGATACCCCTGAGGACTTAAACCACCATTTTTTGGTGGACCACCATCTTGGGTGGATTTTTTAACTCATCTGTATTTCAGAGTTTTTTCTGATGGTACGTAGAGCCAGTATTTGAGTTCTTAACATCCGAGACTGCACCATGAGTGATAATGTTGCACGTTTCTTCTCCTAGTTCAATCTCTCCGGCCGCCAACTTCTCATGGTATATCCTTCGTAGACTATAACAGTCCATAGTGGAATGTCCTGTATATTGGTGGTATACACAGAAGTCCGGCCTTCTTTTCATCTCTTCCGTTACAACCAACCGGGGCCTTGGAGGCTTCACCACTCCGTGCTCAATCCATTGTTCATACAAGCCCCTGAATGCCTTCTCACTGCATGTGATAGTCTCTGGAACTGGCATTCTGGTATACTTGTCACCATGTTTTTCTCTGCTTCGCTCAAATTTCTCATTCTTCTCCCTCTTGTCCCCTTGTGGTTTTGACTGAGAATCCGCCAAAGCCACAGTTGCTGTCCACTTGCTCTTCCATGTAACCATCGCATGACTATTGGGAAATGTCATGATTCCTCTCAAGTCTTGTACAAAAGATGAGAGGGTCACAAATGAATCACAAGCTTTGGTAATGAGGTGGGGCTTGAAGGTGTCTAAAGCACCATTATTGCATATGCTAACCAAATTCTTTTCTTCAATTGGCTCTGCACAGTTCTGTGCTTGGGCCCTGAACTTATCCACGTAATCTGACAGCTCCTCGTTTGTCTTTTGCTTAAATCGCATGAGCTCGACGATGGTTACTTGTTTCTGCACATAGAAAAATTTCTTAAAAAATTGTAATTTTAGATCATCCCAATCATGGACTGATCCCTTCTCCAAGTTGTAGTACCAACTGAAGGCATTATCCGTCAAAGTCTTGTTGAATTCCCTCATCAACAAATTGTGATTGTTCACTTCATCATATCCTAACCATGGAGACACCGACTCCACAAACCTGGCAATGTGTTCTTTGGCATTTCCTTTCTCCCCATTGTATTTTGGAAATTGTGGGGGATGCTCGATATACCCTGTCCGGTAAGGTTGTCTCCGAATATGTGCCGGGTAGGGTGGAGTAAAGTCCAACTCTGAAGGTCGGGATGTCTGCCTATGAAGTTGATTGATCACATCGATCATATAATCCTTTGTGACATATTGGCTTGTGGTGTGGACTCTCTGTGGTGTTGTGATGTATGGTGGTATTGGTCGTGTGTATGATATATAAATTGGTTGATGTACACTGGCATCAAGTAAATTTTGTATCAGTTGTGCTTGTGGGTTGGTTCGTTGCACAATGCTTGGGATGGTTGGTATCTGCACTTGTGAAAATGCGGGGATAGTGGTCGGAATGATGTTTGTCCGAGGCTGGCTGACTTCCAATCTGGGTTGTGGTGCGTCACCACTGTTCTGAGGTTCCAAGTGGATGATTGGAATGAACTGATTCTCCATCAATGGAGGTGCTGTCTGATTCTCCTTATTGTTGCTATCGTTGTTGTTGTCCTCCACTCCTGCTAGTTCTCCTTGTGAATTTTTTTGGGAACATGGCCTTGAAAGCGGGAATCTGCATCAACTGCTGGCGGAAATTTCCCATTTCTTCTTGCTTCCTTTGCATCTCCAGCATCATAGCCATCATCATCCCTTGTTCTTCCTGTGATTCTTTCAACGCCTTGAGCATCTCCAATTGCACATCATTTGCCTGCTCTCCTCTTCCTTCCTCGATTTGCCTTCCCGCGCCTGTCTGCCTGACATTCGCTGGTTGTTGATCAGCCATGTATGGTGATGTTGAACTTTCTTCCGATGCGTCTTCAGGGATAGGTTGATCGAGATTTAGATTCACGCCTTAGAAAGCTTGACTTGCTGGCCTTGGTACTGGACCCGGTGAGGTAATGCTATTTGTTGGTGAAGATCTTCCTATTGTTCTACTACTTCGAGTTGTGGGCATACATTTCACGAATTCTACACTGCCCCAGCAGAGTCGCCAAATAAATGTGGCAAGGAAATCGTACCTTGCTAGGGTTAGGGTTTTATGTTGGCTGAGGAGGAGAGAAATCCACGAAAAGTACGAAATTGATTGATTGATTGAAAAGGGGAGAACAACAGGTGGGCGATTACTCCAACGATGCGTGCCAGAACTCCTAGAATCCTGGAATCGTGTTAGGGTAACAAGGATTCCAAGAGCCTTCTTAAGTCCTTCAAGTTGAAAGAATGTCCATACCCCTTTGGTGCTTTTAGGTGGAATCTCAAAGCCTTTAAGTCACCAAAAGGGTCTCTTTGATCTTCCAAGAGTCCAAGTCTTGAGTCTGAAGAGAAGTCCCCTTCCCAATGGAATGGAAGGGGGTATTTATAAGGTTCTCGGGAAAGTAGTCACGTGCAAGCCACATGCTTTCAAGAAAATTCCAGAAATACCCTTAAGTCATTAGAATAATGCCCATATTACCCTGTCCTTCTAGACACCAATCCAATCCCTCAATCAATTCCCAAAATGAGTCGCCTCCACGAGTCTTCTGCCTCGGGACACGTGGAGGCTTCTCTCGGATCTCACACATTTATTTCTGACTTTTCTGTTTGTCATTCAATGCTTTAGCTCGTATGTGAACCCTAATTTATACTTGGGCTCACAGAGTGTTAGATGAAGATTTGACAAAAATTTTACTACACATGCTTAATACTCTCTCCTTCCACCCGACAAAGCAAAATAGCTTGGAGATAAATCTTGCAATAGTAACTTGGACATTTAAGGAATTAACCAACTTAGTTTAATTAAATAAATTACCCAAATATTATTATAATGCTCTTGTTGAATAAATAATTTACCCAATAGTTAGTAATTAGGTTTTACACTCTTAAGTTACTAATCCACCTACATCAAAATGTTTCACCAATTAGGAATCATATAATTTATATATCCCATCTTTAAAATATAAATGTATATTCCCAAAATATAATATAACATCTCTTAATTACATATTTATTTTATATATAAGTTAAAATAAATATGTAACACATAATTTTCCCTGCAAATACAATTATTTGCTTACTTAAATAATTAAATAAATTATTCTTTTAATGCTTTTGTTAAGTAATTTAATTACCCAAGCTTAGTAACTTAATTTAATCAAATAAGTTACTATACACATATAAATTTACTGTTCACATATATGATCACATATACCGACTTGTATACACTTAGATACATAACCCTGATAATTCTTCACAAGAATTATAAATACACCAAAATCTTATATCTCATTACCAGACTATCACTTACAGTCTACAAAATTATTCAAGTCTTGTCCAAAAATTTTGCAATCCTTGAAATTTCTTTACAGAACTGACAATTTCATACACTTATTTTATGTCTAGGTCCTAACATTGAACCTTAAATCAATTAATTATGAATTTTAAAAATATTCAAATTCTCGGGTTATCACATTCACCCCTTCTTCTAAAAATTTTGTCCCCAAAATTTACCTTAGACCTTACACCATACACCATTCACCATTCACCATTCACCATTCACCATTCATTCTCATCATCACATGCTACTCAATACATTCTTCACAAGAATAAAAATTTTGAAATTGTGCTGAGGGGTTTTACAGACTATTGTCTGTCATTTTCGCAAAGGTTATATGGAAATTCATCCACAAACCGTCTTACCCTGAAGACACAGAGGGTGATTAGCCCAGTATACCCACGACTGGCCTAGTAATACTGGTTTTATCTGTTTATCGTATCCGCCTTGGGCGCATAAACTTTTACCTCAATCTTATTGGATTCCGCACCAAAACAATTTGGTTCGGGAAATTTCTTTCAATGAACACTTAGAGTTTTCATAACATTAGTCTAGCTGAATCGAATAGCATAGACTCATATCAATAATTTAATTCAATCGAATTATTTAGGTGTAGCCAAACCTCGTTGGCAAATTAAAATTTTTGAAAATATTTTTGAGAATGACGTTATGATTCCGTACTGTATTAACAGTCCGTTTGAGGATGTCGTCATTATATGACTTTGTTATAACACATCATACAATAGTGGAACAATGATTTTTAGATCAAATTCACACTAAGTATTCCTGCATTTATAACTCTATCAACTTTTATCATCTCTGCACCAGGTTACATGGTTCATGAGTGATAAATAAAATATATTTTTATATTTCAAATCATTTGCGTCTAGCCGAAATAAGTAGCATATACTATACTTTAAACCATTTCAAAAATGATTATGAGTCTACATATTTTATTTTATTTTTTCAAAAGCACATAGTGCGTATTTAGCTTGATGTCAAAATTTCGAAGTCTAGCATAGCTAGGAGTTTTGAAAAACTTATGTCTCCACTAATAATCTTTGGCTTAACAATCTATCTGTTCCTATAATCTTTAATACTCTATTTACACACAATTATACCCAGTTTGTCAAACCACACTTATGAGTTCATTAATTACTTGTCACAATTATATGAGTTCAAGAACTTGTCCTAGTCAGACCTTTGGCATCTATTCGCTGAGGGGTTCATAAACATTTCATATAACTATGAGTCAAGAATGCCACATAAATATGAGTTTTAAGAACTCGTACTTAACCTTATATTCTCTACCTATAACCTATCTATATGTTCTACACATGAGAAAGTAATCATCCTCTTAACATGCATATAGCAAATAGTGCGACACAAACATTTCAATGATTATCATTGCCAGCACTAAGTGGTTTTTACAGAAAGTACAATTCCCCGCCCATACAAGGAATCATACAACTCAGCTGCTGACCTGAGTCCTCAATTGAAATCCCCACCTAATCTTAACTCCCTTCTCAATATGAATTTTATTCAACTCGTATTCATAATCCTTTCCTGAATCTGTACCAATTCACACAACAATCTTGCTGTAAACTTTCCAATCATCAGATTGATTCTTATCCCATACTATAACCTTATCCGATCACGGAGTGATCTCATCGTATATATTACGATTCATTTCTATATCTTGATCATTTTGTTTTACGATCTCCTATCACTGTACTTAGTCTTTTAGTGTAAAGTCCCCGAACCCAGATACTTGAAACCCGAATTCGATACTTCACGATACCATTTCTATGAGCGAAATAATACTAATAATAATAACAATAATATAGATTTATCAAATTTAACTTACATTTATCAGAGTTTAATCCCAAGTACGCAACCTTTACTACATTCTTTACATGATATATGATACATATTATTAACTTAATACAATCTATATATTACAAATGATACCAATAACATGTCCTGTTTGTTTTCCTTTTCACTTGGTCTTGCATGAGCTTTCCGGTCCTTCACACTTAGCTGAAAACATTTAAATAAAGCAAGGATGATCATTTGAGTGCCCAACAAGTATTATATATATATATATATATATATATATATATATATATATATATATATATAAGCTAAAAGAATTTAAATATTTTTTTTTATAATATTCTTCTACAACCGGTCAATAGTTGTGAAGTAATCTGTACCAATAATAATAACATAACAACCCTCTTTCAAATTTTTTGAAACTATGTATTGTCTATACATGGGGTTTCTGAGACACATTATGAACATTGTTTTCATTTTCGAAAGGGTTTAAACAGAAATTCATTTGTAAACCGACCATTGCTTACGGGCACGAGGGTGTACATCCCATAGGCCCTGTATTGATCAATACTACATTGCTAGAACGATATTATCGTTCATCCTTTGTCCGCCGTAGCGCATAAAAATTTTCCCATTATCGGGATGTTCATACCTGTCGGGTTTTCATAACAAAGGTTTTATATAATTCAACATATATGTATATCAAAGGTGTATCAACATGTGATCAAATACAATGATTATCCAAGTGGGGACACTTGTATAATCATTTATAGAAATTAACGAACTGAATATATATCTAAATTATCATATACTAACATGTTGAAAATCAATGGGCGTATATAATATAGGCTTAATAATCTGTACAATAATAATATAACTTTGAAACATTCTTACACTTGTCCAATGCATAAAGAAAATGCAAAGGTAGGATACTTGCCTGATGCGCTGCTTACAATTACACAACTTAGACTTATCTTTTCTATCACGACCTATCATTAATAAGATCATTCTATTGATTAGAATCACATATCATAACACATAGTACTGCTTATTGCAGTCAGCACATAACATAATCACATTGTCATACATGTTCAACAATCATGTTATCACAAAGAAACATCAACTCATTCCTAATCACATTGTCACACAACTTTATCCACCATTGAATCACAAATAAAATAATTAACTAACTAAATTTCTAAGTCTAGATCAATATCTGAACCATGTCGGTCTACCGACATCTTTATCGGGTAATTTATCGAGTCTAAGACTCTAAACAGTTGTTCAATATCCGTTTAGACTAATTAAATAACAGTCATATCATTTTTCATGACCTTATAATAATTATAAAATAATTATTATCATTTACCATAATTTTTGAAATATCAGAATCATTATTAAATGATTTAAATATCAAACAATTCTATTATCTTCAATATTTAATCAATATTAAACTATTAATGAAATCATTGCCAAAATATTAAAGTTATTTATAATAACTCAAAATATTCTTAACGTATTAATATTACCCTTAAATGATTTTTAAAACAATTATAATCATCATTAAATAATTACCATTAATATTTAATATTAATGAACTATTTATCCAAATATTAAAAGTCATTAATTATAACTTAAAATATTTTAAATTCATTTATATCCCTTTTAAATGATTTTTAAATAAATAAAACTATTTTAAAACTATTTATTTAATATAACTATTAAATAAATTTAATATCATTAATCATTAAAGAAATATCATTAATATTAAATTATTAATGAAAATATCCCTTAAATATTAAAAGTTCTATTTTATAACTTAAAATATCTTTAAACACTTTATTTTCATTTAAAATAATTTAAAAAATAATAAAATCATTTTTAAACTAATTTATTTAATATAATTATTAAATAAACTAAATATCATTAATAATAAATTAATATCATTAATATTAAATTAATAATATTTTTCATGACAAAATATCAAAAGTTATATTTTATAACTTAAAATATTTTTATAATACTTTAAATGATTTTTAAAATCATTTATTTTATTTTTCATAATTTATTTAATATATTTATTAAATAACTTAAAAATCATTAATATTAATTAATTAATGAAATTTCATCACAAATATTAAAATTCATCAAAAATGACTTAAAATATTTTCTAACACAATAATATAATTTTTCATGAATTAAAACTATTTTTAAATAATTTATCTAATATTTTAATTAAATAAATAAATACCATTTATATTCCAAAAATATTAAATATTGTTAAAATATACTAAAAATAATTAAAAACTATTTTTCGGACTTTAAAAATAATTTTTCAGAATTTATTTTGTATTTTTCATAATTAAAAACTATTTTTATTAATTTTTTTATTAATTTCTGAAAATTAAAAATAAAACTGTCGCTAAAGGGGCCTATAGCGACGAAACCGTCGCTATAGGTGTTCTTGAGCTTACCCAGAAAACATAAGGCAGTGATCGAGAGAGCTACTTTGACCGAGTATAACTTTTTTCTCTTAACGATTCTGGGCAATCTACCACTTGGATCTTGTAGAGAAAATTCCAGACTACAACTACCAATAAACATCACGGCTAAACAACATCAGATCTTGGATATATCTCATTACCAGACTATCACTTACAGTCTACCAAATTATTCAAGTCTTGTCCAAAAATTTTGAAATCCTTGAAATTTCTTTACAGAACTGACAACTCCATACACTTATTTTATGTCTAGGTCCTAACATTGAACCTTAAATCAATTAATTATGAATTTTAAAAATATTCAAATTCTCGGGTTGTCACATTTGATATAATGTTATAGTTGTGGGTAATATTTATAAATTTTGCAAAGTATGCAAGTTGTTATAAAATATTGGATTGGTCGGAAAATATTCGTTTTAATAGGGAATATCCGTACGACGACACAATCATTGGTGGACCCCACAACAGAATTATTGTCGAAATGAGAAAACGACAAAAATATCTTTTTATAAAAATAACAGCAGAAGTTTTACCGTTAAACTGTTAAAATACCTAGTGGTAAAAGTACAATAATACGCGTGGTTGCATAGTAGCACACGATATTGATTATTGATGTTTACTTGAGAAGTCACTCAGTTTTATTCAATTATTGCTACAGTAATTGCTGCATGGTATCTCACGTTATTTGATTCAATTATTGTCAATATTTTTATATTATTAAATCAATAATTGAGACGACAAAGTTATTCATATTATTATTTGTAATATTGACGATGTCTAGAAAGTTCTGCCGAGGAGAAATTTGGTCACCTAATTGAGCACCAATAGGGAGAAATTCTTATCGAAAAGCCCCCTCTTTCCTAGGAACGATCTGGTTGTTAAATATTGTGAATTATAATAATGATGATAAATGTTGTTAAAAATATTAAGGAGATATTTTTATGAAGTATTTGTTATAAGTTTGACTTATTATTTGGATCCTCACTCACCTATTTTTCAAAATAAACGGTAGAAAGTTATTCGGTATATTTTTATATAATAAAGGTGGGCCACATCTGGGCCCACGTGTGGAAGAAATGATTTTGGAAATGAGGGGTGGGGGAGTATACGTAAAGGGAGGGAATATATATATATATATATATATATATATATATATATATATGTGTGTGTGTGTGTGTGTGTGTGTGTGTGTGTGTGTGTGAGTGGAAAGTGGTGGGTGAAAGTGATAGGTGTAAGGGGTGTGTGTGTGATAGTGAAATGTGTAAGATGTGTGTGTGTGATAGTGAAAGGTGTAAGGTGTGTATGTGTGTAATGGGTGGTGGTGGGTGATAATGATAGTGATAGGTGGGTGTATGGCATTGAAAAATCAGCCCGTGATGTTTCTTAATACATCCGTGAATCACAAATTAATTTCGCCCGTGAATTGATTTCGTATAAAAGTACTGTGCGTCCGTGATTTTTATTTTCAAATAGTATCCTTCCATTCTCCTATAAATAGGATGCTTAGTTAGAATTGAAAATCACACCAGAATAATAGAATTCTTCTTCTATAATATTGAGCGTATTTCTTTTGAGTTTTAGAAAGCTTTGAAAGTAGAAAATAGTATAAGTTTTCTTCAAGAATATTCCCGCCCTACCAGTCAAAAGTACTCTCTTTTTAAGGTAATTAATATTATTTTTGTTCAGTATTCGTATGAAATAATATATTTTTTTCATAATCTGTAGTATGTAAGTAATATTATTTCGTTTCAGATTTCGAATTCTATACTCATTTTGTTAAGTTTTGGCTTCTATACTCCATGAAATTAGTAGAATATCCTTGATATTTGCGCTTCATCCAGTATTTTTCTTGGAAATATTATTCTGAGCATTCTTGATAAGTTTTAACCTGCCGGAGTACTATTCATGGGGTGCTATTCCTGAATTACTATTCACGGGGTACTATTCATTCGGTTACTATTCACCTGAGGCACTATTTATGATAAAAAATTGATTACTTTTCGGTCCAAATCATTTTTGATATAATATAATTCTTGAATTTTACTCCACAAAGAAGTATCATGTTGGCAATTTGGACGTTATTGAATTCTGGATAAATTAAATTATAAATCTTTAGAAATTTATCCTTTTCTTTCTTTTAATTGAATTCTTATATCATTGTCATCATCCTCATTCTTATATTGTGATGAAAGTCATCTGTGGCTTACGTGCATAGATGGATTGTTGATTGGTATGATTATGACCAGGAATTATTCGGTATAATCATGACCGTAATGTTACAAATGATGTGATAAATATTCTCATTGGCCCGTAGTGCATTGATGGACAATGGTTGGCTTGATCATGACCATTGGTGAAAACACGAATATCCTTGGCCCGTAGTGCATGGATAATTTGTGGTCATGATACTAATGAATATCCTTGACCCGTAGTGCATGAATAATTCAGTGATGTGGATTATTAAGCTGAGTCTCAGCGATAAAATTGATGATAAACTCTTAAATCATAGAAGATAGTAGATATCATGCTCTACCTGACTCTTCTAATGGATTTCTTGTTTAGCTGCAGTTAAACTTGATGTGTATTATATTTTATCAGTTTAACACTGTTGAAGGCTAACGATAATTTATTCTGCATTATCTTAGTCATAATATTTCTTACTGGGTTAGTTGAGCTCACCCTTTGCTTTCATTATTCTCTTCAGGAAATGAGAATATAACTGAGACTAGTCGGGGAACAGAGTGACGATCCAGATGTTTGCATTAGTAGTCCTCACTATTCTGTGAAATAATGTGATAATAATTGTAATGATGACTTATTTTGAGTTTGAATACTGTCTAGAAGACAATATTTGTATTAAAACTCACATCTTATGTTTTTTCGTATTCTACACGACACTTAACAGTTGTATAAATTAAGTTTGTATTTGAATTATGTACCATGTGTTTGGAAACTCAGAATGGGTGATGTATACCTATTTTGGGGGCATCACAGTTGGTATCAAAGCTTAGGGATATGATCCCTGACTAAGATATGAGACTAGAACTATGGAGAGAGATGGAGAAATCCTTTGCTAATATGACCTACCTACGTTTATTTGTTATTTAATTGGTTGGTCAGAATATAGGGATAATATGTGGTATGTCAATTAACCTTTGTTTTGTGGCAGTATTTGAAAATGACATCCGAGAATGTTGAGATAAGCAATGGAACACATGAGACCGTTGAGTCACCAACGATCAATACCCAGGATAATGTGCATCAGGAAGGCAATAATCCTCAGGAAAACAATAACACCGACCAAATGATGAACGATGGGATGTTCAGAGGCTTTATGCAATTCATGCAACATCAGGCGAGAACGACTCCTGTTCAAAATGCAGGTGGAAACACTGGCAACTCTCGGTTGGTCACCGCTAAGCAGTTCAAGGAGCTGGGACCACCAGAGGTTTTGGGAGAGCCAAAACCACTTAAGGCGGAGACGTGGATAAAGCAGATCACCAAGATATTTGATGTCTTGGGATGCTCCGAGGAGCAAAAGGTTTCCTTTGCCACCTTCATGTTGCGAGGAGAGGCAGATTACTGGTGGGAATCTGTAAAGCGTACTCAGCTTGCCGCACTGAAGATGTCTAGGGAGAAGTTCCAAGAACTGTTCAACGACAAGTACTTTTCCGAAAGTATTCGTCACATGAAGGAGGTAGAGTTCATCAAGCGGGAGAAAAATAATATGTCTATGTCGTAGTACGAAGCTAAGTTTGCCGAATTGTCCCAGTTTACGTCCCACTTGGTTGATAATGAGGAGAGAATGACGCGGATGTTTCTAAGAGGTTTAAAACCCAAGATACGTCAATACCTAATTTCTCACAAACTGTGTTTTTTTTCAGATGTTGTAAATGGGGCTCAGTTATTAGAACATGATAATGAGTCAAACCAACCAAGAGAGAGCAGTTGAAAAATCGATAATACCAGTGGTAGCAGTCATCGAAGCGGTGATAACAAACATGGAGGAAATCAACAAGCCAAAAATGGTAACCACTTCGGTGGTAATCATGGCCAAGGCAATAAAAGTGAAAATTTCAAGAAGAGGAGATCCAATAATGATGGAAAGACGTCAGCATCAGTATTCGTTATTAAAGAAGGAGAACGATCACCAATTATATGCTACAAGCGCGGAGGGGAGGGACACATCGTCCAAATTGCATGCAGCAGTCCAAAATGTGTTCCAATTGTGGAAGAGAAGGTCACCTAGCTTGATTTTGTCGTGCAGTAAAGCTAAGTCCAGTTGAAATGGAGGCACCAAAGGCCGTCCCAAAGAAGTCAAAACCAGTAGTTCAAGGTAGAGCGTTTGTCGTGACCTCCCAGAAAGTAAGGAACCCGAACGAGGTGATTACGAGTAAGCTAATCATAAAATCTAGCAAAGTCTATACCTTATTTGATACCGGTACTACCCATTCTTTTATTTCTCCTACTTGCGCTCAACGTTTAAATTTGACTCCGGTGAAATTAGACTTTGACTTATTTGTTGAAACTCCGTTGGGAGAAACCTTCATTACATCCACTGTTTATAAGTCTTGTTTGATTCAAATCGGTACCCGCACATTACCTGTCGACCTTATCTCTTTGAAATTACTTGCATTTGATGTGATTTTAGGAATTAATTGGTTAACTACTCATCATACAAAAATTGATTATTTTCGTAAGGTTGTTAGCTTTCATACTCCTAACCAACGTATAATGCGAATTCAAGCGACAAAACCACTAAAGTCAATCACTGTCATATCAAGCCATAAAGCTATTCGTTTATTGAAAAATGGATGTCAAGCTTTCTTAGCTCATGTCACGGATTTAAACAAAAATACGTCAGAATTGAATGATATTTCTATTGTTAATAAATTTCCTGCCATATTCCCTGAAGAACTTCCTGGCTTACCCCCGGAGCGTGAAATTGAATTTTGTATCAACCTTGAACTCAGTACAAAACCCATTTCCAAAGCCCCATATTGAATGGCTCCTATTGAACTTCAGGAGTTAAAGACCCACCTGCAGGAATTGTTAGACATCGGTTTCATTCGTCCTAGTACGTCTCCTTGGGGTGCTCATGTTCTATTCGTGAAGAAGAAAGATGGGAGTATGCGACTTTATATTGATTATCGGGAATTGAATCACATCACCATCAAAAATAGGTATCCGTTACCTCGTATTAATGACCTGTTTGACCAATTTCAAGGCGCCAAATTCTTTTCAAAGATTGATCTTCGTTCTGGATATCACCAGTTAAAGATTAAAACTGAAGACATTCCAAAGACTGCTTTCAGAACTCGGTACGGGCATTACGAATTCCTAGTCATGTCTTTTGGATTGACTAATGCTCCTGCTACCTTCATGGATATGATGAACTGAGTATTCAAGGAATATTTGGATCATTTTGTGGTTGTCTTTATTGATGACATTCTCATATATTCCAAAAGTTGTGAAGATCATGAGCAACACTTGAGGCTGATACTCCAAAAGCTTCGTGAAAACAAGCTATATGCCAAGTTGAAGAAATGAGAGTTCTGGCTTGAGGAAGTAGCATTCCTTGGGCACATGATATCAAATCACAGAATATCTGTTGACCCAACAAAGGTTGAAGCAATACAAAGCTGGGAGCAACCTAAGTCTGTGACTGAAATACGTAGCTTTCTCGGCTTAGCTAATTATTATCGGAGATTCGTAGAAAGGTTTTCTCAAATCGCTACTCCATTAACTCAGCTGACTCTGAAAGATACAAAATTCGGTTGGAGCGAGGAATGTGAGAAGAGTTTTCAAGAACTCAAGAGGAGACTCATTTTAGCACTTGTTCTGATAATACCATCTGGTTCAGAGGGATTTGTCATCTACAACGATGCTTCAGGCAGAGGGTTAGGATGTGTTCTCATGCAACCTGGGAAAGTTATAGCCTATGCCCTACGACAACTCAAAGAATATGAGAGGAATTATCCTACTCATGATCTAGAGTTGGCAGCAGTCATTTTTGCTCTTAAGATTTGGACGCATTACCTGTATGGGGAGAAGATGGAGATCTATATGAATCATAAAAGCCTCAAATATTTCTTCACCCAAAAGGAACTCAACATGCGGAAACGACGTTGGCTCGAGCTGTTGAAAGATTATGATCACACCATTCAATACCATCCTGGAAAAGTGAACGTGGTAGCCGACTCATTGAGTAGAAGATCATATGCTGGTACGGGTGCGATATTGTCAACACAAATGCCTATTTTGTATGACTTGCAAAGGATGGAGGTAGAGTTAAAGACTCCAGGGACCCACATGATGATGACAAATATACGAGTAGAATCGACTTTAATCGATAAAGTTAAAACTGCTCAAGCTACAGACCTGAAGCTGATACGTTGATAAGTAGGTTTTATACCTACTTATCTGGTATCTATTACTCGAATTATTTGCTTAATCTCATGTTTCTTAGTTACTTTTCATACATTTTATGTTATTTTATAGGCGATGACACGGCATTGGCATGAAGAAGCAAGGGAAAACAATTCGGACTAAAAAGATTCAAGCAATTGTAAGAAGGGAAGATTGCTGGGTTTTTAACACCAAGTGGGATGCATGTTCTTATCTTGGAACTTGAATTTTATTGTATATCTACTTCTAATATTTCTGGAACATCTTGAATCATCCAAATCGGAGTTCGGATGTGAGAGTTATGGCCTTTTTATCAACGAAGATCAAAGCTAAGAGTTGTCATACTTGCCATTTACACAGCATCTACTTCAAGCTCAATTTCCGCCTTGTTTCATTCCGAATCTGTCAATTGTTGAAGAATGAAAGTTGTAGATCTCGTCGGTATCTTCGATTTGATAGGTGCCAGGCCCTGTAACTCCTAGCGGATCAAATGTTATGTATGTTTTACCAAAGGACGTCGCAGTAAAAAAATAGGGCAGCGCGGACCGCGCTAGGGGCGCTCTAGGCGGCCAGATTTTCTGCCATTGCAGCGCGGTCCGTGCCCAAAATGGCTTAGGGATAGCGCTGACCGTGCTAGGCGGCGGCAAGACAGCTGATTATGGTTATTTGATGTCCAATTTGAGCTAGAATAGGATTCTCACTTGCCTAACTTGCTAGGGTATCAATTAGAACTATAAATACATGAGGAGAGACCTAAAAGAAGGGGATCTAGGCTAGTTTTGGAGGATTCAATTAGATTAGATTAGAGTAAATTAGATCAAAACCCTAGTTGTTGTTAGATTTGGAGATTGAAGCAACTTGGAGACCATTGAAGATTCAAAGTAGGAGCAAGGAGGGAGCATCAAATCTATAAACAACAGATTCTATCTTCTTATCTTCTTCTATCTTTGTCTTTTAATGATTATTCAATTGTGGATTCTTAGTTTTAATTCAATAATAATGAACTAATTCTTTGTTTGAGATTACAATGGATCTTATTGTGTAGTTTATTTTAATATGCTTCACTATCAATTATTATGTTCTATTATGAGGATTGTCTATTGTGATTTGGACTTAATTGTTTAATTGCCTAGCTAACAATTACCGTGTTAATCTATATGAACTCGAGAGATGAAGTATTGATTTAGATCTTGTTATGATAGCATATGTTTGTGATTTCTGTATAGATGGAATTCATTATTTGTGTTTAGGATAGAGATATGCCTTTACGCCATATGTAATCTTATAGAGAACTTGTGCTTTAAATCCTTTTTAATTGTAATTCACATAGAGATATAGTGGATTAGTTAATTAGGGTGTCTTGCTTAATTCTATCATCTGTGGATTTAAGTGAGTATGAGTATTATGCATCGAGAGGTGGTTTTATCATCTTTAGTGTTCTTGATTAACAATTCAGGATAAAAAATAATTGATGAGAAGTGTGTTAACTTAAATGAAGCAATAAGTGAAGTTGTGATCTTAAATCTCCGTAATCTTAATTTAACTAGTGGTAATTAGAATTAGTTTACTTATAAATTGAAATTCATTCGTTTAAATAAGATTGAGTTGGTTATGGGTTAGTACTTAGTAATTTTTATTAAATAATTCCTCGTGGGAACGATACTCTACTTTCAATTTATTACTTGTTGACCACGTATACTTGCGTGTTGTGCGTAATTAGATCTTACCCAACAAGTTTTTGGAAAAAGAAAGTGCAAGAAGGTGCTATTCCGGAAGCAAGAATTGATGAAGAAGGAATACTTCGAGTCAACTCCAGACTTTGTGTTCCTAACGATTCTGGCTTGAAGTATAAAATCATGATGGAGGCACACAACACACCATTTGTAATCCATCATGGGAGTACCAAAATGTATCGTGATCTTTGACATACATTTTGGTGGAGCAATATGAAGAGAGAGATAACAAAGTTTATCTCAAGGTGTCTAACTTGTCAACGTGTCAAGGCGGAGCATCAAGTGCCAAAAGGTTCATTACAACCACTTGAAATTCTAGAATAGAAATGGGAGAACATTACCATGGATTTCGTTACTGGTCTTCCCAAGTTTTCTCAAGGCATATATTCAATTTGGGTCATTGTTGATAGATTGACCAAGTCTGCTCATTTCTTACCTATACGAGAAACTTATACACTTGAACGTCTTGCTCGTATATACATAAATAAGATTGTAAGACTGCATGGTATGCCAATATCCATAGTTTCTGATCGAGACCCAAGATTCACTTCACGATTTTGGGTTAATTTGCAAAAAGCTATGGGCACAGATTTATGATTTAGTTTGGCATACTATCCTTAAACGGATGGACAGTTGGAGAGGACTATTAAAACTCTTGAAGATCTATTAAGACTCTGTGTCCTTGACTTCAAAGGAAGTTGGGACAAGTTCTTGTCATTGGTGGAATTCTCCTATAATAATAGTTATCAAGCAAGTATTGGCATGGCCCCATTCGAGGCATTGTATGGACGCAAGTGTCTTTCTCTAGTATGCTGGGACAAGGTGCGTGAAGCAACGTTGTTGGGACCAAAATTGGTATGTATGACTACGGAGAAGATTCAAATGATCCGAAAACGTATAATGACCTCACAAGTTTGACAAAATAGTTATGCTGATCTTCATCGAAAGGATGTGGAGTTCAATGTTGGAGATCATGTGTTGTTACATGTTGCTCCATGGAAGGGAGTTACGAGATTTGGAAAGAGAGGAAAGCTCAATCCTCGATTCATTGTCCCATTTGAAATCCTTGATCGAGTAGGAACTGTGGCCTATAGACTCGCCTTACCGCCAGGTATGTCTCGTGTTCATAACATTTTTCACGTATCTATGTTACGTAAATATGTGGAAGACCCGAACCACATTATTGAGTTAGAACCAGACGAAATAGAGGAAGATTTAACGTATGAAGAGGTACCTATTAAAATCTTGGATAAGAAGGAATATATTCTACGCTCCAAGGTTATACCTCAAGTCAAAGTTTTGTGGAGAAACCACGATATTAAGGAAATGACCTGGGAGTTAGAATCTGAAATGAAATCAAGGTATCCTCACCTCTTCGTCATACCCGGTATGTACCCTAATTTTGAGGGCAAAATTTCATAAGAAGGGGATGTTGTAAGACCACAACTTTTATGAATAAAGATGAATTTTTCTATAATTATTATTTTTGAATATTATGGAGTGATTTTGATATAATGTTATAGTTGTGGGTAATATTTATAAATTTTGTAAAGTATGCAAGTTGTTATAAAATATTTGATTGGTCGGGAAATATTCGTTTTAATAGAGAATATCCGTACGACGACACAATCATTGGTTGACCCCACAATGAAATTGTTGTCGGAATGAGAAAACGACAGAAATATCTTTTTATAAAAATAACGACAGAAGTTTTGCCGTTAAACTGTTAAAATACCTAGTGGTAAAAGTACAGTAATACGCGTGGTTGCATAGTAGCACATGATATTGATTATTGATGCTTACGTGAGAAGTCACTCAGTTTTATTCAATTATTGCTACAGTAATTGCTGCATGGTATCTCAAGTTATTTGATTCAATTATTGTCAATATTTTTATATTATTAAATCAATAATTGAGACGACAAAGTTATTCATATTATTATTTGAAATATTGACGATGTCTAAAAAGTTCTGTAGAGGAGAAGTTTGGTGACCTAATTGCGCGCCAATAGGGAGAAATCCTTATCGAAAAGCCCGCTCTTTCCTGGGAACGATCTGGTTGTTAAATATTGTGAATTATAATAATGATGATAAATGTTGTAAAAAATATTGAGGGGATATTTTTATGAAGTGTTTGTTATAAGTTTGGCTTATTATTTGGACCCCCACTTACCCATTTTTCAAAATAAACGGTAGAAAGTTATTCGGTATATTTTTATATAATAAAGGTGGGGCCACATGTGGGCCCCACGAATGAAAGAAATGATTTTTGAAATGGGGGGGGGGGGGAAGAGTATACGTAAAGGGGAGGGAATATATATATATATATAAGTATGTGATGTGTGTATATATATATATATATATATATATATATATATATATATATATATATATACGTGTGTGTGAGTGGAAAGTGGTGGGTGAAAGTGATAGGTGTAAGGGGTGTGTGTGTGTGATAGTGAAATGTGTAAGATGTGTGTGTGTGTATGATAGTGAAAGGTGTAAGGTGTGTATGTGTGTAATGGGTGGTGGTGGGTGATAATGATAGTGATAGGTGGGTGTATGACATTGAAAAATTAGTCTGTGATGTTTCTTAACACATCCGTGAATCACAAATTAATTTCGCCCGTGAATTGATTTCGTATAAAAGTACTGTGCGTCTGTGATTTTTTTTTTCTTTCAAATAGTATCCTTCCATTCTCCTATAAATAGGATGCTTAGTTAGAGTTAGTTCATAGTAGGTACATAATAGATCTAGAAGGGGGGGGGGGTTGAATAGATCCTTTTAATTTCAAATACTTTTCTCATTTATTTGTATTGCTAATGATCTAGCATATGACAATCATAAGAATCTTTTGAAGCACAACGGAATAAGTAAAAGATCTCCTTCATTGATATATTTGTAATTATACATACATTGTTCTTAGAGTTAGTTCAGTGGTAAGTAGTTTGTTGGGTAAAATCTAGTTACGCACAACAAGCAAGTATACGTGGTCAACAAGTAATAAAGTGAAAGTAGAGTATCGTTCCCACAAGGAATTTTTTAATAAAAATCACCAAGTACTAACCCATAACCAATTCAATCTTATTTAAACAAATGAATTTCAAATTATATAATTAAACCACTATTAAATTCCACTAGTTAAATTAAGATTACGGAGATTTAAGATCACAACTTCACTTATTGCTTCATTTAAGTTAACACACTTCTCATCAATTATTCTCTATCATGAATTGTTAATCAAGAACACTAAAGCAGATAAACCATCTCTCGATGCATAATACCCATACTCACTTAAATCCACATATGGCAGAATTAAGCAAGACACCGTAATTAACTAATCCACTATATCTCTATGTGAATTACAATTAAAAAGGATTTAAAGCATAAGTTCTCTATAAGATTACATATAGCGTAAAGGCATATCTCTATCCTAAACATGAATTATAAATTCCATCTATGCAGAAATCACAACCACATGCTATCATGAAAAGATCTAAATTAATACTTCATCTCTCGAGTTCATATAGATTATCACGGTATTTGTTAGCTAGGCAATTAAGCAATTAAGCAATTAAGTCCAAATCACAATAGACAATCCTCACGATAGAACATAATAATTGATAGCGAAGCATATTAAAATAAACTACACAAGAAGATCCATCATAATCTTAAATAAAGAATTAGTTCATTGAATTAAAACTAAGAATCCACAATTGAAAAATCATTAAAACACAAAGATAGAAGAAGATGAGCAGATAGAATCTATTGTCTGTAGATTTGATGCTCTCTCCTTGCTCCTACTTTGAATCTTCAATGGTCTCCAAGTTGCTTCAATCTCCAAATCTCATAAGAACTAGTGTTTTGATATAATCTACTCTACTCTAATCTAATGGAATCCTCCTTCTCTTCCTCTAATCCTTGTGATTTTCCTTCTTTTATAGGTCTCTTTACATGTCTTTAAGTCCTCTTGGAAGTCCTTGAATCAATTGGATCGAAACAATCCTTCTCGAACTCAAATTTGGACAAAAACCGAGTTTTCTACGCGTATCCCCGCCCCGACGGGGGTTTATACACTAAATAGGCCCGCCCCATCTGGCTATGGAACTGTTTTGCAGCTCGTATGCCTGCCCCAGCGGGGGTTTTGTGAAGGGAAAGCCCTCCCCGACGGGAGTCCTTTTTCTGCTCTGACGTCCTTTGGGAAAATAGCCATAACATTTGATCCAGGAAGAGTTATGAGGCCTGCCACCTATCAAATCGAAGATATCGACGATTTTTACAACTTTTATTCTTGAAGAATTGAGAAATAACGAATGGATGAAGGTCGAAATTGGGCTAGAAGTGACTGCTATGCAAATGGCCACCCAAAACAGTGAAGTTCAACGTCCGTTGGTACAAATGTCATAACTCTTGCATCTGAACTCCGATTGTAATGATTCAAGTTGTTTTGGAAAGCTAAGAGAAGCTCTACAATGTAATCCAAGTTCCAAGCCAAGAACATGAAATGAACATGGATGCCCAAACGATGTCTGTATTATTTTTCTTTGCGATTTCATACCAATTCTTTGCAATCACAGCTCCCAAGCATATAATCTACAAAACGAACACAAAATGAATGAAAAGTAACTAAAAAACATGAGATTAAGCAACTAATTCAAGTAAAAGATACCGAATAAGTAGGTATAAACCTACTTATCATAGTTAATACATGCATAACAGTTATAGCAGTTAAGTACATAATGTAAATAACATAAAGTAAAAGACACAAGGGATTTTAAGTGGTTCAGAGACTAAAGCTCCTAATCCACTCTTCTGCTTTCAACTAGTAGGATTTTCACTAAGGAAGGGCAGCACCCTGAATCACTAAGATTCCTTCAAGGCCAGCAGCCTTGGAACTTCAGTTCACTAAGAACTCTTCAAGGCCAGCAGCCTTGTAACTTTTCTAGTTGCCTAGGAACTCTTCAAGCCCATCAGGCTTGGAACTTCATTTAGTCCCTCTGGACAAGGACCCCTCAGGCCCTGGCTTCTTATTGATGTTGATGTTATTGTTGTTGCTGCTGAGCTGCTAAGTTTTCCCTTAAGATCTTCATCTCTGAATGCTTAGCAGCTTGACGTGATCATCCTTGAGGTGCAGTTGAGTGTTGCATGATGCTCAGCTTCTTCAGATACTCAACCACTTCTGATGATCCCTTGTTGAACTACAGTAAAGATCATTCTTCTTGATACTTGATGGCTACACATGATGAGTTTCTAAGATGACTGTAGGCTCTTCTGTTAGATACTTAGAAACTTTATCATGCTCTATAACATGATAACATTGGTGACCTTCTTCCATAAAACTTGATGCCTTCTCATGATGGACTTGCTAAGATGACTGTAAGCTCTTCTCTCTGGTACTTTGAGTCTTCCCATGATAGACATCAAGATTACATTGATGCTCTTCTTTTTCTTGGCAGTTCAGAACACTCTTTTTGTAGTAGAACTATCACATCTACTTCTTACTTTGTTTATCTCCAAGTGTTCTTGGTGGATCGTAGAGTGAGCTTTCAGACCTTCATTGGTCACTCACTATTTTACGTTATTTAGATCGGTCCAACATTTCTCCAATCTCAGCAACTTCAGCAATCATCAGCAACTCTTGATCGTTGAAGCTCTGACTTATTTATACTCTTTCCCAATCTTCCCGTTGGTATATAGCCGTTGAAAGATATTTGAATTACTTCGCAGATCTCGAGTTATTTGAGGTAGACTGCAGATATGACATGACATGACTTTCTGACACTACAATTACTATTTCACCTACCCTATCAGAGATGTCACTTTGATGTCTCGGGCAGGTAGTCGACTTTATTTCCTCTTTCTGATTTCTCGATCAGAGGTTGTCCTTTTACATCGATGCTCTCAATAAGCTCTGTTTGAATATCAATCTTTAGATTGAACTATTGCCAATGCTTCAATCTTCAGACGATCGAACTCTACGATTCTGATGCATATCTTCTTGGACCTGATCTTAGTGTCTTGTTGAATGTTGCTCCTTGACAGGTTGAGACAACACTACTATCCTGAAGAGTGTTGATTGGATCTTCAATGTAGAACACCTGTTCTTTCTTTTGTGCAGTGCTTCAACACTTCTATTTGCTTCGACTAATCTCAGATACTGATGGCTTGACTCCTTGTTCTGGCCCATTCTGAGGAGCAAGACACTTCATATTTGTGGCGTGTCCAGCTCACTTTCTCCTTGTGATCTCACGTTCACTTATCATCAATGGACTGACCGAATACTTAATCACTTTAGCCTTGTTCTTCATAGGTTGAACAATATCTTTGTGTACACTCCATCAGTTCCTTCTTTGTTTGGCCAATACTACGATCCTGGTTAATCCCAAGATCGTTGTCTTCTGTTCACCTGACAGCTACTGCACTTGCTAACTTTCTTTAGTTAGTTACTTTGATTGAAGTCTTCTTCTGATCAACTTATGGAAGACTTCAACTTGAATGGCTTCACAACTCAATCTGAATGCTGATTGGGTTGGTGCTTAGATCTTCTCTTAGCTTGCATGCCATTCGTTGTGTGCTCTCTAGTTTCTTTCAGGTTGGATGTAACTTTATAGCTTAGACCAGAGGCTTCATACTTTGGATATTCTGGGAGTGCTCATTTGTTGATAATCGTGTTTTCTCTACGATTCTGCCTTGGCGTTGTAAGCACATCTGTTGAGGCCTTAGTTCTGCACTCTACGATTTAGCTTCGGCTATGTAGACACTACGACTCCGAGATCAGATCTTGACACTCTATGATTTCTGTCGTTATGCTTGTTGTCTTCATCTGATCTTGCTCGACTATGATCTCTGCCTCTGATATGATCAGTAGACTCTACGACTCCGAGTATAGTCTACGATTCTTGACTTGGCTTCGACAGATGCTCGGTCAGCTCGTAGATAGACTGTGACGCCCCCAAAATAGGTCCATTCCATCCAACCCATTTTGAGTCGCCAAATACATGGTACAGAAACAACTACAACTTTTACAACCCATAAACTGTGAGTTTGAATACAAACATTGTCATCTAGACAATATACATACCCAACTATATCCTCAATACAATTATTGATATATTATTTTACAAAAATGGTGAGGACTACTAAACAACTCTCTCAAGGACCATCAATTCATACCCCGACTTGTACTCGCTATATTCTCGTCTCCTGAGAAGAAAAATGGAACAAAAAGGAAAAGGGTGAGCTCAACTAGCTCAGTAAAGAATATTATGACTAAGATAATATACAACAAATTATCTTTAGCCTTCAACAGGGAAAAAAAATCTAATAGAATACAATAGACAACAAGTTTTAAATCAATATTCGCAGCGGAAAATATTAATTCATAGAAGAGTTACGTAGAGGATGAAATGTACTAATGTCTATGAATTTAACAGTCCATTAACAGTATTTTTATCCCTGTAACATCAATCAATGCACATCTTGAATCATATATTCATCCTTGCACTACAGGCCAAGGATATTCATCTGTTGGTCATGTTCATCTAAACACCTGTTCATCTTTGCACTACGGGCCAAAGATATTCATCAGAAATCATTCATCTTTGCACTACAGGCCAAAGATATTCAATAATAACATCCTTTAAGACTGAAGATGATAAAAAATATTTTTAAAGAAGCGAATCCAGTGAAACAAAATGACAAGGATTAAGGATTAAGGATTCGTACTTTGTTTTATCCATGTCCAAAAATACCTAAAAAATAATCATAGTGGTGTAAAATTCAAGAATGATTAAAATATGGATACAATCAAAGCTAGTATCCACAATAGATATTTTGGACGAAAAGAAAAAAAATAATTTTTCTGTGAATAGTGCCGTATTCGTGAATAGTGCCATATAGGTGAATAGTACCGTATACGTGAATAGTAACTCCGGCACAAAAAGTTCCAAATTTGATAAAAAAAGTTCACCAATATTCCGGCATAATGATATTGAAGAAAAAATATCATTTGAGAAGAAAATAACATCCCTTACCTCAAAATAGCCGTATTTCTGACTGAATTTCGGTATAGTGCTGACAGAAACTCGCACCGTATAGCAACACTCAAAGTATACTCACAAGAATACGCTCGATAATATAGAGAGAGAAAGAGAGAAAACTTTGTTTTTGGTGTGATTTTCAATTCTAACTTAGCCCTCTATTTATAGGAAAATGTTAGAACGCCAAAGGAGACTAAATTAATAAAATATATTATTATTTATTCAAAATTCTTACCCACATGTTTTGAAAACTCTAGCATGCCTTCTTTGGTCAAAAACATCAGCCACCCATGTGCCAACAACCACAAAAACGTTTTTCTTATATAAAATAATTAAAACTTCCAAAAATCAATTATTTCGGAACTCCGAAACTTCAATAATTCATGATAAATAGCCCTTTTGTCAGAAAATTCGAATCTCGCGACTTTTTATAGGAAATTCAATTCTCTACAACTTTGCAGAAGAAAATATTTCCAAATTCCAAATAGAAATTGACCGAAATCCACAAACGGGCGATTTTACACTCTATACTCAATTTTCTGTCAAGAATTATGTCCACCGACACACAAAACATATGTTAAACATTTAATGCCACAAAAATACTCTTCCTTCTCATATTCTCATATATCCCACATTCATTATAAAATATCACCGTTAATATATTATTAAAATAATATATTTAAATCAATTATTTTATCAAAAAAAGATAAAATATTAATTTTCAACAATTGTTACATTAAAAATTTTCTCCATCTATATCCACATAGAATAAATATTTTCTTTATCATAATAATCAATAATTAATTATTAAAAATAATATTACAGAATCACAGTACTGACAACCAGGCCGTTCCCAGGATAGAAGGGGCTTTCCAATAAGGATTTCTCCTTACTGGCGCGCAATTAGATGACCAAACATCTCCTTGACAGAACTTTCTAGACATTGCTAATAATGTTATCTGATAATATTATTCAAATAATATGAATTATTGATCTGATAATGGAAAATACTGTGCAATGACAATTATTAAAACAATAATAATATAAATATCAACGCAGCAATTATTGAATCAATAAAGTAATGAACAGTAACTCCTGTAGCAATTATTGAGTAGTGCCTTCTTACGTAAGGATCAATAATTCAAAATACTGTGCAATACCGTGTGCTACTGTGCAACAACGCGTATTACTGTATTTTAACCACCGGGTATTCCAACAGTGTAAACGGTAACAACTACGCCGTTATTTTTAAACAACTTATATTTGTCGTTTTCTTCCTCCAATCGCTTTCCGTTATGGGGCCCACACATGGCTGCGCCGTCGTACGAATATTCCCCGACAGTACGAATATTCCACGACCAAACGAATATTCCCCGACAACAATGAATATTTTATAACCACTTGCTTATTTTGAAATATTTGCGTATTTTACCCATAACTATACACATTAATCAAATCAACCCTTACTATTCAAAATAATAATTAAAGGAAATTAAATTTCATTTATTAATTATTTGGGGTCTTACATAGACTGTCTCTACAATTCTGAACATGACTTCCTCAGCAGGCTACGGCTCCGAGGAAGTTCTTCTTGACACACTATGATCCTTCCTTGTCTCTCCTGGTACCTCCTCATACGTTAAATCTTTGGCTATCTCGTCCGGTTCTAACTCAATGACGTGGTTCGGGTCTTTCACATATTTACGAAGCACAGATATATGAAAAATATTATGAACACGAGACATACTTGGAGATAATGCGAGTCTATAGGCTACATTACCTATTCGATCAAGAATTTGAAACGGACCAATAAATCGTGGATTAAGCTTTCCTCTCTTCCCGAATCTTGTAACTCCCTTCCATGGGGCAACACGCAACAATACATGATCCCCAACACTAAATTCTACGTCCTTTCGATGAAGATCCGCATAATTCTTTTGTCGATCTTGTGCCGTTTGTATACGTTGTCGAATCGTTTGGATCTTCTCCGTAGTCATACGTACTAACTCGGGTCCCAACAATGTTGTTTCACCCACCTCATCCCAACATACTGGAGAGCGACACTTTCGTCCATACAATGCTTCAAATGGGGCCACACCAATGCTTGCCTGATAACTGTTGTTGTAGGAGAATTCCACCAATGGTAAATATTTATCCCAACTGCCCTTGAAGTCTAGGACACAGAGTCATAATAAATCTTCAAGAGTTTGAATAGTCCTCTCTGATTGTCCGTCCGTTTGAGGATGGTATGCCGAACTGAATCGTAACTCCGTACCCATAGCTTTTTGCAAGCTAACCCAAAATCTTGAAGTAAATCTTGGGTCACGATCCGAAACTATGGATACTGGCATGCCATGCAATCTTACAATCTCATTTACGTACATTTAAGCAAGACGTTCAAGGGAATAAATCTCCCGTATCGGCAAGAAATGAACAGACTTGGTTAATCTATCAACAATAACCCAAATAGCATTGATGCCTTGAGAAACCGTAGGAAGACACGTAACGAAATCCATAGTAATGTGTTCCCACTTCCATTTTGGAATCTCAAGTGGTTGCAATGGACCCTTTGGCACTTGATGCTCCGCCTTTACACGTTGACAAGTCAAACACGTTGAAATAAACTTTGTAATCTCTCTCTTCATATTGTTCCACCAAAATGTATGTCGAAGATCACGATACATTTTGGTACTTCCAGGATGAATTGCAAACGGTGTATTGTGTGCCTCCATCATGATCTTGTACTTCAAATCAGAATCGTTAGGAACACAAAGTCTGGAGTGGACTCGAAGTATTACTTCTTCATCAATTCTCGCTTCTGGAATGGTTCCTTCTTGTACTTTCGTCTTCATATGCATCAGCTCCGGATCGGTGGCTTGAGCAACCTTAACTTTTTCTATTAAAGTTGGCTCTATGCGTATACTTGTCATCATTGCACTCATTTCTGCATATGATCTTCTACTCAATGCATCAGCTACCACGTTCGCTTTTCCAGGATTGTATTGAATAGTGTGGTCGTAATCTTTCAACAACTCGAGCCAACGTCGTTGCCGCATGTTGAGTTCTTTTTGAGTGAAGAAATATTTGAGGCTTTTATGATCTGAATATATCTCCACTTTTTCCCCGTATAGATAGTGCCTCAAGATCTTTAGCGCGAAAACGACTGCTGCCAACTCTAGACATGAGTAGGATAATTTCTCTCATACTCTTTAAGTTGTCGCGAGGCATAGGCTATGACTTTCCCACGTTGCATGAGAACACATCCTAACCCTTTGCCTGAAGCATCGCTGTAGATAACAAATCCATCCGAACCAGATGGTATTGTTAGAACAGGTGCCGAAATAAGTCTCCTCTTAAGCTCTTGGAAACTCTTCTCGCATTCCTCGCTCCATACGAATTTTGTATCCTTCCGAGTTAGCTGAGTTAATGGAGTAGAAATTCGAGAAAACCCTTCCACGAATCTCCGATAATAACCAGCTAAGCCCAAAAAGCTACGTACTTCAGTGACCGACTTCGGTTGCTCCCAACTTTGTATTGCTTCAATCTTCGTCGGGTCAACAGATACTCCATTTTTTGACACCACGTGCCCAAGGAATGTTACTTCCTCAAGCCAGAACTCGCATTTCTTCAACTTAGCATATAACTTGTTTTCACGAAACCTTTGGAGTACCAGCTTCAAATGGTGCTCATGATCTTCACGGCTTTTGGAATATATGAGGATGTCATCAATAAAGACAACAACGAATTGATCCAAATAATCCTTGAATACTCGGTTTATCATATCCATGAAAGTAGCAGGAGCATTAGTCAATCCAAAAGACATGACTAAGAATTCATAATGCCTATACCGAGTTCTGAAGGCAGTCTTTGGAATATCCTCAGTTCTAATTTTCAGCTGATGATATCCAGAACGAAGATCGATTTTTGAAAAGAATTGTGCTCCTTGCAACTGGACAAACAAGTCATCAATACGAGGTAGAGGATACCTATTCTTGATGGTGACATGGTTCAATTCCCGATAGTCAATACAAATTCGCATACTCCCGTCTTTCTTCTTTACGAATAAAACAGGAGCACCCCAAGGAGATGTACTAGGACGAATGAAACTGATGTCCAATAACTCCTGTAGTTGGACTTTTAACTCCTGAAGTTCAATAGGAGCCATTCGATATGGGGTTTTAGAAATGGGCTTTGTACCAGGTTTAAGATCAATAAAGAATTCAACTTCACGTTCTGGGGGTAGACCGGGAAGTTCTTCAGGAAATACGTCAGGAAAGTCAATAACAACAGGAATATTATTCAATTTTGACGTGTCTTTATTCAAATCCATAACATGGGCTAAGAAAGCTTGACATCCGTTTTTTAATAAACGAATAGCTTTATGATTAGATATGACAGTGATTGATTTTAATGGTTTAGTTGCCTAAATTCGAACAACAGGTTGATTAGGAATATGAAAACTAACAACCTTACGAAAACAATCAATTTTGGCATGATGAGCAGTTAACCAATCAATCCCTAAAATCACATTAAAAGCAAGTATCTTTAAAGAGATCAGGTCAACAGGTAAGGTGATGGTGCCAACTTGAATGAAACAAGATTTATAAACAGTGGATGTGATAAAAGTTTCTCCTAACGGAGTTTCCACAGATAGGTCAAAGTCTAATTTCTCCGGAGTCAAGTTTAAACGTTGAGCGCAAGCAGGAGAGATAAATGAATGGGTAGCACCGGTATCAAGTAAGGTATAAACTTCGCAAGAATTTATAAATAGCTTACCCGTGATCACCTCGTTTGGGTTCCTCGCATGTTGACCAGTCACAACAAACGCTCTTCCAGGAACCATTGACTTTGGCTTTTCTGGGACAGTCTTTTGAGTCACCGTCCCTGCTGAACTAGGTTTCGCTACCGTACAATCTCAAGCGATATGTCCTTCTTTCCACAATTATAGCATACCTTGAACTGTTGTGGGCAGTTTGGACTGATATGTCCCTCTTTCCCGCACTTATAGCATATAACTGGTGATCTTTCTCCTCCCTTAGAACCAGTTGCTGCCGGCACTGTCGTCTTCACATGGTCGTTGTTAAATCTCCTCTTTTTAAAATCTCCTCCTGACTCGCTTCTTCTATTTTCATGGCCATGATTACCACCAAAATGGTTACCATTTTTGTCCGTCTTTTTCTTTCTCCACTGGTTATCGTTATTTTGTTGACTGCTATCTCTGGGGTGATCCTGATTGTGGTACCTCGGTTGACCGTACTCGTTATCTCGCTCCAACAATTGAGCCCTGTTAACAACATCTGAATAGAGAAAAAATTTATGAGAGATGAGATATTGTCGTATGCCGGGTTTCAAACCTCTCAGAAACATCCGCGTCATACGTTCCTCATTCTCCACCAAATGAGGTGCAAACCTGGATAACTCTGCAAACTTTGCCTCGTACTGAGACACCGTCATGTTATTTTGTTCTAATCTGATGAACTCCACTTCCTTCATATGACGAACACTTTCAGGAAAATATTTGTCATTAAATAGTTTCTGAAACGTCTCCTAAGACATGCTGAGTGCGGCTGGATGGGTACGCTTCACAGACTCCCACCAGTAGTCTGCCTCGCCACGGAACATAAAGGTGGCGAATGGAACCTTCAGTTCCTCCGTGCATCCCAAGACATCGAATATCTTGGTAATTTGCTTGACCCATGTCTCCGCCATGATCGGATCTGGCTTTCCCTTAAATTCTGGTGGTCCCAACTCTTTGAACTGCTTGGCTGTGACAACCCATGAATTGTTATCATTTCCTCCTGTATTTTGAACACGAGTCTCCCTCGTCTGATTTTGCATGAACTGCAAAAAGCTTCTAAAAATTGCGTCGTTCATCGTCTGATCAGTGGTGTTGTTTACAGGAGGAACATTGCCAGCCTATTGCACGTTCTCCTCGTTGGTGAGTACAGGCGTCTCCACGGTCTCATTTCCACTGTTAATATTCTCAGTCGACATTCTCAAATGCTTTCATAAAACGAGGGTTAATTAAGGAAATCAATATATCACATAATATACCTATATATTGACCAACTAACAAATAAGCTTAGGTAGGACACATTAGCGAAGGATTTACTCGTTTCTCCCCTCCTAGTTCTATTCCCCGATCTCCGTCAGAGATCATGTCCCTAAGCTCTGATACCAACTGTGACGCCCCCAAAATAAGTCCATTCATTCCAACCCATTTTGAGTCGCCAAATACATGGTACAGAAACAACTACAACTTTTACAACCCATAAACTGTGAGTTTGAATACAAACATTGTCATCTAGACAATATACATACCCAACTATATCCTCAATACAATTATTGATATATTATTTTACAAAAATGGTGAGGACTACTAAACAACTCTCTCAAGGACCATCAATTCATACCCCGACTCGTACTCGCTATATTCTCGTCTCCTGAGAAGAAAAATGGAACAAAAAGGAAAAGGGTGAGCTCAACTAGCTCAGTAAAGAATATTATGACTAAGAAAATATACAACAAATTATCTTTAGCCTTCAACAGGGAAAAAAATCTAATAGAATACAATAGACAACAAGTTTTAAATCAATATTCGCAGCGGAAAATATTAATTCATAGAAGAGTTACGTAGAGGATGAAATCTACTAATGTCTATGAATTTAACAGTCCATCAACAGTATTTTTATCCCTGTAACATCAATCAATGCACATCTTGAATCATATATTCATCCTTGCATTACAGGCCAAGGATATTCATCTGTTGGTCATGTTCATCTAAACACCTGTTCATCTTTGCACTACGGGCCAAAGATATTCATCAGAAATCATTCATCTTTGCACTACAGGCCAAAGATATTCAATAATAACATCCTTTAAGACTGAAGATGATAAAAAATATTTTTAAAGAAGCTAATCCAGTGAAACAAAATGACAAGGATTAAGGATTAAGGATTCATACTTTGTTTTATCCATGTCCAAAAATACCTAAAAAATAATCCTAGTGGTGTAAAATTCAAGAATGATCAAAATATGGATACAATCAAAGCTAGTATCCACAATAGATATTTTGGACGAAAAGAAAAAAAAATAATTTTTCTGTGAATAGTGCCGTATTAGTGAATAGTGCCATATACGTGAATAGTATCGTATACGTGAATAGTAACTCCGGCACAAAAAGTTCCAAATTTGATAAAAAAAGTTCACCAATATTCCGGCATAATGATATTGAAGAAAAAATATCATTTGAGAAGAAAATAACATCCCTTACCTCAAAATAGCCGTACTTCTGACTGAATTTCGGTATAGTGCTGACAGAAACTCGCACCGTATAGCAACACTCAAAGAATACTCACAAGAATACGCTCGAGAATATAGAGAGAGAAAGAGAGAAAACTTTGTTTTTGGTGTGATTTTCAATTCTAACTTAGCCCTCTATTTATAGGAAAATATTAGAACGCCAAAGGAGACTAAATTAATAAAATATATTATTATTTATTCAAAATTCTTATCCACATGTTTTGAAAACTCTAGCATGCCTTCTTTGGTCAAAAACATCAGCCACCCATGTGCCAACAACCACAAAAACATTTTTCTTATATAAAATAATTAAAACTTCCAAAAATCAATTATTTCGGAACTCCGAAACTTCAATAATTCATGATAAATAGCCCTTTTGTTAGAAAATTCGAATCTCGCGACTTTTTATAGGAAATTCAATTCTCTACAACTTTGCAGAAGAAAATTTTTCCAAATTCCAAATAGAAATTGACCGAAATCCACAAACGGGCGATTTTACAGTCTATACTCAATTTTCGGTCAAGAATTATGTCCACCGACACACAAAACATATTTAATGCCACAAAAATACTCTTCCTTCTCATATTCTCATATATCCCACATTCATTATAAAATATCACCGTTAATATATTATTAAAATAATATATTTAAATCAATTATTTTATCAGAAAAAGATAAAATATTAATTTTCAACAATTGTTACATTAAAAATTTTCTCCATCTATATCCACATAGAATAAATATTTTCTTTATCATAATAATCAATAATTAATTATTAAAAATAATATTACAGAATCAAAGTACTGACAACCAGGCCGTTCCCAGGATAGATGGGGCTTTCCAATAAGGATTTTTCCTTACTGACGCGCAATTAGATGACCAAACCTCTCCTTGACAGAACTTTCTAGACATTGCTAATAATGTTATCTGATAATATTATTCAAATAATATGAATTATTGATCTGATAATGGAAAATACTGTGCAATGACAATTATTAAAACAATAATAATATAAATATCAACGCAGCAATTATTGAATCAATAAAGTAATGAACAGTAACTCCTGTAGCAATTATTGAGTAGTGCCTTCTTACGTAAGGATCAATAATTCAAAATACTGTGCAATACCGTGTGCTACTGTGCAACAACGCGTATTACTGTATTTTAACCACCGGGTATTCCAACAGTGTAAACGGTAACAACTACGCCGTTATTTTTAAACAACTTATATTTGTCGTTTTCTTCCTCCAATCGCTTTCCGTTATGGGGCCCACACATGGCTGTGCCGTCGTACGAATATTCCCCGACAGTACGAATATTCCACGACCAAACGAATATTCCCCGACAACAATGAATATTTTATAACCACTTGCTTATTTTGAAATATTTGCGTATTTTACCCATAACTATCCACATTAATCAAATCAACCCTTACTATTCAAAATAATAATTAAAGGAAATTAAATTTCATTTATTAATTATTTGGGGTCTTACATAGACTGTCTCTACAATTCTGAACATGACTTCCTCAGCAGGCTACGGCTCCGAGGAAGTTCTTCTCGACACACTATGATCCTTCCTTGTCTCTCCTGGTAGTCTACGAACTCCGAGATATATTATCTTGCAGACTAAGATTCTGCCTTGATAGCTCTCAAGTTTTCCTTGACTCTTTTGGTAGGCTTCAATTTCTGGTGCAGTGCTCGATGATCAGACAAGCCTATCTATTACATTATATGATCAACCTAACAAGCTTGATCTTTCTACATTTATAGTCCTTGTACATCATTTCTTTTTAAGGAATTTACAAAGCTGTTTTGCTTATGTAGGATCAACCTAACACATTTGATCGATTCATTCTATGTTTTTGTACATATGTTCCTATTATCTATCAAAGACCTTTACATCTTTTCTTTATGCAACCATACTTGCATATTCATATATATATATATATATATATATATATATATATATATATATCCTAATCAAATCATATATAAAATAGGAATATCATTCACATGCTTATTCTTGACAATCTCCCCTTATTTTTTTATGACAAAAACAGTAAGTGCATATGCATGTTATGAATGAATCTTATATACAGTGAACATCTATATTTCTAAAACAGATAATCATGAATGTCATTGATAATAATATAGAATTTCATAAGCTATGACACTTTACATCCTGGATCCAGAACATACCTAATTAGTTAGAGATGTACCTCTTTGGCTCCACGTGTGTTTCCAGGATGTCTGTTGATTGGTTACTTATCTGCTTGATCTCTTTGCTCCTAATCCTCTTGGGACTCATGCTCTTCTTCTTTTTCTGGCTCCCCCTCAAAATCTGCATTCATAGGTTCATCATCATTTGGCTCCCCCTCAGATGATGATTTATCTTGTGCTGCTGCTATCTTCTTCTTTACCTTATTCTTAGCCTTCTTGTCTTCTTTGCTTCTCTTCTCCTTGCTCCTCCTTGATTACTTCTTTCTATGTCTCTTTTCCTTCCCCTTTTGTCATTAATCACTTGTGAAAGCTGCTCCATGTTGGACATAAGTTGCTCCATCAGATAAGAGGAGTTACTAACCTCAATCTTGAGTTCTTGTTGGCTCAGCTCAAGTTGCAGGGAGAAAGACTGATTCAGATTGTCAATCTTGTCAGAGAGGGCTTGAACTTGCTCTTCATTAACCTTCTGTGCTCGTAAAGCTTCTGCCTTCTGATCATTTATAGCCTTTAGATAGATTTGATCTCTCTCTCTCTTTACTTTTGAGAGATATATCAGATATAGTGGCTTGAAGTCTGTCTTGAGGTGCATTGTCTCTTGCTTCGGTCAACATCTTTGACTTTTCAGTGATGAGAGACATCTTCTCATCCATCTCATTATAATTCTCCAGTAACTCCTGCTCCGTAGGAGTTTGGTCATGTGGTTGGGCAGCCTCTTGTTGAACACCAGATTGAACTCTATGATTTTCATTCTTAGACATATTTTTAAAAATAGTGAGAATCTGATAAATCATTGAGTGCCAATCGTTGTTGGAGGATGAAGGCATGTCAGACAACTGTGCTTGAGCAGAGGGAAGCTCTTCAAACTGAACTTGATCATTTTCAAAAATAGGGAGAAGGGACTCTACGATCGTGTCCTTGGTCATGATCTTTCTATCGTCAGAACCCAGTCTACGATCATAGGGAATATAATAGTTGCCAGCATATCCATAGACTTTGTAGTGAGGTTGGTCTTTGATCATCATGGTTGCAAACTTCTTTACCCTTGGGAAGTTCTGAGACACCAGCTCCAGATTCAGAAACTGTGAGTAACACTAGCTGAAGTAACTTCCATCCTTTTCAGTATATGCCTTTAACCATGGAATCCAAGGGAAGAACCATCTCATCAAAAGATCATCAGGATTGTAGAGGATAGTGGTTTAGTCTAACTCCATGTTGTTCGAATTTTAGAACACATCATATGCAGTCCTCCTTACAACCTTGAGTTGTTCATTGCCATGTCTTACCCATCTTTCTGCTGGTACTTCTGTTGGTTCATCAAAAACTTCTACCACTATTCTTCTACTAATTCTTGCTGGAGAGAGATCATGATAGTCAACTGGTTCCTCTGATTCCTGATTTGCAGAGCTAGAATCTTTCTCCATTTCTTCACTTTTTGAGCTTGACTCATGCTGACTTCTTTCATCAGATTCATCAGTGAATCCTTCTTGCTGACTTTTATCACCAGTACTTTCTTCAGCATCTTCTCCCTTGGATTCAACTTCATCATCACTCACTTCAATGATTGTAGTAGAGGGTTCTCCTTGCTTCTTTGGGACCGACTTGGCAAGCAGACGGTAACTCTTTCTTCTCTTTGGAGGTTCAGCTATAGGAGAGTTAGACTTTTCTTCTTTAGATTTTGAATCCTCTGAATTATCAGACAAACTTCCTTGATGTTCAGCAATAGTAGGGGCATGCTCGTTTTCTTCGGACTCAACATCTCTGGAACCATCATGTGAACTTGTTAGAGTATTTGCAGTAGAAGGTGCAGTTGTGTCAACTTGTAACCTTTCTTTATCACCAGAATGGATGCTCTAAGAGTTATCCATAGGGCTTGTACATTCTTCTTCATTTCTAGACTCAGCCCCTTCTTCCATAAAAACAACTTCTTCCTCATTGTTGGTTTTGCTCTTTGAGGGTTCAATCTTGAGACTTTCAGTTCACTTCTCATCTTCTGACTTTACGCTCTCATCCTTGGAAGATAGACTTTCTTAGGGAACTGAGACTGATTTTTTCATCACCTTTGTTTTCTTCTTGGATGGCCCTTGGAGTAGTCTGTTGCTTCTTCTCTTTGGGGTTTCTGTATTTGAGACCTTTTCTCCTTCTTCCATGTTGTCATTGGAGAGACTTCTTGGTGGAGCCTCTGTTTTCTTCACACCTTTTGACTTCTTCCTTGCTGGTGTGGCTGCTACTGGTACAGAGTCATCAGATTGAGAGCTTTCCACCTCCTTTGCCTTCATCTTCTTTGTAGAGACCTTGCTACTGCTTCCAGTTGTGATTAGCCGCCTATTTTCCTGGGGATTTTTCTTCCAGTTTACAAACAACTGTGGAGACATGATTTTATAGACGTTTAGTGGTTCTCCTTCATCATCTTTGATCGTGCTTCCCAATTTCTTCTTCAGTACAATGCTCAAGAGTCTTCCATGAAAAACCTTTGTAAAGGGTTTATCTGTAGACTTCTTCATTACAACCTTTTCCAACCATTTAGAAATTTGATCGGGCAAGATAACTCCAAAGTTCATTCACTTCTTCAGAACTATTACAGACATAATCTTTAGTTGTTGATCAATCATAGTGTCGTGTGCAGTATCCTTGCAAAGTATACATTTGCCCACTATCTCAGCAAGGAACTCGAATTCTTCAGGAAACTCCTTTTTCTTCATGTCCTTCAGACTAGGGTTTCTTTTGTATCCCATAATCCTCTTTGCTTGTCAGTGTCGATCTCATCAAGGCTTTTCAGTCCTAAGTCAGGAAGGCCTAAGTATTGATTGATGTCAGATGAATTTAACTTTAGAATCTATCCTTTGACCTTGGTAGAAAGGGTTCCGAAATTTATGGATACATTTGAGTAAAACTCTTTAACTAGTTGAGCATATATTCAAGTGTTTGCCTCAAGACATTCTGAGACTCCAGCCTTCTTTACTAATTCAAGAATATCTCTGAACTTCTTTTCAGATTTCTCAAACGTCTTGGTTTTGAGCTGAATGCCAGTGATTACTAGCCAATCTGCCATTTGAAGAGTTCGAAGAATATGGGAATTTGCTTTAGGAAGTTTTATGAGAGATAGTTGAATGTGATTTGGGCAAGGCTCTAGAGGGTTAATTGATTTGGGCTGTGAAGAGGATTCTAGGGTTTGAAGAGAGAGAGAGAGAGGTTCGACAACCTTTGATAACTGTTTTGTAGATTTTGAATTTGTCTTTATGGCAGTTCTGTGACGCCCCCAAAATAGGTCCATTCCATCCAACCTATTTTTAGTCGCCAAATACATGATACAGAAACAACTACAACTTTTACAACCCATAAACTGTGAGTTTGAATACAAACATTGTCATCTAGACAATATACATACCCAACTATATCCTCAATACAATTATTGATATATTATTTTACAAAAATGGTGAGTACTACTAAACAACTCTCTCAAGGACCATCAATTCATACCCCGACTCGTACTCGCTATATTCTCGTGTCCTGAGAAGAAAAATGGAACAAAAAGGAAAAGGGTGAGCTCAACTAGCTCAGTAAAGAATATTATGACTAAGATAATATACAACAAATTATCTTTAGCCTTCAACAGGGAAAAAAAATCTAATAGAATACAATAGACAACAAGTTTTAAATCAATATTCGCAGCGGAAAATATTAATTCATAGAAGAGTTACGTAGAGGATGAAATGTACTAATGTCTATGAATTTAACAGTCCATTAACAGTATTTTTATCCCTGTAACATCAATCAATGCACATCTTGAATCATATATTCATCCTTGCACTACAGGCCAAGGATATTCATCTGTTGGTCATGTTCATCTAAACACCTGTTCATCTTTGCACTACGGGCCAAAGATATTCATCAGAAATCATTCATCTTTGCACTACAGGCCAAAGATATTCAATAATAACATCCTTTAAGACTGAAGATGATAAAAAATATTTTTAAAGAAGCGAATCCAGTGAAACAAAATGACAAGGATTAAGGATTAAGGATTCGTACTTTGTTTTATCCATGTCCAAAAATACCTCAAAAATAATCATAGTGGTGTAAAATTCAAGAATGATCAAAACATGGATACAATCAAAGCTAGTATCCACAATAGATATTTTGGACGAAAAGAAAAAAAATAATTTTTCTGTGAATAGTGCCGTATTCGTGAATAGTGCCGTATACGTGAATAGTACCGTATACGTGAATAGTAACTCCGGCACAAAAATTTCCAAATTTGATAAAAAAGTTCACCAATATTCTGGCATAATGATATTGAAGAAAAAATATCATTTGAGAAGAAAATAACATCCCTTACCTCAAAATAGCCGTACTTCTGACTGAATTTCGGTATAGTGCTGACAGAAACTCGCACCGTATAGCAACACTCAAAGTATACTCACAAGAATACGATCAATAATATAGAGAGAGAAAGAGAGAAAACTTTGTTTCTGGTGTGATTTTCAATTCTAACTTAGCCCTCTATTTATAGGAAAATGTTAGAACGCCAAAGGAGACTAAATTAATAAAATATATTATTATTTATTCAAAATTCTTACCCACATGTTTTGAAAACTCTAGCATGCCTTCTTTGGTCAAAAACATCAGCCACCCATGTGCCAACAACCACAAAAACGTTTTTCTTATATAAAATAATTAAAACTTCCAAAAATTAATTATTTCGGAACTCCGAAACTTCAATAATTCATGATAAATAGCTCTTTTGTCAGAAAATTCAAATCTCGCGACTTTTTATAGGAAATTCAATTCTCTACAACTTTGCAGAAGAAAATTTTTCCAAATTCCAAATAGAAATTGACCGAAATCCACAAACGGGAGATTTTACAGTCTATACTCAATTTTCGGTCAAGAATTATGTCCACCGACACACAAAACATATTTAATGCCACAAAAATACTCTTCCTTCTCATATTCTCATATATCCCACATTCATTGTAAAATATCACCGTTAATATATTATTAAAATAATATATTTAAATCAATTATTTTATCAGAAAAAGATAAAATATTAATTTTCAACAATTGTTACATTAAAAATTTTCTCCATCTATATCCACATAGAATAAATATTTTTTTTATCATAATAATCAATAATTAATTATTAAAAATAATATTACAGAATCAAAGTACTGACAATCAGGCCGTTCCCAGGATAGAGGGGGCTTTCTAATAAGGATTTCTCCTTACTGGCGCGCAATTAGATGACCAAATCTCTCCTTGACAGAACTTTCTAGACATTGCTAATAATGTTATCTGATAATATTATTCAAATAATATGAATTATTGATCTGATAATGGAAAATACTGTGCAATGACAATTATTAAAACAATAATAATATAAATATCAACGCAGCAATTATTGAATCAATAAAGTAATGAACAGTAACTCCAGTAGCAATTATTGAGTAGTGCCTTCTTACGTAAGGATCAATAATTCAAAATACTGTGCAATACCGTGTGCTACTGTGCAACAACGCGTATTACTGTATTTTAACCACCGGGTATTCCAATAGTGTAAACGGTAACAACTACGCCATTATTTTTAAACAACTTATATTTGTCATTTTCTTCCTCCAATCGCTTTCCGTTATGGGGCCCACACATGGCTGCGCCGTCGTACGAATATTCCCCGACAGTACGAATATTCCACGACCAAACGAATATTCCCCAACAACAATGAATATTTTATAACCACTTGCTTATTTTGAAGTATTTGCGTATTTTACCCATAACTATCCAAATTAATCAAATCAACCCTTACTATTCAAAATAATAATTAAAGGAAATTAAATTTCATTTATTAATTATTTGGGGTCTTACAACATCCCCTCCTTATGAAATTTCGTCCTCAAAATTGACATACGTACCTGGTGTTTCGAAAAGGTGAGGATACCTCGCTTTCATTTTCGTTTCCAACTCCAAGGTCATTTCCTCTATAGCATGATTCCTCCACAAAACTTTAACTTGTTGTATTACCTTCGTGCGTAGGACATGCTCCTTCCTATCCAAGATCTTGACAGGTACCTCCTCATACGTTAAATCTTCGGCTATCTCGTCCGGTTATAACTCAATGACGTGGTTCGGGTCTTTCACATATTTACGAAGCACAGATATATGAAAAACATTATAAACACGAGACATACTTAGAGGTAACGCGAGTCTATATGCTACATTACCTACTCGATCAACAATAATCCAAATAGCATTGATGCCTTGAGAAACCGTAGGAAGACCCGTAACGAAATCCATAGTAATGTGTTCCCACTTCCATTTTGGAATCTCAAGTGGTTGCAATGGACCCTTTGGCACTTGATGTTCCGCCTTTACACGTTGACAAGTTAAACACGTTGAAATAAACTTTGCAACCTCTCTCTTCATATTGTTCCACCAAAATGAATGTCGAAGATCACGATACATTTTGGTACTTCCAGGATGAATTGCAAACGGTGTATTGTGTGCCTCCATCATGATCTTGTACTTCAAATCAGAATCGTTAAGAACACAAAGTCTGGAGTGGACTCGAAGTATTCCTTCTTCATCAATTCTCATTTCTGGAATGGCTCCTTCTTGTACTTTCGTCTTCATATGCATCAGCTCCGGATCGGTGGCTTGAGCAACCTTAACTTTTTCTATTAAAGTTGGCTCTATGCGTATACTTGTCATCATTGCACTCATTTCTGCATATGATCTTCTACTCAATGCATCAGCTACCACGTTCGCTTTTCCAGGATGGTATTGAATAGTGTGGTCGTAATCTTTCAACAATTCGAGCCAACGTCGTTGCCGCATGTTGAGTTCTTTTTGAGTGAAGAAATATTTGAGGCTTTTATGATCTGAATATATCTCCACTTTTTCCCCGTATAGATAGTGCCTCCAGATCTTTAGCGCGAAAATGACTGCTGCCAACTCTAGATCATGAGTAGGATAATTCCTCTCATACTCTTTAAGTTGTCGCGAGGCATAGGCTATGACTTTCCCACGTTGCATGAGAACACATCCTAACCCTTTGCCTGAAGCATCGCTGTAGATAACAAATCCATCCGAACCAGATGGTATTGTTAGAACAGGTGCCGAAATAAGTCTCCTCTTAAGCTCTTGGAAACTCTTCTCGCATTCCTCGCTCCATACGAATTTTGTATCCTTCCGAGTTAGCTGAGTTAATGGAGTAGAAATTCGAGAAAACCCTTCCACGAATCTCCGATAATAACCAGCTAAGCCCAAAAAGCTACGTACTTCAGTGACCGACTTCGGTTGCTCCCAACTTTGTATTGCTTCAATCTTCGTCGGGTCAACAGATACTCCATTTTTTGACACCACGTGCCCAAGGAATGTTACTTCTTCAAGCCAGAACTCGCATTTCTTCAACTTAGCATATAACTTGTTTTCACGAAGCCTTTGGAGTACCAGCTTCAAATGGTGCTCATGATCTTCACGACTTTTGGAATATATGAGGATGTCATCAATAAAGACAACAACGAATTGATCCAAATAATCCTTGAATACTCGGTTCATCATATCCATGAAAGCAGCAGGAGCATTAGTCAATCCAAAAGACATGACTAAGAATTCATAATGCCCATACCGAGTTCTGAAGGCAGTCTTTGGAATATCCTCAGTTCTAATTTTCAGCTGATGATATCCAGAACGAAGATCGATTTTTGAAAAGAATTGTGCTCCTTGCAACTGGTCAAACAAGTCATCAATACGAGGTAGAGGATACCTATTCTTGATGGTGACATGGTTCAATTCCCGATAGTCAATACAAAGTCGCATACTCCCGTCTTTCTTCTTTACGAATAAAACAGGAGCACCCCAAAGAGATGTACTAGGACGAATGAAACCGATGTCCAATAACTCCTGTAGTTGTACTTTTAACTCCTGAAGTTCAATAGGAGCCATTCGATATGGGGTTTTAGAAATGGGCTTTGTACCAGGTTTAAGATCAATAAAGAATTCAACTTCACGTTCTGGGGGTAGACCGGGAAGTTCTTCAGGAAATACGTCAGGAAAGTCAATAACAATAGGAATATTATTCAATTTTGACGTGTCTTTATTCAAATCCCTAACATGGGCTAAGAAAGCTTGACATCCGTTTTTCAATAAACGAATAGCTTTATGATTAGATATGACAGTGATTGATTTTAATGGTTTAGTTGCCTAAATTCGAACAACAGGTTGATTAGGAATATGAAAACTAACAACCTTACGAAAATAATCAATTTTGGCATGATGAGTAGTTAACCAATCAATCCCAAAAATCACATCAAAAGCAAGTATCTTTAAAGAGATCAGGTCAACAGGTAAGGTGATGGTGCCAACTTGAATGAAACAAGATTTGTAAACAGTGGATGTGATAAAAGTTTCTCCTAACGGAGTTTCCACAGATAGGTCAAAGTCTAATTTCTCCGGAGTCAAGTTTAAACGTTGAGCGCAAGCAGGAGAGATAAATGAATGGGTAGCACCGGTATCAAGTAAGGTATAAACTTCGCAAGAATTTATAAATAGCTTACCCGTGATCACCTCGTTTGGGTTCCTCGCATGTTGACCAGTCACAACAAACGCTCTTCCAAGAACCATTGACTTTGGCTTTTCTGGGACAGTCTTTTGAGTCACCGTCCCCGCTGAACTAGGTTTCGCTACCGTACAATCTCGAGCGATATGTCCTTCCTTTCCACAATTATAGCATACCTTGAACTGTTGTGGGCAGTTTGGACTGATATGTCCCTCTTTCCCGCACTTATAGCATATAACTGGTGATCTTTCTCCTCCCTTAGAACCAGTTGCTGCCGGCACTGTCGTCTTCACATGGTCGTTGTTAAATCTCCTCTTTTTTAAATCTCCTCCTGACTCGCTTCTTCTATTTTCATGGCCATGATTACCACCAAAGTGGTTACCATTTTTGTCCGTCTTTTTCTTTCTCCACTGGTTATCGTTATTTTGTTGACTGCTATCTCCGGTATGATCCTGATTGTGGTACCTCGGTTGACCGTACTCGTTATCTCGCTCCAACAATTGAGCCCTGTTAACAACATCTGAGTAGAGAGAAAATTTATGAGAGATGAGATATTGTCGTATGCCGGGTTTCAAACCTCTCAGAAACATCCGCGTCATACGTTCCTCATTCTCCACCAAATGAGGTGCAAACCTGGATAACTCTGCAAACTTTGCCTCGTACTGAGACACCGTCATGTTATTTTGTTCTAATCTGATGAACTTCACTTCCTTCATATGACGAACACTTTCAAGAAAATATTTGTCATTAAATAGTTTCTGAAACTTCCCCCATGACATGCTGAGTGCGGCTGGATGGGTACGCTTCACAGACTCCCACCAGTAGTCTGCCTCGCCACGGAACATAAAGGTGGCGAATGGAACCTTCCGTTCCTCCGTGCATCCCAAGACATCGAATATCTTGGTAATTTGCTTGACCCATGTCTCCGCCATGATCGGATCTGGCTTTCCCTTAAATTCTGGTGGTCCCAACTCTTTGAACTGCTTGGCTGTGACAACCCGTGAATTGTTATCATTTTCTCCTGTATTTTGAACACGAGTCTCCCTCGTCTGATTTTGCATGAACTGCAAAAAGCTTCTAAACATTGCGTCGTTCATCGTCTGATCAGTGGTGTTGTTTACAGGAGGAACATTGCCAGCCTGTTGCACGTTCTCCTCGTTGGTGAGTACAGGCGTCTCCACGGTCTCATTTCCACTGTTAATATTCTCAGTCGACATTCTCAAATGCTGTCATAAAACAAGGGTTAATTAAGGAAATCAATATATCACATAATATACCTATATATTGACCAACTAACAAATAAGCTTAGGTAGGACACACTAGCGAAGGATTTACTCGTCTCTCCCCTCCTAGTTCTATTCCCCGATCTCCGTCAGAGATCATATCCCTAAGCTCTGATACCAACTGTGACGCCCCCAAAATAGGTCCATTCCATCCAACCCATTTTGAGTCGCCAAATACATGGTGCAGAAACAACTACAACTTTTACAACCCATAAACTGTGAGTTTGAATACAAACATTGTCATCTAGACAATATACATACCCAACTATATCCTCAATACAATTATTGATATATTATTTTACAAAAATGGCGAGGACTACTAAACAACTCTCTCAAGGACCATCAATTCATACCCCGACTCGTACTCGCTATATTCTCGTCTCCTGAGAAGAAAATGGAACATAAAGGAATAGGGTGAGCTCAACTAGCTCAGTAAAGAATATTATGACTAAGATAATATACAACAAATTATCGTTAGCCTTCAACAGGGAAAAAAAATCTAATAGAATACAATAGACAACAAGTTTTAAATCAATATTCGCAGCGGAAAATATTAATTCATAGAAGAGTTACGTAGAGGATGAAATCTACTAATGTCTACGAATTTAACAGTCCATCAACAGTATTTTTATCCCTGTAACATCAATCAATGCACATCTTGAATCATATATTCATCCTTGCACTACAGGCCAATGATATTCATCTGTTGGTCATGTTCATCTAAACACCTGTTCATCTTTACACTACGGGCCAAAGATATTCATCAGAAATCATTCATCTTTGCACTACAGGCCAAATATATTCAATAATAACATCCTTTAAGACTGAAGATGATAAAAAATATTTTTAAAGAAGCGAATCCAGTGAAACAAAATGACAAGGATTAAGGATTAAGGATTCGTACTTTGTTTTATCCATGTCCAAAAATACCTCAAAAATAATCATAATGGTGTAAAATTCAAGAATGATCAAAATATGGATACAATCAAAGCTAGTATCCACAATAGATATTTTGGACGAAAAGAAAAAAAATAATTTTTCTATGAATAGTGCCATATTCGTGAATAGTGCCATATACGTGAATAGTACCGTATACGTGAATAGTAACTCCGGCACAAAAAGTTCCAAATTTGATAAAAAAAAGTTCACCAATATTCCGGCATAATGATATTGAAGAAAAAATATCATTTGAGAAGAAAATAACATCCCTTACCTCAAAATAGCCGTACTTCTGACTGAATTTCGGTATAGTGCTGACAGAAACTCGCACCGTATAGCAACACTCAAAGTATACTCACAAGAATACGCTCGATAATATAGAGAGAGAAAGAGAGAAAACTTTGTTTCTGGTGTGATTTTCAATTCTAACTTAGCCCTCTATTTATAGGAAAATGTTAGAACGCCAAAGGAGACTAAATTAATAAAATATATTATTATTTATTCAAAATTCTTACCCACATGTTTTGAAAACTCTAGCATGCCTTCTTTGGTCAAAAACATCAGCCACCCATGTGCCAACAACCACAAAAACGTTTTTCTTATATAAAATAATTAAAACTTCCAAAAATCAATTATTTCGGAACTCCGAAACTTCAATAATTCATGATAAATAGCCCTTTTGTCAGAAAATTCGAATCTTGCGAATTTTTATAGGAAATTCAATTCTCTACAACTTTGCAGAAGAAAATTTTTCCAAATTCCAAATAGAAATTGACCGAAATCCACAAACGGGCGATTTTACAGTCTATACTCAATTTTCAGTCAAGAATTATGTCCACCGACACACAAAACATATGTTAAACATTTAATGCCACAAAAATACTCTTCCTTCTCATATTCTCATATATCCGACATTCATTGTAAAATATCACCGTTAATATATTATTAAAATAATATATTTAAATCAATTATTTTATCAGAAAAAGATAAAATATTAATTTTCAACAATTGTTACATTAAAAATTTTCTCCATCTATATCCACATAGAATAAATATTTTCTTTATCATAATAATCAATAATTAATTATTAAAAATAATATTACAGAATCACAGTACTGACAACCAGGCCGTTCCCAGGATAGAGGGGGTTTCCAATAAGGATTTCTCCTTACTGGCGCGTAATTAGATGACCAAACCTCTCATTGACAGAACTTTCTAGACATTGCTAATAATGTTATCTGATAATATTATTCAAATAATATGAATTATTGATCTGATAATGGAAAATACTGTGCAATGACAATTATTAAAACAATAATAATATAAATATCAACGCAGCAATTATTGAATCAATAAAGTAATGAACAGTAACTCCTGTAGCAATTATTGAGTAGTGCCTTCTTACGTAAGGATTAATAATTCAAAATACTGTGCAATACCGTGTGCTACTGTGCAACAACGCGTATTACTGTATTTTAACCACCGGGTATTCCAACAGTGTAAACGGTAACAACTGCGCCGTTATTTTTAAACAACTTATATTTGTCGTTTTCTTCCTCCAATCGCTTTCCGTTATGGGTCCCACACATGGCTGCGCCATCGTACGAATATTCCCCGACAGTATGAATATTCCACGACCAAACGAATATTCCCCGACAACAATGAATAATTTATAACCACTTGCTTATTTTGAAATATTTGCGTATTTTACCCATAACTATCCACATTAATCAAATCAACCCTTACTATTCAAAATAATAATTAAAGGAAATTAAATTTCATTTATTAATTATTTGGGGTCTTACAAGTTTCTTCTGACTCTGCATAAGTTGTGATGTGTCAACCAACCATTGGTTGCACGATGTTCAGTAATAAACTGTAACTCCCCATAAACTTTTCAGTTTGATATTTCTTTTAAGAAAATAGGCGTTAATGACGTGGATTGACTGTAACGACCGAGAAATTCGGATTTTAATGTAAGATAATTTTATTAGATTAAATAATAATAAAATCATATTATGTGGGATATCAAGATGGTTGTCGTTTTGTAACCTATTGATATTGGAATATCGTAGTATTTGAGCTATGTGAAGGATTTAAGGTGTTTGAATTTCCAAGACGAAAATAAAAGTTTTCCGAGAAATTTTTCGAAAAACACTATTCATCGGTATTTGCTCGGGATTTATTTTTGAATTTCCGAGAAATACCTAATGGTAGAATATTAAAGTAAGACAGATTATGTAATAATAATCTACTTATGGAAAACGTAATATTTCGCTTGCGGACTTAAATCGAGAACGTAAGGAAAATGAAGAACTATTGCGTTAAGGAATGATGGTATGATACGTGAGTATTGTACAAGGAATGGAAACGAGTATAATACAAAGTATTATATGAGTTTGTAAGAAGAATGCATTATTGTATATAAATTCTATATGAATTAGAATACGAGAATAATACATAAACTATATGTATATGTATTATGTAATATTAATGGACTTGTAAAGATTGGTTAGGATTTTGTACAAGCCCAAGTGAATTAAGGGTTAAGGCCCAACTTATGAATTAATAAACATATGAAGGTTTGTTAAGCAAAGCCCATGGATTTATGTAATCCAAGCCCAAGCAAGAATCCATGAGTTGGCAAACCCATGGGGTAAACCATATTAATGTGGTAAATGTGTGGTTACCAAGTATTAAAAGTGGTGACCAAGTTAAGTGGTAACCAAGTAAATAAAGTAGGGACCAAGCAAAGGATATGAGTGGTATTGGTCAATTAATGAATATTAAAGAGGTGGATTGTGTAAAGACTAATCTACCCCAAGCCTTGCAAGTTCTATAAATAGAGAAGCATGACAAGTCATTTGCTAGTTATTCAAATTAATCCAATCACTCTCTCTCAAAGTGCTTAAGTGTTAGGAGAATTAAGTTGCAAGTAAGTTATTCCATAAGTCAAGAAGAAGAAGAAGCTACTTACTAAAGACTTCAAATGTAAGACTCCTTCTCCAATTATCTTCTATCTCTAACATGATAGGTTGATGAGAAAAGCTTGGATTAAGGAATATGAATGATCAAAAAAGAAAGAAGTATGTATAAGTAATGAACTTAAGCCACATAAGTTGGTAATAAGTCATTTAAGATAGCATAAGTTGTAAACTTATGTGAATGCATGATGAACTTGTGATAGGTTTATTAATGAAAGTATATGTATATACATCAACTTGTAAGAACATATGTATCAAGAATACATAAGTAAAGTTATATGATGAAATCATGTATGGATGATGATTAAGAACTTTAATTGTCATAAGTTATGAATGATAAGTTCATAAGTAGTTTGAAAGTTATCAAGTATAAGCTTACAATGAGATAAGTTAATATCCAACCATGAGTATAAATATTTGGAATAAGGATGTTAAGATGTTCACATTATGAATGTAATTCATTGGTAGTGTTGAACAAGTTCTAAGAACGAAGAATTGCCGGAAATCGTACGATTAAACGATAATCGTCGAATTCGTAAATTTCCCAGAATGGAAGTCAAATTTTGAGTTTGAGTTCGGAAATGTTATTTTCCAATGGAGACAAGTCATGTTTGTCATTTAAGAGTTGCGGACTCGAAAATGGACGAATTCTGACTTAGAACGAAGAAACGAGCGTTTAACGTTCACGAACGTTTATCGTTTTCATTAAAAATGAACCAATAGGTGAATTTTTAGCAAACAAAGTCAAATAGATAAAATTCTTGCATGAACGCGTAGATTACGTAATTTTTGAACCGTAGGCTTTTGAACGAGCCAATTCGGACTTAAAACGAAGAAGTTATGCGTCCGGGAAGTTCACAAAAATTAAAAGTTAGAAAAATTTTATGGTGCACAGAGTTGGCGCCGCGGCGCCAACCCTCAGCCTTTTGGTCGCTCCGCAGCGTGACATCTGGGACTCAGCTACTGCTAACTCGCGCCGCAGCGCGAGTTGCAAGAGTAATGCCCGCGTCGCAGCGCCAGGCACAGAACTTGGACAGTAAAGAATAAAAATGAAGGGAAAGGAAGGGGATGGTAGGAGATTGAACTAAACCTACCTTAAACAACTTAAAGTAACATTGTTGGGACATTGTTAAGACTTAAAAGTAATGAAGAATGGTTAATATAACTAAGTCGAATGAATGTAAAGCGAATGATAAGTCGAAACGCATAAGAATGAAATCTAATCTATAATTAGATTGAAATGAAGGGTAAGATATATTCAGATACATAATTGATTATATGTGACCTAATGTAAGGCATTATGTGATCATGTATTGTAGAGACTTAAAAGACTTGAACGTAAATAAAAATACACAGTAGCAGACGCTAAAGGCAAGTATTCTAACTCTTGTTTCAGTTCAATCTGAACAAGTTTATGATGTTCATGTATCCTTTCACATGAATTGAAGTATAATGAAGTTAAAGCCAGTTTCTTTGGCTAGACTTAACATATTGAGTGTATTATTGATAATCTGTTCATCTATTATCAAATGCTAGTATCTTTTGTCAACTACTGATAGTTTTCAAAAGAAGACTGAATTGTTAAACAAATGTTTTGTCGGTAAAACGACAGGCACGCGAGGTTGCCAAATGATTAAACGTACATACGTTTAATGGATGTAGTGTTGATCAACACAGAGTACAATAGGCTGATCACCTAGAAGTGCTCGTAAGTAATATCGGGCTTACGGACTTAGGTCCGGGTTGTCCTTTTCAAAGAAAGAATGAATACTCAAGGTCTTTGACCAGAGTGAATGTTTTACTGAATTTATTCATTGTGAAACATTTTGAAAAGAAAGATGAATTGCTATTTTGAATCATCAATAGTACTTCATAGCTATTGTTCAGTTATCGAAGATATATGATTCATATGTATCAAGTATGTTGTTATTGAAATTGTTATACTTGCTGAGCTAGTCATGTTCACTCTTGCTTGAACCATATGAATGCAGCTAAGACTGAACGTCCTGAAGGATCAAATAAGGATAAAGGAAAAGCTAAGGCAGATTATTAAGCTGTCATGTAATAGTATAGGTCTATTGTTGTAATGTAATGAATATTATGACAAGAGAACCTTTGTAATGGGTTTAGAACTTGGGAAATGTAAATATTGAATTAAATATATATATAAGTTATGTTCATTCTTTGAGACTTTCAATTGAATGAATGTATGAATGTTTGTACAGTATAACACCATCTGTCGGGTTGTAAGATACCCGTATTTGGGGGCGCTACAAGTTGGTATCAAAGCCTAGGTTATAAAACTTAAAGGGAATTAGAACCTTAAGTCATAACCTTAATAAAGAAGTAAAAGAAGAAAGATAATCTTATAAAAATGCATTATAGTATGTTATGTGTTTTTATTTATGTTACTGACGTGTACTAATCAAACTGTATTGTTTTATTGTAGATGTCAGGAGAAAATGATATGTATAGAAATATACATGTAGTAAGCGAGGATTCGGTTAATCGGGTAGAGATACTACCAAATCCCGTAGCGATAGAGCCAAAAGTGGTAGTAATAGAGT